>CM068380.1:4069843-4700468 GCA_034770075.1 Aralia elata
GTATCATAACTCTTGCTGATAAATACACTCTCCCCTGTCCTACTAAAGTAATGAGGTGGCAGTATATTACATTACAACCCTCACCCCTCAAACTCTTTACTTTCCAAGCATTATTACAGTTCTTTCTATATAAAAAACAACAATCCATTTGCACATAATTACTCCAGTTATCGCCTGTTCTCTAATTCTCAATTACTAATTTTTGGCAATTAACCATCAATAATAAAATAAAATTAAAATTTTAAAAAAAATATTTGAGTTTACAAATAGGTGACATTGCCATCGATACAATATTTATTTGTGACAAATATATATGTCATTAAATATGAGTATGGTAAAACTTTAACATACAAATAAAATTTGACCAATAAGTAATGCAAATTTTATTTTGGGTTTGCAAGACTTTGTTTTAGTTACTATTTTCATCACATAAGTCTTCAGCAGATTTGTAACGTCCTTCATCCGATCTGAAGAAGAGTCCCAGGTTCCCCTTCTGCTGTGGAATTTCATTGATTTTTTCACATTCTTTAGCACTCAGCTTCTTCTGCTGCCATAGAGGGCTCATTTCCACCTTGTGAAACAAAGTCAAAAACATGCTTAATATACACTTCGTCCAAATTAGACACATTTGAAATAAGGCAAGCAGTTTTAAAATATCATTTACATTAGATCATTTGAAATAAGTCAAGACGAAATAGTTCAAGTTCTCTGATTAGCAGACAAATAATTTCTCTAATTTAGGATTTACTGCATATGCACCGCTAGGCTGAATTTCTAGGTATGTCCAATTTAATTAGCAACTGGTTGTAGGTTTATCTATGTCAATAGACTTGCTTAGAAACCTTTTTAGAACTGTGGTTGAAAAGGCCAGGCATATACGGTCTTGGTTAGTTATGAGTTCCCCCCACAAATGAAAGGAGAGAAATTCACTAACTTATAAACACATTCCCCAATAATTACATCCGACGTAACTCATTCATTTTATAAATATTCCATGTATAGCATTCTTAAAACCATTACATAGCTTAATATATACATATTTAATTTAAACTTGCATTTTCATACACGAATAACTCGTTTTTAATATTACTTAATTTATTAGATATATTGATAATATTATAAACTAAGTATAAATAATATACTAATTTACATGAATTTTGGTAATTTATTTCATTGCAAACATATATAACATCAAGGTAGCCCCCACAAGCCAGGCCAAGCACTGCAGTGCAGCAGCCAGCAGCGCGCCTGCAGCTGCTGCCTGCGCCAGCCATGCTGCAGATCATGCCAACCAACCTCCTTCTCCATTTTCTATATTACAACCCATATCTCCAAATGGGACCAAACCTGAACATGTTATAGAAGGTATATAATACTATTTTTAAAAATATAACTCAGCAATTTTGGACATTCTAGAGAGGTTAAACAGGGGGCCAAAACTGCCCAGCTGAGTCAGTTTTCAAACTACGTACCAGCAGGTCATTGGCTTAAAAATTGATTTACACCATAATTTAACTTGGTTAAATCATTCAATTCAATTCATATAACATGCATAAAGATGTTCTTAACCTCAAACCTCGCTAAAATCCTTTATTTAGGCTAAATAGTCCCTAAGAGGACGTTTATCAAACATAACGTATGCATAAATTTTAGGGACATAGTTCATAGAGGTTTATACATGCTTCAAGCCATATTTTCCTTCCTTATTACTCCTCACAACAACTAATCTCCTTCTTGCTAAATCCCAATTATCACAGCAATCGATAATTAATTACAGCAGCCATTATCATGAATAACACTTAATTTCCAATTGCGAATGAAATAACATAATACTAACCTTGTAAAGACTGAGTTTTGCTGAAATATTAGTTTAATTAATCAACTTATAAGCCTCGTTCACTGCTGCTGCTCCAGCTATATCGATTCTTCCATCCCATGTTCCAAGCTAACATCAATGTATACTGAAGCAACATGTCGAGCATGCAGGTGGCCATACAACTTCACTATAGAACTATATTGCATAACTACAATCAAATGAGCAATTACAATCAAAAACGCTCACACTAACAAAAGACACAATGATACTACATAATCACTGTCTAAATGGCTAAACAATGCATGCAAATCAAAAGTATATGTAACTCTACAATCTCATTGCCTAACAAGCTGAGTATAAGACTCTCTCATCAACAAATCTCAGGACGAACATTATCTTATTAACCAACAGTTGATTATATTCTATATACTTTCCACTATTATATGAATTAGCTACCAAGCAGGCACTTAAACTTGAATTTCTATTTTTTTCTTTATCCATCGTGTACTTGTGGTTGATTTTCTCTATAACCAGCCAAAACACAATAATAGATTTTAAGTCATTTATCATACTTTAAGACAGTAGAAACAGGTTAAGAATATATCTATTGATGATGCTAAACTTAAGGTATAGCATTTCATGATCCGAATCATCATGATCTAGTACAATACCAGTAAATTATGGTAACATGATCTCGAACTATGTATCTATAAGCATAAATGTTCATTTGCAATGATTTCATAATAGATTCGATATGTTTTTGTAAGATAGAGACCCCAAAGGCAATTCCTATCCCAGTCAGAGAATAACCAACTTGACTCTCTTTTTAACTAACACAGATCATTTGCAATATCTAGTGGAATATGTAATATGTGAATATGAACGTGAAGCATATCTTTTGTTACTACCATTTCTTACTTACAAAATCATGGTCTCTGTTGTTACCATTTCTTACTTACTATTGTTGTGCATGTTTTTGGCGAGTTATTATTTCATAACAGATCATCTGGTATATCAGTTCCCCAAGTAGCAAGCTGCTTCTACTCAGTTGGGACTGGCACCTCTGGTTGCATAAGGTAATTATCAGTTAAATAAAGAAAATATACCACAATTCTGTCAGTTTCAACATAGTGTATAATGAATTTCAAACTACATAAAGAAGATATTCTTATTTAAAAAACATCAAAAAGATTAGGAAACCTTGTAGCAACATGAGAGCCAATAATTGGAACATGGATACTATAGTAACCAAATAAGAAAATACAAACTAATCAAACCTTACATGACCATAACAAGTGTAAATATCGACCTTTAAGACTTTGAGCTTACAAAGTGAGTTTAAAAGAAAAATACGGGATAAAGACAATCCATTGGTTCTTTTTCCCTTAGGACTTCTGCTCCTCTTACTAAGGACTCTCTCTATCAATAAATCAGTCAACCCATCACATAGTGTATATATAGCATAAAAAAAAATAACCTTCAGAAATCATAAAGCTCTCCAAATTAATTCCAAAACATAAAAAGAGGTATTGCAACGTAAACAAATGAAATTACCATGAAATTTGATTTATATGCAAATTGCGTTGTTTTTGGATAGAATTAGTGGAAGACAAGCTCAATCCAATCAATTAATGTATGAACACCCAAATTAAAACTTGCTTACCTCAGAAATTAAAACTTGCTTACTTCAGCGATTTGTCGCAACGTGTATGATTCGTTTGTTGCTAGAGTAAAATTTCACTTACCTTGTCATCAACATCCATGAAATTTCGAACATAATTGACTTCATATCCTAGAAAGCTTAGGTATATGCCTAATTTTCAAAGAAAATGTCCAATTAGCAACTCTGCATTAGTCATTTGACAATGCTTGCTATAATAAACAACATGAAGTAATATAGAATTTCTCTTTCCAAGAAAAGAAAAGGTAACAGCTTCTTTTGGTTATTAAGAAAAGCTGCGGAGGGCATAGACATTAAAGCCACAAATCTAAATAGTTCATAGCATAATTTTCTACATAACAATAAACTGCTACAAGTTTAATCGCTCATTGTGGTCCAATCTAAATAGAATTTCAAATTTGTCAGTTTAAATTACATACCCTTGCATTTCAAGCACAGGTCAAATGCAAAAAATAAAACAAAAGACGAAAAAAAAACTAAAGTCTAATTGCTCAATAGTTTTACAATGCAGACTAATGGTCCATAATTGTCAATATCACTTTAAAGCTTCACAGTGTTCCCTTCTTATATATACAAAATATAAATAATAGATCAATCAAAAGGGTGCCTTCAAAATTCAGACTTTTCTTCACTTACAGAAGGGTTCACAATTTCTAATCAAAATCAACATATATATTACAAATTAGAGAAAAACAGAGAAGGGGATATCAAAAGGGTATCTAAATAAAAGTAACTACTTTAAAAATTCGGACTTTTTTTCTCCTATAGATACATTTGTATGTATAGAGAAATGACCTGAAGAGCACATCAACTGAGACATACACACGAGCATGACCAATATGACTGAGATCATAGGGAGTGACACCACAAATATACATGCCCACTTGACCAGGAATTTTGAGTTTTAACAATTCCTTCATTGTATTGTACAACCACAATTCCCTTGATTTATTCTCTCCTGTATCACCATTTGGGCTAATTGTTGGATTTAATTGGCCTAACAAACTAAAATAACAAACCCTTTTGTCGTCTTTTGCAAAATTTTCCTAATTAACCACAACCCAATATACAACAATTCATTCAATCAAACAATTGAAACACATAAAGTGGAATTGAATCGAAACCCACATGCTCTGAAACTACAGTCAAAATTAAAGAGGTAAAGGAAGAAGAAAAACCACATGCCAAAGATTCAAACATACCATAATACACACATATATACATATCAAATATTTGGTCTAGGGTTTGGTACCTAACAACAATCGAAAGAGTAGCAGCAATTGAAGGAGTAGAATGAGTACCAGGAGTAACAGCTGCGGAGTGAAGGAGGGAGAAGCCAAGAAATTGACGGATCGAGCGCAGAATAAATCAAATTAATTAAGTAAATTATTTTAATCTCAGTTCATTAATAAATCAAATTAAACTTTATCAATATAATTATAATTTCTATTTAACCATTATAATTATAACTTTATTTAACAATTCCTCAATCCTCTAATTTAATTATTAAACTAGAATATTACCATTCCATTAGAGCAATAAAATACACATTAATTATAAAATTTAACATCAATTTAACTAATATCACCACACTTAAATGAATTATTCCATAATAATTTTCATAATTTATTTATTTTATTTAATAAATATCCCAACTAAAATATTTATTTTATTCGATAAATATTTTAGTTATTTACAAAAATCATACTCGTTACAAAACTACTCGAACTTTCGATTATGATTCAATACATATTCGAGTAGATACTTGATACGTTATTTTAATTGTAATTTTATATTTGTAAAGTACAATAGTAAATATATTTTTTTAATTTCTAAATAAAATAATAAGTTCAATTTATAATTATATCTACTATAAAAGTAGTTACTATGAAAAAAACTCGAATTCGAGCTTGAATTTTTTGCGAATAGTTTGAATATACTTCTATTCGAGTCGAATCGAATTCGAATAATGAATATTCGAGTCGAGTCGAATCTAGGTAGAATTTTTTAAATGCAATTCTAATTCGAGTTGAATTTGAGTACGAATTTAACTTTTCGAGTCAAATCCAAGCAACTCTCGGTTCGGTTTAGTTCAACTCGTTTACACCCTTACTCCTAAGTAATTGAAATTGCACTTTTAATATTTAGGATTTCCGTTATAACTAATGAGTAATTTGGTTATTACTAAAACTAAATAATATATTAGATGTCTAACTTGGTAACAGTAACATGATAAACTGATTTGGCCACGAGTGATTTTATATAGTTTTAAAACCGTAGTACGGTTTGACTTCGTTTAAAGAAATACTAATTAATACCGTATATATCATTTAAAGAAATACTAATTAATACCGTATATATATATATATATATATATATATATATATATATATATATATATATATATATATATATATATATATATATATAAACCAAACGCGAAGGTGATATCAGTTAGTATAAATTGTTCCATTTACGTTTTCATTGATCCGTATTTTACTCATTTTATATATGAATGCTTGACAGATGATGATGACTTTATAAGTGTACAGGGTGGATGGGTTCGTGGTCCAGTTAGTGGTCGAACCGTTATTAACCCAATGAAGTCATTAGTATATAAAAAATATATATTATTAGGTATTAATAAAATTTTAAAAAATTTCGTTTTTATGAACTAAAACATAATAAAATGAGTTACAATATTACTAAAATAGAATTAATCAATTATCTCATAAAAAAAATAAAATCTAATAAAAAGGTGAATAAAATACTAGCAATAAAAAAATAAACACAAAAATTAAAATATTAGCCACAAAAATCTTCCCAACTCTAACTATAATTTCAAATATTTCATATAGATAAATATTTAATTATATATATGGGTTAATATTAGCCCCAAAAATCTTCCCTTCCCAGTTCTCTCACTCAGATCTACCCTCTTTCCCACATCGCGTCCCTCCCCTAACTCTCCCACACTCATTTCAGCAGCCGCATAGAAAGAAAAAAGATAAAACCACGGCGGCTCAAGATCGATAGCAAGTCCCTTTAATCTTTCTTCTAGATCGGCGACTCAACTCCCTCACTCACATCTACAGCACATCTCTTTCCCCTCTCTCTCTACTTCCTCTAACCCTAACAGTAGTGGCGGCATAAAAGACGCCCCCTCGCTACAAATTTCATTGAGCTCCAGTTTTCACTGAGCAGCGAGTTCTCGCGGAGAAAATTAGCTTTTCCCTATGTACTCAGTAAGTAAATTGAATTGATTGCTATTAGTCGAATTTACTTTCAAATTAATTTGTTTATTAGGTGTTATTCATTCATATTCAGATTAATTTGTTCAATTTGTCAATTCCTCGAAAAGAAATGGTTTGTTTTGGAAAATTTGAATGCTAATGGTTAGGCCATGTCCGCTGATTCTTTTGTTAATATGTTTTACTTTAGGAGTTCTATAGATTCTGAAATGGGTTCTATTTTGGTTAGTTTCAATTTCTTTAGGTTGTTTAACATTCTTTTTCATGATGAATATGTTTTTGTATGTATAGAAGTGCTTAGCTAGAATTCGTTTGAATTGTATCTCAAGATTGATGGTTTTAATGGACTTTTGTGGTAGTAGTTTTATGCAATTCCAGTCATTTTAAGCAATTTCTATTTGATTGGGGGTTCATGTACACATACCCCATTAGAATGGATGGATATAAACTGTTATGCATTCAAGGTGTTTGAGGAAATGCCACTAACTGAAAGACAAAAAATTATTCCAGCTGGGCCTTATATATGCGGAGGTTAGTTAGAACTATCAGGTTTAAAAGCTTCAAAACCTATTAGTTAGACCTTTTTCTGGACTATCAGGCATTCATTATTATATAATTTGTTGGCATTTCATGCTTTCTGTCTGCGGTAATATTTTCCTTTACACATGGTGCGCTTATATAATTTGTTGGCATTTCTATCTTTAGTACACTCAATTGTCTAGATAGGTTTTCCTCTTTAGTCCTTCACACTGTAGAATCAAATTTGTCTGCAAGGTAGCAGCTCGATCTTATGCCAAATGGGAAGGGGACGGTAAGATCTCCACAGGTGCATTGACTGTCGGGCTTGGCCAGATCAGATGGTGTAACAGAATGAGCTGCTACTTCTACTCTTGCTACTAGGGTCTCACATATTAATGGTAGCTGCTAACTCCTTTAATTAATCGATTTAATTGGAAGCCTTTTTTTGGGTTATGTATATGGAAAAAATAATTCGTTTTGTTTATTTTTCCAATACTCATGGATAAAAATTCAAATTTTTGTTATTTTTTCTGTAATAAATGCTGTATTTTATAAGGGAATTGCAATCACTAGTAGTTCTAGTGCACCCATTGGTGTTTTAGTACATTTGCTTGCTGTTTTATATGTGCGTTTTCCGTTTATATCTTCGGTTGGAGAGGAACCAATAGCTTTATTCTTCTTTTTAACTTCTTTAATATAATTTTGCTTCACTTATTGTCTTCCTCTCAAATAAATAAACAATGATTTGAATATTCAATGGAAGTAAGGGTCGAGTAAGGGACAAATTTAATCTGTACATATACCACAACTTCAGGGCCTTAAACAGATAGGCTCCCTTAGGAGTTATCATTAATAATGCCAGAATAAGCATTGCATTAGCGTCATATAGCAAGTGATACATTGCTTCTGCACTCATTTTATTTACTAAGAGACCTTCAACCAAGTTGTTGTCCTAGTAAGACCCAAAGACAGCTCATGCGGTGACCATGAAAAGCAAAGGAGGAAGTGGACCATCTTATTTGACCTTTTGAGAAAACCACAAGGATTCCGTGCATGGAAAACCGAGGAAGAGGCTGATGATGCACATAATGCAATCTGAATCCTATATGTGTGTATATTTGTGGGTAATCAGATAGAAATCCCAATAAACAGATTTATTATTAGTAAACGTCTCCAATTCCCAGAATTGTTTTATTGGCATTGTTTGTAGTAATTTTTCTGATTTTATCTTGTTTAGTTTAGTTTCAGTATATCAAAGTACCTAAGCAGATCTATATCCCAAAATTGAGAGTGTTTGAAGTTATTAATGCATATTTTCCCTTTGTTGAAACTTGAAAGTACATAACCGTTAATTGTTTGGATGTCATTTTGAAACTTTAAAATTGTTGGCTAATAAGTTTGGCATGTGCAGGTTCATATACTTATTTGTTGGCCTTGGTGTAATTGTCTTCATCATATCTTGTTTTGGTTGCATTGGAGCAGCAACACGAAATGGATGTTGTCTGTCTTATTGAATAAATATTCTAATTACATTAATTTCTCCTAAATTTAACATAATATAATTTCCCCAAAATAAATATTGGAAATTCTTCTTAGTTCCTGTCTCGTCCCCAGCAGAACACTCAGTGAGGTGGAAGAAGATGTGTAAGATGAAGCAAGTGGGAAGTATGGGTTGGGTAATTCTACTTATCAAACAATGTTAACATACTATATTCATTTGTTATTATTTCTTTGGAACTATTATTCCCCGTACAGTGATGCGATGTGCATTCTGAATTGGAACCTACAACACAGAGACATATACACATTATCATGTGCTGGTTGGCTATTGATATGCTTACTAACCGAGTTTTAGTTCAAAGTTAAAGGATTTTCGTTAAAGTAGCCAAGTCTGAGATGCTCAACATAATAATTTTACGCAATCATTTAATCTTTTCTAAGTCTTAATTATTCTTTCATTTTATTAAACTTTTACCACATTTTAACGTATGATCATACTTCTTCTTTGTGATTTTGAACTTCATTAATTGA
This sequence comes from Aralia elata, assembly GCA_034770075.1. Classification (NCBI taxonomy): domain Eukaryota; kingdom Viridiplantae; phylum Streptophyta; class Magnoliopsida; order Apiales; family Araliaceae; genus Aralia; species Aralia elata. Next base: position 4,079,142 of record CM068380.1, read on the forward strand.
AGTGTTACATTTTTTTCGCCAGCATATTATAAGTTTGTTTCTTAGGCACTAATTTGTTTGTTCTTTTCCCCCTGAATTTTTTTGCTGTAAATATTGGGTACACAAGGGAAAGAAACTTAGACGAAACTATAAACAAATTTTGTAGGTTACGAAGGATGACTGTCCAGTCATTTTCCATGACGATTTCATCCTTACCAAAGAAATGGTTAGTAAGTTTACTCTAGCTCCTTATATGTGTATATATTTGTTGTTTAATTATTCTGGATCCATTATGTGCTCACGAGTGCTTAAATAATCTTTAATCTTTATATATAGAATTTCTGTACTTTTGACTCTATAGTCCAACTTATTCTGCTATTCAGGGCACAATAGTTGAAAAAAGAGTTACTGACCTCACTCTAGATGAGTTCCTTTCCTACGGGCCTCAAGAGGGAGCCAACAAATGTAACAAGTTTATAGTTACATATATGTTTCCTGGTTTGTAAGGGTACGTGTGTTCCAATATATATTATAAATTAAATCATTGTTCATCCTTGTGTTCTAGAAACGTACGTACATGCTAGTAAGCCTCTGTTGAGACGAACAAAAGATGGGAGAATTTTCGAGTGGAAGGTTGAAAATGATGATCATCTATGTACGTTGCAAGACATGTTTCAGAGTGTTGAACATTCTTTAGGTTTCAATATTGAGTTGAAGTTCGATGACAAGATAATGTACAAATTCTTTATGTAGTGTTTCAGGTATGCTTGCTTGTTCTAGTCTAATGTACATACGTAAGTTGATCTTTGAAGCTAAATTTTGTGTATGTTTTCTTTTCTCTTACCATGTATTGATAATGGTATCATTTGATTTGAGTATATATTTTATGGGCCAGGTGGTATTTGAGTATGCCAAAGAAAGACCTATCATATTCTCATGTTTAATCCAACATGGTGAAGCTGCAAAGTTCCTACCTTGTAAGTTCATGTAAGTCTATGCATAAAAGTATTCATTGCAGATGGATTTTGAAAATCTATGCATATAAGTGTAATATTATATTGCAGGCATAATATTATATTAAGGCATAAAAGTGTAAAGTCTTTGATTTTGGCATTAAGTGTCTCTGGTGACCTATTTGCTTCATTTTTCTGACTTGCTATTATTTTTAAATATGTGCAGGAAGACTGCTTCTACGACCTACCTTACAATACTTGGTATCAAATTTTCGTGCTACGTTTACGGAAGACAAGGGACGAAATTATGAAGTGTACTCTCTCTATATATGTAGATATATACTTTGATTGAAGAACTGTGGTAGCTTTAGATGGTTAATTGTAAAGATAATGAATGATTATGTAGTGGATGATTTTATTAAGTTAATAATATTTTAGTTTTTTGTATTTTTGTCATTATTTACAATGGAGACATTGAGCCAGCCAGGTACACAAAAAGAATGTCAAATTTTGATTTGGTAACAATATAATTCGTTACCAAAGCATTGAACAAGTTTTAATATAGCAATAATTTTTTATACATTTAGCAACAAATTTTCGTTGCTAATGGCATTAAAAATATAATATTTGGCAACGAAAAATTAACCTAATAACAACGAAGAGGATATTGTTGCTAATACAAAAATAAAAGGTAACATTTTTTTATCGTTGCAAATCATATCCACTTTCGTTGCACATATAAAGAAACGACAACATATAATGTCGTTGCTAATCGACGACTTTCGTTGTTATTGAAAAATAACCAGCAACAAACATTTTCGTTGCTGATTCAGTATAATGTCGTCAAATAATATAATCAGCAACGAAAATCGTTGCTAAAAAGTTTACATTCCGCAACGAAAGCAAGCTTAGGCAACAATTTTCATAATTTACTGCAACGAAAAATGTCGTTGCAAAATGGTGTCAATTGCAACGAAAATGTATGGCGTTGCAAAAAAAAAGAGTTCATTTCGTTGCCAATTTGCAGGCTTTTGCAACGAAATGGGGTTTTTAGCAACGAACTTTTAATTATTCTGCAACAATACATTTTGTTGCTAAAGGATCGATGTCTCTGTACGAAAGCCAAATTTCGTTGCAAAATGTATTACTTTTGGCAACGAAAAAACTACGTTCGTTGTGGAACAATTAGCAACGCTCATTGCGCAACGAAAGACGCAACGACAGTAAAGTCATTGCCAAAACCCTTTTGCAACGAAAATTGACACCTTTAGCAACGAAAATCGGTTGTTGCTGAAGCCCCATTTTTTTGTAGTGGTATGGTTGATAGCAGATAGAGCAATTAATATGCATAAGCTAAATAACATAAAGTAAAAGACACAGGAGATTTTTAAGTGGCTCGAAGATTAAATAACTCCTACTCCACTCTTCTACTTGAACAAGTAGGAATCCACTAATTGTTTTAGTCACAAAGACAAGGACTCTCCGCCCTTCTCAAGTCCAGCAGACAAGAGTTATTTTTAGCCACTAAGGCAAGGATCCCATGACCCTCCTCAAGTCCCGCAAACGTGAGTTATTTTTAGTCCCTCGGACAAGGATCCAATGACCCTCTTCAAGTCCAGCAGACTTGGAAAACCAGTTCACAAAGAACTCTTCATGGCCAGCAGCCTTGGAGTCCTGTAGACTAAAACCAGCAGCCTTAGAATCTCTTGTACCCTTTGGTACTCAGCAAGTCCAGCAGACTTGACTTCGTTTAGTCACTTAAGATAAGGACGCCCTGCCCTCTTTGGTGTGTTGATTATTTGTTAGGTTGTTCTGCCAAGATGAACTTTGATCTCCTTCATCTTCTAGTACTTGGCAGCTGGTTGTGATCTTCTTCTGGATATTGTGACGAACAAGAATTTTGTAATTTAATTTAAATATTTATTTAATTAAATAAATATTTTTTGATGATTTAATTCTTGAATTAATTGATTAATTGATGAATTTATGGTAGATTAATTTAATTACTTGTGTTGCACTAGTTAAATTAATGTGGAGAATTTTTATGTTTAAATTATGTGTTTAATTGAATTTATTTGATTAAATGCATTATTTAAATAAGTATAATGTAATTTCTAATTAATTTAATATTAATTAGAGATTTAATAATTTATCATATTTAATAAATGAGAATTTTATTTATGTGATTTAATGTAGAATTATTCTATTTTATTTAATTGATTTTAGAAAGATTATTTAATTGATTAAATGTGTGACATGAACTATATTATAAGTAAGTTATTAAAATAAACCAAGGAAGAGTTATTAAGCAAGCCAAACGAGACCCTAAAGGAAGTTGGGGTCAGTTAACCATTATGGATTAACTGACACCCATTATTATATCAGTTCTTTGATACGTGAATATTGCCTCAGTTCTAATTCCTAACCAGAGAGAAAACTTGAGAGAAAAAGAGAGAGAAGTGAGAGGAATTAAAGAAGTGAAGAATGAAATCATGTCATCTAGTTGCATAATCTAGCGTCAAACCAAAGGTAATTCTTAATTTTAACCTTTAATTTATATTTTCTTAATTTTTTCCATGAATGCATGTTTGAGTTTTCTGTAAATTAAGTTATATGGTTAAATTTTTATAGAATGATGATTGGATGTTAGAAAGCATGTATAAGCGTCTTTTATATGATGTATATGTGATTTAGAGTAATTAATTCATGAGATTATGCCTTAAATTAGAAGTTCTGAAATTTACAGAGAAACAGAGTTTAAATATGACTTATATGTATGAAAAATTATGCTTGAATTACATGTTAATCGTTAAATTGATAGTTGTTTATGTTTATGCATGTAAAAACGAAAAGAATGAAAGTTAAACGGATTGAATTAGTTAAGAAACGAATTCACAGTGATTAATTACGATTAACTGTATCAAAACTTGTTAATAAGGCATGAACAGTGAAAATTTTAGTTTTAATTGGTTGTTTAGATTGTCTGTGATGTTAAAATCACTCTGTATGTGTTGGTTTTGATTTCATAATACATATGACGAATGGGTATACTTAAATTGTAAATTCGATGAAAAACTTTGGCCAAATTTGGCATTTTTCTGCGTTCTTTGCGAACTGCAGGAACTGAATTTCGTGTTTCTCGCCCCGGCGAGAATTTTGAACTACGTTTTCTCGCCTCGGCGAGAGCTCGTCCCGGTGAGAGCTCGCCCCGGCGAGAATTTTGAACTACGTTTTCTCGCCCCGGCGAGAATTTTGTGAAGAGTTTTCCCGCCCCGGCGGGAATTTAAAAAAAAAGAAAAAAAAGACGAGAGTAAAAATTTTATTCTTTCTTTGAGATCATGGTATGATATCGTAGACATATCTAAGGCTTAGGCTAACATGTTAATTGAGATACTAAAATGAAAATTTGATGAAAGCGAATCCTGAGGTGTTTATAATACTGTAACTAATTATTGTTACTGCTTTATAAACCGAATGTATAGGTTGATTAAAGAACGCGAGTCTTAAATTTTTAGTCTACGTACGAGGCAAGTATCTTATCCTTACTTTTTATATTTACGCAAGTACCCTAGATCTATTATTTCATTGAAAGCAAACTACCTAATACTACCTTGATTTCAATTATGCAAGTTCCTAAATTTCATTATCTTAGAATGTAAGTTTCATAATGCTATACTTACTTGAGCAAGTTATTATTCCTATTCCATTCAATTTCATGGATTCAATGAGACGTTTTAATTTCCTCTTTGTAATGCTTCAATTATATAGGACTTATTCAATTGTACCTTTTGTGAGATTTAGTTTTGATTCTCGAATTACACCTTTTAAACCTTGATTGACTAGCGAATCCTTATCGATTCGACTAGTCCATAGTTGATGAGCGTTCTAAATTCTAGAAACGTTATTGAAGTAAATCCAAACCAAACTTCCTTTGGTGCGGATTCCGATGTCAAACTGAGATGAACAACCCTTATACAGTGGATTTTATTTACGCGTTAGCGTTAAGATGTTGTGCACATACATGGTACAAAAGGCTGATCCCCCTGAGTACGAGAAGCAAGGTCCATATAGTCTTACGACTGTTAAAGGTTTAAAGTAGAAATACTTGATAACCTGGGACATAGTTCGTGGTCTTAAGACCCTCAGGCTTTCTTTTGAATCTTGTTTTACATTCTTGACTAAAAAGCTAAATCTTCAATTATCCGATATCCGTTGATTATTTCGCATGTTATTATTGTTGTTGTTGTTATACTTGTTGGGCAATCATTGCTCACTCTTGCATAATAACGTTGCAACTAAAGTTGAAAGAACTGACGAGCCTTCCACTAGTAAAGGAAAAAGAAAAGCAAACAAGTGATGAAGACTTGTTGTATTTGCTTTATTGTTGTTTATGTAATAGACTTCATTTATGTTTTCCGTACTGATGTTTATTTAAGGTTAGATGACCTGGGACTTATTTATGAATGATGTTGTAACCCTTAATGGGAGATTTCTATTTTTATTAAGAATTCTCATTTAAATTTGAATGGGTAGTTAGATGTGATGTGATGTTTTTGGATAGTGAACACCAAATCCTGAGTAAACGAAGTACCCGGATTTGGGGGTGTCATAATATTGTTGATGATGATAGTTGAAGCACTTCCTTTTTCTGGTACATAGCAGATACAGATGATCACTCTAGATGAACACAGGTTGACTTGTCTAAGTCAGTTCTTTATCTCTTCAGCTCAGTGTGTTCATTTCTTGATCATAGAGTTGCTCTTCTAGGTCTGCCTTTAGCTCTGGTCACTCTTGATCTTAGCTTCTTGGTCATCCAACTCTTAGCTCATATGCCAGCTTTGGCATACCTCTCATGTTGCAGTGAAGTTTCTAGCTGATTGTATAGTTTGTGTTCTTGCTCTCGTTCACCACACACACTTCTCCATTCGAATGCAGTTTTCTATTTTATAGTTCTCCATTTTTTTCCGTTGGAAGCTTGCCGTTGATATCTTCCCGTTGCACTTCTTTCTGTTGGAGACTAACTTTCTGCAGACTTATTTATTGTACCACTGAGTATTTTACTTTCTTAAATCTGGTAGTGATAGCTGAGTCAGCATCCATTAGCTGGTACCAAGATAGTGGAGTCACATGCGCTGCTTGTTGACTGTAGCTGACATGGCTGTTTGAGCCCCACTAAGATTAGTTTCTTATTATTCTCATTTAACTACTCAGCTGCTCATCTTGTGATAGTAACCCTAAGTGCTTTGACGTCTTTAATCCATGTTGGTACTTACTTACTCTACGATCATCTTAGTTGTAGCCTATAGCTTCTGATTGTAGAGTTAACTGCTTGCTTCAGACTGAAGATTGTTGCCTTAGATCGTAGAGTTAACTGTTTACTTCAGTTGTGACCTTGTGCTGCCTTGCAGTTCATAGAGTGGCTGCTTGTTCTTGCATTACGCTTTAATGTGCTTCTTACTATACTGCAGTCTGTGCTCCCTTATGCTATGTGGTCTTCATTTAGCTTTTTGTTCCAGAGCATAGTGTACTATGAACCTTGTTGAGCCATTGCTGCAGTGTGCCTATCATAGAGGATTGCTCTATGTTCTTCAGGTGTTGGCCTTGCTGCTTTGTCATAGAGGACTTCTCTATGATCTTCTGATGCTTTAGCACTTTTGTTGTAGAGAACTGCTCTACTTAATCTCCAGGCATTCTTCCTTACGTCATAGAGTACTGCTCTATGATCTTCTGATGCTTTAGCACTTTTGTTGTAGAGGACTGCTCTACTAAATCTTCAGACATTCTTCCTTATGTCATAAAGTACTACTCTATGATCTTCTTGCTTTGTTTTGCTGAGACTACTAGAGTGCCTTTGTTGTCTTAGACTCAACTCTACGATTACTTGATGTTGTTGTAGCTTTCCTACTCTACAACCTTTGTCTTTGATACAGGTCTAGAGTCTTGATAGATCGTAGAGTGATTACTTGAGCTTGTATTGTGATCTCTATTATGGCTTGATGCTTTGGTTGTGCTTGGAGATCTTTACATGTCTGATGGCTCATGCTCAGCTTACTTAGAAGTCTTTATGAAGGTTGCCACTTTATCTTTGAGTGTTTCGGCAGCGACTGCTCTACGTTGTTGTTTGATTGCAGACTGTTCATGGGAGTCGTAGAGTGGCTGGCTTTAGACTGACTCTACGAACCCATGTTAGCACAATGATTTCCTCTTTGTAGTGCACACTCTACGATCCTGAGTAATCTCCTTGTTCTGTCGAGCCATACTCTACGATTGCCTTGCAAGCTTTGCGGTGTGTCTGTTTCACTCTACGATTTCAAGAGAGTGCCGTTGAGTGAGCTTTATGATCTGCCGAGCCTTTTACTGTGCTTATCTAGCAGTCTCTACGATCTTTAGATTTAGCATTGTAATGCCGAGACAACTTTACGTCCTGCCGAGAGTGCTCTACGTTCTGCCTAGAGAACTCTACGTCCTGCCGAGAGTGCTCTATGTTCTGCCGAGAGAACTCTACGTCATGTTAAGCTTTACTCTACGTTTTCCTGGCAAACCCTATGATGGCATACTTGACTCTGCGATGTTGACTGACTGCTCCACGATCCTTCATTTAGTCAGTACAGTGCTCTACGATCAGTCTGGTCCTTGTTTGTACATATATCATTACAGTACATAAGATCAACCTAACAAGTTTGATCTTTTTCTATTCTAAGTCCTTGTACATCAAATTCATTTAAGGACTTTACAAAACCTAATCTTACAAACATGCTTTGATCAGATAGATATTCATTCAGCTTAGATCAACCTAACATATTTGATCTTCTAAGTCCTTGTACATATATTTCATTAAGGACTTTACAAGGCATTACCGGTATGAATGTTCTTCTTATCATTTTGTCATCAATCAAATCACATATAATGAATAAAGGTAATCACATGCAGATCTTATAACATTCTCCCCTTATGATAATGAGCTTATCGATCACATGCTGATTCCCAACATAATATAATGATAAGAGAGTGTCAAACTCAAAGAAAATTATTTAATAATCATTACCAAGTACCAACTCTAAACCAAATTAATTTATGATAGTTATTTGTATTTAAGTGATCTAAACTATGTTATGTACCAGTGAAGGTTAAGAGACCTATGAGTATGTTATTGTGTAATATTAATTAATATAAATTTTATGTTATTCCGCAATAAGTTGATATTTAGATAGATGTATGAGTGAGATCGTGAAGCATCAAGTTTGAGGTAGAGGTACCTAAATTTGGGGGCGTCATAATGCCGCTCTCTAGTATGCTAGAATCAAGTAAGGGAAGCAAAATTTTTAGGATCCGAGTTGGTACGCATGACTAAAGAAAAGATCCAAATGATCCGATAACGACAAAAGAATTATACTGATCTTCATCGAAGGAATGGGGGATTTAATGTCGGAGACCATATATTTTTACTTGTTGTTCCATAGAAAGGAGTTACGAGATTTAAAAAGAGAGGAAAACTCAACTTTCAATTTATTGACCTATTTGAAATCCTCGACCGAGTGGGAACTGTGGCTTACAAACTAGTTCTACCGCCAAATATGTCCCGCATGCATAACATTTTTCACATATCCATGTTACGTAAATATGTGAAGGACCCAAACTACATCATTGAATTAGAACTAGACGAGATAGTAAAGGATTTAACGTATGAGGTGATATCTGTCAAGATCTTAGATAAGAAAGAGTAGATCCTACACTCAAATAATATACCTCACGTCAAAGTTATATGGAGAAACCATGATACAGAGAAAATAGCTTGGGATTTATAATATGAAATGAAAGCTAAGTATCCTTACCTCTTCGAGATGCCAAGTATGTCAATTTCGGGGACAAAATTTCATAAGGAGGGGAGGTTGTAAGACTCTAACTTTTAATAAATAAAACTTAATTTTCTTTATAAATATTATTCTAAACAGCAATGTATTAAATTGATAAAAAAAATTAAAATTAAGGATAGTATGTACAAATTATAAGAAATAAAAAAAATATCAAAAAATATTTGGTATAAGAAACAAAAAGAATATCAGGAAATATTCGATAAAGTATGACGGCGCCGAATCAACTAATCACTAGTGGACTCCATAACGAAATAATTATCGGATGCAAAAAACGACAGAAATAACCTTTTTAATGATAAAAAAATCATCGACAGAATTGTTATCTTAAACTGTTAAAATACCCAGTGACAAAGGAACAGTAGCACACGGTATTCCATAGTAGCATCGGTGTTCCATAGTAACAAATAGTATTCCACAGTATTTCATATTATTGAACCAATAATTGTCACAGTAAAAAATATACAGTATTTCATATTATTAAACCAATAATTGTCAAAGTAGCAAATGCACAATATTTCACATTATTGAACTAATAATTATCACAGTAGCAAATGCACAGTATTTTATATTATTGAACCAATAATTGTCATAGTATCAAATGCACAGTATTTCACATTATTGAATTAATAATTGTCACCATAGTAAGGATAGTAACGAAAAGTTATATAATTAAAAGTCACAGGCATTAAATAGTTAGACATTTTTATTATTTGAAGAATACTATATACTTAAACATCTATGATGTTAATACATTAATTCAATAATGCAGAAGATTAATAATATAATAATAATTACAAATAGTAAAGAAAAATTTAATCTTGAAATGTGAAAAATGTGGATAATTAATATACGGTAGATTAAAGATAATCTTGAAATGTGAAAAATGTGGATAATTAATGTGTGGTAGATTAAAAGTAATATTGAAATGTGAAAAATATGGATAATTAATATGTAGTAGATTAAAGATAATTTTAAATATGTGAAAAGTGTAGATAATTGATGAATGGTGTAGATTAAAGATAATCTTGAAATGTGAAAAGTGTGGTTAATTGATGTGTGATAGATGTTGGTTAAGTTTTGGCTATAAATAGCGGGCTTAGCATAAGGAGATGTTTCATAACTTTCTTGCTTATATTTCATTTCACTCTTTAAAAATTGCTTAGTGTAAGTGTCTATCTGAGTGTGTTAAGACTACCTTAAGTATTACTGAATATTAGTAAGAGTGCAAGAATTGTTCATGTGAGTTTTTCTATAAAAGTTACATAAACACCCACACACATCGCACAGTATTTACAACTCTTCCTTTAGAAGTTTATTTTTGAAAAGCTTCTTCTGGAAGATTGTTTTGAAATATTATTTTTTTTAAAAACTATTTTGAAATTTATTCTGCTCTATTTTGTATACTACACAAATTTATACTATCAAGTCACTTTTGATAATTTCATAATATACGAGTTAATGTACACCATAAAACTTATATGTGGTAGTTACTAATTTAATTATAAATAAACATATAGGTTGATCAACTACATAGAAACCAGTATCTAATTATGTGCTAAGGTAAGTGATGTCATTTTCTTTCATACTGCTAAATTTAAACTTACTATGGTAAGAAAGTATTGTTCGTTTCTACGACCCTTAACATTAAACAGCGGAAATTCCTGAAATGATTAGAATTTCCTTAATAGTTGGTGCTTCATCGAATGTCTTTTGACCTGAACCTTCCTGTTGAATTTTAACCGTTATATTTGAACTGTGAACCCTAAATATTATTCTTAAACTCGAATCGATATTCTGGATAACGTGTTAATAATTTGGACATTATTGAATTTTGGACAAATTAAATTATAAATCTCTAATGTTTATTATTTATCTTATTATTCTTATTATTTATGTTCATTCTTTATATCATTGTTATTTGTACTAATCATCAGGACTTAAGTTGTTATGAATGTCTTTGACCTGAGTGCAAAGATAATATATTGTTGAGTATCTTTAGCCTGTGTGGCAATGACACGTGGTAAAAGTTATCTTTGGCCTGGTGCAAAGAAGAACTGTTGATTGACTTGATCATGACCATTGGTGTTACAGTTGATGAAATCTTGATGGTGATTTTATTTTAAATTAGAGAAGATAATAGACATTATGATTTATTTGACTCTTTTAATGGATTGCTCATTTCGCTGTAGTTGTTTGTTGAAAACTTATATTGTCTATCATTTTTTAAATATCTGATTTATCACTGTTGAAGGCTAAGGATAACTTATTATTCGTTATCTTAGTCATGATATTTTTATTGGGCTATTTAAGCTTACCCTTTTGTTTCATAATTCCTTTCAGAAAATGAGAGTGTAGCTGAGGCTAGCGGGGAGAATAGAGGAATGGAATGATAGTCCAGATTAGTAGTTGTAGTAGTCCTCACTATGTTGTAAAATAATGTGACAATAATTAGAGTGAAAACTTAATTAGTGTATGTATTGTCGTGCTATACACTGTATTGTAATAATCTAAAATAAAAAAATTTATGAATATTAGTTGACAACTTAAATTGAGTTGTATATGCCCGAATTTGGGGACGTCACACTAGTGTACCATCACATATGTGGCTTAATTTCAGCTCCCATAAGTGATCATCAAATTATCAAATACTGTCAATGTTTTTTTATCGATAATATTAATGCATTAATATTAATATTGATAATATTAACTTCATACTTTTATTACATATTTAATAAATATATATTGTGCAACTAGTTAATTCAATAGTATTTAATAAATATATTTAAAGTTTCATTACTTTTGGCTAAAATAATAATTTGTAACATATTCAAATATTAATACATGAATAAAAATTAATTAATAAGGTTAATTTAAGCACAATAATAAACAATAAAACAAGATGAATAACGACAACTTATAATTAGAATATTTATGTTTATTTTATAATAAAGAAGTGTGTTTGATATATGTGTATTTTCTTGTTAAACATTTTATAATTATGTGTAAATACGGATATTTATATTCAATTTATTAAAATATGATGTCACTACAAGAAAAAAGCCTATTTCCGATGGAATATTCCGTCGGAAATACTCCTATTTCGTCGGAAATACTCCTATTCTGTCGGAATTAACTTAATTCGACTAACTAGTCCGTCGGAACTTCGGCCGGAAATAATGCTCTCGAAATTTAGTCCGTCGCAACTTCCGTAAATAATATGCTTCCGACAGACTAATTACGACGAACTATCCGTCGAAAATAGCTTCATTCCGACGGATTAAATCCCGACGGAATATTCCGTCGATAATAATCTGCCATGTGGCACTTCCCGAGACGTTCATAATTAAGGTATTTCCAACGAAAATTTCATCGGAAATAAGCTATTCCGTCAAAAATTCTATTTTTTTAAATAAGTATTAAAGTTTATTTGCGACGGAAATTCCGTCGGAAATACCTTATTCCGTCGGAACTATCATTTTTTTTAAATAATTTTTTTGTTTTTTTATTTTTCAGGTATTTAAACTCCATTTTTGTACCTGTAACCTACTTTATCCCAACAATACGTATAATATAATACAAATAAGTACATCCAACAACAATATATATCATAATCAACCCATAACGTTCAAAACTATAAAGAATAACTCATTATGTGCCGAAATACTTTCAAAACTAAAGTATATTATATCGATTTACAAAGAATCAAACTAAACTATACAATATATGATTTACAAAACATCTAAGTAGATTCTAAATACAAAACACCTAAGTAAACTAAACTATATATACAATGCATGGGCATGGACTATGGTGTATGCAAATTCACGTCATCATCCCCTCCGTCGTCATCGCCATCACCACCCTGTTGATACAATTAAAAATATAACGCATTAGTCCGTATAAGAGTATTAATTTAGTAACATGCAAATTAAATAAGTAAAAGTAAATATAATACCTGAGTAGGCGGGGGCTGACTCCCAATCGGGCCAAAAGCCTCCGATAGTAATGTAACCACCAACCGGAGCATCTCATCGCGTATCGCGACGAACTGCTCCTGCGGGATACCCGTACTATCGACGATGGCCCCTGCTGCAATATCCTGAGGGAGCTGGTGAAGGCGAGCTCGACTGGGCAACTCCTGACAACGGATAACCGGATCTGTATAGAACGTCTCCGACACCGCAGCCATGACCCTCTGGAAAATCTCGTCGTCCAAGCCAGCGCCTGTATGAGATGGTCCGACAGAAGCTCTCGGGCGCTGACGCTGGCTAGAGCCTGCGCAAATAAATATACCATTACTAATAATATATGTAGTTACTTAATCTTAACTTATTAGAAATAATATTACCTCCAAGTAATTTATACGCCGGTATCATCGGCAATCCCAACACTCGATATCTACTGGTACTGCTAGTAGAGGGATCCTGAGCCGCGACCCATAGTGCCAGCTCCTCATCCCGAGATAATTCAATCTCGGGCAGAGGGACGGTGGAATCTAATGTCTCAGAATCCCCCCTATCCGCCTACAACTCAGCTACACGCTGGTCCCGACTAGCCTGAAATCGGTCCTATAATTTATGGCTTATACGTAAGTTAATTATATCATTTTATGAACTAATTAATATTAAACATTATGTAAAATTATGATTACACTTACCCGTATAACTAATGTTGCGGGAGACATAGTAAAGTCCTTTGGCGTGTGGGCTCTATCCCAAAACTCTAACATAGACGGAGGTCGGCCTAAGCTCGTCGCATGACCTAATAAATACATTCATAAAGTAGTTATGAAGTTTACTTGTGAGAAATGAGTAACTAAACAACTAAGTATATGACACTTACCGACTTCGCCTCCTCAAAAGACTGCGAGCCAGTAGTGTGTATGATTCGGAGCTGACGACGGTTCTTCTTTGCCTGCTCTGATTTCTTCTTGAAGTCGTCAGCATCCCAGTGCGTACACAGAGCCTCCCACACTGCATCAGACATTATGCGGGGCTGGTGATCTCTAATCGTGGTCCCGGGCTGGTCATCAACTGCCCGGACTGCCCTCTGTCGCATCTCATACAGCCAGCCGACGTAGTTCTTGGTGATGTGTGCAATAATAACATCATCGCCGACTGCCTGAGAGATGCCCTCATCATATCTAAAATATTTCTATAACAAAAGTTTAAAAGTTAGGAACAATTAAATTATTGGGCAATGACTATGTACGTATAATTTCTAATTTATAAGAAAATGAACTTACGTGAAACTTCCGTAAGACAGTGACCACAAACACGGGATCATACTGGCTGTACTGGCTGAAGCGCATGCACCCAGTCGGAAGGTGCGTCAGATAGATAGCGTGTATGGTCGCCTTAGCGACCGAGTCTAGTATACTACAGTAAAAACAATTGAATATTGATACGTTAAGTGTCTAATGCAACAAATTATATAAATTTAACTCCTTATTTTTAAGTCAAAGTAGAATACTTATTGGGAAGAGCCAACATCCACTCGGACTACATGTGGAACTGCCGGCGGACGATCGAAGTGACTGAGGTTAGTCTATCGGTCTCGTCAACGACGAGCATCTGTAATTATATTATAAATCTTTAGTCAAAATACATAAACTAATGCATATTGAGATATATTATACGTTTACACGAATCAGACTACTTACTAGCTCCTGAAGACGAGCCTCCAGCCTGGTTCGCGTCTCCGAATCCTAATCGCCCACCGCCGCTGTGACCGCCACCGCTATTTCTAGCCATAAATGTGCTACTGAAATAACGAAAATAAGTTGTATTATATTTCAAGTACAATATTAATTATTCAAATCTAATATATTAATATTGAATTATTTACTAATTTGAAATACGTTTAGAGGTTGTACGTCATCAAACCCATCAGATTCAACATCAATATCATTATCGGATTCAGTCTCTTCCTCCTCCTGATCATCATCGATATCAGATTCGTTGTCGTTATCATCTTCAATGATAACGTACTCATGCACGACCTCCAAATCATCGACTTCCTCATCGTCGGGTACGTCAACCAAATCATTTGTCATCACATCTTCATCATTTAGCAATACCTGCGTGGGATTGCTAACATCTTCTTGCAACGCCTCATCCATCCCCAACATATTAGCACTATCAAATGCATGTGTTTTCGTTGTGACAACTGTATACCAGGGGCTTCTACTATTTACGACGTTAGGAGCATAGTACACTTAAGTCGCTTGACTGGCTAACACGAAAATGTCATCAGATTTGAGTTTGGACTTGATATTTACTGTGACGATTCTATTACGATCAAGTTTAACACCTTTTTCAGTATCAAACCAGCGACACTTAAATGTAACTACCTTTTTACCTCCGGGATAATTAAGAACAAGTACATCTTCTAGACGTCCATAGTAATTGGACTCAGAATCATTGTAGCAGCTTCCCAACACCACAACCCCAGAGTTGACTGATGTGAGTTCACTCAAGTTGTCGACCTTAAATCTGTACCCATTCACGATGCATCCAGGAAAAGAACAAAGAACCTTGGAAGGACCACAGATGACATCTCTAAAACGCTTAGAAATGTTCTCTGCATCAACCCTTGTCTGAAACCACTGTTGGAAAGTTGCAGTAGTGAATGTTTCCAACTGGGCTGCAGTTAAATCCGGGTTAGAAGCATATGCTTCCTCTTCGAATGAACTGAAATAATAATAAAATGGTTTAATATATAAGTTAATTACGCTTATAAATTATATTAGATGTGACATATACCAATCTATACTTGATTTATGACGATACTTCTAGCATATTTAGAAGCACATATGTAGATACAATCTTCAAATCTTTGTCGCTTAAGTAAGTCATCGTCTCATGGCCAAATGGTTTAGTCGGATATGTGAATACAGCTAACTCATTATCAACATGAGATTGGGGACTGATGACCTCATTCCTACTTAAACGGTTGTGCTTCGTTGAGATAACATCATCAAAATACAATGAGCAGAAGTTGACAAGCTCTTCCTCCGTATAGCGTTCGACAATAGAACCCTCAACATGAGCTTTGTTTTTCACTTTTTGCTTTAATCGACGCATATACCTACACATATTGCATTTAATATGTTTATTATTAATATGAGTATATACAATTTGTAGATTATATTACCTCTCAAAAAGATACATTCACCGATATTGCACCGGACCGCCAAGTTTATGTTCATACGGTAGATGAATAGGCAGATGTTCTATCGAGTCAAAGAACCCTGGAGGGAATATCATTTCGAGCTTGTAAATGGTAAGCACAATATTATTCTCCATCTGCTCCACATCACTATACCTTATTACAGTAGAGCATAGATCCCGAAAGAAATTTGAAAGTTCGGTTAATGCATCCAACACTTTTCTGGGTAATATCTCACGAAATGCAATTGGCATCAACTTCTGTATAAATACATGACAATCGTGATACTTGAACCCATTAATCTTCAGCTGCTCAACATTACTGCAGCGAGATATGTTAGAAGCATATCCATCTGGGAGCTTCAACCCATTAACCCACTTCCACACGTCTTCAACTTGTTGCTTGGTAAGACAAAATTGAGCTTTAGGTTTTGAATTGTTAGCGCGAAGCCACAATTTCGGCCTGATGTTCAGTGCCTCTAAGTCTTTTTGGGCATTATCATTGTCTTTTGTTTTACCACTCGCATCTAACACGGTATAAAACAAATTCTCAAAAACATTCTTTTCTGTGTGCATGACATCAATAAAATGACGGACTGAAAGTGTGACCCAGTATGACAACTCAAACTATATGGGGACGTGTGTGAAATTATGAGTCTTCCCGTACCCAAATGCTCTCAGTTTACTGTGCCCTTTGCCTGGCGGTGAAAATCTCAACTCGTTCAGCCAGGTCAAGACCTCGTTGCCCGATTGTGTACCAATATCCCCCTTCTTCTTTGTCTTTCTGTTAAACTGTGCAGACATCTTTCTGTAATTGTGATCAACAGGCAAGAATCTACGAGCTGTTCAAAAGAAAATACATTTTCGCCCATGCTGCAACTGATTACCTTGCACATCCCCCATACACACTGGACATGACAGCTTCTCGTGAGTCGACCAACCACTAATCATCCCAAGAGCCGGAAAGTCAGTGATAGTTCACAACAAGGCTGTCTTCATTAAAAAATTCTCGCCGATCGATTTATCATACGTCTGGACCCCCGTCTCCCATAGCATCTTTAGTTTCATTGACTAACGCCCTGAGGTACACGTTTATGTCTTTTGTAGGACTCTTCTCACCCGGTATGAGTAAAGTCAAGAACAAATACAGATCCCTCATGCACATTGACGGTGGAAGATTATAAGCTACCATTATGACTGGCCAAACTGAGTAAGGCTGGCTAAAATTATTAAAAGGGCAAAAGCCATTCGTAGCCATGCCGAGCCTCACATTCCTGACTTCCTTCGCAAACAGTAGAAAATTTTCATCAAATTTCTTCCATTCATCTCCATCTGCAGGTTGTGTTAGTTAACCAGACACGACGTCTCTTGTTCTATGCCAACTCATATGATGAGCCGTATGAGACGACATGAATAGCCGTTGCAGCCTCGGCACAAGAGAAAAATACCACAGGATCTTTTTGGGCACATGTTTCTCCTTTCCCCCACGTTTTGTCACCTTCTACCGAGGTAAGTTACATATAGCACACTGCACCTTATCTCTGTCCGTCCCATAGTATAACATGCAGTCCTGCTCATAAGCATCGATCTTCTGATACCCCATATTCAACCCCTTTACCATCTTCTTCACTTCGTAATAATTCGAGGGCAAAGGATGATCCTTGGGTAAGAACTCGCTGATAAGGGAGAGCAAAACATTAAAACTGTGACGAACAAGATTTTTGTAATTTAATTTAAATATTTATTGAATTAAATAAATATTTTTTCGATGATTTACTTATTGAATTAAATAATTAATTGATGAATTTGTGGTAGATTAATTTAATTATATGTGTTACATTAGTTAAATTAATGTGGAGAATTTTTATATTCAAAGTATGTATTTAATTGAGCTTATTTGATTAAATACATTATTTAAATAAGTATAATGTTATTTTAATTAATTTAATAATTAATTAGAGATTTAAAGATTTATCATAATCAATAAATGAGAATTTTAATTATGTGACAATGTGATTTAATGTGTTATTATTCTATTTTATTTAATTGATTTAACTTAGATTATTTAGTTAATTAAATATGTGACATTAAACTATATTACAAGCAAGTTATTAAAATAAACTAGAAAGGAGGAATAAAGGATTAGCCGAGCATAGCCTTAGTGGGGGTTAAAGTCAGTTAACCCATTATGAGATTAACTGACAACTATGCTCTGCCACATTTATTTCATACACATTCTATCCTCAGTTCCTAAAAACCAAGTCAAAGAGAAAAAGAGAGAATTTTGAGAAAATTGGAGAATTGAGAAGAAATCCTTTCATTTGTTGCATAATCTAAGCACTAATCAAGGTAATTTCTTGAATTCAAACTTTAATTCATGTTCTTTTAAGTTTTATTCCATGAACGTATATTTTAAGTTTTCTGTAATCTGAATTATAAGGCTAAATTTTTAATAACTTGATGTTAGATGTTTGTAAGCATGCATAAATATATTTAATATGATTTATATGTGATTTAGAGTAATTAAATCCATGAAATCATGTTTATATTAGAGTTCTGGAATTTACAGAGTAGTAATATACGAATATGGTTTCAATGTATAAAATCGATGCTTGTTTTGCATGTTAATCGGTTATTGATAATTGATTATGTTTATTCATGTAAAAACGAAGAAAACAAAAGTTAAACGGATTGAATTGGTTAAGAAACGAATTTACAGTGATTAATTACGCTAACTGTATCAAAATATAAGCATAAAGTATAAACAATAAGTTTTTAGCCTTTAAATTGGTTATTTAGATTGTTTATGATGTTAAAATCATTGTGTATATAATGGGTTTTGGTTTCATAACACATATGATGAATGGGTAGTAATTAAATCGGTGAATTATGAAAAACTTTGGCCAAATTTGGTATTTTCTATATTCTTCGCGAACTGCAGAAGTTTGGTTTCAGGTCCACCGTCCCGGCGGTGAAATTGAACTAAGGATTATCGCCCCGGCGGTAGGCTCGCCCCAGCGGTAGAAATATACTAAGTTTCCCGCCTCGGCGGTAGAATTATACTAACTTTGCTGCCCCGGCGGTAGCCTCGCCCCGACGCCGTTTTGTAAAGGAAACCACCGCCCCGGCGGTGGTACAGGAAATGAAATTTTTTTTTCTTTGTGGTCATGTTATGTTACCATATGTATGTTTAAAGCTTAGACTAATGTATTAATTGAGATATTAAATGAAATTGGATGAGATTGAATCTTGAAGTGTTTATAATACTGTAACTAATCATTGTTACTGCTTTATAAATGGAATGTATATGTTGATTAAGAGCGTGAATTTTAAATTGTAATCTACGCACGAGGCAAGTTTTCTGAACTTCACTCTTATATTGGGCAAGTCTATTATCTCTACTTTTCATTGAGCAAGTTCTAAAACCCCATCTCTCTTTTATGCAAGTTTCTATATTCTATTCCATATGATCAAGTTTTTACCATAATTCATTCAAGTTCATGAATTCAAATGTGTTATTCTGATTCCTTTAATTAATACTTCAGTTATACAGAGTTTATTCGACTGTATGTCTTTGAGATTCAGTCTTTAATTCTTGAATACCTTTCATATTAAATTATTGAACCTTGATTGACTAGTGAACCCTTATTGATTCGACTAGTCCATAGTTGATGAGCGTTCTAAATTCTAGTAATGTTATTGAAGTAAATCCAAACCAAACATCCTTTGGTGCGGATTCTGATGTCAAACTAAGATGAACAACCCTTTTATAGGAGATTATTTTACGCGTTAGCATTTAGATGTTGTGCACATACATGGTACAAATGGTTGATCCCCCTAAGTACGAGAAGTAAGGTCCATATAGTCTTACGACTGTTAAAGGTTTAAAGTAGAAATACTTGATCACCTTGGACATAGTTCGTGGTCTTGTGACCCTCAGACGTTCTTTTGATTCTTGTATTCTAATCTTGATTCAATAGTCGAGAATTTGATTATCCGATATCCATTGATTATTCGCATGTTATTATTATTTTTGTTGTGTTACTTGCTGGGCAATTGTTGCTCACCCTTGCATAATAACATTGCAGCTAAAGTTGAAAGAGTTGATGAGCCATCCACTGGTAAGGGCAAAGGCAAAGCAAACAAGTGATGAAGACTTGTTTAATTTATCTAAATGATGTTTATGTAATAGATTTTTGTTATGTTTCCGCATTGATGTTTTATTAAGGTTAGATAACCTAAGATTTATTTGTTAAAGATGTTTTAACCCTTTAATGGGAGATTTCTATTTTATTAAGAATTCTCATTTATATTTGAATGGGTAGTTAGATGTGATGTGATTTATTTGAATAGTGAACACCAAATCTTGTGGTAATGAAGTACCTGGATTTTGGGGGTGTCACAGAAACCTCTCTCACTGCAGTCATGCTCATTCTTAAAGTGTAAGAGCTTTGTAACTGCAGATAGTCTGGTGTGCTGATCATTTCTGGGATACAATGGGACCCCCGATTCAGATAGCATCTTGTAAAAGGCAGAAGCTGTATCATTTAGTTCTTGTTGAGCACTGCCTGAAGAATGATCGTTTTCAGTCCAATTTATATTGTTAGGCCCATAAGCATCCACCAACATCTCCACGGCATCATAGTTATCGGCGTTTGAATCACCGTGAACTGGTTGGTCTACTAAGTCGGTCAGTTCCCTCAACTCAGGTGATTCCCCTTGATGGATCCATACGGAATACCCATCCACAAAACCACGAGAAAATAAGTCGTATTTAATCTCGTCGGCTTTCTTCCAGATCAAGTTTTTACACTTGACACACGGGCATCTCATCTTCCCATTCGGATCATCAGCATGTTCTATGGCTTTGTCCAGAAAGTAGCACACCCTTTCATGGTAAGCTTCCACTAATCCTCTCCCATCAATGGGTATCCTACGGTACATCTAACTCCGGTCGGCTGACATCTTTAACTAAACAAAAGACACATTTAGGTTAGGGATATTCATTCATGTGGTCCATACATGAATTATATGTTCCTAGTATCTCCACTCTACAGGGGTTAGGCTTCTATCCCGTTCTTGGATGCGTCTCCTCACTAGTGCCAACACGTTGAGCACATTTTTTTTTGTTTCAAGAAAATTTCGGCAGCACCTCCCCATGGTCTCCAAGTACACGAAATAGACTAAGATAACTTAATCTAAGTATGCACTCGAAGAACATGTAGAGATAACAGCCAAAAAATTCTCAAAACAAAAAAAAACGTACTCAACCTATTGACACCGACCTAAGTGAGAGACATAACATCCAGTAACAGTCCCAAACTGGGGACTATTCGACATTCACTCTTAATGAGTGAATGTCAAACGGGTTTCTAAGCTCCAAACTATACTATATGCACATGTATATATGCATTTTATTGTAATTGTGGAAAACTAAGCAAATGCTACTTAGTTTATTTTTCCAATGATAAACTAAGTAAATGCTACTCAGTTTAGAAGAACTACCATTTGAATATATTAAACTATTTGTAATTTATTGTATGTACCAGTATAACTAAGTAAATGCTACTTAGTTTATTATATTATATTGTATTGTATTATAATACTTTATTTTATTTTATTTTAATTTATTTTAAAAAACTCTTAATTTAATTTATCTAATTTCTATATTGAATTTTATTTTATTTTATTTTATCTTATCTTATTTTTATTATTTTTTTATTTTTCATTTAATTTTTATCATATTATATTATTTAATGTAATTTATATCAATTTAATTTACTTTAATTAAATTTAATTTAATGTAATTATTTATTGTAATTAAGTTATTTCATTTTATTTTGTATTATATTTTATTATTTTATTGTATTTAATTTAATTTAATTTAATTTACTTTAATTAATTTATTTAATTTAATTAAGTTATCTTGTTTTATTTCATTTTATTTTGTATTATATTTTATTATTTTATTGTATTTAATTTAATTTAATTTACTTTAATTTAATTTAATTTACTTTAATTTATTTATTTATTTTAATGAAGTTATCCTGTTTTATTTCATTTTATTTTGTATTATAGTATGTTATTTAATGTAACTCATATTAATATAATGTAATTATTTATTTTATTTTATTTGTATTATATTTTATTATTTTATGGTATTTAATTTAATTGAATTGAATTTACTTTATTTATTTATTTTAATTAAGTTATCTTGTTTTATTTCATTTTATTTTATTTTGTATTATATTATATTATTTAATGTAATTCATATTAATTTATTTTACTTTAATTAAATTAAATTTAATGTAATTATTTATTTTAATTTATTTATTTCATTTCATTTTATTTTATTTTATTTTGTATAATATTATACTATGTAATTTACTTTATTTTAATTTATGCTATTTAGTTTATATGTTATTATATTATATTGAAAACTAATTGAAATACATAAAATTATAAAGTAAGGGCCCACATATATTGCAATTGAACAATTTTGACAGAAATTCCGTCGAAAATTCCGTCGAAAATAACAAATATACCAAAACCATATACACAACCAAGATAAAGAGAAAGATTGCAAGACAAATCCATATCACAACTCATATAGGCAGTCCCAAGTCAGTCCCAAAATCAATCCCAATTGATCACAAAATATATATCAATCCCAAAATGATTACAAAATATATCAGTCCCAAAGTATATCAGTCCTCAGTAACTAAACAAAAAATATAGCAGTCCCAAAACATAACTCCTCGGCAGGCAAAATATATAGCAATCCCAACGCCTGAACTGCAGGCAAAATTATAATACAAAATACATAAGTACTCCTCGGCAATTAACATAACTCCTCACACCCAATTCATAATACATAAGTGAAAATAGTATGCACACAAGCCAATCATATTTGATATGATGTAGCATATATTTTGTAATCTTATTCGGTTATTAAAGGCATTTTATATTATCTACATAGTGTTGTTATATTAAATGTGATAAACCCATAGTTTTGAGCAATGCTTTTAGAATCATGATGGAGATCATGCTAATGAGATCTAAATTCTAGATAGCTCACAAACTAAAATCGTTCCTAATCGTTGGATTACTAAAAAGGGGATTAGTGAATCCGGATAGATTAGTACATACGTTGCTTGCTCTTAAGAAGAGGATGATTGATCTCATAATCATTTATGTGGAGACACTAAAGCAAGTATGTAGGTGCTTATTGGAGAATAAGTTCACTGAATGTGACTCGCTAAGGAATACCTAATGGAGTTTTACTCGCCTGTCAATAGGAATTCCTCTAGTGATAGTAGTACAAGTGATCCTTGGACTTGAGATCATCATAGTATCTTGTGTATGATGAGTTATACTTTGACATTTCCCTTAAGACCTTTAGGGTATAACAAAGGGTATGATTGAGTATAATAAGTTATACATGGAGATAGGTGAATGATCAACAAAGAATCTACCACGTCTAGTAAAAGATGTGAATGTCCTATGTGATTCGATAAATGACAACTCAGTAGTCCTTGGCCAAGGCAGAATGAAATTAGAAAAGAGTTTCTAATCTGCATTATTTAGAGTTGTGCATTTGAGAATCGAAATACATATAATTAAATAAAATAAGACTTGACAGTAATTTCATATCTTATATTTAATTGGGACATTGTATGGTAGAAGGATTGAATTGTACGGTAACTATGCACTGAAAGGTTCTTTTATGATTAATGTTGAAATCTATATTATCTGGAAAGTCGTTGATCGCTAAGAGGGCTTACCCTTATTGTAGAATAAATATTATTTATTTAAATAAATTAAATAGTTTAATTTATTTATTTAAATAAGATTAAAATTTTTCTAATTGATTTATTCACAACCGGTTTAATATGGAGAACCTAAAGGGTCACACCGCAAAAGAAAAATATTTATTTAAGAAGTAAATAGCATAATTGTAATAATAAGTTAAGTGTATATAATTTAGTCTATGGAGATAGAATAAATTAAATAGATTAATATTTATTATTTAATATTTTAGAAATATTAAATATAAATTAATAAGAGGAGTCTTATTATTATTATTACTATTACTATTATTTAATTCCTAATAGGGATTGAGAATTAATTAATAGAAGTACTCTCACATGAATTCCTAATTGGATTAGGAGTTTAATTTAATTAAAGGAGTTTAATTAGAATAGAAACCCTAATCCTAAATAGTTTAGGGAAGGGTTTTCCTACATCTATAAATAAGAGAAGTCTTATCATAGATTAAGGTTACACACTCTTGCATAAGAATTGTAAAGAGTACTTACAATTTCTATAGAGATAGAAACTAGGGTTTTTTGTCAACACCCATCTTCTTGAACAAGTATTATTCCTTGGTGGATCACCTCTAGAGGCCAAACACTTGGGTGGCTAACGTTGATCAAAGGAAGTAATTTAATCGGTGGAATTCAAGGAGAACGCGAAGGAATTAGAGGTGAACTTGTACCTGACGAAGCTAGAATTCTACAAGGGTATAATTCTTATTCTCCATCTCTTTCGTTTAATTAATAATTGTGCATAAAGAAAGATCATGGTGATGGTTTGTATAAAATTTTAAAATCTGATTTTATCGCGCTTCCGCTTTATTTATGTAATTTGATTGCATGTTCGCGCTATACAAACCTAACACTGGTATCAAGAGCCAAACTTTATGCGAATTATTAATTGTTTTGATTCTGTATATACATTGATATGTGTTTAGAACAATTTAATTGGGCATAATTGTTTGTGTAAAATTATTTTAATTATTTTAATTTTTTTATTTTTGTAAATTAAAATAAAGGAGTTTATTTTGATTTGGAATTTGATTAAAAATAAAGGAGTTTATTTTTATTCAAAAAAATTTTTGGATAAATTAAAATAAAGATGTTTATTTTGATTTGGAATTTGATTAAAAATAAAGGAGTTTATTTTATTCAAAATTGGATAAATTAAAATAAAAGAGTTTATTTTGATTTGGAATATGATTAAAATAAAGAAGTTTATTTTAATTGAAATTGGATTTCATGATAACTAATTAGAGTTGGAATTGGATTCCATGATAACTAATTGGAGTTGAAATTGGATTTTATACTAACTAATATTGCCCATGAAATGATATCAATGCATATATGGAATGGTTTTATTATTCATGGGATGAATGTTATTTATTGATACATATAGAGATATGTATGATAATAAATAGGGATTGATTATGGACTATTAACCAATGTGTGATTGGATTTATTTTAGTGGATGCTTGAATGTATGGGTTTTTATAAATGGGGTCTGCGTACCTCGTCTTCTCTAATTTTTTCTTAATGTAAATTCTATCTTCCTCTTATGTACTTCCCCTTGACTGTTGATCAAGGTTTCTATTTATTGTAAATAGTTTTTGTAATAGGAATAGTTAGAATTAATTTTGAAGAATTGGAGACAAAGGAGCAAGGAGCGCTTGAAGACCCGTTTGTAATGGAGCTCGGGTTTAAATGTAATAGTTATATTTAAATTTAATTCTTGCACCCTAGGTTTGACCTTTTGGTTCACTTGGTGGCTCTAGTAAACCAAACTAGAATAAAAGTCCATAATCAATCCGGGTAGAATATAGTATTCTATATGTGCATGCTTACTATATATATATATATATATATATATATATATATATTATCCAACATGCTTCGCATGTAAAATAATATGACGCGTATTTTATATATATATGTGCATGCGCGCTAAACAAGATGAGACTAATAATAATAAATCCCTCAAGAAATCATATTAAGTCCTAAGCGTTCAAAGATATTTGGAATATCGAACGTCGCCTTCTAGCATGGTAAAACAATAGAGTATTAAATATTTAATATGAGTTTGTTGTGTCACCACAAGGCAAGTATTAAATATTTAAGATGTTGTCTTACCATATTTGATGCTTATAAATAGACTGAACGATGTTGTTTTGTTGTGTCACCACAAGGACAGTGTTTTTCTTTCGAATATATGGAAGTGCTAGGAATGACTTAACTTGGATAATTTTGATTCGGATGTGTCACCACTTGATCAAAATAATCTAAGAGGCAAAATACAAGGAATTACATAGAGATGTAATTGACAATAGTTGTCTACCTATTTATTTATATATCGTTTGTTGTGGCACCACAAGGCTATATACATTTGAAATGAGATCCTTATTCTCACTAGCAGACCTTTAATTAGATTTGCCGAACTATATATTGAGGGTAATATAGTTTGATGAAAATAGTGAGAGATACCAATTTAAAATAAATACCTAATTTATTTTGGTAATTAATTAAATGAATGTATGCTAAAATGTTGTTAAATTACAAATTCATTTTACAGAATTTTACAATGTCTAATTCACTATCACTGCGTAGCATATTAGATGCTAATTAACCGGACCGAATTACACAGACTGGTTAAGTAATCTAAGAATAGTTCTCAAGGCTGAAAGGCTATCTTATATCCTTAATATGTCTATCCCTGCAATAGTTGCAAACAATGCCTCTGAGGAAGAGATTGCTACTTTTAGAAAGTGGCAAGATGATGCACAGTTGGCTCAATGCATCATGCTCGCATCCATGAGTAACGAGCTTCAGCGTCTGCATGAAACTATGGATGCTCTTACTGTACTCCTGCACTTTCAAGGAGTTGAATTGTGAGGAAAGTAGGACTGCTAGATATTAGATATCTAAAGAGCTCTTCCAATCTAGAATAACCGATGGCACTACAGTATAGAAAAATGTCCTAAAAATGATCAATCTGATTGAACAATTGGGACAACTGGGTTTTGTATTGGATGAAGAGTTGATCCAAGATTTGATCTTGCAATCACTCCCGGACTCTTTCTCACAATTTGTTGTGAATTTTCCACGTGAACAAGCTATATGTCAACTTGCATGAGGTGCTTAAACACGTTGAAAACTACAAAGAGTCATTTTTCAACCAAGAAAGACCAAGTCTTACTAGTAGATGATTCTTCCAGGAAGCGGAAGAGGGCCAAAGGATTTTCTTAAAAGAAGAACAATTCAAAGAAGGTATAAGGAAAGGCAATAACTAAGGAGTCTAACAAAACTGATGCAGATAGCAAAGGAGTTTGCTTCCACTTCAATAAGCCTGGATATTGGAAAGGAAACTGTAAGTAGCATTTTGCAGAGGCTAACCAGAAGAAGCTTAGTGAAGCTTCGGTTATAGATATAGGTTTGTTCATCATTGAAATAAATCTTTCTGTAAGTCAAGGTTCTACTTGGGTATTGGATACCGGCTATAGTTCTCACGTATGCAATCCAATACAGAGACTAAGCAGAAGTAGAAAGCTAAACAAAGAGTAAGTAATCTTACGTGCGGAGAATGGAGTAATCGTTGCTACATTAGCCGTAGGAACTTATAGTTTAACGTTGCTTACGGGCAAGTCTGTTAAGTTAATAATTTGTTATTATGTTCCAGTTCTCTTAAGAAACATTATTACTTCCGTTGTTGGACAAGGAAGATTATGGTATTATATTTAAGAGCAATTGTTGTTCTATTTATAATGATAATGTTTTGTTTGAAACTGGAAGATCATTTGATGGACTTTGTAAACTTGACTTACATGAAAAATAATTTTGCAAATTGAACAAACTAGTAAAAGAAAAGGAAATGATCATTCAAAGAGTTGAATATATGTATTTGATGAAATACAAGTCAGAATCATTTGAAAGGTTCAAAGAATTCAGAAGTGAAACAAATTGACAAAGTATTAAGATTCTTTGATCAGATCGAGGAAGGAATACTTGTACAATAAGTTTCTAGATCATCTCAAAATGGTATTTTTCTCATAATGGACGTTTCATGATATGCAATAATTGATTGGTGTATCTAAAAAGGAAAATTGTACCATGTAGAATATGGTACGGTCCATAATGATTTTTACCGACATTGTAGTATCCTTCTGGGGTTATACCCTAGAAACGGCTGCATATCTACAAAATAAGGTAACCTCAAAATTCGGCCCCAAGATTCCATAAAAGTTATGGATAGGGAGGATTCCTAATCTTAAGTATGTTAAGATAAGGGGTTGTCCAACTTATGTGAAAAGGTTTCAAAAGATAAGTTTGGGACAAAATCTGATAAGTACAGAGTTGTGGGATATCCTAAAGAAAGTTTAGGGTATTATTACTATAATCCTACACGCTGCCTTCTTGGATAAAGGTGTTTATCATTGAAGGGGCTAGTGGGAGGGTAATAGATCTTGAAAGAGTTCAAGAACCACAAAACACTTTTAGTCAAACCGAGGGACCTGTAGATAGACCTATTGTACTACAACCGAATCGTAAATCTGGAAGAGCACTGAAGATACCTAGGAGGTATGGATTCATCATAGAGGATGATGATGAGGTACGCATCATAGAGGATGATGATCCAGTTGTATACGATGAGGCTATGAGTAGAAGACACTCAGAGAAATGACAGATGGCCATAAAATTCGAAATGGACTCCATGTATGAGAACCAAGTATAGACTCTGGTTACTCCACCGAAAGGCATAGTGCCTAGAGGGTGTAAATAGGTCTTTAAGAGAAAGACTAGGGCAATTGGCAAGGTAGAGACCTATGAGACCAGGCCTGTTTAAAAGGTTTCAAATAAAGTCAAGGAGTTGACTGTGATAAAACCTTATTACCAGGTAATGCTCAAGTCCATTTGGATTTTGCTTGTGATTGCAACTTATTAAGAAATCTGGCAAAATGGATGTGGAGACATCCTTCCTCAATGAAGACTTGAGGAGAATGTATGTATGAGGAATTTGTTTCAAAGGTTGAAGCAAATCGTGTTTTAAGGTACGATGATCCATTTATGGATTGAAGCAAGCTTCTCAAAGATGGAACATTCATTTTGACGAGACAATCAAAAGAGTTTGATTTTATCAAAAACGAGAATGAACCTAGTATGTACAAAAGGGTCAGTGGGAGCACTATGACATTCCTAGTATTATATGTTGATATATTACTGATAAGGAATGACACACCAATGCTACAATCAGTAAAGATAAAATTGTCTAAACATTCCTCCATGAATAACTTGGGAGGAGCATCCTATAAATTGGGGATATAAATCTATATAGATAGATTTAAAAGGATGTTCGGCTTGACCCAATGAACGTATATTCATTCGATGCTAAAGGCGTTTAGCATGGCAAACTCCAAGAGAGGTCTCATGATGATGAGCCATGGAGTGAATCTCTATAAAATTGTCTCCAATTTAAAGAGAGATCGCATGAGTTACTATCATGTATGCAATGAATATACAAGGCCTGATGTTGATCAGTCATATTCTAGAGAAGATCACTATAAGACAGTGATAAACATCTTAAGTACTTAACCGGTATTGAAGATGTGATCATGATTCATGGTAGTTCTGAATTAAAACTAGAGGGCTAAACAGACTCAAGTTTTTCAGACTGACCAAGACGATAATAAATCCATTTTAGGATAAATTGTTACCTTGAATGGTGGTGCAGTGAATTGGAAAGGTTCCAAAATAGCAAAGAGTTGCTGATTTAGTGACAAAGACAAAGTATATAGCTGTAAGTGAAGCTACAAGTTAATTGTTTGGATGAAAAGTTCATCACAGAACTAGGAATAGTTCCTAAGTCTCATCTTGGATTCAAACATGTGTTGCGGCACTTTCATTTGATTAGAGGAATCATTGAAAGAAGAAAAGTCACTATAGAGATAGTGGACTCTCAAGAACAACATTGCATATCCATTTACTGAAGTTTTATCCAAATGGCAGGATGATCATCACTTAGAGAAGAAGGGTATTAGATACCATGACGATTGGCTTTAGTGCAAGTGGGAGATTGAAAGTAGTATGCACACAAGCCAATCATATTTGATATGATGTAGCATATACTTTGTAATCTTATTCGGTTATTAAAGGCATTTTATATTATCTACATAGTGTTGTTATATTAAATGTGATAAATGTGACACCCTCAAATCCGGGTACTTCATTTCCTCAGGATTTGGTGTTCACAAACCAAAAACATCACATCACATCTAACTACCCATTCAAATATAAATGAAAATACTTGAATAGAAATAGAAATCTCCCATTAGAGGGTTACAACATCATTCATAAACAAATCCCAGGTCATCTAACCTTAACATAACATCAGTGCGGAAACATAAATTAAGTCTATTACATAACATCATTAAAATAAGTACAACAAGTCTTCATCACTTGTTTGCTTTTCCTTTTCCTTTACTAGTGGATGGCTCATCAGTTCTTTCAACTTTAGCTGCAATGTTATTATGCAAGAGTGAGCAATGATTGCCCAGCAAGTATAACAACAACGACAATAATAACATGCGAAATAATCAACGGATATCGAATAATTGAAGATTTAGCTTTTTAGTCAAGAATGTAAAACAAGATTCAAAAGAACGTCTGAGGGTCTTAAGACCACGAACTATGTCCCAGGTTGTCAAGTATTCCTACTTTAAACCTTTAACAGTCGTAAGACTATATGGACCTTGCTTCTCGTACTCAGGGGGATCAGCCCTTTGTACCATGTATGTGCACAACATCTTAACGCTAACGCGTAATTAATATCCCCTGTATAAGGGTTGTTCATCTCAGTTTGACATCGGAGTCCGCACCAAAGGAAGTTTGGTTTGAATTTACTTCAATAACGTTTCTAGAATTTAGAACGCTCATCAACTATGGACTAGTCGAATCAATAAGGGTTCGCTAGTCAATCAAGGTTCAAAAGGTATAATTCGAGAATAAAAACTAAATCTCACAAAAGGTACGATTGAATACGTTCTATATAACTGAAGCATTACAAGGAGGAAATTAAAAACATCTCATTGAATCCATGAAATTGAATGGAATAGAAACAATACCTTGCTCAAGAAGTAATAGCATTATGAAGCTTGTATTATATGATAATGAAATTTAGAAACTTGCGTAAACGTAAAAGTAAGGATAAGATACTTGCCTCGTGCGTAGACTATAAATTTAAGACTCACGTTTCTCTAATCAACCTATACATTCTGTTTATAAAACAGTAACAATAATTAGTTACAGTATTATAAACACTTCAGAACTCATTCTCATTTAATTTCATTTTAATAGCTCAGTTGACACCGAACAATCAATGGGCTTATGCTACCACCTTTCACAGTAATTTAACATTCATTTTATACATTAGCCTAAGCTTTAGGTATATCTACGATATCATAATATGATCTTAAAGAAAGAAGAAAATTTTTACTCTCGTCTTTTTACTCTTTTTTTTTTTTAAATTCCCGCCGGGGCGTGAAAACTCTTCACAAAATCCTCGTCGGGGCGAGATCTCGCCGGGATGGGAAAACTCTTCACAAAATTCTCGCCGGGGCGAGCTTCTCGCCTGGGCGAGAAAACATAGTTCAAAATTCTCGTCGGGGCGAGAAACACGAAATTCAGTTCCTGCAGTTCGCAAAGAACGCAGAAAAATGCCAAATTTGGCCAAAGTTTTTCATCGAATTGATAATTTAAGAATACCCATTCGTCATATGTATTATAAAATCAAAACCCAACACATACAGAGTGATCTTAACATCACAGACAATCTAAACAACCAATTAAAACTAAAATTTTCACTGTTCATGCCTTATTAACAAGTTTTGATGCAGTTAATCGTAATTAATCACTGTGAATTCGTTTTTTAACTAATTCAATCCGATTAACAATCATTCTTTTCGTTTTTACATGCATAATCATAAACAACTATCAATTTACTGATTAACAAGTAATTCAAGCATAATTTTTCATATATATAAGTCATATTTAAACTCTGTTTCTCTATAAATTTCAGAACTTCTAATTCAAGGCATAATCTCATGAATTAATTATTCTAAATCATATATACATCATATAAAAGACGCTTATACATGCTTTCTAACATCCAATCATCATTCTATAAAAATTTAACCATATAACTTAATCTACAGAAAACTCAAACATGCATTCATGGAGAAAATTAAGAAAACATAAATTAAAGGTTAAAATTAAGAATTACCTTTGGTTTGATGCTAGATTGTGCAACTAGATGACAGGATTTCTTCTTCAATCTCAAAATTCTCACAAATTTTCTCTCCTTTTCTCTCTGTATTGCTCTGACTTAGACTTAGGGAATAATAATAAAAGAATACGTGAATAGAATTTAGTCTGATGAGTGGGTGTCAGTTAATCCCATCATGGGTTAACTGACTCCAACCCCCTCTAAGGCTTCATTTGGTAAGTCCTTATAAACTCTTCTTTTGGTTTATTTTAATAAGTAGCTTATTATAAAGTTTCATGTCACACCTTAATCAATTAAATAATCTCACTAAAATCAAATAAATAAAATAGAATAATTCTTCATTAAATCACATAGTCATATAAATAAAATTCTCATTTATTAATAATGACAATTTACTAAATCTCTAATTAATAATTAAATTAATTAGAAATAACATTATACTTATTTAAATAATGTATTTAATCAAATAAATTCAATTAAACACATACTTTAAATATAAAACTTCTCCACATTAATCTAATTAATGTAACACATATAATTAAATTAATCTACCACAAATTCATCAATTAAATAAATTAATTCAACAATCAAATCATCAAAAAATATTTATTCAATCAATAAATATTTTAAAATAAGTTACAAAAAAAAATTCTCGTTCGTCACATCTTTCCCTCCTTAAAAGGATTCTGTCCCCAGAATCACGACTCAATTAACTCGTCCCGTTACATACTCCCCCCCTTACAAAGATTATGTCCCCAGAATCGCTACACATAGATTAAACAAATAACTGAAGATAATTTCTCATCATCTGATCTTCGAGTTCCCACGTTGCTTCTTCAGCGTTGTGGTTCCTCCAGATCACCTTAACAGAAGGTATAATTTTATTTCTAAGTACTTGCTCTTTCCTGTCAACTATCTGAACAGGCTCTTCTTCGTAAGACAAATCTTTCTCAACTTGCAGGGGTTCATACTCTATGACATGCTTGTAGTCGGGCTTGTATGGTCGTAACACCGAGACATGAAAGACATTGTGGATGTGTTCTAGCGCTGGAGGTAAGGCTACCTCATATGCGACCTCACCAACTCTTCTTAACACTTCAAAGGGTCCAATGAACCTCGGGCTCAGTTTTCCCTTCTTACCAAAACGAATCTTCCCTTTCCAGGGAGACACTTTCAAGAAAACATAGCTACCAGACTCAAACTCTCGATTCTTACGATGTTGATCGGCGTACTTCTTCTGTCCATCCTAAACTGCTATTAATCTTGCCCTGATCACTTTAACGATTTCTGCGGTCTGTTGTACCAGTTCTGGTCCGAGCAATTGACGTTCGCCAACTTCATCCCAGAATAATGGAGTTCTGCACTTTCTGCCATACAACGCTTCGTAAGGCGACATGCAAATACTTGCGTGGTAACTATTGTTGTAAGCAAATTCCACCAAGGGTAGATGATCATCCCAATTTCCTTTGAAGTCCATAATGCAAGTTCGTAACATATCTTCCAATGTATGAATCGTTCTTTCGCTCTGTCCGTCGGTCTGTGGATGATATGCCGTACTCATACGTAACTGTGTTCCCAAGCATTCCTGTAGTCGTTTCCAAAAGTTCGATGTGAAGCGCGGATCCCTATCTGAAACAATAGATATTGGAACACCGTGCCTCGATATAATCTCTTTGACATACAACTTCGCCAACTGATCTAGGTTGAATCTGATCTTGATCGGTAGAAAATGTGCTGATTTTGTTAGTCGATCTACGATAACCCATACTGCGTCGAAACCTTTCTGAGTCGTCGGGAGACCTACTACGAAATCCATGGTGATGTGCTCCCATTTCCATTCTGGGATTTTTAACGGTTGTAATAGCCCACTTGGCCTCTGATGTTCTGCTTTAACTTTCTGACATGTCAAACACTTGGCTACACAATCGGCAACGTCTTTCTTCATATTCGGCCACCAGAAATGTTGTTGGAGATCTTGATACATCTTCGTACTTCCCGGATGAATCGAATATCTAGAATTATGAGCCTCGCTCAAAATTTCGTCCTTAATCTCTTGTACTGGCGGAACCCAAATTCTTCCCTCGAATCTTAATACCCCCTCGTTATCCATTTTGAATTTCACTTCATCACCTTCAGATATTCTTTTCCTGATTTTATCACATTCTTCGTCCTGATTTTGTGTCTCCTTAATCTTTTCCAACAAAGTTGGACCAATTCTCAACTGAAATAATTTTTCGTCACACTCTTTCAGAAATTTCACTTCCAACTCTAGTTTCGCCATTGCTGTAATTAGCTCCTTTTGAGCGGTAATCATAGACAATTTCTCCCGTCCCTTTCTGCTTAAGTCGTCAGCCACCACATTTGCTTTACCCGGATGGTATAAAATCTCGCAGTCGTAATCCTTTATTAATTCCAACCATCTCCTCTGTCGCATGTTCAGATCCTTCTGTGTAAAAATATATTTCAGACTTTTATGGTCTGTATATATTTCACACTTCTCCCCGTAAAGATAGTGCCTCCATATCTTCAAAGCAAACACCACCGCAGCCAACTCCAAATCATGGGTAGATACCCCTTCTCATAGTCCTTTAATTGTCGTGACGCATATGCAATGACCTTACCGTTCTGCATAAGCACACAACCTAGTCCTTTATGCGACGCATCACTGTACACCACAAAATTTCCCGTGCTATCCGGTAGAGACAACACAGGCGCCGTACTCAACCTCTTCTTTAATTCTTGAAAACTTTCCTCACACTTCTCTGTCCAAACGAACTTCGCCGTCTTTCTAGTCAAATTCGTTAACGGAGTCGCGATTTTGGAAAAATCCTGAATGAATCTCCTATAGTAACCCGCTAATCCGAGGAAACTCCTCACTTCCGATGGCGTTCTCGGCTGATCCCAGTTAAGCACTGCTTCAACCTTTGACGGATCCACCGAAATCCCATCCTTGTCAATCACATGTCCAAGAAATTGCACTCATTCTATCCAAAATTCACACTTTGAAAATTTAGCGTACAACTTCTCTTTTCTTAACGTTTCCAATGTCAACTTCAAATGTTCTGCATGCTCTTCCTTGGTTTTGGAATAAATTAGAATATCGTCAATGAATACTACTACAAACTTGTCCAAAAACGGCTTAAACACCCTGTTCATTAAGTTCATGAATGCTGCAGGAGCATTCGTTAGACCAAATGACATCACCAGAAACTCGTAGTGACCGTAACGAGTCCTGAACGCTGTCTTCGGTACATCTTCCTTCCTCACCTTCAACTGATGATAACCACTCCTCAAATCTATCTTTGAGAAATACCTAGCTCCTTTCAATTGATCAAACAAGTCGTCGATTCTTGGCAACGGGTATTTATTTTTAATCGTGACCTTGTTCAATTCCCTGTAATCAATGCAAAGTCGCATCGATCTGTCCTTCTTCTTAACAAACAACACCAGCGCTCCCCACGGCGATACGCTCGACTGAATATACTTCTTATCTAAAAGTTCTTGTAGCTGCACCATCAATTCTTTCATCTCTACTGGGGCCATACGGTACGGAGCTTTCGATATCGGGGCAGTTCCTGGTGCCAAATCGATTACAAACTCAACTTCCCTATCTGGCGGAAGTCCTGGCAACTCTTCTGGAAAGACGTCTACAAAGTCCCTTATGACAGGTATCTCTTCTAATTTCGAACTCTCTTTTCGAGTATCAACTATGTAGGCTAAGTATCCCACACAGCCTTGTCTTAACAACTTCCTGGCCTTCATCATCGTCAGACAACTCACTTGTCTAGGCGATTTACTGCCGTAAAATACTACCTTTGACGGAGTCATAAGGTTAATACGTTTCTTCTGGCAATCAATTATCGCTCCATAATTGAATAGCCAATCCATACCCAAAATAACGTCAAATTCCCCAAGTTTGATTGGGATCAGAGCTACTGTCATCACGTTTCTCTTAATGTTCACTCTACAGTTCTTGTGTACGTACCTAACAGGAATTACCTCCCTATTCACAATTTCTATGTTCAAAGGGTAGTCTAATTCCTCCTTAGGCAAATCTAAGTTCTTAGCAAAGTCATCTGATATAAATGAACAAGTAGCACCCGAATCAAACAATACATAAGCATCTATATTATTGATTGGAATGATACCTGACACCACATCGCGAGACTGCATGGCATCTTGCACGGTCATGTTGAAAGTTCTGGCGGTAGGTCGGTTTATTGGTGCTGATCCGGTTATGGTTAATGTACTTCCACCACTGTTCCCCTTATTCCCTCTTGCTCCTCCTGCTGCCTTTTTGGGACAATCTCTAGCTAAATGATCCTTTGATCCACATGTGAAACAAGCACCCTTCTTCGGATTCGGACAATTCGGCGCTATGTGGCCCTCCTGATTGTAATTGTAGCACACCCTTTTCCCTTTTAGGCATACACCTGCATGATTCTTACCACAACTTGCACAAGCCTCAATTTTCTTCTTCTAGTTACTCTGCTGACTTCCAGTAGAACCACCATCGTTCCATTTTCGTTTCTAGTTTCCTCCTCCATTACCACCGCTCGGCCTATTCTCAGTCTCATTCTTTTTTTTTCTGTTCCTGGTTGTATCTGGTCATCGATTCACTTCCTCCCTCAGCTATTATCGCTTTCTCTAACACCGCCGCAAATGTATTGAGTTGAAACATAGAAACCTTACTGTAAAGCCAAGGCTTCAATCCTTGCTCAAACCGTCTAGCCTTCCTCTCATCCGTGTTAACCTGGTATGGTGCAAACCTCGCTAATTCATTGAATTTTGCCGAATATTCTGGCACTGACATTGTTCCCTGTTTAAGTTCGAGAAACTGAACCTCCATCTGATTCTATGAACTAGCCGAAAAATACATTTCGAAGAACATTTCCTTAAACTGATCCCACGGTATGACACCCTCTCCTACTCCCGTCTTATTGGCTTGCCACCAGTAACTGGCTTCCGACTTTAACATGAAAGTCGCAAAGGCAGTCTTCTGGTCATTCCCAACCCTAGCGACATCGAAAACTTTCTCCATTTCCATTACCCAGGTTTGGGCTTCTATCGGATTCATCGCTCCCTTAAACTCAGGGGGACCAACGACCTTAAAGTCCTTAAAGGTCGTAACGTGAGCTTGCGGTTGATTGGCAAAAGCTCCAATCAAAAGATTCACTAGTTGTTGAACTGGGTTAACATCGGTTGGATTATTGTTATTGTTGTTAGTGGACCCCTCAGGGGGTGGTTGTTGACGGGGTCGTCCAGCTCTTCTTGGCGGCATAATTCTGTTCAAGAATATGCGCTTATTAGATTAACACTCAATTTCTTAAGTGCTCAACATTTAACTCAAACAATTCATGTTAAATATTTAACACATAACTTCTTCAAATAAAACTGATATTTCATTAATTCAAATGTCTTACACATAAAAAGATAGCATCACTGCTATTTACATCAATTATCCCAAGATCAAACAATCTTTAGGAATAAATAGTCATATTCCATTGTGTACACTTACGCTGGAATTTACATCATCAAATATCATAAATATTTACACATAATTCAAAAACTTCTCCTATCATGGCCTACTAAGGCGTCGAACTGTCTGTCTACGTTCTTCCTCCATGATACGGCACATCGTCCTACGATCCAGCATGTACCATGGTAATTCCTCAAACTGAATCGGATAGTGGAAAACTCGATCCTGGGCTCTATCAATCGCTGTCTGAAATGTGTAGTCTGTCTCCTCAATCTTAGCCCACTTTGCCCGTTCACCTTCTTCGGAAATCTCTGCACGTTGAGCGTTACACATCCAAGCATCCTCTGCTCTAGCACGTTCTGCAGATTCCTCACTCAAATCATCCTTTAACTTCTGAATCTCTAGTTTCATCTTTTCATTCTCAGCTAGCAAGTCTTCTTTTTGACTCTCTAACTGAACTAACTTCCATTCTACATCTCCCAGACGTATATCCAGGTCCTTAATTTCCTCATCCTTCTGCTCTAGAACAGCCTGACGCTCAGCCACCTGTCCCTCTAACTCCTCCACTCGATCCTGCAACTCTATGTTGTGATCATACACCTGCTCAAACATCTGAAAACCTAAGGAAGATAGTGGTATCTCCTCAGGGTCTTCTTCCTCCTCCTCAACCTCCTCAGGATCCTCCTCGGGATCTGACTCGGGCTCATGCTCCTGACCCTCAACCGTGATCAATGGAGATTGCTCTCTATGCACCAACTGCTCCCTGATAACATGAATATCGCGGGGCTCCTCCTCTCTAGCCACTCGGGGCACAATCTCCCTAGGCTGACTGGATCCTCCAATATCCGACATCCTGACAACAAAGTTTAAGTTTTAATTAATACTCGGTACTAGTCGCAGCACATAGGTTGTTAACACATAAGCACATAGCACATAAGGTCTTTTATTATCTTTAATGAATTTCCTTAATTCATTCCTTAGAACTCGATGAGAGTTTATCACCACTATATTTTTCTGACTCTAAAAAGGCTACTACCCTAAGGTTTCACCACATAAGGTTCATAACCTACAGCTCTGATACCAACCTGTGACACCCCCAAATCCGGTTACTTCATTTCCTCAGGATTTGGTGTTCACAAACCAAAAACATCACATCACATCTAACTACCCATTCAAATATAAATGAAAATACTTGAATAGAAATAGAAATCGCCCATTAGAAGGTTACAACATCATTCATAAACAAATCCCATGTCATCTAACCTTAACATAACATCAGTGCGGAAACATAAATTAAGTCTATTACATAACATCATTAAAATAAGTACAACAAGTCTTCATCACTTGTTTTCTTTTCCTTTTCCTTTACTAGTGGATGGCTCATCAGTTCTTTCAACTTTAGCTGTAATGTTATTATGCAAGAGTGAGCAATAATTGCCCAGCAAGTATAACAACAACGACAATAATAACATGCGAAACAATCAACGGATATCGAATAATTGAAGATTTAGCTTTTGAGTCAAGAATGTAAAACAAGATTCAAAAAAACTTCTGAGAGTCTTAAGACCACGAACTATGTCCCAGGTTGTCAAGTATTCCTACTTTAAACCTTTAACAGTCGTAAGACTATATGGACCTTGCTTCTCGTACTCAGGGGGATCAGCCCTTTGTACCATGTATGTGCACAACATCTTAACACTAACGCATAATTAATATCCCCTATATAAGGGTTGTTCATCTCAGTTTGACATCGGAGTCCGCACCAAAGGAAGTTTGGTTTGGATTTACTTCAATAACGTTTCTAGAATTTAGAACGCTCATCAACTATGGACTAGTCGAATCAATAAGGGTTCGCTAGTCAATCAAGGTTCAAAAGGTATAATTCGAGAATAAAAACTAAATCTCACAAAAGGTACGATTGAATACGTTCTATATAACTGAAGCATTACAAGGAGGAAATTAAAAACGTCTCATTGAATCCATGAAATTGAATGGAATAGAAACAATAACTTGCTCAAGAAGTAATAACATTATGAAGCTTGTATTATATGATAATGAAATTTAGAAACTTGCGTAAACGTAAAAGTAAGGATAAGATACTTGCCTCGTGCGTAGACTATAAATTTAAGACTCACGTTTCTCTAATCAACCTATACATTCCATTTATAAAACAGTAACAATAATTAGTTACAGTATTATAAACACTTCAAAACTCATTCTCATCTAATTTCATTTTAATAGCTCAGTTGACACCGAACAATCAATGGGCTTATGCTACCACCTTTCACAGTAATTTAACATTCATTTTATACATTAGCCTGAGCTTTAGGTATATCTACGATATCATAATATGATCTTAAAGAAAGAAGAAAATTTTTACTCTCGTCTTTTTACTCTTTTTTTTTCTTTTTTAAATTCCCGCCGGGGCGGGAAAACTCTTCACAAAATTCTCGCCGGGGCGAGAAAACGTAGTTCAAAATTCTCGTCGGGGCGAGAAACACGAAATTCAGTTCCTGCAGTTCACGAAGAACGCAGAAAAATGCCAAATTTGGCCAAAGTTTTTCATCGAATTGATAATTTAAGAATACCCATTCGTCATATGTGTTATAAAATCAAAACCCAACACATACAGAGTGATTTTAACATCACAGACAATCTAAACAACCAATTAAAACTAAAATTTTCACTGTTCATGCCTTATTAACAAGTTTTGATGCAGTTAATCGTAATTAATCACTGTGAATTCATTTCTTAACTAATTCAATCCGTTTAACAATCATTCTTTTCGTTTTTACATTCATAATCATAAACAACTATCAATTTACTGATTAACAAGTAATTCAAGCATAATTTTTCATACATATAAGTTATATTTAAACTCTGTTTCTCTGTAAATTTCAGAACTTCTAATTCAAGGCATAATCTCATGAATTAATTATTCTAAATCATATATACATCATATAAAAGACGCTTATACATGCTTTCTAACATCCAATCATCATTCTATAAAAATTTAACCATATAACTTAATCTACAGAAAACTCAAACATGCATTCATGGAGAAAATTAAGAAAACATAAATTAAAGGTTAAAATTAAGAATTACCTTTGGTTTGATGCTAGATTATGCAACTAGATGACAGGATTTCTTCTTCAATCTCAAAATTCTCACAAATTTTCTCTCATTTTCTCTCTGTATTGCTCTGACTTACACTTAGGGAATAATAATAAAAAATACGTGAATAGAATTTAGTTTGATGAGTGGGTGTCAGTTAATCCCATCATGGGTTAACTGACTCCAACCCCCTCTAAGGCTTCGTTTGGTAAGTCCTTATAAACTCTTCTTTTGGTTTATTTTAATAAGTAGCTTATTATAAAGTTTCATGTCACACCTTAATCAATTAAATAATCTCACTAAAATCAAATAAATAAAATAGAATAATTCTTCATTAAATCACATAGTCATATAAATAAAATTCTCATTTATTAATAATGACAATTTACTAAATCTCTAATTAATAATTAAATTAATTAGAAATAACATTATACTTATTTAAATAATGTATTTAATCAAATAAATTCAATTAAACACATACTTTAAATATAAAACTTCTCCACATTAATCTAATTAATGTAACACATATAATTAAATTAATTTACCACAAATTCATCAATTAAATAAATTAATTCAACAATCAAATCATCGAAAAATATTTATTCAATCAATAAATATTTTAAAATAAGTTACAAAAAAAATTCTCGTTCGTCACAATAAACCCATAGTTTTGAGCAATGCTTTTAGAAACATGATGGTGATCATGCTAATGAGATCCAAATTCTAGATAGCTCACAAACTAAAATCGTTCCTAATCGTTGGATTATTAAAAAAGGGATTAGTGAATCTGGATAGATTAGTACATACGTTGCTTGCTCTTAAGAAGAGGATGATTGATCTCATAATCATTTGTGTGGAGACACTAAAGCAAGTATGTAGGTGCTTATTGGAGAATAAGTTCACTGAACGTGGCTCGCTAAGGAATACCTAATGGAGTTTTACTCGGCTGTCAATAGGAATTCCTCTAGTGATAGTAGTACTAGTGATCCTTGGACTTGAGATCATCATAGTATCTTGTGTATGATGAGTTAGACTTTGACGTGTCCCTTAAGACCTTTAGGGTATAACAAAGGGCATGATTGGGTATAATAAGTTGTACATGGAGATAGGTGAATGATCAACAAAGAATCTATCACGTCTAGTAAAAGATGTGAATGTCCTATGTGATTCGATAAATGACAACTCAGTAGTCCTTGGCCAAGGCAGAATGAAATTAGAAAAGAGTTTCTAATTTACATTATTTAGAGTTGTGCATTTGAGAATCGAAATACATATAATTAAATAAAATAAGACTTGACAGTAATTCCATGTCTTATATTTAATTGGGACATTGTATGGTAGAAGGATTGAATTGTACGGTAACTATGCACTGAAAGGTTCTTTTATGATTAATGTTGAAATCTATATTATCTGGAAAGTCGTTGATCGCTAAGGGGGCTTACCCTTATTGTAGAATAAATATTATTTATTTAAATGAATTAAATAGTTTAATTTATTTATTTAAATAAGATTAAAATTTTTCTAATTGATTTATTCACAACCGGTTTAATATGGAGAACCTAAAGGGTCACACCGCAAAAGGAAAATATTTATTTAAGAAGTAAATGGCATAATTGTAATAATAAGTTAAGTGTATTTAATTTAGTCTATGGAGATAGAATAAATTAAATAGCTTAATATTCATTATTTAATATTTTAGAAATATTAAATATAAATTAATAAGAGGAGTCTTATTATTATTATTACTATTACTATTATTTAATTTCTAATAGGGATTGAGAATTAATTAATAGAAGTACTCTCACATGAATTCCTAATTGGATTAGGAGTTTAATTTAATTAAAGGAGTTTAATTAGAATAGAAACCTTAATCCTAAATAGTTTAGGGAAGGGTTTTCCTACATCTATAAATAAGAGAAGTCTTATCATAGATTAGGGTTACACACTCTTGCATAAGAATTGTAGAGAGTACTTACAATTTCTATAGAGATAGAAACTAGGGTTTTTTGCCAACACCCATCTTCTTGAACAAGTATTATTCCTTGGTGGATCACCTCTAGAGGCCAAACACTTGGGTGGCTAACGTTGATCAAATGAAAGAATTTAATCGGTGGAATTCAAGGAGAACGCGAAGGAATTGGAGGTGAACTTGTACTTGAGGAAGCTAGAATTCTACAAGGGTATAATTCTTATTCTCCATCTCTTTCGTTTAATTAATAATTGTACATAAAGAAAGATCATGGTGATGGTTTGTATAAAATTTTAAAATCTGATTTTATCGCGCTTCTGCTTTATTTATGTAATTTGATTGCATGTTCGCGCTATACAAACCTAACAATAAGTACTCTTCATCAATTAACAAAATCGATCATATATATGGAGAAATATTACAAAATTAGAATAGGTAACATTAAGGGACTGATCATAAATTACGGCAGTAATGCTAACCTTAAATAATTGTACTTAATGGAGGAGGAGGAGGACACGAGTCAACAAAAAATTGCACACCCACCACAGCTTTGCCACTAGCTTCGGTCGAAAAAAGGAGGATGAGGAGGAGGCGACCGGGCGGGAAGGAGAGGTACGGACGGGAAGGAAGGAGGGACCGAACGGGAGGTAGTGACCGGACGACAGAGAGGGGTGAGAGTTTGAGAGACGGAGATGAGAGAGATTAGAAGAGAGAAAACAAGCAACTAGCGACGTCTGCAGCTGATCTGAAATGATTTATTAGGTTTTATAAGTTATTTCCGACGGAATTTCCGTCGGACTTAATTCCCTCAGAATTATATTAACCTCGACGGAACTTCCCTCGAAAATAACTGAACTTCCGTCGAATTTAATTTTGCGCTGGCTGGAATCTTTGCGCCAACAGGAATCTACTATTTCCGACGGAATTCTGTCGGAATTTAATTATTTTACGATGGAATTATAGTCGACAGAATAATCCGTCGAGGATAAGCTTATTTCGACGGAATATGTTCCGTCAAAAATAATTCCGTCGGTCTTAAGCCTTTTTCTTGTAGTGTGTATAACATTATTAACATTAATATTATTTGAGACTAAAAATTAACATTAATATTATTAATATTAATATTATATGATGTGTACAATATTAATATTATTTTGAGATTAAAAATTTAAAATTTATAACAACATTATCCATTTAAATAAATTAATTATAGTAGTCGAGTATCTAATAGTCATTGAACACATTACACATCTATACAACAATTAAGAATATAAGTCGGTGTTCTGGTGCTACCATTTAATCTAAATTGTATGATAAAAAAAGAAAAAGAAAAAAGAAAGGATAATGGTAAGAATAAATGCTGAAAATAATTTGGATAGAATTGGAGATTGATAAGACTGCCAGATGTCCTGTTTGTCTGGATACTTGTTTGACACTTAACACCTGTAAAGCCAAAGTTCACCAGTTAGAGTATTGGAGTTTGGTAAAAGTTAACTTTATAGCACATACACATATACTTCATTCTTGCCACACCTCCTTTCTGATTGGCCGCAGGAAGGAGGTGCGACCAGAGTGAAAAGAAAAACAAATTTAGATGCAATCTAATAGTTATACTTGTCGTAAAAAGGAGTTGTATTGGGCCATTGGCTGCACGTAAAAGGTGCGGTCGGGCCCCGACTAAATTTAATCTCAACGCTCAATTTATTGAATGGAAGACCACAAATCTGATAACTGAAATAATGTCCTCAACTAACGTGTGTTATAAAACAGAAATATATATAAGGCGAATTTGCACTAAGGATTAATTGCACTAAGGATTAATTCTATG
This sequence comes from Aralia elata, assembly GCA_034770075.1. NCBI lineage: Eukaryota > Viridiplantae > Streptophyta > Magnoliopsida > Apiales > Araliaceae > Aralia > Aralia elata. The sequence continues at coordinate 4,123,593 of CM068380.1, forward strand.
TTGTGATTTTCTTATCTTTGACATTAGGTTTTATATACACACTCTATTCTAATTCGTTTTAGAATTAGAAATATATTTTTCAGAATTAAAAATATATTTATAAAGCGATAACTTTTTAAGTAATATTTTATTTTTCAAAAATATTTTTGACATGTGCTAAGAATGTAATAATGGTGATGATACTAGTATTGAATCTTTTTAAAATTTTATAAGTAACGTATTTAGAATTTTAAGTCACTTTATAATGTAAAATCGGAAAAGATCTTTAGTTTTGTACCGATATTGCACCGGACCGCCAAGTTTAAGTTCATACGGCAGATGAATAGGCAGATGTTCCATCGAGTCAAAGAACCCTGGGGGGAATATCATTCCAAGCTTACAAATAGTAAGCACAATATTGTTCTCCATCTGCTCCACATCACTATTGTGACACCCCCAAATCCGGGTACTTCATTTCCTCAGGATTTGGTGTTCACAATCCAAAAACATCACATCACATCTAACTACCCAATCAGATATAAATGAAAATACTTAAATAAAAATAGAAATCTCCCATTAGAGGGTTACAACATCATTCATAAACAAATCCCAGGTTATCTAACCTTAATTAAACATTAGTGCGGAAAACATAAATCAAGTCTATTACAGAAACAACAATAAAGCAAATACAACAAGTCTTCATCACTTGTTTGCTTTTCCTTTGCCCTTACTAGTAGATGGCTCGTCAGTTCTTTCAACCTTAGCTGCAGTGTTATTATGCAAGGGTGAGCAATGATTGCCCAGCAAGTATAACAACAACAATGATAATAACATGCGAAATAATCAACGGATATCGAATAATTGAAGATTTAGCTTTCGAGTCAAGAATGTAAAACAAGATTCAAAAGAACATCTGAGGGTCTTAAGACCACGAACTATGTCCCAGGTTATCAAGTATTTCTACTTTAAACCTTTAACAGTCGTAAGACTATATGGACCTTTCTTCTCGTACTCAGGGGGATCAGCCCTTTTTGTACCATGTATGTGCACAACATCTTAACGCTAACGCATAAATAATATCCCCTATATAAGGGTTGTTCATCTCAGTTTGACATCGGAGTCCGCACCAAAGTAAGTTTGGTTTGGATTTACTTCAATAACGTTTCTAGAATTTAGAACGCTCATCAACTATGGACTAGTCGAATCAAAAGGGTTCGCTAGTCAATCAAGGTTCAAAAGGTGTAATTCGAGAATCAAAAACTAAATCTCACAAAAGGTACGATTGAATACGTTCTATGTAACTGAAGCATTACAAAGAGGAAATTAAAATCTTCTCATTGAATTCATGAAATTGAATGGAATAGAAATAATAACTTGCTCACGAAGTAATAGCATTATGAAGTTTATATTCTATAATAATGAAATTTAGAAACTTGCGTAAACGTAAAAGTAAGGATAAGATACTTGCCTCGTGCGTAGACTAAAAATTTAAGACTCACGTTTCTCTAATCAACCTATACATTCCGTTTATAAAACAGTAACAATAATTAGTTACAGTATTATAAACACGTCAAAACTCATTCTCATTTAATCTCAATAACTCAGTTGACCCAAACAATCAATGGGCTTATGCTACCACTTTTCACAGTAATTTTAACATTCATTTTATACATTAGCCTAAGCTTTAGGTATAACCACGATTTCATACCATGATCACAAAGAAAGAATAAAATTTCTACTCTCGTCTTTTTACTCTTTTTTTTTTTTTTTTTTTTTTTTTTTTTTTTTTTTTTTTTTTTTTTTTTTTTTTTTTTTTTTGTTCCCGCCGGGGCGAGAAAAACCTTCACAAAAATCTCGCCGGGGCGAGCTCCTCGCCGGGGCGAGGAATTTCTTCACAAAATTCTCGCCGGGGCGAGCTCCTCGCCGGGGCGAGGAATCCCTTCACAAAATTCTCGCCGGGGCGAGCTCCTCGCCGGGGCGAGGAATCCCTTCACAAAATTCTCGCCGGGGCGAGAATTACGAATTCCAGTTTCTGCAGTTCGCGAAGAACGCAGAAACAGGCCAAAATTTCCCATTTTGTTACTCTAATCGTCAAATTAAACATACCCAGACACTATATTTCATAGATAATTGTTACCCAAGCCTTCTAGCATGATTCTAACAATTTAAATGGCATAAATCATGAATCTAAGAATCAAATTTAAGGTTTCTTATCATTTTTATCAGAGTTCTTCAATAATCATGAAATCACACATAACAAGTTCATTATACAACCAAATTAATCCGTTTAAAACTTGATTCCTTCATTTGAACATGCATAATCTAAGTAAGTTATCAATTTAATCAATTAACATACAAAACCAGTATCAATTTTATACACTCAACCCATGTTCATACACTGTATTACTCTGTAACTTTCTGAATTCTCATACAAACATAATTTCACCGATTTAAATTACTCTAAATCATATTTAAATCGTTATAAAACACATAAATACATGCTTATTAACATCTAGCATCAAATTATATAAAGATTTAGCCATACAATTTGGTTTACAGAGAACTCAGAACATGCATTCATGGAGAAAATTAAGAAAACGTAAATCAAAGGTTAAAGTCTAAGAATTACCTTTGATTTGGTGATAGATTTTGCAACTAGATGAATAATTTCCTTCTTCAATTCTCAAAATTCTCACAAATTTTCTCTCCTTTTCTCTCTGGTTCTCTGATTTAGACTTAGGAAAAATATAAAAGAATACGTGAATATAATTAGTCTGATGAGTGGGTGTCAGTTAATCCCATCATGGGTTAACTGACTCCAACCCCCTCTAAGGCTTCGTTTGGTAAGTCCTTATAAATCCTTCTTTTGGTTTATTTTAATAAATAGCTTATTACATAGTTTCATGTCACACTTTAATCAACTAATTAATCTTAATAAAATCAAATATATAAAATAGAAAAATTCTACATTAAATCACATAGTCATATAAATAAAATTCTCATTTATTAAATATGACAAATTATTGAATCTCTAATTAATAATTAAATTAATTAGAAATAACATTATACTAATTTAAATAATGTATTTAATCAAATAAATTCAATTAAACACATATATTAAATATAAAAATTCTCCACATTAATCTAATTAATGTAACACATATAATTAAATTCATCTACCACAAATTCATCGATTAATCAATTAATTCAACAATCAAATCATCAAAAATATTTATTTAATCAATAAATATTTAAAATAAGTTACAAAAATTCTCGTTCGTCACAACTATACCTTATTACAGTTGAGCATAGATCCCGAAAGAAATTTAAAAGTTCGGTCAATGCATCCAACACTTTTCTGGGTAACATCTCACGAAATGCAATTGGCATCAACTTCTGCATAAATACATGACAATCGTGACTCTTGAACCCATTAATCTTTAGCTGCTCAACATTACTGCACCGAGATATGTTAGAAGCATATCCATCTGGGAGCTTCAACCTACTAACCCACTTGCACACGTCTTCAACTTGTTGCTTAGTAAGACAAAATGGAGCTTTAGGTTTTGAATTGTTAGCGCGAAGCCACAATTCCGGCCTGATGTTCAGTGCCTCTAAGTCTTTTCGGGTATTGTCATTGTCTTTTGTTTTACCACTCGCATCTAACACGGTATAAAACAAATTCTCAAAAACATTCTTTTCTGTATGCATGACATCAATACAATGACAAACTGAAAGTGTGACCCAGTACGACAACTCAAACCATATGAGGACGTGTGTCCAATTATGAGTCTTCCCGTACCCAAATGCTCTCAGTTTACTGTGCCCCTTGTCTGGCAGTGGAAATGTCAGTTCATTCAGCCAGGTCAAGACCTCGTTGCTCGATAGTCTACTAACAACCCCCTTCTTCTCTGTCTTTCTGTTGAACTGTGCAGACATCTTTCTGTAATTATGATCAACAGGCAAGAATCTACGAGCTGTTCCAAAAAAACTACATTTTCGCCCATGCTGCAACTGATTACCTTGCACATCCCCCATACACTCTGGACATGACAGCTTCCCGTGAGTCGACCAACCACTAATCATCCAAAGAGCAAGAAAGTCAGTGATAGTCCACAACAAGGCTGCCTTCATCAAAAAATTCTTGCCGATCGATTTATCATACATCTGGACCCCCGTCTCCTATAGCATATTTAGTTCATCGACTAACGGCCTGAGGTACACGTTTATGTCTTTTGTAGGACTCTTATCACCGGTATGAGTAAAGTCAAGAATAAATACGGATCCCTCATGCACATTAACGGTGGAAGATTATAAGCTACCATTATAACTGGCCAAACTAAGTAAGGCTGACTAAAATTATTAAAAGGGCAAAAGCCATCCGTAGCCATGCTGAGTCTCACATTCCTGACTTCCTCCGCAAACAGTGGAAAATTTTCATCAAATTTCTTCCATTCATCTCCATCTGTAGGGTGTGTCAGTTGACCAGGCACGACGTCTCTTGTTCTATGCCAACTCATATGATGAGCCGTGTGAGACGACATGAATAGTCGTTGCCGCCTCGGCGCAAGAGGAAAATACCGCAGGATCTTCTTGGGCATATGTTTCTCCTTCCCCCCACGTTTTGTCACCTTGTACCGAGATAAGTTACATATAGCACACTGCACCTTATCTCTGTTCGTCCCATAGTATAACATGCAGTCCTGCTCATAAGCATCGATCTTCTGATACCCCATATTCAACTCATTTACTATCTTTTTCACTTCGTAATAATTCAAGGGCAAAGTATGATCCTTGTTTAAGAACTCGCTGATAAGAGAGAGCAAAGCATTGAAACCTCTCTCACTGCAGTCATGCTCATTCTTGAAATGTAAGAGATTTGTAACTGCAGATAGCCTGGTGTGCTGATCATTTTCGGGATACAATGGGAACCCCGATTCAGATAGCATCTCGTAAAAGGCAGCAATTGTATCATTTGGCTCTTGTTGAGCACTGCCTGAAGAATGATCGTTTTCAGTCCAATTTATATTGTTAGGCCCATAAGCATCCACCAACATCTCCACGACATCATAGTTATCAGCGTTTGAATTACCGTGAACTGGTTGGTCTACTGAGGCGGTCAGTTCCCTTAACTTAGCTGATTCCCTGTGATGGCTCCATACAGAATATCCATCCACAAAACCACGAGAAAATAAGTCGAATTTAATCTCGTCGGCTTTCTTCTAGATCAAGTTTTTACACTTGACACACGGGCATCTCATCTTCTCGTTCGGATCATCAGCATGTTCTATGGCTTTGTCCAGAAAGTAGCACACCCCTTCACAGTAAGCTTCCACTAATTCCCTCCCATCAATGGGTATCCTACGGTACATCCAACTCCAGTCGGCTGACATCTTTAACTGAACAAAAGACATATTTAGGTCAGGGATATTCATTCATGTGGTCCATACATGAATTATATGTTCCTAGTATCTCCACTCTACAGGGGTTAGGCTTCTATCCCGTTCCTGGATGCGTCTCCTCACTAGTGTCAACACGTTCAGGACGTTTCTACCTGTTTCAAGAAAATTTCGGCAGCACCTCCCCATGGTCTCCAAGTACTCGAAATAGACTAAGATAAATTAGTCTAAGTATGCACTCAAAGAACATGTAGAGATAATCGTCGAAAAATCATCAAAACAATTAAAAACGTACTTAACTCATTGATACCGGCTTAAGTGAGAGACATAACATTCAGTCAGAGTCCCAAACTAGGGACTATTCGACATTCACTCCTAATGAGTGAATGTCAAACGGGTTTCTAAGTTCTAAACTATACTGCATTCGTATTATATATGCAGTTTACTGTAATTGTGGAAAACTAAGCAAATGCTACTTAGTTTATTTTTTCAATGATAAACTATATAAATGCTACTCAATTTATGATAACTGTTTATTTTATTTATTATATATTATATTATATTATATTATATTAAATACTTTTGTAAATTTTTGTATGTAGCAGTGGAACTAAGTAAATGCTATTTAGTTTATTTATTATATTATATTGTATTTAATTACAATACTTTATTTTATTTCTTTATTTAAATCAATTTAAAATAATATAATTTATATTAATTTAATATAATTTATCTAATTACTTTAATTTATCGTTGTAATTTTATTTTATTTTATTCTATTATATTTATATTATTTAATTTAATTTAATTTAATTTAATTTAAACAGGTTATTTTGTTTTATTTCATTTTATTTTTGTATTATATAATTTAATTTAATTAATTAACTTATTTTAAATAACTTATTTCATTTTATTTTATTTATTCTTTTTTATTTTATTTTGTATTATATTATACTATATTATATTATTTAATTTAATTTAATTTAATAAATTTTAATTAAGTTACTCTATTTTGAATTATATAATTTAATTTAATTAATTAATTTATTTTAAATTAGTTATTTTATTTTATTTTGTATTATATTATATTATCTCAAGTAATTAAGTCTGTTTTATTTTATTCCATTTATTTTATATGTTATTATATTAAATTATTTAATCTAATTTAATTTAATTTAATATTAAATTTTAATTGGTCGGGATGGACTCCAAGTGACAAGGTCACGGTAAAAGCTTCCTCTCATGGATTTAAAGGGGGAGATTGTTGGGTTTGTGGGATCCAAACCCATGAGATTGTTGGATATATATTATTTATATTACTTATTAGATTTATTTTCTTTCCTTTACTTTATTGCGTATTACATTATATTATTTTTTTCATTTTATTAAACTTTATTTTCTGTAAATTATTTTTTATTAATTATTTTATTTTATGTTATTATATTATATTAATTAATGTAATTTAATTAAGTTTAATTTAATATTGAATTTTAATTTATTTTATATTGTATTATATTATATTATATCATATTATTTAATTTAATTTAATCTAATTTACTTAAATTAAATTAAATTAAATTTAGTTTATCTTATTATATTATTTTATTTTATTTAGTAGTGCAAAACTAAGTAAATGCTACTTAGTTCATTTTATTTTATTTTATTAGTTTGAAACTAAGTAAATGCTACTTAATTTCTTTTAATATTGGGAAATTAATTAAATATAATATATTAATACATGCAGGGCCCACAGATTTTGCAGTTGAATAATCCTGACAGAAATTCCGTCGGAAATAGCAAATATACCAAAATTTTCAATTGAAACAAATATACGAAAATGAAGATTCAGTAGACTGAAATTTGTTCATATATATATATATATATATATATATATATATATATATTCATTGCACAAATGTGTAATTCAAATTGAACAAATTAAACCTTTTCAGTATCACAAATCAAAATATAAACATATAATGTAATTGCACAAATTAAATTTGGGCAATGAATATATACTGCCAAATCAAATTATGAACAAATGTATAACGCAAATTGAAACTATAACATTGAAACCCAACTTAATAATCCAATTCAAACTTAGCAGACAGAGATAAAATAACGAATTCAAACCCAACTAGATAAAATTGAAATAACGAATTTTTGGGGAAAAATTAAACCCAACACACGCACATAACTAACCTTTAATATTAATAGAGACAGAGATAGGGAGAGGAGATGAGCTGAGCGGCGGCAGAACGACGGTGGGACGCGGCAGCGACAGCGACGGCAGAACGGAGGTGGGAGGCGCCGACGACTGGGATATAGAGGGATGGCAAAGAGAGAAGGATGGCAAAGAGGGATGAGAGAGAGAGAGAAGGTTAATGTTTTGATAGAGAGCGGCGACTGAAATGATATGATATTCAGTAGGGTAAACAAGTATTTTCGACGGAATGTCTGTCAAAATAAGTCCATCGAAATTAGGTTATTTTCGACGGAACTTCCGTCGAGAATAAACCAATCTGTCGAAACTAAATTTGGCGCTGGCGGGAGATATTGGCGCGCAGCTGTACGTGTTATCTTCGACGGAATTCTGTCGGAATTAATGTACTTACGAGGGAATTAGCTTCGACGAAATATTCCGTCGGAATTAACGTATATTCGACGGAAATAAATCCGTCGTAAATATGTCCGTCGGAATTAAGGCATTTTCTTGTAGTGCCTTGTCACTGCTTTAACTTACTAAAACAATTAAATATACACGATCAAATTTAATTGTAATGAAATAATATTTACAATGAGTTGAAAGAACTTTCTTTTCAAAATTGGGTAGAAACTCATGCTGATAACATGTTGTGAAATGATAGATATAACAAAATGTATATCAACAAAATGTATATTGATAAACTTTTGTATTCAAGTGGTCATCCACAATACGTTTGATATCTCACTAAATTTCTCGGATGCGTGTGTTACATTACTCATTTGTACTTTGGTATGGCATGTAGCTTATTCAATCACCTTTTAGAATGAAGGATATACACATATATATAGCACATGTTAATCTACTGAATATGAAAGCCTTTCAATTTCCTTATAGCCCACCATTTGCTTTTGGTTGCAACCATTCGAATTCCCAGCTTTTTTTATTTTCCAATCTTTTCACCTTCCAATGCACTTTATTTCTAACAGGGAGAACCAAGAAAAAGAAATAAACTAAGAAAGAAGACCAACTTATATAATATAAGAACTTACATTTCCTAAATGAGCAGCTGCATTTTGCGCTCTAACTATAGGAGTACATAGAAACTATAACATCAGCACATATAAATAAAACCATATATATATATAGAGCCCCGTTCTTAGACGGACCAAATAAACGGACTCACGAACGGACTTTAAAAAAAATGTTGTAAGTCATAAGACTGAGGTCTGAGGAGGCTCTCTCTTCATTCTCTTATTTAAACTTCTCTCCTCATAATCGTGCCTAAAATTGATTCCTTCACAAATCGGAAGTCCAAATCGGTTCATATAACCCAATACACAGGGCCTCTCTCTCTCTCTCTCTAACTATTCGGGTCTCTCTCTCTCTCTAACCCAATTGGAAGTTCAAATCGATTTCTTGCTGCCGATTTCGTTTCGTCGTCGGCCAAATCAACCCGACTCAGACCAAATTGAGAAGCTTCTCTCTCTAATTTTGTTGGGTTTTTTCTTTGATTTGATAGAAATTGGGTAGCTACTCATTCTGTGCAAATTTTTTGTTCAACTCTACAAGCCATTTTTTTGTTTTGAAAACAACACAAATCATTTATGTGAAAATATCATTTGGGAAACAATTTCCCTTGATACAAACGGAGATGCAATGGGTGTTATTTGGATAGCACATTTGTTATGTTGGCTTGTCGTATGCTAAAGGGCAAGAAAAAAGGAAATAGTAACTATAGGCAAAAATATAGTTGTTCTGCACTTAAATTTCAACACAATGCTTGTTTATGAATCACGATATCTTGAAAATCTAGTCTAACATGTTTTAACTTCATCAGTTGGTGTGACGAATATGTTTGAGCATTGCGTAATCAAGGGAGGTTGCAAATGGATACATCCGAGCATGAAAATGTAACAACTCATCCAACGACTGCTAACGACTCAAGCGGATTAGCGAGGGTGCAAATTGAAATGCGTCAAATGCAACTAACCGTTTCATTTCTCATAATTGTTAACGTTATGTATGCGGTGTTGTTGTTAATGTTATTAAATCGGTTGTAATTTTTATATTTTCATTATCTTGTGTAATTTTCATTATCTTGTTGAACATTTGGGTCTTGTCCGAAGTTTGAAAATGCCAATTCTTTGGCATCTTTATATTTGTAATCCACTGAACTTTATTTCAATCTACAATGGATAATTTAGATGAATTTAGTACTTGTACCATTCATTGTTTTATTCATCTAAATCATGGAATCATGGGAATGATTAATGTAGTTGATGTTTCAGTCAAACATTAGATGACCATTCATTGTTGTATTTACTGAAGTACACCACATTAGATCATTGTTGTATTTACTGAAGTACACCACATTTTCTATCTTATCTACACTGACAACCTTTGCGTGCATGGGTTCAACTGGAGAGTTTACCTTCTCTCATGTAATCAATTAAACTACTTCAACGGCAAAATGCAGCATGATTCCAATCGGCTGAAGAAAGGTAAAATCAATAAGCTGGTATGAGACCTAGAGCTTTTGAATACTGTACTGTGATCACATAAGAAGAAGACTTAGCCTAGTTTTTCTACTGGAGAGAAGCAGTTATTCATGCAAGATCTTTTTCATGTAAGAGTTCTGTTTTCCACAAGTGGCTGAAGAAATGATACAAATTTATTATCCAATAACTCAAAGAATACTGAAAAGATATACATTAGCATTAAAGAGAAAAATAGAAAAAAAAATATGCAGGAAAGCCATGAATTAAATATCCAGATATACATTAGCATTAAATAGCTTGTAAATTCGGAGACTGAACATCTCAAAATAGCGACATGGGGCTAATGGTTTGCTGTTGTTAACATCTGAAAATCAGTACTAAAACAAATGGCATGCAACAATACTAAAACTAATGTACAGCCGAGAAAACATGATTCATAAAATCCACCAATGAATTCTTTTTTGAATCCTCTCCCCGAGACCCATCAACCACCCATAATCCCTCAGTCGCTACAAGATTCAGTTTTATCTTCTTAGTGGCATTTCATCAAACACTTTTCCCCCAGTCTCACCCCCTCCTTAATCTCCACCATTCTGCCAAACCTCCGTTCATCCCCTGATCTCGTTCTCAAGTTCATAGATCAAGTTGATGCTCACTCTCTTAATACTGAATGCTATTGTCTAACAATTACAATCATCTCCCGGTTACCTTCGCCAAAATCAGCTTTACAACTTATTAAAAGGGTGATTAGTTATGGCATTGCCACGAAAAAAGAGATTTTTGATGGGTTGGTCGTTGCTAGGGAAGGGTTAAGTGTATCGAGTTCGATTGTATTTGATTTGTTTGTAAGGGCATTTTGTGAATTGAAAAAAGCTGATGAGGCTTTTGAGTGTTTTTGCATGATGAAAGGAAAGGGTATATTGCCCAAGATTGAAACTTGTAATGATTTGTTGAGTTTGTTTCTCAAGTTGAATCGAACTCAGGCTGCTTGGGTTTTGTATGCGGAGATGTTTAGGTTGAGGAGAGAAGTTTAAAGAAGGGAATGAAGAGAATGAAGAGAGAGCCTCCTCAGTCTTATGACTTACCGTGTTTTTTTTGTTTTTTAAAGTCCGTTCGTGAGTCCGCTTATTTGGTCCGCCTAGGAACGGGGCTCTATATCTATCTATATATATATATATATATATATATATATATATATATATATATATATATATATATATATATCAGAGCCAAGTTGTTTGTAGTTGTGTAACTATCTGCTGTGAGTATCTGAATTGAGTCTGAAGTTATTTATTCTTTTGATTCTATCTTCTACCTTATCTTGCTATTTTATTCAGAAGTCATCTTCTTATATATGGTCCATTCTTGTCCGGGTAGGTCAGTGGAGCCGGTGTAAGTCCCAGGAAGGGCAGAGTATGGCGTTTGACTATAGGACTAGGGTACGTGGCCTTGTCGTGTAAGAATGTTTGAATGGATGAATAAAACTAGTTAGATTTAGAGGGTTTATAGAATCAAGATGAATAGATTGTTCAGATCCAATTCAACAACCAGCCGTAGGACAATAGTTACCCCGCCGGCAATACCGCCGATACCCCCAGTTAGCAACACAGTCAACAGTGAAGAAAAAAGTTATGAGGACATTAGTCAATCTTTTCACAATTGGAATATCCCTAGGATATCTCCAAGAGAAATTTACCAGTCGTCGTTTGCTGATAATTTCAAAGTTGACTATAATGTTAAAACTATTGAAAATGTTTATTCTATTAATAAAGAACATGAAACTTGTCATCTGTTTTCTTCTGATATGATTATCAGACAAAGAAAAAGGGGTTACAATTTCATACATGTAGGTTTAGTCCAAGTTGCAGTTAAACCTTTAAATATTAAAGGAGTAAATTCAAGTATTTACTTATGCTTAAGAGATGCTAGGTTTCTTAGATATTTCCCAAGCATCATTGGTGTTGTCGAATCTAGTTTGCATAATGGTCCAATCCATTTCAATTGCTTTCCAGATCTCACCTTAAGCCTAAGTGATCCAAACTTAATTCATGCGTTAATATTAAATATAAAAACTGCAGGAGAGAACACTTTTATGATGGAAGGTTCTCAACCATTAGCCTTAATTTATCGAGTTTATTACAAAACGATTAAGACTAATTTAAATGTACATGCATTAAATAGGAGTCCTAAAGACCATACAGTCTTAATTCAGAGTAGTACTAGGGATGCTAATATCCAAGTTCCAAGAACAATTCATTGGAAGGATATAACCTTGCCAAGTCATTGGTCTCTCTCAACAGAGGTTCCACAAAAACCAATTTCAAATAATTTTCTAAACATTGAAAACGTTCGACAATTTTCTGATGGTACGGTAAACATAAGTTTTGAGCGTACTAGAAGACCTTTAATCATCGAAGATGTTGAGAGTTCCTCATCACCATCTTTAATTCCCAGATCTAGGAACAGTTGTTCTAACATTCCTAGTGAAATTTCAAATCTTGATTTTCCTAAAACTGATTTTAAAATAAAAGGAATTTATCAAGAAGGTCAGACTAGTCAACCAACCTATGTTCCTGAACAAGTCATGTCTCCCACTCAATCAGATTTTGAAACCCATAATATTGATCATCAGTTACTAGTAATCAATAAGGAATTTAAAATAAATTGGTCTTCCCTTGTTGCTGACTTTAATTCAAAAGAAAATCAAAGTGAACGACACAAGTTTAGGAAAAATCATCCTGAAAATGAAAGAGATGAGGTAATAAATAAATGGAAAAAATTCTTAATTAAAGAACAAATTAATATTTCATTTTACCAGTGGTATAATAACTATTTCGGAAACTGTAATGTGTTAACTAGAAATTCGTGGATTATCGGAGATAACTCCAAAGTGTCTTCGGTCATGCCGCCTCTAGAAACAATCCAAATTCCGGTTAAAAACTCAGTCGTTATTGCTAGTCCTTTCAAAGTTTCAGATGGCAATAAAGATGATAAGAAAATAATTGAACAAAATAATTTTACTAACCAGTGTCTATCAACTATAGGTAAACAGTTAGAAAAAATTGAAGAAAAATTTGAAGAAAAAGTCATTAAAAAGCCAGATGCTAAAAATGAGCAGCCTTTATTAAAACTTCCCGAAAGCCGTGATGGCTTGGGATTGCCTAAAACGGACAAAGAAATTTCTCAAACATTAGATAAGCTTTTTAAAAAACTGAACACGGCAGAATCTAGTAAAACGCTTACTGTAATTGATCAAGTAATTAACAGTGAGGTTTCAGCTAGTGAATCAGAGGATAACCTCACAGATTCTGATTCTTTGCCAGATTTAAATGAAGTTAAGAAAGTCACGTTTGATTCAAAAGGAAATTGGCAATCAAGGCCCACTCCGATTGACTTACAATTCGAAGATAGGAATTTAAATAATCAATTTTCAGTTTCCTCAAACAAGCTTTATGAATGGAATATTGACGGTTTAAATGAGCAAGAAGTCCTAAACAAGCTAAGTCATTTGTCAATGGTTGCTAATAGTTACATGACATCGTATGATAGTTTAACCCAACCAGAAATAGTTGAGTTAATCGTCAGTGGATTTACCGGAACTCTTAGATATTGGTGGGAAAAGCATCTCACTGACGAATCTAGAAATGCCATAGTTTACGCAGTTCAAGTTGATGCTGAGGGTTTCCCAGTATTAGCTGAAGGGATGACAACTGGAATCCCTGATGGAGTAAATACCTTAATATTTACGATTATCAAACATTTTATTGGTACTCCTAGTAACATAACAGAGAGAATACATGATCAACTCAGTAATCTCTCATGTCCCACTTTAAGTGATTTTAGATGGTACAAAGAAGTCTTTATTTCCAGAGTTATGATGAGAGCAGATAGCAATCAATCATACTGGAAAGAAAAATTTGTTAATGGTCTTCCTAATTTATTTGCCCATAAAATTAGAGAGCAATTAAGCAAAGATCTAGGTTACATAGACTATGATAACCTAACTTATGGTGAATTAGTTAGCATAATAACAAAGCAAGGGTCAAAAATGTGCATTGACTTCAAAATTGCTCGTCAAGCACGAAAGGATAAGAAAAAGGCCAAATATGAATTAGGAACATTTTGTGAACAATATGGTTTGCCTTCAATTGCTCCATCTAGAAGGAAGCATAAATCCAGGCATAGTCATATAGACAACCACAAACGCCATCACAAATCTCATAAAAAACGAGATTCTAGTCAACAAAAGTCTAAAGATGAGTATTATTCAAAATCTAAATCAAGTCGCAGTCGAAATTCTCATAAATCTAGTAATAAGAAGTTTGACAAAAGTAAAATTGTGTGCCACAATTGTGGGCAGAAGGGACATTACAAAAATGAATGCAGAGTTAAAAAGAAATTAAATCAATTGAATATTTCAGTGGAAGATTGTGAGCAAATCCTAGAATTATTTAGGATTGAAAATCAGGTTAGTGATGGCAATTATTCTGATATTCAATCAAACAATTCCAGTAGTGACAATAAATCGGATAGTAATAGTAATAATGAGGTCACCTTGTGCACGGAAGATTGTACAAACAGTTGCTGTGTCAAGACAGTTAATGTATTAACAAAGGAAGAAGAAGAACAGTCTTTGTTAATCGACCTAATAAGCAAAATAAATGACCCTGAGTTAAAAACTCAGTATATGGATAAATTGAAAAAACTATTGGCCAAAGACTCAACTTCAGAAAGTAAGTTGAAGAAAAGCCAAGATAAACCAATTTTCAGTCTTAACAAAACTCTTGATAGATTTAAAACCCCTATCAAAGTAGTTACAGTTGCGGATTTAAACCTAGAAGTTAATAAACTTAAAAGGGAAATTTCTAAAATTAAATCAGAAATCCCTAAGTTACAAGAAGAAATAAAGGCAGTCAAAGAATCTATAATTGATCAGCCTCTTTTAGTTAATAGTTCCTCGGAAGATGAGGATCATGAGTCGTTGAACAATAAAGAACCTATTGTCTCAACAGATAATTGTCTTCAAAGAATTAAGGATGTTACTATTCAGAAATGGTATATTAACATCAATTTAGTTATTAATAAGGACTTCATAATTGAATTACCAGCATTAGTAGACACAGGTGCTGATTTAAATTGTATTCAAGAAGGCCTTATTCCTACTCAATATTATGAAAAGACTAGTGAAAGACTTAATTCAGCAAATGGTAGTCAAATGGACATCAAGTATAAGTTATCCAAAGCCCATATTTGTCAAGACAAAGTGTGCTTTAAAACATCCTTTGTTTTAATTAGAAATATGACAGATAAGATAATTTTGGGTTTACCATTTATCTATTTGTTATATCCATTTGTCACTACATCTGCCGGGTTAACCACTAGACACCTAGGTGAAGAAATCACGTTTAGGTTTATTCTTAACCCTAAAGAAAGAGATTTAAGAATGATTCAAGATGATGCAATTTCAAAAAACTTGAATATATTAAACTGTAAAAAATCTCAGTTAAAATTCTTAAAAAATGAAATTAGGTACAAACAAATTGATGAACAATTAACTAGAGATATTGTTCAACAAAAAATTAAAGAGAAAATGAGTTATATTACAAAGGAACTTTGCTCAGATCGGCCCAATGCCTTTTGGCATAGAAAAGTCCATACTGTTAGGCTTCCATATGCAAAGGAATTTAAGGAACATCTTATTCCTACCAAGGCTAGGCCCATACAGATGAATCATGAACAAATGGAACTTTGTAAAGTTGAAATTAAAGAGTTACTTAAGAAAGGTCTCATTAGGCCTAGTAAATCACCTTGGTCTTGTCCAGCCTTTTATGTCAATAATGAAGCAGAAAAGGAAAGAGGTGCCCCACGGTTAGTTATTAATTACAAACCACTCAATAAGGTACTAGAATGGATTAGGTATCCATTACCCATTAAGAAGGACCTTATTGCTAGGTTACGTCATTCCACCATTTTTAGTAAATTCGACCTTAAGTCAGGATACTGGCAAGTGCAAATTGATGAAAGGGATAGGTATAAGACAACATTTACCACTCCTTTCGGACATTATGAATGGAACGTACAAGCCTTTGGACTAAAGAATGCCCCCAGTGAATTTCAAAATATTCTTAACACTATTTTAACTCCTTACAGTCAGTTCATCATTGTTTACATCGATGATATTCTTGTTTTCTCAAAGACAATTGAAGAACATCATAAGCATTTAGATGCCTTCTTCAAAGCAATCAAAGTCAATGGTTTGGTTCTTTCGCCAACCAAGTGTGATATTTTTCAGTCAAAGGTTAGATTTCTTGGTCATAACATTTATCATGGCCTTATCACTCCCATCGATAGAGCCATCAAGTTTGCAGATAAATTCCCAGACGAAATTACTAACAAAACTCAACTTCAAAGGTTTTTAGGTTCTCTCAACTATATTGGAGAATTCGTCAAAGATCTTAGAAAAATCTGTCAACCCTTGTTTCAACGATTAAAAGAAAATCCCCCTCCATGGACTAAGGTCCATACCTCAGTGGTTCAGCAAGTTAAAAAATATGTCAAGACATTGCCCTGTCTTGGTATCTCAAATGAAAATGCATTCAAAATCATTGAAACGGACGCTTCTGAAATAGGCTTTGGAGGGATTCTCAAACAAAAACTCACTCCTACCTCCAAAGAGCAAATTGTCCGATTTCACTCTGGTGTTTGGAATGATACACAAGTTAAATACAGTACTATTAAAAAGGAAATTTTATCTTTAGTAAAATGCATAAATAAATTTCAAAGCGATGTTTTAAACCAAAAGTTTTTAGTCAGGATTGATTGTAAATCGGCAAAATATATTTTAGAAAAGGATGTTGAAAATATAGCTTCTAAACATGTTTTCGCCAGATAGCAATCTTTACTCAGCATTTTTGAATTTGATATTGAATATATTAAAGGTGAGGACAATTCCATTCCAGACTTTCTAACTCGAGAGTTTATTGAATCAGGTCAGCCCAAATGAGTGTCAGGAGTAGTGGAAAACAGAGGACCAGTCAAGCTGGCCCATCTAGTTCAAGTCAACACAAAGGAGCCATGGTTCCTTTCCCAGTTAACCCAAGTTCCACGACCCCTTTAGTTAGCAAATTTCAGGTTTTAGGGACAATCCCTAAACCATACAACTCAGTCCTTGCAAGCCAACCCAAACCAGTTGATCCGTTTGGTTGTGTTCAAACAGTCAACCCAAGGCCCAATACTAGTCAAAATTCACCTTATATTCCTATTTCACAACAAAACCTATTCCATATTGAGCCCCATATGAAATTTAAAGAAGACCCAGTTAGACTTGCCGCCCAATTCTTTCCCCCCGGCTGGCACTTCCTTCCAATGGCCACCTTCAAAAATCTTGCTTATTACAAAGATATTCTAGTTCAAACTGAATCAGTTTTCATCAAACCTATCTATGATAGGAATGACAGTTCAAAAGCAATCTACCATTCCTTATACATTAAACAAATAATTATAATGGCAGATTGGGGAAACCACCCCTCTGATCTTAAACAGTTAGATAATCAAGATCTTCAGTTCAATTACTATGATTATATTGAAGCATGGGATAATATCTTTCTATACCAGACCCAATCGTTTGGTCACTCATGGTTCGTACAATTTGATCAAAAATTTAAGTCTCATTTCCCAGTTTGGTTCAACCGATGGTGGTCCAGACATGGATCAGACTTAGAAATTTTCCCGCAAGAGTTAGAAAATGCAGTCACTCATTTTAGTTGTAAATGCCCTCATAATCCGCAATTTGATAGTGTTCCAATTACACTTCAATTTGTCAGCAAATATAAAGTTCCATGGATTCTTAAGTGGCAATATGAAATTCATACCCCTACAATTGAAATTGAGTTCAAGTCAGATATTAATCCAGCCCCAGCAACAACCAGTATTTGTTCAGTCCCTACAGTAGTCAGAATGTTCTTCATCAAATGGTGGGACAAGATTGACGTCAGCAAAATTATTGGTTACGTTCTTAAAGAATTCCCAGTTAAACCAATTACTCCAGTACGATCCATTCCAACAAAAGGATCATCTAGTAAAACCAAAGAAGTTACAGCAGGATCAGGTTTATTTGATGTTTCAGATATCCAGAACTGTTCGGCAGCAGAGCTCAAGTTAATCGCTCAAGCTCTTCATCGGAGAACAGAAATACTCCAAGAAGAAGCCTCAGCTAGTTCATCCAACTCAGTTAATGAAGATGATGAGCAGTTCACCGTCAACCTCCAAGATGCTCAGGACCCATTCGCGTGAGTCACCAGCATGCTCCCAATAGAGCAGGACCCACCAAGCAATAAGTCATCCAGCTAATCAGGCGTGCTAACACTACCAGACAGGCATGCCTCTCTCAAGTCAGGAATCACTCAGCTTTTCCACCGAAAGCAAAGTTACAACAGTGCAGTGTCGGCCATTCTCATGATGAATAGTGAAAAAAGTCACTATTCATGAATAGTAACCTGTACTTTTACTGTTAATTTACTCAAAAGTTGTAATAGTTAGAAATTGTAACAGTCTCTCCTTATTCTATAAAAGGAAGGCTCAGTTTTCATTTACAAACAGATTGGTTAAGTACCTCTTATTCTCTCCTTCTCTCCTCCGTCTAAACCTTTAACTTGTAAGCCCTAGTTATATTCTGAGTCTTGTACATTGTAGTTTTGTACATCTCCCTACCTGTTCTTGTAATTTTATTATAAATAAAATCTCCAGTTTTAAGTTATAAAGGTGTTACTTTCACATATCTGCATGATATCTACACATTCTTTTTAATAAATCACTGCACCCTACTAAGTTGCTGTATGATTCTGATAAACACCACTTACTGATCTTTATAATTTCTGCTTCCGCCTTCTTGGTATGTGTAGATATCATGCAGATATGTGAAAGTAACACCTTTATAACTTAAAACTGGAGATTTTATTTATAATAAAATTACAAGAACAGGTAGGAAGATGTACAAAACTACAATGTACAAGACTCAGAATATAACTAGGGCTTACAAGTTAAAGGTTTAGACGGAGGAGAGAAGGAGAGAATAAGAGGTACTTAACCAATCTATTTGTAAATGAAAACTGAGCCTTCCTTTTATAGAATAAGGAGAGACTGTTACAATTTCTAACTATTACAACTTTTGAGTAAATTAACAGTAAAAGTACAGGTTACTATTCATGAACAGTGACTTTTTTCACTATTCATCATGAGAATGGCCGACACTGCACTGTTGTAACTTTGCTTTCGGTTGTATCATTCCAAACACCAGAGTGAAATCGGACAATTTGCTCTTTGGAGGTAGGAGTGAATTTTTGTTTGAGAATCCCTCCAAAGCCTATTTCAGAAGCGTCCGTTTCAATGATTTTGAATGCATTTTCATTTGAGATACCAAGACAGGGCAATGTCTTGACATATTTTTTAACTTGCTGAACCACTGAGGTATGGACCTTAGTCCATGGAGGGGGATTTTCTTTTAAACGTTGAAACAAGGGTTGACAGATTTTTCTAAGATCTTTGACGAATTCTCCAATATAGTTGAGAGAACCTAAAAACCTTTGAAGTTGAGTTTTGTTAGTAATTTCGTCTGGGAATTTATATATATATATATATATATATATATATATATATATATATATATATAGTCCGGATCTTAAGCATACCCTCTTAAATGACATACCAAACATACCCCCTTTAGCGACGGACCGGGCGACGGTTTGGTCCGTCGCCATAGGTCCGGTCCGTCGCTAAAGCTTTAGCGACGGGTCTGTGGCTAAAAGTTGTTCGTCGCTAAAGGCTTTAGCAACGGACCGGACCTATAGCGATGGACCAAATTTTCGCCCGGTTCGTCGTTAAAAGGGGTATGCTTGGTATGTCATTTAACTCTCTCTCTCTCTATATATATATATATATATATATATTATTTTTCAGCGGGTACACCCCGACCCCGATAAATGGGGTCCCAAAATATCCGACATATAGCTTGCCCTTGTGTTCCTGAACAACCGTTACAATCTGCTGGGAGAATTCCTTACTAACATCAACGGTCTGAAGAACCTTACCAGAAGCATCCACTTTGAAGGCCTTAGGTGTAAACATTGTTTTATTTTTGTTAGTAGGAAAGTTTACTCCCACCCAAAAGTTGTTACCATCGGTACTCCTTTTAATTTCAGTAGGGCAGCCATCAAAATGGTTGAGAATCTGGCTCGTATTTGCCTTCCTACCCTTAAGCTAATACTTTCTCAGTCTTCCAGTTATCAGCTCCGACACGATCAGAAATGAACTGTCATTGCTGATGGCAATCCCCGCCGCACCGTGGAGACCTTTTTCCAACAACACTGTGGTTTGTTTTGTTTTCCAGTTATATTTGATCAGCCTTCCTGTTATGTCGGTATTGCGGGTGGATATTGATATGTTTCTGCATGTTAATTTATAAAGTCACACGTCAAAACGTAATTAATACAAGGAAAGATCAGTGCAAGTGAAGGAACTTGGGAAGGGAAGACATATTGGTGTATTATATTATGCTGTTTCAGATCCAACCAACTAACTAAGTGCATATCAAAACCACGTCCAATGTTCGGTATTTATATATCCAGATGCAACGCGCAAGTCATTGTCTAATGTCAATATAGCAAGTCATTGTCAATGGGGTGTGTGTCTCATGTATATTGGGTTTCAATAAACTCTTCAGCTTGTTTTTGCTCTTTTGAATTAACCATATGAGTGTTGATCATTGATGTAAGCCCTATGATGGTATTGACCATAAATTCATATACGGAGACGAAGGTACGTGATGTTGTATAAATTCAGATACAGCGTCTAAAAGCATCAGCAAGCTTATGGTCTAAGTACATACCAAAACCTTCCTCATATGCTCCGTATTTATAGTCATTGTCAATAATATAACAAGTCATTGTCAATAATTATTCTCTTTGTTTCACAGCAATAATATTATTTTTGAAAATTGTGAATATTAATAATATTGCAAGTCATTCTCAATAAGATATTAGCTAGTAGTGTGCTATGGAAAATAAAAATATGTTGACAAAATTTTAAATAATCAATTTCATATTATTCAAAGGTAATTGATATTGCTAACGCAAAAATGATGTTTGTTAGAACAATAAATATTGCTTAGAGTATTAAATGTGATTATAATAATTATAAAAATGTTGTTAAATATGTATTAGTTTTAACAAACATCATTTTTATTGTGATGACAATATCAACTGTACAAAAACCAAAAAAACAAAGAATTTTGTTTTTTTTGGAGGGGGGGGGGGGGGGTTTTAGGCACTTGTTCCTTAATTAATACTCCATGGTAATAGACATGATTGGCTAGTTTAAGAATCTGAATATGATTTTAAGAGAGATTTATGAGGTATTACATTTTTAAAATGTAAGATCATTATTAATTTTTTAAAGTCAAAATATATCTCTAATTTTCTAGACAGAGTGATTGAGAGAGTACTTTACAATTATGATTTACTTATTTAATTAACTATATATTGCATATAATAATGAAATTTCTTTTGCATTTGTAATTAAAATATTTTCAACTTAATTTTCAATTATAAATTTTTTGTAGAAAGTGCTTTGAAAATAATTAAAATAATGTTCAATTCATTTATAAATTATTCAACAATAAAATAATAACACATTCTAAAGTTTCTTAAATACTTTATTATAAATATTAAGTTATTTAATTTCTTAAAGAACATTGCATATTGCCAACGTCTCGTAGTGATACAAAAATTACAAAACTCAAAATTAATTGATCGAGTAATCGTCAGATTTCAACTAGCTCATGCCATGGCTTTAGTACGCACTAGGGCAATATGGTAAAATGTTTTCTCATTTTTTTTAATTTTTACTATGTAACATATTTAATGATATTTTAAGTTTTTCACTGTCCTTATCATAATATCATCTACCTTTTTCCGTTTTTCCCCTTTTTTTAATATCTTTTTGTAATTTACTTCACCTGCCTATTAAATTGAAAAATTAAATATAAGTTAATGGTCTTTTAGTTTGGACAATACGCTATGTTTGGAGGAAACTCTTAAAACATAATTTTTTGGACACATAATTTTTTGGACTAAAATAGCCTTTCTATATATTCAAAATTTCTACTTTGCTGAGTAATTGTGATATTCCGAGTTTTCAGAAATTATTTTATAATGTAAAATAAGAATTTAATAACTAAAATTCTTATAATGTGATTTATGGGATAAATTTAATATTTAATAGTAATTTAACTATTAAATAAATGATTTAAATTAATGAAATAAGGAATTTGAGAAGGTTAATTAATTAATATTTAATATTAATTAACTAAGGATAAGATAAAATTAAGCGATGAATTAATTTCATGTACGAGTCAATTAATTCTCTTAATTAAAATTAGAGAATTAATATATGCATTTTGTTTTAATAAAAACTAAGATAGTTAATTAAACTCATTCTAATAATATCTTACATATAAATGTAATATATTATTGAGCAGACTTAATAAATAATTATATGCCAAGTTGATATATTAAATATCACATGGGGTTCAATATATAAAATAAATATATATTGGAACAAAATTAGTAAATTAAATTCACATTTGAATAATGAATAAATATATTAAATAAATAAATTTAAGGAATAAATAAATTGTTTGAAAACAATTTATGGGTGGAGGGCATAGATTAATTTAATTATACAATATTAATTGTATAGATTAAGTGAGCTACTTAAAATAATTAATAAAATCAATATTAGTTATTTTAATAAATGATTCATTATATCTCTGCCCTCTTGTTGGATAATTTTTAGACCTGTTATGCCACATGATGCACATTCTTGAAATTTAATTTTTTTTTAAAAAAGAGGCTAATTAAGGTTAAGCTTGGTACGTGTTACTTTGGTGAAAAAGTAGACCCAGGTGTGTAAATTATATCCTTACATCTAGACCTGACAAACGGGCGGGGCTAGAGACGGGTTGGATTAATAACGGGCTGGGCCAAAAAGGTCCGGATATTTATGGGCTGAAATTTATAGGCCTATGGTCCGGGTTGGGCCAGGTCGGGCCAGCCGCGGGCCATCTGTGCTTAGTAAGATTTGAACTCATAATCTCTTACAACTAAATAAAAACTCTTACCAACTGAGCTAGAAGAACTTTGTTACATTATATACGTTAATAATATTATATACACACGATAATATATATATATATATATATATATATATATATATATATATATATATATATATATATATATAGTTAAGATCAGATCTGGGAGTCCGGACCTGATAAAATGCGGAACCAAATTTTTTTTTTTATTTTTTTTTCAAAACAGTTAATAAAAAATGTATAATAATTTTTGGTATTGAAAAAAATTATTAAAACAGTGTTTTGGGTATGATTTGGATACATATAACAAACAGTGTTGTATAGCCTATACAACACTGTTTGTTATATGTATCCAAATCACACCCAAAACACTGTTTTAATAATTTTTTTCAATACCAAAAATTATTATACATTTTTTATTAACTGTTTTGAAAAAAAAACGAAAAAAATAAAAATAAAAATTTGGGTCCGCATTTTAATCAGGTCCGGACTCCCGGACCTGATCCTGGGCCTATATATATATATAGCAATAACGTATATATATATATATATATATAACAATTTTTGTAAAACTTTTGAAAATCTTGGAAAAAAAATAACTTAGAGAAGAAAAATAAATAATAACAAATATTGTTATATATATATTGTTACATATATATATATATATACACACACATTACTAATATATATATATTGTTATATATATATATATATATATATATATAACAATAACGTATATATATAACAATTTTTGTAAAACTTTTGAAAATCTTGGGAAAGGAAAATGTAACTTAGAGGGAGGAAAATAAATAATAACAAATATTGTTATATATATAGTTATATACGGTATATGTATATATATATATATATATATATATATATATATATAACGTATATATGTAACAAATTTTGCAAAACTTTTGAAAATCTTGAGAAAGGAAAAGGTAATTTAGAGAGAGAAAAATAAATAATAACAAATATTATTATTATATATAGCCATTAATAATATATATATATATATATATATATATATATATATATACACGTTACTAATATATAAATATATATATAACAATAACGTATATATATAATAATAATATATATTGTTATATATATATAACGTTGATAATATATATAATTATATATATATATATATATATATATATATATACACGTTACTAATATATATATATATATATATATATATATATATATATATATATATATATAACAACATATATATTAATATATCTATTACAATTTTTGTAAAATTTTTGGAAATCTTGGGAAAGGAAAAGGTAACTTAGAGAGAGAGAAAAATAAATAATAACAAATATTGTTAATATATACACGTTAATATATATATATATATATATATATATATATATATATATATATATATAACAATTTCTGTAAAACTTTTAAAAATCTTAGGAAAGGAAAAGGTAACTTATAGATAGAAAAATAAATAATAACAAATATTGTTATATATATATATATATATTATGTAACAATAACGTTTATACATTAATAAGATTGTAGTTAAGGTATAAAATTGTTGTAGTTTAGTTGATCAAAACACTTATTTAGTAAGTTGGAGAGGTCTTTGGTTCAATTCTTCTTGAAATAATTGGTATTAATTTTTTGTAACGAATAACATGCGGGTGGGGCGGGCCACTCACGGACCGGGCCAAAACGGGCCAATTTTTCGTAGGCTAAAAATATTAAGTCCGTAATACAATTTTTACGGATCAGTCCGGCCCGGCCCGCGGGCCTGGGCTTAATTTACCAGGTCTACTTACATCTGCTCTCCTAGACAATTATATGCATGCATAAGTGGAAAACATGTTATTATTACAAACAATTATTACCAGCCCTTACATTATGGCCACTCGCGGAAAGCCTACAAGTTTTACTATCTAGCTAGGTTATTAAAAATACCTATCATGTCGGTTAAGAATTATTATCCTCCGCAACCAAGCATTAGTGGGAATGGAAAAGTATTATCAATACCTATGTGAGCATACACCATTTAAATAAGACCCATTTATTTTCTCTCTCTCTCCTCACTTTTGTGGTACTGGGTTGCATAAAATATGGAGAATCATGCACTTCGATTCACAGTTGGCAAATGTTTTGATAACTAAAGGAGATTATGAAGCTCTATATTGCATGTACACCGCATGCAACGGGACAAGCTGGGATTTCTTCATCTTAAATATATATATAGAGAGAGAGATATGAAGAGAGCAGCTATGAAGGTGGTTTGCATGGCCATGCCATTTGGAAAGAAGAGGGAGAGAAATATAACTAGTGAGAAAATGTGGGTGAAGCTGGGAGAAGGAAACACCAGCGACATCGCCCCTCCCTGCTCGCGCCAACCCAGCGCCCCAACGCCCAGCGCCCTGCCATCGTGTGATGCCCTCATGCCCATGTAGCTGAGTTCTTCCAACACTTGCGCAATAAATTTCGAGGCATGCAGTAGCTTGGAATAGTAATTACTATATAGTAAGGTATTAACAACATACTTACTATTATAATTTTTATAAATGGATAAATTATTGGTAATAATTTATGGTAATATTAATATTATAATATTGCTAATTAATCTACAGTTGAGGCTAAAGGCATCGTTGAGAAAAATAGTAATCCAAATGAATTAATGCAAACCATAATGTCTGATGATGACCCAACTATTCAAGGGATTAAGAAGCATATTGATGAAGTTACTTTATGAAAGGAATTATGTAAAGATGATTTAAAGTCCAATCATTTACCCATTTTGAGCTTACAGAAGCCTAAGCGAATTCGTGCATGCAAAAAGGAACCTCTGGGTTAAGTGATGAGTATTATTTTATTAATGTATTAAATATATTAATATTATCTAATTATAATATTAATATATATAAAATTGATATGTAAGTTAAGTATATTAATATTATTTAATTATAATATTAATATATAAGTGATGATCATTTTAGGTATATTAATATTATTTATCTATAATATTAATATATAAGCGCTAAGTATTTTATGCCTAGTAATATTATTCACTTATAATATTAATATATAAGTGATGAGTATTTTGATTATATTAATAATATTTAAGCATAATATTTAATGTGCTTAAATGACGGGTGTTAACATATTAAATTAGGTTATCACGGGAAAGGATTGGATGCGAACAATATAGACGATGAACTACGGACCGAGACAAGTTTTTCAGAACTTGCTCTTATGTGTAAAATGTCATTATATGTTAATGCGTTGTTACATTTAACATGCTATGAACTGTTGATTTAGCTGCTATGTTCATTTCAACTGTTGAATTAAACTTTATACTGCGCAGTGAAAAGCATGATGATATATGACTTACATGTTAATATGTTTACATGTATAACTGTATACATAGATATATTGTGAAGCATGCATGATACATGATTTATGTGTTATGTGTAACTGTTAAACTTGCGGGCAACATTGTTGCTCACCCACGCCACAAACAGTTTTTTTGCATCTTGCGAAAAAGGATCTGGATGGTCAGAAGAAGATGATTGCAGGAAAGACATTTAAACGAGAAAATAAAGTCTATGTTGCGATATTATATTATTTTAATGTTGCGCTATTATTTACAAGTTGATGTATTATATACTCTGATTTATAATGATTTGTACGATTAAAGGTTAGAAAACATGGATTAGACTCAAACGTATTGTAATATTATAGAGATTACTTTTACATCGTATAATTTTGTATTGTATAAGCAGTATCGTGATGAACCGGACCCGAGGTTAAGGTGATTTGGGGTCGTTACAGTAATTAAAGATGATAAATTAGAAATAATTAATAGATGATGGAAAATAAAAGATAACAAATTAATAAAAGATAATCATACCTCAATTCCAACGCGATTTTTCATTTTAAGTTATATATATATATAGAGAGAGAGAGAGAGGAGAGAGAGAGTGAGAGTGAGTATGTATAGTACGACACTGATTTGCTTATCACGATAATTATATTTATTCGATATTTTATTGTAAATGTAAATATTGTAAAAAGAATACAATTAAAATAAGTTCAATTTTAATAAATATTAAATATTAAAAAAAAACAAAAACTTGTGTTGGATTAGCAATAAATAGATGCCAAAAAATTTATATGGAATAAATTAAAAAAATATCGAATTTAAATTTATTCAATCACTAATAACTAGAATAAAACAAAATTATATTCCTTGTATATTATGTATTAGTCATGTTCTAACAAAAATTGACCAATTAAAAAAATGCTAGAGTGTTTATATATATATATATATATATATATATATATATATATATATATATATATGTGTGGAGTTTCAATAAATTTATTCATTCCTCTTTTAAATTGACCTTTACGAACTATTAACGACATATTTTAATTATAAAATTTACATATATTTTATGTTAGTAACTTGTTTTGCTTATATCATGTTCTGAACAAGTAAAATCATCTATATATCTTTCATTTATATTTTTATCTTTATACCAATATTGCATAATATTATCTCCTTCACAACACAAAAAAAATAGTAATTAATATTTTATAAAGTATCAATATTTGATCATTTTTCCTTATAACTTAACTTTGTATATAAATTTAAGACATATATAATTAATGGTATTATAAAAATATATATGTCGTGTCCTTATATAGTTGATAAATTTTGTTATATTTAAAATATTAGTACAATATATAATAGGAATATATACCATCATTTTATTTGATGTTACAAAATATATACAATCAATTATATAAGGATCATTATGATAACTAGTATTTGGGCACACACTAAAGTGTGTGCACAATAGGTAAAAGTAAAAATTTACAATAAATTTATTATTTATAGTGGAGAGAAAAATAGGGATGTGCATATATATATATATATATATATATATATATATATATATATATATATATATATATATATATAACGGGTAATTATATATGAGAGTCTTAAATATTTTAGTAACCATGAAAATAAAAAAATTAAGTTAAAAAAGAAGGATATAATTGAGATTATAAAATGAGGACACCAAAGTGTAACTTTTTGTTCTCCTTCTATAATATAGATATACCGGCTCTTCATAAATGTACTACATTATTGTCAAACGTACCATCATTGGGCTGTAGTAATAATAAATGGGTCTTAATTTAATATGGTAATAGACTGTAGAAATAATATTGGGTTTATATTTATTCAATGAATAATAAATAGAATAAAAAAATATATTCCTTATATTATGTATTGTAAAGTTCTCTATGTGTGCCTCTATGTTGGTTTGAATAAACTCTTTTTAACTTGTTTTTTTTTGAATTGACCATTTATTTACCTAGCTTTTTGCCTTAATGTGCATCATTTATTCAACATTAATTTGTAACATCTTCACCTTTGGAAAAGTTCTTTTGAAATATTCATCTTGCCCTGGCGATAAAAACTAAGATCAGGTAAGTTAGCATGAATGTATCAGCCAGCCTTCTTTAAGCAAATTACAGTTCCTTGCTAAAATACTGTTGTTCTATTTAGTGACTTATATTTTCATTTCTCTCTTAAATATTTAGTCTTTTTATTTTTCTCCATTCCTTTCGTAGAACTGATAGTCCTGTGTCTTATTGGTTCTTCCTTGATGAGCTAAAATTTTGTTTAAATTTATAGACTTGAACTTTTAGAGGTCCATTGATTGTTATTAGTGCTGAATCCATACGTTTAACAGGACAATTGAAGTCCCCAGCTCCGGCATTGTGATTATTGAAGGTATATATGCTTTGAGTGAAAAACTTGGGCCTTTTCTAGATCTCCGTGTGTCTGTTACTGGTGGAGATATATATCCCATGTACAAAGCTTTTATCGAGCCAGATCTACAGACGGCACACATAAAAATTATCAACAAATTTAACCCATTCTCTGGATTCCAGAATCCAAATCAAGGCAGTTTTTCCTGAAGAACACAGAGAAAGTACAGAGGAAACTTATGATATATATCTTTTACCACCTGGTGTAGATCCTGAAGCATGCCAGTCATATCTTAAATATCTTGGCACTATGTTTCTTTTCTTTTCATATTATAAAACAAAGTATTTAATCTTTCCCCCCTGATCCTCCCTCCCTCCTACACACTCTCTATCTTTCTTCACGCATACACACATACAGAGTTTGATAGTAAATCAATGTTATCTATCTATACTTCAGAAAAAGAACGTTCTTGTAAATCTTAAGCCAGATGCCTAAGGATCTATACCTTTTGTACTTAGATTAAGGTGCAATATGGTGCTACTTCCCTAGGTAATTTCTTCATCCCTTTTTATTATTTGAAATGCATGTTGCAGTTGAACAAATTCTGGAGGATTTTTTACAATTTGGAATACATAGATTCCTGGCGGACATATTGTAAAGATTCGGAAGAATGTCAAACACTGCTACCACCAAAATTTAATATATTAAAGCTGCAGCCTGCATGCGTAAATAAAGATAATCTGTCCACAATTGAAGTGAGCATGTGATCTGCTGGTAGATCCGTACATGTGGTTTGTTAACTTCCTGAATCGACTTCTGCTATATAATACTTCCTCCATTCCACAAAAGAGTCTCATTTTTCAATATTTTCCCAAAAAATAACCCCATTTCAACTGATGATAGTATAAAATGACATCAAGTCAAGTTTGTTATCACAGTTACATTAGCATGCCATCACTATTAATGGGAGCTGTCGTTTTACACTCCAAAATTAATACCTTACTAACACTCTACTAACACAAAACTTAGTATAATGACAAGCAAGGATCGATCCCACACATAAGTGAATTATTCTTTTATTTATTCTAATATTCCTATTATTTCTATGAATGGGGGGTTTTAAGTTTGATTCACTAAGCTAACAAAAGTAATTAAGAGTGATCAATGAATAAAAAGCTTCAGTTCTTCAGTTCAGTATCATCTTAGCACAATTATGGAAAAGTCAAGTTTAACAATTTTTATCCTTCAATGAGATTAATAACCCTAGATAACCGCAATCGCTAATTATCTGAAATTCTCCTTATGTGTAAATCAAATGTGACAATCGCCTCAAGAGATCCTAACTATCATATAACCTAGAACTATCAATCTAGATTTAATATAACAGCAGCATGAAGAATTAGAGAATTAGGTTATTCCAAGCAACAATTGCACAATCAGGAATTATTTAACTTGCCTTCTAATAATCTTAATAATATCCAAAACCTTGTCCACAATCAAATACTATTAATTGCTACCTATGATCAGATATAATATCGTTTGCTTAATAATATATCTTAATCTAGCAGATGATATTAATCAAATTAATTCAATTGGCCAAATCAAATCAAAAGATTAAATAACATATAATCAATTAAAAACAGATTATCAGAATAAATCTCATGCAAGAAGGAATAAATAAATAAAACCTGATTAAACCATTAATTATGAAAAAGGTTCAACATCCCTTAGAACTGAAAGTAAGAGTTTAGCCTGACATGCCTTCAATCTCCTCCAATTAGGGTTACAATTGTAGTTGTCAAGATGTCTCTAATAATAAACTAAAAACATCTATTTATAATCCTAAGATAATATCCCAAGTCTCTAAGAATTAAGAATCCATTCTGAAATAGAAATCCTCAAAAATTACAAAAAGTCAAAGCTGGTCAAACTTAGTCAACGCCGCCTTTCTCGTCGGGGCGAGAATTTTATACTGGGTTTCTCGCCGGGGCGAGAAACTCCAGAGAAGTCTGGGCCGGGGCGAACTCTGGATCGGCTGGGGCGAAAACTGGCAGAGGCTTTCTCGCCGGGGCGAGAAGTCCTAGTACAAAGTTCTCGCCGGGGCGAGAACCTCAGATTTTCCAACTTTTCAACTTTTTCTCGTTTTAGCTCCGATTTTTCATCTTTTTCCACTTTTGACTCTGAATCCTCCTGAAATCAATAAACAACCTAATAAGTGCATATACACAATAAAACATGCAATAAACTAAATATAAAGGAATGAAAATAAATGAATATTATGCACTTATCAAATTCCCCCACACTTAGTCTTTACACGTCCTCGTGTAAACTAAAACAAGAGTTATATTGAAATCATTAGAATTCTATTCAACCAAACTCCCAAAGGTTCAAATTCAATTAACATCCATGAATACTAATACCAATCAACAGAAATTTGTTCAATACTTCATCAATCAACTCATAACAATAACCTCATCATTCCCCACTGAACATCTATAAATCAAATTGAAACCACATAAGCATCTCATATGATTAACACAGATACTCAACTCAGTTTGTATGGAACAACAACCGTGCACACTGACTCAAAACCAGAACATGTTTTTTTCCTGCCATTCATTTTTCTTCATTTAGGTGAATGCATTTTATGCTCCATTTCACCTTTCGCATTCTTTTCTTAAGCGAGTGCATTTTATGCTCCATCTCACTTTTCTTCTCACCAACGAATGCATTTTACGCTCCTTCTCGTTGCATGTGTTTATGGGTGAGTACGTTTTACGCTCCATCTCAACCCACCACATGTTTTCCTTTTGAGATAAATTTTCAGTTTTTTTCCCTTAATTCTTTTTCAAATTTCCAATTTTTTTTCACAAGATCCTGCAAACAAGATAAGCAGTTAAACAGTTCTAAATCATGAAATCAGTGTACAAAGTCAACTCCACAAATAACTCAGTCAAGTAAACATGTATCTCATACTCAAGTACTCATGCAATACCAACTCAATCTAAATCAGTCAACTATGGGTCCTAACTTCATTATCATCATTTATCAATTAATTCAGCATCAAACAAATTCAATCAATGGCATCAATCTTCATTCTAAAACCAAAAACCTTTGAAAGCTTGACCAAACCTACCTACCCTATACTAACCTAAACCTCTCCCCCACACTCAAACCTTACATTATCCCCAATGTAAGACAATTATGCAAAGACGAGATAACTAAATAAAATGCAACTAAAACTAAGAAGTAAAAAGGGATAGAAAAGCAAATCTAATGTCTTGGGTTGCCTCCCAAGCAGCGCATTTGGTTAACGTCGTTAGCCCGACATCGATTCTCCTCAATCATTCATAGCTCGGATCCACAAAGTCTATCATCTCCACACTCTCCATCGAAAATCCTTCACGGAAAGGTTTCAGCCTATGTCCATTGACCTTGAATACTTTCCCTGTCTTTGGGTTCTGTATATCTATAGCACCATGAGAGAACACATTAGTAATAACGAATGGACCTTCCCAACGAGAGCGCAACTTACCTGGAAATAACTTCAGCCTCGAATTGAATAGGAGAACTTGTTGTCCAACAGTGAAATCTTTCCTCAAAATCTGCTTGTCATGGAAGGCCTTTGTTTTATTCTTGTATAGTCTAGAAATCTCATATGCTTCATTCCTCATCTCTTCTAATTTTTGTAGCTAGAACTTCCTATGCATCCCTGCTTCATCCAAACTCATATTACATTGCTTGATCGCCCAAAAAGCTCTATGTTCTAACTCTACGGGTAGATGACATGGCTTCCCAAAAACTAATCTGTACAGAGACATACCAATGGGGGTTTTGTATGCGGTTCTATACGCCCACAATGCATCTTCTAACCGTAGACTCCAATCTTTTCTGCTTGGCTTGACGACCTTCTCCAAAATGGATTTCACTTCACGGTTGGATACTTCAGCCTGACCATTGCTTTGCGGATGATAAGATGTAGAAATCTTATGCAAAATATTATATTTCTTGAAAAGTGCTGCTAGCATCCTGTTACAAAAGTGAGTTCCTCTATCGCTGATGATAGCTCGAAGAGTTTCAAATCTGACAAATATGTTAGTTTTGACAAAATCTGCAACAACTTTAGAATCATCAGTCCTGGTGGCTTTAGCTTCCACCAATTTAGAAACATAGTCAACAGCCAAGAGAATGTAAATATTACCATGAGAAACAGGAAAAGGTCCCATAAAATCAATACCCCAAACATCAAAAATCTCAACAATTAAAATAGGAGTTTGTGGCATTTGATTTCTATGTGATATGTTACCTGTTCGTTGACAATTCTCGCATGATTTACAAAATAGATACGAGTCTTTAAAAATTGTTGGCCAATAAAAACCACTTTCTAAAACCTTATGAGCAGTTCGTTTGGGTCCAAAACGACCTCCACAAGCATAGGAATGGCAAAAAGTTAGAATAGACAATGTTTCGGTATTAGGCACACATCTACGGATTATCTGGTCAACACAAAATTTTCACAGGTATGGATCATCCCAAACATAATGTCTAGCTGTTAGGTTTGTATATAGCGCGATCATGTAATCAAATTACATAAATAGTGCGGAAGCGCGATAAAATCAGATTTTAAAAATTTTATACAAACCATCACCAAGATCAATCTATGTGCTCAATTAACGATATAAACGAAAGAGAAAGAGAATAAGAATTATACCCTCGTAGAACAAAGCTTCCTCGGGTACAAGTTCAACTCCTAGTCCTTCGTGTTCTCCTCGAATGCTACGGTGTGATTCCTTTCTTTGATCAACGTTAGCCACCCAAGTGTTTGGCCTCTAGAGGTGATCCACCAAGGAAGAACAAGTATTCAAGAAGTTGGGTATTTGGCAAAACCCTAGTTTCTATCTCTATAGAAATTGCTCTCCACAATCTAATGCAAGAGTGTGTAACCCTAATCTATGATAAGACCCCTCTTATTTATAGATGTAGGAATAACCATTCCCTAAACAATTTAGGATTAGGGTTTGTATTATAATTAAACTCCTTTAATTAATAATGCTCCTAATCTAATTAGGAATTCATGGGAGAGTACTTCTATTAATTAATTCTCAATCCCTATTAGGAATTAAATAATAGTAATAGTAATAATAATAATAAGACTCCTCTTATTAATTTATATTTAATATTTCCAAAATATTAAATAATAAATATTAAGCTATTTAATTTATTCTATCTCCATAGATTAAATTAAATACACTTAACTTATTATTACCATTATGCCATTTACTTCTTAAATAAATATTTTCCTTTTTGCGGTGTGACCCTTTAGGTTCTCCATATTAAACCGGTTGTGAATAAATCAATTAGAACAATTCTAATCTTATTTAAATAAATAAATTAAACTATTTAATTCATTTAAATAAATAACATTTATTTTACAATAAGGGTAAGCCCCCTTAGCGATCAACGACTTTCCAGATAATATAGATTTCAACATTAATCACAAAAGAACCTTTGAGTAGATAGTTACCGTACAATTCAATCCTTCTACCATACAATGTCCCAATTAAATATAAGACATGGATTTACTGTCAAGTCTTATTTTATTTAATTATATGTATTTCGATTCCCAAATGCATAACTCTAAATAATGCAAATTAGAAACTCCTTTCTAATCTCATTCTGCCTTGGCCAAGGACTACTGAGTTATCATTTATCGAATCACATAGGACATTCACATCTTTTACTAGACGAGGTAGATTCTTTGTTGATCATTCACCTATCTCCATGTACAACTAATTATACCCAATCATACCCTTTGATATACCCACAAGGTCTTAAGGGACATGTCAAAGTATAACTCATCATACACAAGATACTATGATGATCTCAAGTCCAAGGATCACTTGTACTACTATCACTAGAGGAATTCCTATTGACAGGCGAGTAAAACTCCATTAGGTATTCCTTAGCGAGTCACGTTCAGTGAACTTATTCTCTAATAAGCACCTACATACTTGCTTTAGTGTCTCCACACAAATGATTATGAGATCAATCATCCTCTTCCTAAGAGCAAGCAACGTATGTACTAATCTATCCGGATTCACTAATCCCCAATTTAGTAATCCAACGATTAGGAACAATTTTAGTTTGTGAGCTATCTTGAATTTAGATCTCATTAGCATGATCACCATCATGATTCTAAAAGCATTGCTCAAAACTATGGGTTTATCACATTTAATATAACAGCACTATGTAGATAATATAAAATGCCTTTTAAGAAAATCAATTCCTTTATTAATAAATGAATAAGATTACAAAGTATACGCTACATCATATCAAATATGATTGGCTTGTGTGCATACTACTTTCAATCTCCCACTTGCACTAAAGCCAATCGCCATGGTATCTAATACCCATCTTCTCTAAGTGACGATCAAACTGCTGTTGAGTTAAAGCTTTAGTAAATGGATCTGCAATGTTGTCTTGAGAGTCTACACGCTCCAGGGTGACATCTCCTCTTTCAATGATCTCTCTAATCAAATGAAACCGCCGCAACACGTGTTTGGATTTCTGATGAGACCTGGGTTCCTTAGCCTGCGCAACAGCTCCGTTGTTGTCACAGAATAAAGGTACTGCTCCTCTAATGCTAGGAACCACTCCAAGTTTAGTTATGAACTTCTTCATCCAAACAGCTTCCTTTGCAGCTTCACTTGCAGCTATGTACTCTGCCTCTGTCACCGAATCAGCAACTGTTTGCTGCTTGGAACTCTTCCAACTCACTGCGCCACCGTTTAAGGTAAACACGTACCCTGAAACGGATTTACTGTCATCTTGGTCCGTTTGAAAACTTGAGTCTGTATAGCCCTCTAGTTTCAATTCAGACCCACCGTAGACAAGAAATACATCCTTAGTTCTTCTCAAGTACTTTAGGATGTTTTTCACTGCCTTCCAGTGCTCTTTTCCTGGATTCGACTGATATCTGCTGGTTACACTAAGTGCATGAGCGACATCTGGTCTAGTACATATCATACCGTACATGATAGATCCTATTGCTGAAGCATAAGGAATCTTACTCATCCGGTCTCTCTCCTCAGGTGTCTTTGGGGCCTGTTTCTTGGAGAGATGTATTCCATGGCTCATCGGCATGAGACCTCTCTTGGAATCTTCCATGCTAAACTTCTTTAGCATCGAGTCAATG
Source organism: Aralia elata (assembly GCA_034770075.1). NCBI lineage: Eukaryota > Viridiplantae > Streptophyta > Magnoliopsida > Apiales > Araliaceae > Aralia > Aralia elata. Next base: position 4,159,790 of record CM068380.1, read on the forward strand.
TACTTTCCTTGGGTCAAGCCGAGCATCCTTTTAGATCTATCTCTATAGATCTTTATCCCCAAAATATAGGATGCCTCACCCAAGTCCTTCATGGAGAAGTGTTTAGATAACCAAATTTTTGATCGACTGTAGCATAGGAACATCATTCCCTATCAGTAATATATCATCAACATATAATACAAGGAATGATATAGCGCTCCCACTAACCTTCTTGTACACACATGGTTCATCCTCGTTCTTGATAAAATCAAACCTTTTGATTATCTCATCAAAACGGATGTTCCACCTTCGAGAAGCTTGCTTCAATCCATAAATGGATCGTTGTAGCTTACAGACTTGGTTTTGTTCCAACCGTTGAAACAAAACCCTCTGGCTGTATCATATATACATTCTCCTCAAGCTCTCCATTGAGGAAGGCCGTTTTCACGTCCATTTGCCAGATCTCGTAGTCATAATAAGCTGCAATTGCAAGCAAAATCCGAATGGACTTGAGCATAGCTACTGGTGAGAAGGTTTCATCATAGTCAACTCCTTGTCTTTGTTTGAAACCTTTTGCAACCAGTCGGGCCTTATAGGTCTCTACCTTGCCATCTGCTCCAGTCTTTCTCTTAAAGACCCATTTACACCCAATAGGCTTAATGCCCTCAGGTGGTGAAACCAAAGTCCATACTTGGTTTTCATACATGGAGTCCATCTCGGATTTCATGGCTTCTAGCCATTTCTCTGAGTCTTCACTACTCGTAGCCTCTTCGTAAGTCAATGGATCATCATCATCTATGATGCGTACCTCATCATCATCCTCTATGATGAATCCATACCTCTCAGGTATCTTCGGTACTCTTCCAGATTTACGAATAGGTAGTGGTACAGTAGGTTCTTCTACTTGGTCAGGTACCTGACTTTGATCCGTAGTATTTTGTGGTTCTTGAACTTCTTCAAGATATATCTTACTCCCACTGACCCCTTCGAGGATAAACTCCTTTTCCAAGAAGGCAGCGTGTTTCGCAACAAACACCTTTTGATCAGTAGGATGATAGAAATAATACCCTGATGTTTCTTTAGGGTATCCCACGAATCTACATTTGTCGGATCTAGTCTTCAGCTTATCATGCTCAAACCTTTTGACATAAGCTGGACAACCCCAAGTCTTAACATGCTTAAGATTTGGTTTCCTCCCTGTCCATATCTCATATGGAGTCTTTGGGACGGATTTGGTAGGTACCTTGTTAAGTAGGTATGCAGCCGATTCTAGGGCATAACCCCAGAAGGATATTGGAAGGTCGGTAAAACTCATCATGGAACGAACCATGTCCAACAATGTTCGATTTCTCCTTTCAGATACACCATTCAACTGTGGCGTCCCTGGTGGAGTCCATTGTGAGATTATACCATTTTCTTTGAGACAATTGAGAAACTCACTGGTTAAGTATTCCCCTCCTCGATCCGATCGAAGAATTTTAATACTTTTACCAGTTTGTTTCTCTACTTCACTTCTGAATTCTTTGAACTTTTCAAACGATTCAGATTTGTATTTCATTAAATACACATATCCAAATCTAGAATGATCATCAGTGAAAGTAATAAAATAAGAATACCCTCCTCGTGCATTCGTTGTCATAGGTCCACATACGTCTGTGTGTACCAACGCTAACAACTCTGTAACTCTTTCTCCTTTTCCACTAAAAGGGGATTTAGTCATCTTACCCATGAGACAAGATTCACAAGTTGGATATGATTCGTAATCAGATAGCTCTAAAAGCCCATCTTTATGCAACTTGGATAATCTTGTTTCATTGATATGACCGAGTCTACAGTGCCACATAAAGGTATAATTAACATCATCTCTTTTTCTTTTCTTAGTTTGTTCAATTTGAAGTATATTTTCATGCAAGTCAAGTATGTAAAGTCCATTCAGTAAATTGCCAACACCATATAAAACATTTTTATTATAAATAGAACAACTGTTGTTCTTTATTATAATATCAAAACCATCCATATCCAATACAGAAATTGAAATAATGTTTCTAATGAGTGTTGGAACATAATAACAGTTATTTAAACTAATGAACTTGCCCGAAGGCAATGCTAAACAATAAGTCCCTACAGCCAATGCAGCAACCTTTGCTCCATTCCCAACTCGTAGGACGACTTCATCCTTGTTCAGCTTCCTACTTCTGCTTAGTCCCTGCATATTATTACATATGTGAGAACTACAGCCGGTATCCAATACCCAAGTAGAATTTTGACTTTCAGAAAAATTAATTTCAATCATGAACAAACCTAGATCAGAAGTCGAAGCTTCTCCAAGCTTCTTTTGGCCCGCAAGATACTCCTTGCAGTTCCTCTTCCAATGTCCCGGCTTATTGCAATGGTAGCAAATTCCTTTGCTATCTGGATCAGGTTTCTTATTATCCTTTTTCTTTGCCTTACCCTTAGCCTTCTTGTTTTTCTTCTTTTCAGAAGATACCTTGGGCCTCTTCCTTTTCTTGGAAGAATCATCCACTAGTAAGACTTGGTTCTTGTTGGATGAGAAGTGACCTTCAGCAGTTTTCAGCATGTTAAGTAACTCAGGCAAGCTGACGTCCAACTTATTCATGTGAAAATTCACAACAAATTGTGAGAAGGTGTCTGGGAGTGACTGCAAGATCAAATCTTGGCTTAACTCCCCATCCATCACAAACCCTAGCTGTCCAAGTTGTTCAATCAAATTGATCATCTTAAGGACATGAGTCTCAACAGCAGTGCCCTCGGTCATACGAGATCGGAAGAGCTCCTTAGATATCTGATATCTAGCAGTCCTACTTTGCTCACCATACAACTCTTTGAGGTGCAACAATATAGTAGGAGCATCCATAGTTTCATGCTGACGCTGAAGCTCGTTACTCATGGATGCGAGCATGATGCATTGAGCCAAGATTGCATCATCTTGCCACTTTCTAAAAGTAGCAATCTCTTCCTCAGAGGCTGTTTCTGCAACACTTCCAGGGACTGGCGAATTTAGGACATAAGAAATCTTTTCAGCAGTGAGAACAATTCTCAGATTCCTTAACCAGTCCGTGTAATTCGGTCCGGTCAGTTTGTTAGCATCAAGTATGCTACGCAGTGATAGTGAGTTTGACATTTTTAAATTCTGCATGTGAAATAGACAACATTTTAGCATACATTCATTTAATTAATTACCAAAATAAATTAGGTCTTTATTTAAAATTGGTATCTCCCACTATTTTCATCAAACTATATTACCCTCATTATGTAGTTCGGCAATTCTAATTAAAGATTTGCTAGTGAGATTAAGGATCCCATTTCAAATGTATATAGCCTTGTGGTGACACAACAAGCGATATATAAATAAATAGGTAGACAACTATTGTCAATTACATCACTATGTAACTCCTTTTATTTTGCCTCTTAGATTATTTTGATCAAGTGGTGACACATCCGAATCAAAATTATCCAAGTTAAGTCCAACCTAGCACTTCCATATATTCGAAAGAAAAACACTGTCCTTGTGGTGACACAACAAAACAGCATCGTTCAGTCTATTTATAAGCATCAAATGTGATAAAGCAACATCTTAAATATTTAATACTTGCCTTGTGGTGACACAACAAACTCATATTAAACATTTAATACTCTATTGCTTTACCATGCTAGAAGGCGACGTTCGATATTCCAAATATCTTTGAACGCTTAGGACTTAATATAATTTCTTTGAGGGGTTTATTATTATTAGTCTCATCTTGTTTAGCGCGCATGCACATATATATATAAAATACGCGTCATATTATTTTACATGCGAAGCATGTTGGATAATATAATATATATATATATAATAAGCATGCACATATAGAATACTATATTCTACCCGGATTGATTATGAACTTTTATTCTAGTTTGGTTCACTAGAGCCACCAAGTGAACCAAAAGGTCAAACCTAGGGTGCAAGAATAAATTTAAATATAACTATTACATTTAAACCCGGGCTCCATTACAAACGGGTCTTCAAGCGCTCCTTGCTCCTTTGTCTCCAATTCTTCAAAAATTAATTCTAACTAGTCCTATTACAAAAGCTATTTACAATAAATAGAAACCTTGATCAGCAGTCAAGGGGAAGTACATAGGAGGGAGATAGAATTTACATTAAGAAAAATTAGAGAAGACGAGGTACGCAGACCCCATTTATAAAAACCCATACATTCAAGCATCCACTAAAATAAATCCAATCACACATTGGTCAATCGTCCATAATCAATCCCTATTTATTATCATACATATCTCTATATGTATCAATAAATAACATTCATCCCATGAATAATAAATCCATTCCATATATGCATTGATATCAATTAATGGGCAAAAGTTTTGCTAATATTTAGTTTTGAAACAAAATAAACTCTTTTATTTTAATCAAAAACCAAATCCAAATTAAACTCCTTTAATTTTAGCAATCTGAAATCCTATTCCAGATAAAATAAACACTTTATTTTAAACTTATATCAATTAAATAAACCATTTATTTTAATTGAAGAAAAAATATTTTTTTCAGATTCTGCTTACCGGCGCAGCTGCGCCCAGAATGAACTGGGCAACGGCGCAGCTGCGCTGCTCCCCAGAAAAAAACGATTCTGGGTTTTTCGGCGCAGCTGCGCTCCAGAATGAACTGGAGGCGGCGCAGCTGCGCCGTGTCGCTGATTCAGAAAAAATTTTATTCTGCCCAAAAATTTCGATCCAATCACATATCAAGCATACATGGAATCATCAAAATCGATAATTAGCACAAGATTAGGCTCTGATACCACTGTTAGGTTTGTATATAGCGCGATCATGTAATCAAATTACATAAATAGTGCGGAAGCGCGATAAAATCAGATTTTAAAAATTTTATACAAACCATCACCAAGATCAATCTATGTGCTCAATTAACGATATAAACGAAAGAGAAAGAGAATAAGAATTATACCCTCGTAGAACAAAGCTTCCTCGGGTACAAGTTCAACTCCTAGTCCTTCGTGTTCTCCTCGAATGCTACGGTGTGATTCCTTTCTTTGATCAACGTTAGCCACCCAAGTGTTTGGCCTCTAGAGGTGATCCACCAAGGAAGAACAAGTATTCAAGAAGTTGGGTATTTGGCAAAACCCTAGTTTCTATCTCTATAGAAATTGCTCTCCACAATCTAATGCAAGAGTGTGTAACCCTAATCTATGATAAGACCCCTCTTATTTATAGATGTAGGAATAACCCTTCCCTAAACAATTTAGGATTAGGGTTTGTATTATAATTAAACTCCTTTAATTAATAATGCTCCTAATCTAATTAGGAATTCATGGGAGAGTACTTCTATTAATTAATTCTCAATCCCTATTAGGAATTAAATAATAGTAATAGTAATAATAATAATAAGACTCCTCTTATTAATTTATATTTAATATTTCCAAAATATTAAATAATAAATATTAAGCTATTTAATTTATTCTATCTCCATAGATTAAATTAAATACACTTAACTTATTATTACCATTATGCCATTTACTTCTTAAATAAATATTTTCCTTTTTGCGGTGTGACCCTTTAGGTTCTCCATATTAAACCGGTTGTGAATAAATCAATTAGAACAATTCTAATCTTATTTAAATAAATAAATTAAACTATTTAATTCATTTAAATAAATAACATTTATTTTACAATAAGGGTAAGCCCCCTTAGCGATCAACGACTTTCCAGATAATATAGATTTCAACATTAATCACAAAAGAACCTTTGAGTAGATAGTTACCGTACAATTCAATCCTTCTACCATACAATGTCCCAATTAAATATAAGACATGGATTTACTGTCAAGTCTTATTTTATTTAATTATATGTATTTCGATTCCCAAATGCATAACTCTAAATAATGCAAATTAGAAACTCCTTTCTAATCTCATTCTGCCTTGGCCAAGGACTACTGAGTTATCATTTATCGAATCACATAGGACATTCACATCTTTTACTAGACGAGGTAGATTCTTTGTTGATCATTCACCTATCTCCATGTACAACTAATTATACCCAATCATACCCTTTGATATACCCACAAGGTCTTAAGGGACATGTCAAAGTATAACTCATCATACACAAGATACTATGATGATCTCAAGTCCAAGGATCACTTGTACTACTATCACTAGAGGAATTCCTATTGACAGGCGAGTAAAACTCCATTAGGTATTCCTTAGCGAGTCACGTTCAGTGAACTTATTCTCTAATAAGCACCTACATACTTGCTTTAGTGTCTCCACACAAATGATTATGAGATCAATCATCCTCTTCCTAAGAGCAAGCAACGTATGTACTAATCTATCCGGATTCACTAATCCCCAATTTAGTAATCCAACGATTAGGAACAATTTTAGTTTGTGAGCTATCTTGAATTTAGATCTCATTAGCATGATCACCATCATGATTCTAAAAGCATTGCTCAAAACTATGAGTTTATCACATTTAATATAACAGCACTATGTAGATAATATAAAATGCCTTTTAAGAAAATCAATTCCTTTATTAATAAATGAATAAGATTACAAAGTATACGCTACATCATATCAAATATGATTGGCTTGTGTGCATACTACTTTCACTAGCATCACTCCTAAGCTTATCCTTCTGGTTTTTAGAAAATTCATTGGGAATAAATGCACTTGCCAAATAATTAACAATGTTAGCATACCAAGACAATTCCTCCTGAATAGAAAAGAGATGCTCATCTGGAAAGGAATCATACAATGGTAGAGTCTCGTCATCTCTCACCAGTCGACTCAAGTGCTACCAAGTTATCCGCTCCCTTCTTATCCTTGATTTTCAAGTCAAACTCCTGTAACAGCAGAATCCATCTGATAATCCTGGATTTAGAGTCCTTCTTGGTTAACAAATACCTGAGAGCTGCATGGTCAGAATAAACTACAACTTTAGTGCCAAGTAAATAAGATTGAAATTTATCTAAAGCAAAAACAACAGATAAAAGTTCTTTTTCTGTTGTCGAGTAGTTAATCTGAGCTGCATTCAATGTTCTAGAGGCATAGTATATGGCATGGACAGCTTTGCCAACTCTTTGGCCTAAAACAGCTCTGACTGCGTAATTGCTTGCATCACACATTAATTCGAATGGAAGATTTCAATTTGGCGGTTAAATCACAGGTGCAGAAGTCAATAGGCTCTTTAACATGTCAAATGCCTCCTTGCACGCTTCATCGAACTGGAATTCCACATCTTTTTGTAGCAACTTACATAATGGCAGAGCTATTTTGGAGAAGTCTTTAATAAATCTCCGATAGAAACCTGCATGTCCAGAAAAGAGCGAATCTCCCGCACATTGGCGGGGTAAGACAAAGCAGACACAATATCTATCTTAGCTTTATCAACCTCTAAACCTTTAGTTGACACAACATGACCGAGCATTATACCTTATTCTACCATAAAGTGACACTTTTCCCAATTAAGAACAAGGTTAGTTTCTAAGCATCTATCTAGCACACACGTTAGATTTTCCAAACACAAATCCAAAGAATCACCATGAACTGTGAAATCATCCATAAAGACCTCGATGCAATTTTCTAAAAGATCAAAAAAAATGCTTACCATGCATCGCTGAAAAGTACCGGGTGCATTACAAAGTCCAAAGGACATCCTTCGGTATGCAAAAGTACCAAATGGACACATGAATGTGGTCTTTTCCTGGTCTTCGGGTGCAATCACGATCTGATTATAACCTGAAAAACCATCTAGAAAGCAATAATAAGTATGTCCCGCTAATCGTTCTAGCATTTGATCAATAAAAGGAAGAGGAAAGTGGTCTTTTCGAGTTACAACATTTAATTTCCTGTAGTCAATACACACTCTCCATCCTGTTTGTATCCGTGTGGGCACCAACTCATTATTGTCATTTGTGATGACAGTTATTCCAGACTTCTTCAGAACTACCTGTACCAGACTCACCCACTGACTGTCGGAGATGGGGTAAATTATGTCTGCATCAAGTAATTTAATCACCTCTTTCTTGACTACCTCCATCACGGGTAGATTTAATCTTCGCTGTGCTTCTCTCGTGGGCTTTGCTCCATCATCCAAAAGAATCCTATGCATGCACATCGCGGGGCTTATACCTTTGATATCTGCTATCGTCCAACCAAACACTGTGACATGGTCCCTTAGGACTCTCAACAATTTCTCTTCCTGCACTTTGGTTAGATTACTAGCAATAATCATAAGTAAAGTTTCATTAGTCCCTAAATATGTATATTTCAAGTGAGCAAGTAAGGGTTTCAATTCTAAGATTGGAGCTCGCTCCATAGATGGTAACAATTTTTTATGAGAAACAGGCAATTGAATTGATTGAACTGCATACTTATCTATGAATTTTGGTAAAGAGTGCAATGCAGCCACAACTTCCTTAAATTCCTGATTCTGGTCAAATTCTTCCTCTTTATCCATGTCCAAGTTGTTAGTAATGGCCATCTCCAAGCTTTCCCTGTGTTCTTGTTCAAAAGATCCCTGTACTATAGAATCAATGATGTCAATGGCAAAAACATGATTAACATCACTAGGGTACCTCATTGCATCATAGATATTGAACTGAATTTTCTCTCCATCAAATTCCATGGTCAAGGTGTTAGGTTTGTATATAGCGCGATCATGTAATCAAATTACATAAATAGTGCGGAAGCGCGATAAAATCAGATTTTAAAAATTTTATACAAACCATCACCAAGATCAATCTATGTGCTCAATTAACGATATAAACGAAAAAGAAAGAGAATAAGAATTATACCCTCGTAGAACAAAGCTTCCTCGGGTACAAGTTCAACTCCTAGTCCTTCGTGTTCTCCTCGAATGCTACGGTGTGATTCCTTTCTTTGATCAACGTTAGCCACCCAAGTGTTTGGCCTCTAGAGGTGATCCACCAAGGAAGAACAAGTATTCAAGAAGTTGGGTATTTGGCAAAACCCTAGTTTCTATCTCTATAGAAATTGCTCTCCACAATCTAATGCAAGAGTGTGTAACCCTAATCTATGATAAGACCCCTCTTATTTATAGATGTAGGAATAACCCTTCCCTAAACAATTTAGGATTAGGGTTTGTATTATAATTAAACTCCTTTAATTAATAATGCTCCTAATCCTATTAATTAATTCTCAATCCCTATTAGGAATTAAATAATAGTAATAGTAATAATAATAATAAGACTCCTCTTATTAATTTATATTTAATATTTCCAAAATATTAAATAATAAATATTAAGCTATTTAATTTATTCTATCTCCATAGATTAAATTAAATACACTTAACTTATTATTACCATTATGCCATTTACTTCTTAAATAAATATTTTCCTTTTGCGGTGTGACCCTTTAGGTTCTCCATATTAAACCGGTTGTGAATAAATCAATTAGAACAATTCTAATCTTATTTAAATAAATAAATTAAACTATTTAATTCATTTAAATAAATAACATTTATTTTACAATAAGGGTAAGCCCCCTTAGCGATCAACGACTTTCCAGATAATATAGATTTCAACATTAATCACAAAAGAACCTTTAAGTAGATAGTTACCGTACAATTCAATCCTTCTACCATACAATGTCCCAATTAAATATAAGACATGGATTTACTGTCAAGTCTTATTTTATTTAATTATATGTATTTCGATTCCCAAATGCATAACTCTAAATAATGCAAATTAGAAACTCCTTTCTAATCTCATTCTGCCTTGGCCAAGGACTACTGAGTTATCATTTATCGAATCACATAGGACATTCACATCTTTTACTAGACGAGGTAGATTCTTTGTTGATCATTCACCTATCTCCATGTACAACTAATTATACCCAATCATACCCTTTGATATACCCACAAGGTCTTAAGGGACATGTCAAAGTATAACTCATCATACACAAGATACTATGATGATCTCAAGTCCAAGGATCACTTGTACTACTATCACTAGAGGAATTCCTATTGACAGGCGAGTAAAACTCCATTAGGTATTCCTTAGCGAGTCACGTTCAGTGAACTTATTCTCTAATAAGCACCTACATACTTGCTTTAGTGTCTCCACACAAATGATTATGAGATCAATCATCCTCTTCCTAAGAGCAAGCAACGTATGTACTAATCTATCCGGATTCACTAATCCCCAATTTAGTAATCCAACGATTAGGAACAATTTTAGTTTGTGAGCTATCTTGAATTTAGATCTCATTAGCATGATCACCATCATGATTCTAAAAGCATTGCTCAAAACTATGGGTTTATCACATTTAATATAACAGCACTATGTAGATAATATAAAATGCCTTTTAAGAAAATCAATTCCTTTATTAATAAATGAATAAGATTACAAAGTATACGCTACATCATATCAAATATGATTGGCTTGTGTGCATACTACTTTCAATCTCCCACTTGCACTAAAGCCAATCGCCATGGTATCTAATACCCATCTTCTCTAAGTGACGATCAAACTGCTGTTGAGTTAAAGCTTTAGTAAATGGATCTGCAATGTTGTCTTGAGAGTCTACACGCTCCAGGGTGACATCTCCTCTTTCAATGATCTCTCTAATCAAATGAAACCGCCGCAACACGTGTTTGGATTTCTGATGAGACCTGGGTTCCTTAGCCTGCGCAACAGCTCCGTTGTTGTCACAGAATAAAGGTACTGCTCCTCTAATGCTAGGAACCACTCCAAGTTTAGTTATGAACTTCTTCATCCAAACAGCTTCCTTTGCAGCTTCACTTGCAGCTATGTACTCTGCCTCTGTCACCGAATCAGCAACTGTTTGCTGCTTGGAACTCTTCCAACTCACTGCGCCACCGTTTAAGGTAAACACGTACCCTGAAACGGATTTACTGTCATCTTGGTCCGTTTGAAAACTTGAGTCTGTATAGCCCTCTAGTTTCAATTCAGACCCACCGTAGACAAGAAATTAATACATCCTTAGTTCTTCTCAAGTACTTTAGGATGTTTTTCACTGCCTTCCAGTGCTCTTCTCCTGGATTCGACTGATATCTGCTGGTTACACTAAGTGCATGAGCGACATCTGGTCTAGTACATATCATACCGTACATGATAGATCCTATTGCTGAAGCATAAGGAATCTTACTCATCCGGTCTCTCTCCTCAGGTGTCTTTGGGGCCTGTTTCTTGGAGAGATGTATTCCATGGCTCATCGGCATGAGACCTCTCTTGGAATCTTCCATGCTAAACTTCTTTAGCATCGAGTCAATGTACTTTCCTTGGGTCAAGCCGAGCATCCTTTTAGATCTATCTCTATAGATCTTTATCCCCAAAATATAGGATGCCTCACCCAAGTCCTTCATGGAGAAGTGTTTAGATAACCAAATTTTGATCGACTGTAGCATAGGAACATCATTCCCTATCAGTAATATATCATCAACATATAATACAAGGAATGATATAGTGCTCTCACTAACCTTCTTGTACACACATGGTTCATCCTCGTTCTTGATAAAATCAAACCTTTTGATTATCTCATCAAAACGGATGTTCCACCTTCGAGAAGCTTGCTTCAATCCATAAATGGATCGTTGTAGCTTACAGACTTGGTTTGTTCCAACCGTTGAAACAAAACCCTCTGGCTGTATCATATATACATTCTCCTCAAGCTCTCCATTGAGGAAGGCCGTTTTCACGTCCATTTGCCAGATCTCGTAGTCATAATAAGCTGCAATTGCAAGCAAAATCCGAATGGACTTGAGCATAGCTACTGGTGAGAAGGTTTCATCATAGTCAACTCCTTGTCTTTGTTTGAAACCTTTTGCAACCAGTCGGGCCTTATAGGTCTCTACCTTGCCATCTGCTCCAGTCTTTCTCTTAAAGACCCATTTACACCCAATAGGCTTAATGCCCTCAGGTGGTGAAACCAAAGTCCATACTTGGTTTTCATACATGGAGTCCATCTCGGATTTCATGGCTTCTAGCCATTTCTCTGAGTCTTCACTACTCGTAGCCTCTTCGTAAGTCAATGGATCATCATCATCTATGATGCGTACCTCATCATCATCCTCTATGATGAATCCATACCTCTCAGGTATCTTCGGTACTCTTCCAGATTTACGAATAGGTAGTGGTACAGTAGGTTCTTCTACTTGGTCAGGTACCTGACTTTGATCCGTAGTATTTTGTGGTTCTTGAACTTCTTCAAGATATATCTTACTCCCACTGACCCCTTCGAGGATAAACTCCTTTTCCAAGAAGGCAGCGTGTTTCGCAACAAACACCTTTTGATCAGTAGGATGATAGAAATAATACCCTGATGTTTCTTTAGGGTATCCCACGAATCTACATTTGTCGGATCTAGTCTTCAGCTTATCATGCTCAAACCTTTTGACATAAGCTGGACAACCCCAAGTCTTAACATGCTTAAGATTTGGTTTCCTCCCTGTCCATATCTCATATGGAGTCTTTGGGACGAATTTGGTAGGTACCTTGTTAAGTAGGTATGCAGCCGATTCTAGGGCATAACCCCAGAAGGATATTGGAAGGTCGGTAAAACTCATCATGGAACGAACCATGTCCAACAATGTTCGATTTCTCCTTTCAGATACACCATTCAACTGTGGCGTCCCTGGTGGAGTCCATTGTGAGATTATACCATTTTCTTTGAGACAATTGAGAAACTCACTGGTTAAGTATTCCCCTCCTCGATCCGATCGAAGAATTTTAATACTTTTACCAGTTTGTTTCTCTACTTCACTTCTGAATTCTTTGAACTTTTCAAACGATTTAGATTTGTATTTCATTAAATACACATATCCAAATCTAGAATGATCATCAGTGAAAGTAATAAAATAAGAATACCCTCCTCGTGCATTCGTTGTCATAGGTCCACATACGTCTGTGTGTACCAACGCTAACAACTCTGTAACTCTTTCTCCTTTTCCACTAAAAGGGGATTTAGTCATCTTACCCATGAGACAAGATTCACAAGTTGGATATGATTCGTAATCAGATAGCTCTAAAAGCCCATCTTTATGCAACTTGGATAATCTTGTTTCATTGATATGACCGAGTCTACAGTGCCACATAAAGGTATAATTAACATCATCTCTTTTTCTTTTCTTAGTTTGTTCAATTTGAAGTATATTTTCATGCAAGTCAAGTATGTAAAGTCCATTCAGTAAATTGCCAACACCATATAAAACATTTTTATTATAAATAGAACAACTGTTGTTCTTTATTATAATATCAAAACCATCCATATCCAATACAGAAATTGAAATAATGTTTCTAATGAGTGTTGGAACATAATAACAGTTATTTAAACTAATGAACTTGCCCGAAGGCAATGCTAAACAATAAGTCCCTACAGCCAATGCAGCAACCTTTGCTCCATTCCCAACTCGTAGGACGACTTCATCCTTGTTCAGCTTCCTACTTCTGCTTAGTCCCTGCATATTATTACATATGTGAGAACTACAGCCGGTATCCAATACCCAAGTAGAATTTTGACTTTCAGAAAAATTAATTTCAATCATGAACAAACCTAGATCAGAAGTCGAAGCTTCTCCAAGCTTCTTTTGGCCCGCAAGATACTCCTTGCAGTTCCTCTTCCAATGTCCCGGCTTATTGCAATGGTAGCAAATTCCTTTGCTATCTGGATCAGGTTTCTTATTATCCTTTTTCTTTGCCTTACCCTTAGCCTTCTTGTTTTTCTTCTTTTCAGAAGATACCTTGGGCCTCTTCCTTTTCTTGGAAGAATCATCCACTAGTAAGACTTGGTTCTTGTTGGATGAGAAGTGACCTTCAGCAGTTTTCAGCATGTTAAGTAACTCAGGCAAGCTGACGTCCAACTTATTCATGTGAAAATTCACAACAAATTGTGAGAAGGTGTCTGGGAGTGACTGCAAGATCAAATCTTGGCTTAACTCCCCATCCATCACAAACCCTAGCTGTCCAAGTTGTTCAATCAAATTGATCATCTTAAGGACATGAGTCTCAACAGCAGTGCCCTCGGTCATACGAGATCGGAAGAGCTCCTTAGATATCTGATATCTAGCAGTCCTACTTTGCTCACCATACAACTCTTTGAGGTGCAACAATATAGTAGGAGCATCCATAGTTTCATGCTGACGCTGAAGCTCGTTACTCATGGATGCGAGCATGATGCATTGAGCCAAGATTGCATCATCTTGCCACTTTCTAAAAGTAGCAATCTCTTCCTCAGAGGCTGTTTCTGCAACACTTCCAGGGACTGGCGAATTTAGGACATAAGAAATCTTTTCAGCAGTGAGAACAATTCTCAGATTCCTTAACCAGTCCGTGTAATTCGGTCCGGTCAGTTTGTTAGCATCAAGTATGCTACGCAGTGATAGTGAGTTTGACATTTTTAAATTCTGCATGTGAAATAGACAACATTTTAGCATACATTCATTTAATTAATTACCAAAATAAATTAGGTCTTTATTTAAAATTGGTATCTCCCACTATTTTCATCAAACTATATTACCCTCATTATGTAGTTCGGCAATTCTAATTAAAGATTTGCTAGTGAGATTAAGGATCCCATTTCAAATGTATATAGCCTTGTGGTGACACAACAAGCGATATATAAATAAATAGGTAGACAACTATTGTCAATTACATCACTATGTAACTCCTTTTATTTTGCCTCTTAGATTATTTTGATCAAGTGGTGACACATCCGAATCAAAATTATCCAAGTTAAGTCCAACCTAGCACTTCCATATATTCGAAAGAAAAACACTGTCCTTGTGGTGACACAACAAAACAGCATCGTTCAGTCTATTTATAAGCATCAAATGTGATAAAGCAACATCTTAAATATTTAATACTTGCCTTGTGGTGACACAACAAACTCATATTAAACATTTAATACTCTATTGCTTTACCATGCTAGAAGGCGACGTTCGATATTCCAAATATCTTTGAACGCTTAGGACTTAATATAATTTCTTTGAGGGGTTTATTATTATTAGTCTCATCTTATTTAGCGCGCATGCACATATATATATAAAATACGCGTCATATTATTTTACATGCGAAGCATGTTGGATAATATAATATATATATATAATAAGCATGCACATATAGAATACTATATTCTACCCGGATTGATTATGAACTTTTATTCTAGTTTGGTTCACTAGAGCCACCAAGTGAACCAAAAGGTCAAACCTAGGGTGCAAGAATGAATTTAAATATAACTATTACATTTAAACCCGGGCTCCATTACAAACGGGTCTTCAAGCGCTCCTTGCTCCTTTGTCTCCAATTCTTCAAAAATTAATTCTAACTAGTCCTATTACAAAAGCTATTTACAATAAATAGAAACCTTGATCAGCAGTCAAGGGGAAGTACATAGGAGGGAGATAGAATTTACATTAAGAAAAATTAGAGAAGACGAGGTACGCAGACCCCATTTATAAAAACCCATACATTCAAGCATCCACTAAAATAAATCCAATCACACATTGGTCAATCGTCCATAATCAATCCCTATTTATTATCATACATATCTCTATATGTATCAATAAATAACATTCATCTCATGAATAATAAATCCATTCCATATCTGCATTGATATCAATTAATGGGCAAACGTTTTGCTAATATTTAGTTTTGAAACAAAATAAACTCTTTTATTTTAATCAAAAACCAAATTCAAATTAAACTCCTTTAATTTTAGCAATCTGAAATCCTATTCCAGATAAAATAAACTCTTTATTTTAAACTTATATCAATTAAATAAACTATTTATTTTAATTGAAGAAAAATAATATTTTTTCAAATTCTGCTTACCGGCGCAGCTGCGCCCAGAATGAACTGGGCAACGGCGCAGCTGCGCTGCTCCCCAGAAAAAACCGATTCTGGGTTTCGGCGCAGCTGCGCTCCAGAATGAACTGGAGGCGGCGCAGCTGCGCCGTGTCGCTGATTCAGAAAAAATTTTATTCTGCCCAAAAATTTCGATAAAATCGCATATCAAGCATACATGGAATCATCAATATCGATAATTAGCACAAGATTAGGCTCTGATACCACTGTTAGGTTTGTATATAGCGCGATCATGTAATCAAATTACATAAATAGTGCGGAAGCGCGATAAAATCAGATTTTAAAAATTTTATACAAACCATCACCAAGATCAATCTATGTGCTCAATTAACGATATAAACGAAAAAGAAAGAGAATAAGAATTATACCCTCGTAGAACAAAGCTTCCTCGGGTACAAGTTCAACTCCTAGTCCTTCGTGTTCTCCTCGAATGCTACGGTGTGATTCCTTTCTTTGATCAACGTTAGCCACCCAAGTGTTTGGCCTCTAGAGGTGATCCACCAAGGAAGAACAAGTATTCAAGAAGTTGGGTATTTGGCAAAACCCTAGTTTCTATCTCTATAGAAATTGCTCTCCACAATCTAATGCAAGAGTGTGTAACCCTAATCTATGATAAGACCCCTCTTATTTATAGATGTAGGAATAACCCTTCCCTAAACAATTTAGGATTAGGGTTTGTATTATAATTAAACTCCTTTAATTAATAATGCTCCTAATCTAATTAGGAATTCATGGGAGAGTACTTCTATTAATTAATTCTCAATCCCTATTAGGAATTAAATAATAGTAATAGTAATAATAATAATAAGACTCCTCTTATTAATTTATATTTAATATTTCCAAAATATTAAATAATAAATATTAAGCTATTTAATTTATTCTATCTCCATAGATTAAATTAAATACACTTAACTTATTATTACCATTATGCCATT
The DNA here is from genome assembly GCA_034770075.1 of Aralia elata. Classification (NCBI taxonomy): domain Eukaryota; kingdom Viridiplantae; phylum Streptophyta; class Magnoliopsida; order Apiales; family Araliaceae; genus Aralia; species Aralia elata. Next base: position 4,176,575 of record CM068380.1, read on the forward strand.
TACTTCTTAAATAAATATTTTCCTTTTGCGGTGTGACCCTTTAGGTTCTCCATATTAAACCGGTTGTGAATAAATCAATTAGAACAATTCTAATCTTATTTAAATAAATAAATTAAACTATTTAATTCATTTAAATAAATAACATTTATTTTACAATAAGGGTAAGCCCCCTTAGCGATCAACGACTTTCCAGATAATATAGATTTCAACATTAATCACAAAAGAACCTTTGAGTAGATAGTTACCGTACAATTCAATCCTTCTACCATACAATGTCCCAATTAAATATAAGACATGGATTTACTGTCAAGTCTTATTTTATTTAATTATATGTATTTCGATTCCCAAATGCATAACTCTAAATAATGCAAATTAGAAACTCCTTTCTAATCTCATTCTGCCTTGGCCAAGGACTACTGAGTTATCATTTATCGAATCACATAGGACATTCACATCTTTTACTAGACGAGGTAGATTCTTTGTTGATCATTCACCTATCTCCATGTACAACTAATTATACCCAATCATACCCTTTGATATACCCACAAGGTCTTAAGGGACATGTCAAAGTATAACTCATCATACACAAGATACTATGATGATCTCAAGTCCAAGGATCACTTGTACTACTATCACTAGAGGAATTCCTATTGACAGGCGAGTAAAACTCCATTAGGTATTCCTTAGCGAGTCACGTTCAGTGAACTTATTCTCTAATAAGCACCTACATACTTGCTTTAGTGTCTCCACACAAATGATTATGAGATCAATCATCCTCTTCCTAAGAGCAAGCAACGTATGTACTAATCTATCCGGATTCACTAATCCCCAATTTAGTAATCCAACGATTAGGAACAATTTTAGTTTGTGAGCTATCTTGAATTTAGATCTCATTAGCATGATCACCATCATGATTCTAAAAGCATTGCTCAAAACTATGGGTTTATCACATTTAATATAACAGCACTATGTAGATAATATAAAATGCCTTTTAAGAAAATCAATTCCTTTATTAATAAATGAATAAGATTACAAAGTATACGCTACATCATATCAAATATGATTGGCTTGTGTGCATACTACTTTCACAAGGTCCCATTGTGCACATCGATCATTGTCCTTGCTGTTTTCAAGAATGACCGCCCTAACAAGATATGCGAAGGATTTGGAGATCTGTCATCTTCCATATCCACAATGTAAAAATCTGCAGGAAATATTAACTGATTCACCTGCACTAAGACATCTTCAATTACCCCTTGAGGGTAAGTGTTGGTACGATCAACAAGTTGAATGATAACACCAGTTTGTTTCAAAGGTCCTAGATTTAAAGAAGCAAATGCAGACAATGGCACGGCATTTATTGAAGCTCCTAGATCTAGCATGGCTTTCTCAAATCTGGTATTACTTATTCTGCATGGGATTGTAAACATTCCTGGATCTTTACATTTAGGGGGCATTTTTCTTTGAAGCACTACTGACACATTTTCTCCTACAGTGACTTTTTCATCATCTTTTAATTTTCTTTTGTTAGTACACAATTCTTTCAAAACTTTGCGTACCTGGGCACTTGTTTGATGGCATCCAATAGAGGAATATTTACCTCTACCTTCCTGAAGGTTTCCAAAATTTTCTTTTCGTTTTCCTCCTTCTTTGAAGTTTTGTGTGTTCTAGGTGGAAACGACAACGGTGGGGTCTTAACTGGAGTAGATGGGGTAACAATTTTCCTCGGTGTTTCAGTCTCCTCTTTAGCTTTGTCCTCTTCGATTTTCATAACTGCTTTGGGTAATTCCAACTCTTTTCCACTCCTTAGTGTAATCGCACTAGCATTTTCCCTTGGATTGACAACTGTTTGGGAGGGCAACTTTCCCGAACCTTGAGAATCCAATCTCCCCACTATGGTGGCAAGTTGACCTATCTGATTTCTCAAGTCTTGAACAGAATTTTTCGTTTCCTGCTGGAACTGCTGTGTCTGACTCATGAATGCCTTGAACATGTCTTCCAAAGATGTTCCAGGATTTGCAGGAGCTGCCTGTCTAGGTTGATATTGTGGTTGAGTTGGTTGAGAGCCTTGTGGGAACCCTTGTTGTCTAACCAGATACACGTTTTGCGCTGGTGGCCTATTTCCTCCATAACTAAGGTTAGGGTGATCCATCCATCCTGGATTGTAAGTATTAGAGTACGGGTCATACTTCCGCTGTGGTTGTGCCTGATAGTTCCCTATTGCATTAGCTTGCTGTGCGGTTTCATCCTCTTGCAATGTCGGACAAGAATCAGTACTATGACCATCCATTAAACAAATCCCACAAACTTTTGCTGCTGGTGTATTTCCTGTAACTATTTGTCTAACCATCACAGTCAGATTAAAAATTTGTTGTTCAAGGTTGCTCGTGGTCATCTCATTCACTCTTGCAAGTGCATGGTCATTCGTTGTCCCATACTGCTGAGAATTGGCAGCCATATTTGCAATTAGAGTCCTCGCAGCCTCCGGTGTCTTATCTACTAGTGCTCCTCCATTTGCAGCATCGATCATACTCCGATCCATTGGTGATAATCCCTCATGAAAGTACTGAATCAGGTGTTGATCATCTATTTGATGGGGAGGACAACTGGAACACAGTTTTTTAAATCTTTCCCAATACTTATATAGTGTCTCTCCGTTGAACTGTCGAATGTCGCATATCTCCTTTCTGATGTTGGCAACTCTTGAAGCAGGAAAGTACTTCTCCAAGAATAGCCTTTTCATGTCATTCCATGACTGTATTGACCCTGAAGGAAGATAGTACAACTAGTCTTTTGCTAGATCTCCCAATGAGAATGGAAATGCCCTTAGCTTGATTTGATCCTCAGTTATTTCTTGTGGCTTCATGGTGGAACACACCACATGGAATTCCTTCAAGTGCTTGTACGGATCCTCACCTGTGAGACCACGAAAAGTAGGCAGAAGATGAATTAGTCCCGATTTAAGTTCAAAAGCAGCAGTTAAAGTAGGATATTCAATGCACAAGGGTTGTTGATTAAGATTAGGGGTCTCTAATTCTTTGAGTGTTCTATTGTTATTTGGCACCGCCATTTCTTCTTCTTCCTCTGAATCGGTGGATGATGTATTTGACAGTAATTCAAGTACTATGTTGAGTCCCGGTGATGGAACTTCGTCTGACTCAGCAGTGATGCCTCTTACTTGACGAGCTTCTTTCCTTAACCTGCGTGCAGTTTTCTCAATTTCTGGATCAAAATTCAAATCACCGGATTGAGAGGATCGTGTCATAAACTACAATAATGAACAAAAATAAAATAAAATGAAGAATAAATAAAGATAAATAACACTTCCCCGGCAACAGCGCCAAAATTTGGGAGCTGTCGTTTTACACTCCAAAATTAATACCTTACTAACACTCTACTAACACAAAACTTAGTATAATGACAAGCAAGGATCGATCCCACACAGAAGTGAATTATTCTTTTATTTATTCTAATATTCCTATTATTTCTATGAATGGGGGGTTTTGAGTTTGATTCACTAAGCTAACAAAAGTAATTAAGAGTGATCAATGAATAAAAAGCTTTAGTTCTTCAATTAGGTATCACCTTAGCACAATTATGGAAAAGTCAAGTTTAACAATATTTATCCTTCAATGAGATTAATAACCCTAGATAACCGCAATCGCTAATTATCCGAAATTCTCTTTATGTGTAAATCAAATGTGACAATCGCCTCAAGAGATCCTAACTATCATATAACCTAGAACTATCAGTCTATATTTAATATAACAGCATCATAAAGAATTAGAGAATTAGGTTATTCCAAGCAACAATTACACAATCAGGAATTATTTAACTTGCCTTCTAATAATCTTAATAATATCCAAAAGCTTGTCCACAATCAAATACTATTAATTGCTACCTATGATCAGATATAATATCGTTTGCTTAATAATATATCTTAATCTAGCAGATGATATTAATCAAATTAATTCAATTGGCCAAATCAAATCAAAAGATTAAATAACATATAATCAATTAAAAACAGATTATCAGAATAAATCTCATGCAAGAAGGAATAAATAAATAAAACCTGATTAACCCATTAATTATGAAAAATGTTCAACATCCCTTAGAACTGAAAGTAAGAGTTTAGCCTGACATGCCTTCAATGTCCTATAATTAGGGTTACAATTGTAGTTGTCAAGATGTCTCTAATAATAAACTAAAAACATCTATTTATAATCCTAAGATAATATCCTAAGTCTCTAAGAATTAAGAATCCATTCTGAAATAGAAATCCTCAAAAATTACAAAAAGTCAAAGCTGGTCAAACTTAGTCAACGCCGCCTTTCTCGCCGGGGCGAGAATTTTATACTGGGTTTCTCGCCGGGGAGAGAAACTCCAGAGAAGTCGGGGCCGGGGAGAACTCTGGATCGGCTGGGGCGAAAACGGGCAGAGGCTTTCTCGCCAGGGCGACAAGTCCTAGTACAAAGTTTTCGCCGGGGCGAGAATCTCAGATTTTCCAACTTTTCAACTTTTTCTCGTTTTAGCTCCGATTTTCCATCTTTTTCCACTTTTGACTCTGAATCCTCCTGAAATCAATAAACAACCTAATAAATTCATTTACACACTAAAACATGCAATAAACTAAATATAAAGGAATGAAAATAAATGAATATTATGCACTTATCAATTAAACTAAACACCAATGAATAAACATGAAACAGAAAGATATTCTCAAAATTTGTAAATCTTGCTGTTAGATTTGGTAAGTGGAAGATACCATTATTTTGTTGTAGGACACCCATGTTTTGGACGTTGGTTAATATTTCATATTTTCCCTATTGAACCCGTGACTTCACTTAGTCTCTCTCTCCCTCTCATTCTTCATATATGCAATTGTTGAGAATGAAGAGAAACGAAAGTGAAGAGCTAAGATATAACATATTGCACAAATATAGAGCTCCAAAAATACTCTGTAAATTGTTGTTGAACGGATCATGGAATTGAGCTCCGTTTTCATCTTACAAAGATTGTAATTCGGAGACGCCGTTGGGTCGTGGATTTATTCGAGATTTTCCGCATCAAAGTTTAATACGCTTCAAGAGGTATGTTTTGGTTCTCGAATATGTGTAAACTCGTGCTAGTATACATGTTATTAATCCTTCATTGGTATCAGAGCATGCGTATTTCGATCATATGTATGCCATGTATGTAGTTTACACAAAACTCCATTGATGAATGTTTAAAAAGCTTGAAAACATTATCAACCCGAATACTTTCAGTAGCCATAACTTTTTGCATATTTTTTTGTTTAGATTTATATAGATATGTATGCGTAGTACGTGTTATTAGCTTTCCAACGACATATTATACGCATTAAACGGATAAATATTAAAAGAGATATGACCTTTCAAAGTTTGGGTCGTGAAATGGCATTTCTGTAAATTTCTGATGGCTCGAGGTTGAAGATGAAGTGAAATCTTGCTCTCCGTGAGATTTACGTTCATCATACCCTCTATATGGAAGCTCCCAAAATGATGGTTGAGCATACCACTAGACTCAGAAGATCCAGTCGATCAGAACAAAAAAAGTGTCATCGTCAACGGATGTCGGGAAGGCGGAGCGTGGCATACACGCGCGCCGGAGCACCGCTGAATACACACGCCCGCGCGCGCCATGCGCGACTGCCTTCAGCAGCTAGCGCGTGTGCTGCACGCACAGGCAACTGACCCGCGCACCTGACCTGAACCGTACCCTACTGACCGGACACGACCTACACCCCACCCCGTCTGGACTCGCAGTCTTAACAGATCCGAGAACCGACCCGTGGTTCGACCCGCTCGGTCCCCGACCCGCGCGACAACCCGCGCGTCCAACCTGGTTCCGATTTTTTTTAAAATTCTGTTTTTAATTCCAAAAAATATCTTCTTTAATTGTTTTATTAATGAAAATTCATTAATAAATAGTTTTATTGATTATTAAATTCTGAAAAATTAGCAAAAATTTATTATTAGCATAATATTAATATTTTCATTGAAAATTTTGGAATATTAATATAATTGGATAATTTTAGTTAATTTCTAATTTAATTATGCAATGGTTTATTAATTGTAATAATTAGCATAATTATCAGAAAAATTCCAGAAAATTACAATAATGTTTTATGATGATAATATACTGTTGGAATTTTTTTGAAAGTTTTATCACTTGTTTATAGCATACTTGGCATATTAATTGAGTAATATTGCCTATAATTTGATTCCTTTTATTAATATTTTTGTAATATTAATTGTTGGTGCTTGGAATTAAATTGCCTTGCTATATGTACACATGTACCCTTGTTTCTAGTGGGAGTGATTTAGGTTGTAATAATTTAATTAAATTATTCCCTAAATTACACGTCTAATGCGCTAAAAAAATTAAATTTAAATAATTGGACATTTATATGGATTGTGATTCTAAAGCCTAGCGAAGTCTCCCTTCTATATTTATGTCACATTATTTTTATGTTAATTTGATTCATACGGCAAAGATGTTTTATATACTGTGGTGAATAATAAAAATCTCATATTAATTCTCATATTTTTAGTTCAACGGAAATGGCTTCAAAACATATTATTGCAGATCTTAATCAGGGAATTAATGCAGATGATGACAAAACTAGAGGGTGATAATGCAGATGATTCGATCAAGGTTGCAGCCTTTGAAAGTTGGCGCAAAAAGGATTGTCATGAACAATGACTTTCTATTTGAGTATGAACAATACTCTACTGCACAGGATATATGCGAAGCTCTCAAAGCTAAGTTTGGTAATACCTCGTTGACAAGGTTGAGGGAATTAGCCATTAGATTTGATGGTTATAAAAAACGTGATAATAACACCATGAAACAACACCTTTGAATTATGGCTAATATGATCCGGGAATTAAAATTTGGTGGGACTCAATTGTCAGATGAGCAACAGATTTCTGCAGTGGTTCGCTCTTTTCTCGACAATTGGGAACATATGCGGGTGAACATGACCCATAACGAGAATATCAAGAATTTTGATGATATTCGTCGTCACCTGGAACTTGAGGTTGAGCGCCTTGAGATTGTTAATACCTCCAGGGTATATGTAGTTGAATCAAACCCTCATTGGAAGCCCAAACCCAAGAAGGGGAAGAAGAAATCTGTTAATCCCACTGTGCCTAAAGGGGCTGCGAGTGGTGGTACCGACAAACGAAAAAGGGGCAAACGAGGTTGTGGTAAAAAGGACAAGGCCAAGATGGTATGCTACAATTGTGGCAAGGTGGGACACTTCGCTCGTGAATGCACTGAGCCAAAGAAGGTAATTCCTAGTCCTAATCTATCTATGTGCTTAGTATCAAGTACTGTCTTTGTTGCTCATTCTCTCTATATATGGATTGTAGACTCCGGATCGAGCAACGGACCACATAGCTAGAGATCAAAGTGGATTCGTGGAATACCGTTGCATTCTGGCTAGCAGAAAAGTATATATAGGGAATGATTCTAGTGTAGATGTGCTAGGTATTAGCACCTACAAACTGGAAATGCGAGAATGCTCAACATTGACCCTATATGATGTACTTTATGCGCTGGATATCCGGTAGAATTTGTTTTCTGTTTTATCAGTACTATGTTTGGGTTACTCTGTTAGTTTTGAGAACAATTCTCTAATTTCGCATGGGACGAATATTTTTGGATATGGTTTTATTTCAAATGGTTTTATGGTTTTAAATACTATTGATTCTAGTATTAATAGTAATGATTCTTATTCGTTACTTGTTGAAAATGATCATGATAATTCAATTCAATGGGATGCTAGATTAGGCCATATTGGACAGGATAGAATGGCCAGGTTAGCTCGAGCAGGTCTTTTAGGCTCACTCGCTAAGGTCAGTCTACTCACTTGTGAACATTGTTTAGCAGGTAAATTAACTAGAAAACCATTTGGTAAAGCTACTAGGGCAGAAATACCTTTGTAACTCATTCATTCAGACATTTGTGGCCCTTTGAATGTGAAAAAGGTATGGACGTTCCAATTTTCTCACAATGATAGATGACTATATGCGCTTCAGGTACATTTTCTTGATCTCTCATAAGTCCGAGGCATTAGAATGTTTTAGACGTTATTTGATTGAGGTTGAGAAACAGTTAGACAAAAGTGTTAAGACACTAAGAACTGACTAAGGTCGCGAGTATCTGTCCGATCAGTTTAAAGCACTATATGAAGAAAGAGGGATAATCTGGCAACTAATAATCCCTAGAACTCCGCAACAAAATAGTGTAGCGGAGAGAAGGAACCGGGCATTATTAGACATGGTTAGGTCTATGATGGCGTAGGCCAATTTGCCTATCTCCTATTGGGGTGATGCATTGTTGACTACGACGTATATACTTAACCGTGTGCCTTTAAAATCAGTTCAGTCCACCCCATATGAAATGTGGACCGGCAGAAACCCCAATTGGGCCATATGCTGCCTTGGGGATCAGCAGCTTTCGTACACAACACTTCTCATCAACATGGAAAGTTGGGCCCGAGGGGTAAGAAGTGTATCTTTGTGAGATATTCTGAACACTCTAAAGGCTATGTGTTCGTTGGAGAGCAACCTGATGGGACTATATCCGAGATAGAGTCACATGATGCGAATTTCCTTGAAATGGATTTCCCTAACAGAGGTGATGTGAGCAAGGAGATGAACCTTTATGAGATGGAGGAAGATTTGGACACCGTACAGTAGAGATCGAAGAGGATATTCCTCAGGCTCCTGTAGATAGTGGGAGTGACATGCCTTCGAGCAGTTCTTTTCCATCGAATGAGGAGTCTCTTCTTCGTCAAATACGTAGAAGTCAAAAAGGTAACATTCCATGTCGTCTTTTTGAGATTGAGGGGAATGCTTTTGTGGCTGATGCACAGGAAGAGGAGGAACCTCGATCATATCAAGATGCTCTATCATCTGTTGTAAGCGATAAATGGATGATTACAATGGAAGAAGAACTGGAGTCTGGGACTTGGTTAATCTTCCACCAGGGTGAAAGGCTATTGGGAACAAACGGGTTCTTAAAGTCAAACGTAAGGCAGATGGTTCCATTGAAAGGTACAAAGCTCATCTTGTAGCCAAGGGCTACACCCAGCAAGAGGGAATTAATTATGAGGAAACCTTCTCACCGTCAAGACAGCTTTTCCCAATGGAGATTTAGCTAAGAAAATATACATGGATCACCCAGAGGGTTTCATCATAGAATGGCAAGAGTGCAAAGTATGCAAGCTCAAACTTTCTATCTATGGTTTAAAACAGGCTTCCAGACAATGGTATCTGAGATTCCATCGAGCCGTCATTAGTGATGGGTTTACGATGATCGAGGAAGACCAGTGGGTGTATATCAGACGGTCTAAAGATAAATTCCTTATCCTATCGATGTATGTTGATGACATTATACTAGTTGGGAACGATAAGGAGATAATTGTCACTACCAAAGGGTGGTTGTCCTCTAACTTTGAGATGAAGGACATGGGGGAATCAACTTATGTTCTTGGAGTTAAGATCTATAGAGATAGCTCAAGAAAGCTTCTTAGTTTGTCTCAAGAGACTTACCTTTAGAAGGTTTTGGAGTAATTCCAAATGAGCAACTGCAAATCCATAGACACTCCTATCGCTAAAGGTGACGCTATTGGACCCGAGCAATACCCTACTTCTCCCGAGGAAATTAAGAAAATGTCCCATTACCCGTATACCAATGCTATAAGAAAGCTAATATATGCAGTTGTGTGTACTCGACCTGATATAGCATATGTTGTTAGTTATCTCGGTCGTTATCAGTCAAACCCCGGAATTGCTCATTGGAAGGCAATCAAAAGAATCATGCGATATTTGAGGGGTACTTAGGACTACATGTTGTGCTATGGAGGACCGAACCTGCGATTGATTGGTTACTCTGATACTAGTTGGGGAGGTAACCAGGGAATGCGTAAGTCGACCTCAGGATATGCATTCTTGCTATATGGTGGCACCATCACTTGGTGTAGCAAGAAATAGACTTGCGTTGCTCTTTCGACAATAGAGTCAGAGGTTGTAGCATGTACGTCAGCTGTTCAGGAATCTATGTGGTTGAGGAGATTCTTCGAGGATCTTGAAGTCATCCCTAATGCTTCAGACCCCGTCACTATTTTCTGTGATAGTACAACGGCCCTAGATTACACTAAGGATCCTAAGTATCACAGTAGGACGAAGCACATTGATCTGAGGATGAACTTTATTAGAGAGAATATAGCGAATAATGAGGTGATATTGAAGTACATGCCCACTGACCTTATGGTAGCGAATCCCTTGACGAAACCTATTCCGAAAGATGCCTTTTGCAGGCATGTTAGTTCGTTAGGCATTCGTAGGGTTTGATGTACTTTCTTTACTGCTGGTATATAACTCATTGTATGGCTTGTATTTGAGATATTCACTATTGTTTCGAGACATTTATCATATATGCGAGATTCATTTGTTCCCACTTATAATTGTAATAGCGCACATGATAAATATTATTAGTTCACACAATTATTATGCATATTGGATATGCACACAGTAAATATATGTCAATAGGTTGATTGGCTCACTCACATGAGCAATCACCTTTAGAGCTTTGAAAAGCGAGAAAGGTTGAGACAGTTCATTTGATTGGTGCTTTAAGTAGCGAGCTATTGATGCTTTGGATAAGCAATCAATTGGCACTTAGTAGCGAGAAAAATGAATATAATGTTGCCTTAACATGTGCCAAGATGAGGTTAATTTAGTTAACCAAATATAGGATGTCCCACCATCTATATAAACATGTACTGCTAGCCGGATACCAAGTTCAGAGTTAGTGCTTGGGAAAGCGAGTAATCCGAAAATTCGAGTTAGGTGCTTGTGGAGCGACTGAACTAAGATCCGTACAGCATGACCATAGGATATATGCTCATGTAGATGAGATTGTCTGTCGTGACATGATAACCAGACGCAAAATTTTAAATGTGGCACTTTGATAAACGAGCAATTTGAAATGTTCGAGTTAGTCACTCTAGGAGTGACTAGACTAAGGTTCGCACAACAAGGCTATAGAATAATATGTTGTGAGAGGGTTACATGAGCTAAGCGACCAAGTAAATTGAGGTGAGAGAATGAATCCCTATTTCCTCGCCTTGTGAGTCCAGTAGGACAAGATTCATATTCCTACATCAAGTGCTCTTTATGATCTTTGACTATACTGCAAAGACATGGATTAATGTTACTACTTTGGTTTCGATTCCTAAGGTCAGGATTGATGATATAATAAGGACCGATTCTGGGAAAGAAGTTGATTCATATCTGAGTAGTATTAGGGTAAAGGGAAGACAATTTGATTTCACCTCATTCTACACTTATTGTCGACAACTATAGCGCTTTTGATAGCGATATCATAATAAGTGATATGCGAAATGGACATGGGCCCGAAGGTGGTTAAGTTTCCCTTATCCTTCTTGGAACTTTCCGGCTTAGCTGAAATAAACGTCATGATATAACAAGGATAAACAACTAATTTGCTTAGCAAGTTTAATTATGAAGGAGATATATCATGATTAGAAAGGAATTAAACTTTCAATGTTCAACAATAGAATTCGATAGTGAAGGAACATGAATTAAGTTTTAATAATTGAATATCTGAATAATTGAATAACAAATACTGAGTGGTCTGGAGTGACCATGAACGAATACGGATATTGTCAGTATTTAAACAGGTCCTCTAAATAAGTTTTGGTAATCAAGGGGATCAGCATTTCATACCCGTTGAATTATGCATAACCACTTAATAAACGAGCAACAATTGTTTTTCAATATCATGCTTTAATAAAATTGTTCTTTTTCTCAGTTAAGAGTCCTTACTGATAGACACATAATTCATACATTTTTTTTATCTCTAATTTTTTCATTTTTATTATATTAGTTTATTTAATTAATATGTTTTATTTTATTTTGTAAGATTTAATATTTTGTTGCGATAAAGTCAAAATCTTGGTGATCAAGCAATATTTAATGCTCTTATTCATGTAAGGAAATATCCAAGAAGAATTCTACAAGGAGAAGGAAGGAGGTGGAACAATCTTGGTGTGCAAGTCAAATCTAGCAAAAGAAAGGAAAGTCAATGTGACGCCCCCAAATCCGGGTACCTCAAACCCGAATCCGGTGCTACACGGTACATCCCATTCCATACAACATAATAGACATGAATGTAATTACTATATTATTACAACACGTCTTACTCTCAATCCCAGGTTCTATTATCATAACATCATTCCCAATACATAATAAGTCTTAGTATTACAACATTACTAATACAAATAAACTACGACGCCATCTAGACGTTCATCTTGCCCTTTCCCTTGTCCTTACCGGAACCTTCGACCCGCTCGGACTTAGCTGCAATGTTTAATATAAAGCAAGAATGAGCATTCAATTGCCCAGCAAGTATAACAATTGAATAACAACAATATCATCAATCATATCATTTCTCTTCGACAACTGAACAATAGTTGTGAAATATTCTGAATAAACAAGAATAATACTTCGCTTTCGTTTTGGAAATATATTTTTGAAACGACATTGAGCGGTCATAAGACCTTGAACTTTCTTTTGCTTTCTTGAAAAGGTACACAACATTATAACTGCAAACCGTCTTACTTACGAGTACTTCTAGGTGATCAGCCTATTGTACTCTATGTTGATCAACACTCTAGCTGGAAACGACTATATGCGTTTATTTAGGCGCTCGATGCCTTGTCAGAATAACTGACTAAAAACTGCCCCTAATATTAGGGTTGTTCATCTCATTCATGTCTCGGAATCCTAACCAAAGCAATTCGGTTGGATAGCTCTACTTAATCATCAATAACATTTCAAGGATTTATTATCAAATCAATAAAATATTTCAATATCTGTCCAGCCGAAACAATTGGCATCGACGTTCTCTATAACAGTTCATATATATGTGAACTTGAAAGCTTCAACAATTTATGTCATAACATAGCTCGAATACTTGTGCAAATACTGAAAAATTTACATAAGTAAGGAATTCACACAACCATATATGTATTGCGTAAATCGAAACTTCAAACATCGCATGAGAGTCATGAGAATATAATCAAATGAATCAAATAAACTTGCCCAACACAAGGGTTAGACAAGCGTTAGAAAACTTGCCTTAAGCGCTTGCTACTACTTGACGTTAATCGTCCTTCAAAAGTCCTACACATTTAAGTACGTATCCACATACCAATTAGCCACATAATTGATGCCAAATATTGGTTTACATTACACTATAATGTTTCATTCTAATTAGAAACATAATATCAAACAAGGTTACACACACTCTCTACGACGTTTCGACGTTCGCACAACGCACGCCCGATTCGCCTCATATGCATAAGTTTAACATGCTCATACACTTGTCTAATCCATCATTGATTAATGCTAAGAGTCATTATAAACCATAATCTACAAGTTTTAGAACTTAAAATAATAACTTATAGCGTTGGAAACATTACACGTTACATACATGCATGTACGACGCCCTCCTTTTGCTTCTTAATGCACAATAGTCCTAAAAATGGCCAATTTAGAAATTGATCACAGCATTAAATTACAGTTCTAAATATTGGAGGTTGTAGCTCTACTTCTTAGCTTTTCGAATCATCCAATTTGGAGTTCGTATGAGAAAGTTATGGCCATTTTAGTAAAGGAGGTCAGAGCTGTCAAGCCCATGCGCCCAGCGCGCGCGCCCGCTTGCGCCTAGCACGCCCAACATGCCTAGCGCGCCCGCGCGGCGGCCCACCGCGCCCGCGCCCATGGCCTGGCCCTAAGGCTTGGTTTCCTACACGTTTTGGCATTTTGACATACAAACTTCAAACCTTCATAACTCCTTCGTTATAAGTCGGAATTAGGCCGTTCCGGAGGCTATGGAAAGCTTGTAACATGAACTACAAAATCCTCATGGATTCATAATTTCTTGGACTCTCTAACAAGTCCGAAACTTAGCCCCAAAAAGCCTACTCAACTAGTTTTGTGCGTATTTGTTTCGAACTTGATATTTCTTCATTAAATCGCCATAACTTCTTCATACGAAGTCGAAATGGGATCGTTCAAAAGCCTAAGGCTTCCTTACTGAGTGTACTACACATACCAGGAAACTACATCGAAGAGAACGTACACGAGATCTCCCAGGGTCAGCGAGAACTGGCTTTAGCCAGAAGCTCATAATTAAACACATAACACACCAATACCAGAATTGAATCAAAGTCTAGTCCGTACAGTCCGTTTCTTTCTCCTTTATGCACAGGTATGATTTTCTTTCTTTTGTTCCACTCTTAGATGCTATTAACAGATGTTTTAAGGTACTAAGAACATATAAATTCATTCATTAACAACCAACAACCATCACAACAATCATAACAACATCTGCCATTAATGAACTAAAGCTAAGCTAGGAAGCTTGAAAATGAAGGAGATGAGCTAGGTTCCATTACTCACCTCTTGTAGCTTTCTTCTTAATGTTTGGGGTGATTGTTACAGCTGCTATCCTCCCTCTTCTTCTTCTTCTTCTTCTCCTTCTTCTTCCCCTCTCACCCGTCTCTCTCTACTCTCTCTATTTTCTCTCTCTAAGTTCTGTGTATATTCTGGCTAGTTTTTGCTTAGAAATGAAATGGAAGGAAAGGAATAGCTATGTAAAGGAGGTATATGTAGATGAAGGAGCTCAGCTCTTTGAATGAGCTGAGCATGCAAGCAACCACCGCTCCCCCATGTCTTGGACGGGAGAGCTTGGGCTCTCCCAGGTGAATGTTTGGCTTGGGGTACTCCCTTTCCCTTCTCCCACATGCTTGTCTCTCCTTTTCCTCTACCAAATGTTAGGATTGTTGTAACCCATGCTTGGTCGGTAAATCCCCCTCCCTTCTTCCTTTCTCCCGCATGCGTTTTCTCCCTCCCTCTTAAACCCACCTGCAGATTTCTCTCTCCTCATGACCCAACGGGTCATGGATCATGGGTCATGGGTTTGGGTTTGGGTCATGGGTTCGACCCGTGGGTCTTGGACTCCCATTTGGGCCACTATTCATAATCTATTGGGCTGCAAATAACCAATTCAGTTGGGCTTCTAATACAAATTCAATTGGGCTCAATAAAATCCCACACTTGGATTATTAACCCCTCTCATTAACGCTTTGGCGAAATTATGAAAAGTCATAAAATCGAAAAAGGCGTCTTTGCATAAATAGCGCTTTAGCGCTATTTCTCTAAATGATTTAATCAATACCATGAAATAACAACACTCAAAAATTATTACATACACATCATATGTAGTAATAACATATTCAAACACATAATACGGAATAATATTAATAAAAGTTCAATTTATTCAATAAAATTCATAAGCTCGCATTACAAAGCTATCCACGATTCGTGGTTGTTACATCCTCCCCCCTTATAAGAATTCTGTCCCCAGAATTACGACATAAGGTTAAACAAAAAGATGGGGATAATTCTTCTTCATCTTATCTTCGAGTTCCCACGTCGCTTCTTCGGCGTTGTGGTTCCTCCATACTATCTTCACAGAATATATGGTCTTACTTCGTAAGACTTGCTCTTTCCTATCAATTATCTGAATAGGAATTTCTTCATATGTTAAGTCTTTCTCAACCTGAATAGGTTCATACTCTATCACATGCTTATAGTCTTGCTTATAGGGTCGTAGTACCGACACGTGAAACACGTTATGGATATGTTCTAACTCAGGAGGTAAGGCTACCTCATAAGCCACTTCTCCTACCCTTCTCAATACTTCAAACGGTCCTATAAACCTTGGACTCAGCTTCCCCTTTTTCCCGAAACGTATCTTCCCCTTCCAGGGAGACACCTTTAAAAATACATAGCTACCGACGTCGAAGTCTCTCTTCTGGCGATGCTTGTCTACATATTTCTTCTGTTGGTCTTGAGCTGCAATTAGTCTTGCTCTTATTACCTTGACGATCTCCGCAGTTTGTTGTACCAATTCTGGTCCCAACAATTTGCGTTCCCCTACCTCATCCCAGCACAATGGCGTTCTGCATTTTCTCCCGTACAACGCTTCGTAAGGCGGCATGCCTATACTTGCGTGATAACTATTATTATAAGCAAATTCAACTAAAGGTAGGTGGTCGTCCCAATTCCCTTTAAAGTCCATCACACATGCCCGTAGCATATCTTCTAAAGTCTGTATCGTCCGCTCGCTCTGCCCGTCCGTTTGAGGATGATACGCCGTGCTCAACCTCAGCTGTGTTCCCAATTGCTCTTGCAGGCTCTTTCAAAAATTCGACGTGAAACGCGGATCTCGATCCGACACAATCAAAATTGGCACTCCATGTCTAAAAATAATTTCCTTAACATAGAGTTTAGCTAGTTGGTCTAATTTGAACCTAATTCTGATTGGTAAGAAATGCGCCGATTTCGTCAAACGATCCACTATGACCCATATAGCATCGTATCCCTTCTGCGTTGTTGGGAGTCCTACCACGAAATCCATCGTGATATGCTCCCACTTCCACTCTGGAATCTCTAAGGGTTGAAGCAACCCACTTGGTCTCTGATGCTCGGCCTTGACTCTTTGACAAGTCAGGCACCTACTAACGCACTCTGCGACTTCTCTCTTCATGTTCGGCCACCAAAAATGTAGTCGGAGGTCTTGATACATCTTTGTACTTCCCGGATGGATCGAGTACCTCGAACTATGGGCCTCTTGCAAAATTTCTTCTCGTAACTCGGGTACTGGCGGTACCCAAATTCTTCCTTCAAATCTCATCACTCCATCATTATCGAGTTTATACTTAATTTCCTCTCCTTGGGAAATTCTCTGCCTTATTCCCTCGCACTCCTCATCGCTAAGTTGTGCTTCTTTTACTCGGTCCAATAAGTGTAGACACCCAAATTTTGCACTTCGTATACTAACCTTGACAGGAGGGCAAATTCGTCAAAAGGATCGGCATGCGAGAGCAAAAGATGGAAAAAAGTACGGACACTCGACGCCACCCTGATAGTTTGCAGCCGAAATCGACATGATAGCAGGGCTATCCGAATTTGGCATTCCCGGAAGATGTGGCGCACTTCTCAATGATTTCCGGACTGTAAAATACGAGCCTATCAGCAAAAACTGACGTTGCGGCACGAAAATCGAGGCGTGGCACGAAATTCGAGAAAGTCAAGCCCGCCAGCCGCGGATAGATCTGCGGCCAAGTGAGTGCGCCAGCACGGAAACCAGCAAATCAGCACTACCAGCTGAGTGCGATGGGAGGCGCGCCAGCTGGCCAGCCGCAGATCCATCTGCGGCCAGCCGCAGATAGATCTGCGGCTGGCTTTGGCCAGCCTATTTAAACTCAGCTTCGGACAGCATACAGGAGGTTGAAGAAATTTGGTGAAGAAGGAGATTCCAGCAGCAACATAAGCACGAAAATAGAGGAAAAAAGAGAGAAATTTTGCAATCAAATAGGAAGAAAAGAGAGAAAAAAGAGAGGTATAATTTTCTTTTGATTTGATTGTATCAAATAGATTCTTTTCTTCTATTCAAATACATCAAGTTCACATCCATTTGGATATCAATTGCAAGGTGAAATCTCTTTTGTGATATCAATTTCTATCATATCATTTGATCAAATTAGATGCAATTTTTCATGTAATTTATTGATTGAACAATGAATTAGGGATTATGAGTGAAGTTTCCATCGGAATAAAACTCTTCCTAATAACCCGATGATATTCGTTCATTAATTTCTTTGTTTGTTTTAAGGTGTTATATTTGGTATCAATTCCTTTAAATCGTCATTTTAGGATGTCTTGGTATTGTTAGATTATCCGGGTTGGTTTATTTTCTTGTAATATCCGATTGTTTGTGTGTGGACACTTGGTTGTGAGCCTAGGAAAGCGACCCCGAGGTCCCAATCCGATGATGGACATATCTTGATGTAAGAAGTAGAAATGACGTAGTTTTCATTGTAAATATGTAATCGTTGGGCCTTAAAACGACGCTAAGGCGAGAATCGTGCTTAAGGCCCCGAAATAGTGAAATTTGTGATTGTTGGCGTTCGGGGACATTTTGATGGCTTACATGCCCATGAATAGCCCCGACGCGTGTTTATGCTTGGTTTGATTTATGACACGAAATTGATTTCAAAGCTAAATGATAAGATTTTCATAAAATCAATCAAAGTAGGATATTAGAATCACGAGGTTAAAATTTGAGAAATGTTAATGAATGTCGATTCCTATCTAACGAGGAAGCTAAAGAAAGATCGTTTTCCAAAACATCACACGAAATGATTTTATAAATAATTGACGTTTTATTAAACCGTTGTGCATAGGGTTAAAGAGATCCTAGAAATTGCCCATCATTTTATGAAAGCAACGTATAGATCTCGATTCCTATTTTGACGAAGGTTTAAAACTCTTGTCTTGCCAAAACGACACTTAATGAAAATCCCATAGTTTTGGATAATGAAAATCAAACTTTTTCTCATAAAGAATAAAGCTTTCTCGTGTATACCGAAAAGACATTCCGAAGCGTTATCAAATTAAAGCACGACTTTCCCTAAAAATCCAAATGATTCTTTCATACAAACTCACCACATCATTCACATAGACACACACACCCACACACAAGCGCGCGCACACACACATTTCATGAATTAAAGGATAGGAAAGCATCAAGATTGCGGTAACCGTGTTTCACGGAAGTCGAGGGGTGCCTAACACCTTCCCCTCACTTAAGCAAGCCCCCGAACTCTATGAATCTCGATTCGCAGACAAATTAATTCGGAGTCATATATGAGCCAGCGATTTACAAAAGAACGAAAACTCGGATGAGTTGGTACATCCATTTCAAATATATCAACTGGCGACTCTGGTTAATTGGCTCATCATAAAAACGATCTTTCAAAACCCCGTCGACCTCAATGCCGACCCTTTTCCAAACGTCATCTAAATCAAAAGGCTAAAATTTGGAAGAGACCAAGAGAAAGCGAAAACCCGGCGTCGACAATAAGATTGGACGAGTCTCTATTGTGAACAACTTCTCCCCTGATTCTGTCGGGAACCTCACTTCTATCTCCAGTTTAGCCATATCTGATATTAGCTCATCTTGAGCCGTTAGCATTGACAACTTCCCCTGACCCTTCCTACTTAAAGCGTCAGCCACTACATTCGCCTTCCCTGGGTGATATAGAATCTCACAATCATAATCTTTGATCAATTCTAACCACCTCCTCTGCCTCATATTCAACTCCTTCTGTGTAAAAATATACTTTAGACTTTTGTGGTCCGTGTATATCTCACATTTCTCGCCGTATAAGTAATGCCTCCAAATCTTCAAGGCAAACACAACTGCTGCCAATTCGAGATCATGAGTAGGGTATCCCCTCTCATAATCTTTCAACTGTCGTGACGCATACGCAATGACTTTACCGTGTTGCATAAGCACGCATCCAAGTCCCTTGTGTGACGCGTCACTATAAACTACAAAATCACCTGTATCATCCGGTAAGGATAATACTGGCGCCTCGCTCAACCTTTTCTTGAGCTCTCGGAAGCTCTCCTCGCACTTCTCCGTCCAAACATACTTTACCGCCTTCCTCGTCAATTGGGTTAATGGGGTTGCTATCTTCGAAAAATCCTGAATAAATCTTCGATAGTAGCCCGCTAACCCTAAGAAACTACGCACTTCTGTCGGTGTCTTCGGTTGTTCCCAGTTAATAACTGCCTCCACCTTCGCTGGATCTACGGATATACCGTCCTTGTCGATCACGTGTCCCAAGAAGTGGACTCTTTCTAGCCAAAATTCACATTTCGAGAATTTTGCGTATAACTTCTCTCTCCTCAAGGTTTCCATCACTATTCTTAGATGTTCAGCATGATCTTCTTGTGTCAAGGAGTAGACTAGAATATCGTCTATGAACACAACTACAAATTTGTCCAAGTACTGCTTGAACACTCTATTCATTAAATCCATAAATGCGGCTGGTGCATTCGTTAACCCAAATGACATCACCAGGAACTCATAATGGCCATAACGAGTCCTAAATGCTGTCTTAGGTACGTCCTCTCTCCTCACCTTCAACTGGTGATATCCCGTTCTCAGATTTATTTTAGAAAAGTATTTTGCCCCTTTCAACTGATCAAACAAATCGTCGATCCTGGGCAACGGATACTTATTCTTGATCGTTACTTTGTTCAACTCCCGATAGTCAATACAAAGCCTCAACGATCCATCCTTCTTATTCACGAATAACACTGGCACTCCCCATAGAGACGCACTTGGTTGGATATACTTTTTATCTAACAATTCTTGCAGTTGAACCATCAACTCCTTCATCTCTACTGGCGCCATTCTATATGGTGCCCTTGAAACGGGTGCCGTTCCAGGCACTACATCTATCACGAATTCGATCTCCCTATCTGGTGGAAGTCCTGGCAATTCATCTGGAAATACGTCAGCGAATTCATTGACGATAGGTATCTGCCCCATTTCGGCTCCCTCTCGTTGGGTATCGACAACATGGCACAGATAACCTACACACCCTTTTCTTAACAGCTTCCTGGCTTGCATTGTCGATAGCAAACTCGAACGTCTAGGAGATTTACTACCGTAGAACACTACCTTAGACTGCTTCGAAGTCTACAGGTTTACGCTTTTCTTATGGCAATCGATTACTGCCCCGTGGTTAAACAACCAATCCATTCCTAGTATCACGTCAAATTCTCCCAGTCTAATCGGAATTAAATCTACTGATAACTTACTCCCTCTAATTTCAACGTAACAATTTCTATGAACATGTTCAACAGGGTTTACTTCCTTATTCGCAACTTCTATGTTTAAGGGAGACTCTAGTTTCTCTAGAGGTAAGTTTAAACGTTGAGCAAATTCACATGATACAAAAGAACAGGTCGCACCCGAATCAAACAACACATATGCATTAATATTATTGATCGGAATGATACCTGAGACTACGTCTCCTGATGTCACTGCATCTTGGACCGTCATATTGAAGGTCCGGGCTGATGGTCTACTCGGTGGAGCTGGACTAGTCATAGTCAGCTTGCCAATGCTATTCCCATTGCCCCCTCCGTCTGCCCCCTTCTTTGGGCAATTCCTTGCCATGTGGCCTGGTGCTCCGCAAACGAAACACCCACTGATCTTCTTCGGGTTAGGGCAATTAGGAGAGATGTGTCCTTCCTGCCCACAGTTGTAGCATGACGTCCTTCCCTTCAAGCAGACCCCAGGTGATTCTTCCCGCAGGTCTTACACGGCTCTACCCTCTTCTTTGGGTCTCCTTGTTTGCTCCCGGTATTCCCGGAATTATTCCATTTTCTCTTCTGGTTACTTCCACTTCCACTGGCTACATCAGTCTTACTTCCTCCTTCGCTCCTACCCTTATTCTTCTTCTCCCTATTGTAGAGGCTCAGTGCCTCACTTCCCCCTTCGGCTATAATAGCCTTCTCCAAGATTGATCCAAAAGAATTAATCTGCAATACACTCACCTTGTTGTAGAGCCAGGGTTTCAGGCCCTGTTCAAACCTCCTCGTCTTCCTTTCCTCGGTGTCCACTTGGTGTGGAGCAAACCGAGCAGCTCATTGAACTTGGCAGCATATTGGGGTACTGTCAGGTTATCTTGCTTCAGTTCTAAGAATCGCATCTCCATGCGACTCTGCATGCTTTTGGGAAAGTAGTTCTCGAAGTACAACTCTTTGAACCGTTCCCAAGCAATGACTCCTTCCCCAGCCCTATTCTGGTTTGCTTCCCACCAGAAGTTGGCCTCGCCCTTCAATAGGTAGGTAGCAAAAGTGGTCTTCTGCTCCTCCCCAACTCCAGCAATGATGAATGCTTTCTCCACCTCTTTAACCCATGATTGAGCCTCTATAGGCTCGGTGGTCCCCTTAAATTCGGGCGGTCCCACGCTCTTAAAGTCCTTAAAGTTGGCAACACGCGCAACTGGAGGAACGACAGGTGGTACGGTTGGAACTCTGTTCAAAGCTCCTACCAGTAAGTCTAGGAATTGCTGCATAGGGTTTGCTGTTTCTCTAGTCTCACTCTCATTATCGGATTCTCTATCCTCATTCCTCCGTGTTCCCTGTCTTCCTCTTCCTCTCCATCTCGGCGGTATTTTCTGTTAAACAAATTATGCCACTATTAATCTATTATTCATCCTTGCGCACTATAGTAAATACTAAGACGTACACATACTAATCGCAAGGCACATTAGAATAAACATACTCATCACAAGGCACATTAAAATAAACATACTTATATTAACATGCTTCTTACTTCATACATCTTGTAACACATAGCTTCTGCTATTCGCATACAATATATCCCTCTATTACTAAAAAGATGGGATTTACACCAGATAATCTATTACATATACAAAATTTAGGATTTACATCCTTACAAGGTACACATCTAGACCTCGTCTAATCACTGAACTAGACCACGCCTAATGGCGTCTGCATACTCGTCATCAGCTATGGCCATCACCAGATCCCTACTAATGGTGTGCCTGGTCTGGCCCTCCTCAGCTGGGTAATGGGTCACCCTACGCTGAAATCGCCCATGTGACGACCTGAAGGCATAGTTGGACCTATCGGTCCTCACCCTCTTGATCCTCGCCTCTTCTTCCAGGTCATCGGCCCGATCTTCGGCCCTGATCCTATCATCGATCTCTGCCTCCCAGTAGGCCTCTAACTCATGCCTCTCCTGCAAGAGTTCTTGAACCCTCGCCTCTAAGGCTTGAACTCTACCTCGCAGTGCTACATTCCTGTCAAGTACCACTTCAAATAGATTATTCATGTCTGATGGTGCCACTTCCT
This sequence comes from Aralia elata, assembly GCA_034770075.1. Classification (NCBI taxonomy): domain Eukaryota; kingdom Viridiplantae; phylum Streptophyta; class Magnoliopsida; order Apiales; family Araliaceae; genus Aralia; species Aralia elata. The sequence goes on from CM068380.1 coordinate 4,199,446, forward strand.
CCTCTTCAGAAGGCACAACATCCGATAATATATCATCTGCTTCCTCCTCATGCTCGGACGAATCCTCATCAAGTGAAAGGTCCATCTCCGGTTCCTCCTCCGGATCTTCCTCCGGGTCACTATCTACTTGAGCCTCAACCTCTGCTAGCGGCTCGGGTGTTGGCTCGGGTGTTGCGATCAGCTCCTCGCTCACTACATGGATATCTCTATACTCGAGTTCTTCTCCAGACATCTACAAACCAATATACTAACTCGATTAGTACATAGCAATAACATATAATATTATAACACTTAACAAATATAGTTTATTTTAAGTATACTTTTAGTTCTTTTGATGAATTTCCTCAATCCACCCTTAACAACTCTATTTGAGTTCATTTACTAACTCTTCCATTCTCTCTACGGTCATATTCCTAAGGTTTTCCCCCAACCTAAGGTTTAAAACCTATCAGCTTTGATACCAATCTGTGACGCCCCCAAATCCGGGTACCTCAAACCCGAATCCGGTGCTACACGGTACATCCCATTCCATACAACATAATAGACATGAATGTAATTACTATATTATTACAACACGTCTTACTCTCAATCCCAGGTTCTATTACCATAACATCATTCCCAATACATAATAAGTCTTATTATTACAACATTACTAATACAAATAAACTACGACGCCATCTAGACGTTCATCTTGCCCTTTCCCTTGTCCTTACCGGAACCTTCGACCCGCTCAGACTTAGCTGCAATGTTTAATATAAAGCAAGAATGAGCATTCAATTGCCCAGCAAGTATAACAATTGAATAACAACAATATCATCAATCATATCATTTCTCTTCGACAACTGAACAATAGTTGTGAAATATTCTGAATAAACAAGAATAATACTTCGCTTTCGTTTTGGAAATATATTTTCGAAACGACATTGAGCGGTCATAAGACCTTGAACTTTCTTTTGCTTTCTTGAAAAGGTACACAACATTATAACTGCAAACCGTCTTACTTACGAGCACTTCTAGGTGATCAGCCTATTGTACTCTATGTTGATCAACACTCTAGCTGGAAACGACTATATGCGTTTGTTTAGGCGCTCGATGCCTTGTCAGAATAACTGACTAAAAACTGCCCCTAATATTAGGGTTGTTCATCTCATTCATGTCTCGGAATCCTAACCAAAGCAATTCGGTTGGATAGCTCTACTTAATCATCAATAACATTTCAAGGATTTATTATCAAATCAATAAAATATTTCAATATCTGTCCAGCCGAAACAATTGGCATCGACGTTCTCTATAACAGTTCATATATATGTGAACTTGAAAGCTTCAACAATTTATGTCATAACATAGCTCGAATACTTGTGCAAATACTGAAAAATTTACATAAGTAAGGAATTCACACAACCATATATGTATTGCGTAAATCGAAACTTCAAACATCGCATGAGAGTCATGAGAATATAATCAAATAAATCAAATAAACTTGCCCAACACAAGGGTTAGACAAGCGTTAGAAAACTTGCCTTAAGCGCTTGCTACTACTTGACGTTAATCGTCCTTCAAAAGTCCTACACATTTAAGTACGTATCCACATACCAATTAGCCACATAATTGATGCCAAATATTGGTTTACATTACACTATAATGTTTCATTCTAATTAGAAACATAATATCAAACAAGGTTACACACACTCTCTACGACGTTTCGACGTTCGCACAACGCACGCCCGATTCGCCTCATATGCATAAGTTTAACATGCTCATACACTTGTCTAATCCATCATTGATTAATGCTAAGAGTCATTATAAACCATAATCTACAAGTTTTAGAACTTAAAACAATAACTTATAGCGTTGGAAACATTACACGTTACATACATGCATGTACGACGCCCTCCTTTTGCTTCTTAATGCACAATAGTCCTAAAAATGGTCAATTTAGAAATTAATCACAGCATTAAATTATAGTTCTAAATATTGGAGGTTGTAGCTCTACTTCTTAGCTTTCCGAATCATCTTGAATCATCCAATTTGGAGTTCGTATGAGAAAGTTATGGCCATTTTAGTAAAGGAGGTCAGAGCTGTCAAGCCCATGCGCCCAGCGCTTGCGCCCGTTTGCGCCCAGCACGCCCAACATGCCTAGCGCGCCCGCGCGGCGGCCCACCGCGCCCGCGCCCATGGCCTGCCCCAAGGCTTGGTTTCCTACACGTTTTGGCATTTTGACATACAAACTTCAAACCTTCATAACTCCTTCGTTATAAGTCGAAATTAGGCCGTTCCGGAGGCTATGGAAAGCTTGTAACATGAACTACAAAACCCTCATGGATTCATAATTTCTTGGACTCTCTAACAAGTCCGAAACTTAGCCCCAAAAAGCCTACTCAACTAGTTTTGTGCGTATTTGTTTCGAACTTGATATCTCTTCATTAAATCGCCATAACTTCTTCATACGAAGTCGAAATGGGATCGTTCAAAAGCCTAAGGCTTCCTTACTGAGTGTACTACACATACCCAGAAGCTCATAATTAAACACATAACACACCAATACCAGAATTGAATCAAAGTCTAGTCCGTACAGTCCGTTTCTTTCTCCTTTATGCACAGGTATGATTTTCTTTCTTTTGTTCCACTCTTGGATGCTATTAACAGATGTTTTAAGGTACTAAGAACATATAAATTCATTCATTAACAACCAACAACCATCACAACAATCATAACAACATCTGCCATTAATGAACTAAAGCTAAGCTAGGAAGCTTGAAAATGAAGGAGATGAGCTAGGTTCCATTACTCACCTCTTGTAGCTTTCTTCTTAATGTTTGGGGTGATTGTTACAGCTGCTATCCTCCCTCTTCTTCTTCTTCTTCTTCTTCTCCTTCTTCTTCCCCTCTCACCCGTCTCTCTCTACTCTCTCTATTTTCTCTCTCTAACTTCTGTGTATATTCTGGCTAGTTTTTGCTTAGAAATGAAATGGAAGGAAAGGAATAGCTATGTAAAGGAGGTATATGTAGATGAAGGAGCTCAGCTCTTTGAATGAGCTGAGCATGCAAGCAACCACCGCTCCCCTATGTCTTGGACGGGAGAGCTTGGGCTCTCCCAGGTGAATGTTTGGCCTGGGGTACTCCCCTTCCCTTCTCCCACATGCTTGTCTCTCCTTTTCCTCTACCAAATGTTAGGATTGTTGTAACCTATGCTTGGTCGGTAAATCCCCCTCCCTTCTTCCTTTCTCCCGCATGCGTTTTCTCCCTCCCTCTTAAACCCACCTGCAGATTTCTCTCTCCTCATGACCCAACGGGTCATGGATCATGGGCCATGGGTTTGGGTTTGGGTCATGGGTTCGACCCGTGGGTCTTGGACTCCCATTTGGGCCACTATTCATAATCTATTGGGCTGCAAATAACCAATTCAGTTGGGCTTCTAATACAAATTCAATTGGGCTCAATAAAATCCCACACTTGGATTATTAACCCCTCTCATTAACGCTTTGGCGAAATTATGAAAAGTCATAAAATCGAAAAAGGCGTCTTTGCATAAATAGCGCTTTAGCGCTATTTCTCTAAATGATTTAATCAATACCATGAAATAACAACACTCAAAAATTATTACATACACATCATATGTAGTAATAACATATTCAAACACATAACACGAAATAATATTAATAAAAGTTCAATTTATTCAATAAAATTCATAAGCTCGCATTACAAAGCTGTCCACGATTCGTGGTCGTTACAGTCAATCTAGAAGATATCTTTGAGAAGTTGATAATCACTAGGAAGTTGAAACCTACATGGAAAGGGACTCTTGAGAGATTACCATGTAGAGATTGAAATCAAGAAGGAAATAAGAAGAAAAAAGGGAACAAAAGAGGCCAAGTTTAATTGTGACGCCCCCAAATCCGGGTACCTCAAACCCGAATCCGGTGCTACACGGTACATCCCATTTCATACAACATAATAGACATGAATGTAATTACTATATTATTACAACACGTCTTACTCTAAATCCCAGGTTCTATTACCATAACATCATTCCAAATACATAATAAGTCTTAATATTACAACATTACTAATACAAATAAACTACGACGCCATCTAGACGTTCATCTTGTCCTTTCCCTTGTCCTTACCGGAACCTTCGACCCGCTCGAACTTAGCTGCAATGTTTAATATAAAGCAAGAATGAGCATTCAATTGCCTAGGAAGTATAACAGTTGAATAACAACAATATCATCAATCATACCATTTCTCTTCGATAACTGAATAATAGTTATGAAATATTCTAAATAAACAAGAATAATACTTTGCTTTCGTTTTAAAAATATATTTTCGAAACGACATTGAGTGGTCATAAGACCTTGAACTTTCTTTTTCTTTCTTGAAAAGGTACACAACAATATAACTACAAACCGTCTTACTTACGAGCACTTCTAGGTGATCAGCCTATTGTACTCTATGTTGATCAACACTCTAGCTGGAAACGACTATATGCGTTTTTTCAGGTGCTCGATGCCTGGTCAGAATAACTGACTAAAAACTACCCCTAATATTAGGGTTGTTCATCTCATTCATGTCTCGGAATCCTAACCAAAGCAATTCGGTTGGATAGCTCTACTTAATCATCAATAACATTTCAAGGATTTATTATCAAATCAATAAAATATTTCAATATCTTTCTAGCCGAAACAAATGGCATCGACGTTCTCTATAACAGTTCATATATATGTAAACTTGAAAGCTTCAACAATTTATGTCATAACATAGCTCGAATACTTGTGCAAATACTGAAAAATTTACATAAGTAAGGAATTCACACAACCATATATGTATTGCGCAAATCGAAACTTCAAACATCGCATGAGGATCATGAGAATATAAAATCAAATGAATCAAATAAACTTGCCCAACACGAGGGTTAGACAAGCGTTAGAAAACTTGCCTTAAGCGCTTGCTACTACTTGACGTTAATCGTCCTTCAAATATCTCCTACGCATTTAGACACATATTCACATACCAATTAGTCTCACAATAAACACCAAACATTGGCTTACATTACTCAACACATTATAATCATTACGAACATTTATTGCCACTACGACTACCCAAACGGGGGTCTCGCTCCTACGAAAAATGCAACTATGCTATTCATTTCATTTAAGCAAATCTCACGTGACTTAGTCATTTCATGCTTGGGGTCATTCAACTATTACACTAACATAACATACATATGCTTTGGGGTATTTATAACATGTTAGGCCTATGTAAACATGCATCAAATCAACAACACGAAACAACCTTGCATTTCAGTTCTGCAGACCAGCGCAGCTGCGCAGGTCTTATACTTGGGAGTGGCGCAGCTGCGCCCTTCTGCATCCAGGGGCTTTCAGGTTCTGCTACTCTAGAACCAAAGCCAACAATTTCGATTTCGTCCCCTTTGCTTCTTAGCCATTATACAACATGTCTATATGACTTAAAACATGCTTTTACAACTGAGCTATGCATCATAACATCATTTACTCAATTAATCATTCCTAATTCTCATGTTCCTTAGAGAAATCATTCTCTTGGACATTAAACCAAATAGTTGGTGGGCATGGCTTTAGAGTTCATAACTCATAGCCTATCATTACATGGTTACCCCTGACTTCACATATGAAATCAATTCCCATAGCTCCTGGACATATACAACCAGTACACAACCAAACCAAGATGATTACAACTTCATTATTAACAAAACATGAATAACAGTCCACTAATGTCCATTTCAGTCCATTTCTTGATTCCTTATGCATAGGTTCGATTCTCATTCATTGTTCCACTTTCACATATCATTAACAAGGTCTTATAGAGATAATTAACCTCCATACATGTTCATGAACTAATTAGCAAAATCAGTCACATAACTTCAACAAAGCAACCAACGCAAAACTAAGAACTTGGAAAGAATGTGGAAATGAGCTAAGCTCTATATTGCATACCTCTTAGAGCTTGTTCTAAGGTTGCTAATGGACTCAAATAGCAGCTGCTACAATACTCCTTCTCCTTCCTCAATCACCCGTGAACACTCTCTTCACTATTTTCTCTCAAGTTTCAGCTATCTTACTAAGCAATAATCAAAGGAATGGATGTATGGCAAGGGAGGAGTATTTATAGAAGAAGAACTGAGCTTCAAGGATGGGTTCAAGGCTGAGCATGCCAGACATGGCAGCTTCCCATGCTCGGGTGGGAGAGCTTTGGCTCCTCCAAGGCTTGGTCGACAATTTGGGTTCTCCCCTCTCCCTTCTCCCGAGTTGTTCTTCCTTCACCAAATGCAAGAATGCTTCTCCCCATGCTCTTCCACCTCCTTGATTCTTCTCCCTCTCATTCTCTCCTTCTCCCGTACTCTTCTCCTTCTCCAATTCAGCTGATTGCTATAACCTATTTCCCTCATGGGTCATGGGTTGCGGGTTATGGAGTGCGGGTTTGGGTCATGAACTTGACCCATGGGTTTTGGGCTTCAACTTGGGCCACTCTTGGACTTCTAATTTAATTCTAATTGGGCTTCTAATAAATATCCAATTAGACTCAAATAAAATCCCACACTTAGATTATTAACCCAACTCATGAACGCTTTGGCAAAATTATGAAAAGTCATAAAATCGAAAAAGGCGTCTTGGCGTAAATAGCGCTTTAGTGCTATTTCTCTAATGATTTAATCAACTCCAATAAAAATAGTAACAATCAAAAACTATCACCTGCACATCATATGTAGTAATAAAATATTCAAACACATAACACGGAATAATATTAATAAAAGTTCAATTTATTCAATAAAATTCGTAGCCTTGCGTTACAAAGATACCCGCGATCCGCGATCGTTACATCCTCCCGCCTTATAAGAATTCTGTCCCCAGAATTACGACATAAGGTTAAATAAAAAGATGGGGATAATTCTTCTTCATCTTATCTTCGAGTTCCCACGTCGCTTCTTCGGCGTTGTGGTTCCTCCATACTACCTTCACAGAATATATGGTCTTACTTCGTAAGACTTACTCTTTCCTATCAATTATCTGAATAGGAATTTCTTCATATGTTAAGTTTTTCTCAACCTGAATAGGTTCATACTCTATCACATGCTTATAGTCTTGCTTATAGGGTCGTAGTACCGACACGTGAAACACATTATGGATATGTTCTAACTCAGGAGGTAAGGCTACCTCATAAGCCACTTCTCCTACCCTTCTCAATACTTCAAACGGTCCTATAAACCTTGGACTCAGCTTCCCTTTCTTCCCGAACCGTATCTTCACCTTCCAGGGAGACACCTTCAAAAATACATAGCTACCAACGTCGAAGTCTCTCTTCTGGCGATGCTTGTCTGCATACTTCTTTTGCCTGTCTTGGGCCGCGACTAGTCTCGCTCTTATTACCTTGATGATCTCCGCAGTTTGCTGTACCAATTCCGGTCCCAACAATTTGCGTTCCCCTACCTCATCCCAGCACAATGGCGTTCTGCATTTCCTTCCGTATAACGCTTCGTAAGGCGGCATACCTATACTATCGTGATAACTATTATTATAGGCGAACTCAACTAAAGGTAGGTGGTCGTCCCAATTCCCTTTAAAGTCCATCACGCATGCCCGTAGCATATCTTCTAAAGTCTGTATCGTCCGCTCGCTCTGCCCGTCCGTTTGAGGATGATACGCCGTGCTCAACCTCAGCTGTGTTCCCAATTGCTCTTGCAGACTCCTCCAAAAATTCGACGTGAAACGTGGATCCCGATCCGACACAATCAAAATTGGCACTCCATGTCTAGAAACAATTTCCTTCACATAGAGTTTAGCTAGTTGGTCTAATTTGAACCTAATTCTGATCGGCAAGAAATGCGCCGATTTCGTCAAACGATCCACTATGACCCATATAGCGTTGTATCCCTTCTGCGTTGTCGGGAGTCCTACCACGAAATCCATCGTGATATGCTCCCACTTCCACTGTGGAATCTCTAAGGGTTGAAGCAACCCACTTGGTCTCTAATGCTCGGCCTTGACTCTTTGACAAGTCAGGCACCTACTAACGCACTCTGCGACTTCTCTCTTCATGTTCGGATATAAGCAGCTTGACTAGTCTAGTTTTGTGGCCTTTGTTACTCGAGTTAGTAAGCCCTTAGGGGTGTCTCTACACCTACTGCCCTAAAGTCAATTGGTTTGGGAGTCATTGGTCCAACACTCGCTACATGGGTAACTCTGAAAAGCCTAAGAAAATGAGACATTGCACAAGTCAAGGAAACAAATTCAAAAAAAGAAAAAAAAGAATGGGAAAATGAAAAAAAGAGAAAAAAAATGAGTTTGCTTGATTTTCATGGTAAAAGTCCCTATTAAGAGTTACATCACATACACATGCATGTATTATATGGAATTAATTTTATGAAGGATAGTGTCTAGAATGAAGATTGAGTATTTTTGATAAGGTGAAAGTGTAATTTTGAATTTAATCTTGCTTATGTATAATGCCCATGGATATTTAGAAGTTTCTTTCGATTTCATAATTGGTTAAACTCAAAAAGATTTTGAATTTTTGAATTTTGTGGGTGTATTCACTGCAAACCCTCACGAGACACAACTCGTCCACTTGGGGTAACCTTGGGGTTTAAAGGCTTGTTGCACATGCTAAGTGCAATCGTGTTTCCTACGAAAATGGGGTAGTATAGTTTTTGTTTTTATTTTAGTTTCTTTTTATTTTACTCGAGGACGAGCAAAAGCTAGGTATGGGGGTATTTGATAGACACATAATTCATACATTTTTTATCTCTAATTTTGTCATTTTTATTATATTAGTTTATTTAATTAATATGTTTTATTTTATTTTGTAGGATTTAATATTTTGTTGCGATAAAGTCAAAATCTCGGTGATCAAGCAATATTTAATGCTCTTATTCATGTAAGGAAATATCCAAGAAGAATTCTACAAGGAGAAGGAAGGAGGTGGAACAATCTTGGTGTGCAAGTCAAATCTAGCAAGAGAAAGGAAAGTCAATCTAGAAGATATCTTTGAGAAGTTGATTGCCACTAGGAAGTTGAAACCTACATGGAAAGAGACTCTTGGGAGATTACCATGTAGAGATTGAAATCAAGAAAGAAATAAGAGGAAAAAAGGGAACAAAAGAGGCCAAGTTCATTGAATGTAAATTAGGGCACAAATTTATTTTCCCTATAAATAGGTCTCTTGTTTTAGAGAGAAAGGATGTATTAATTTAGGTTAGAAGTAGGAGTAGGATTAAATTATTTTTTCATTGTACGTTCGTTGGATGATTGTTAATTAAAGGGAGTTTTCTTATTTTATTTTTAATTTTCTACTTCTTCTTTATTTTAGTTAGCTTATTTATTTTCATATCTAGTTAATTTCTTTAATCTAGGATGAAGATGAAATTAAATAATTATTCATGATAATATTTTTTATCTCTTCTATTATTTATGCTTTTATGTTTAATTGATTTCGCCTTCATGTTTCGTTATTGAAATACCTTCGTTTTATAGTTTTTATGTGATTTTAAATTAATTAAGAGGTTTTGATAGATTATTGTTAAGATATGAGTTTTTCATATCCATGCTTACTCAAAGAAGTTTTGATGGGTTATAGTTAATACTTAAATTTTCATAGTCTATGCTTGCCCACGTTAATTATAAAATTACTAAATTAAAGGGAAAGAGATCAAAATCATAATTAAGTTATAAAAATAGAAGATATTGAATTACTTGTTATGTTTATTATTTAATGGATTCGGATTCCTAGATTGCTTCCTTATTATTAGTTAGTTTAATTATAGTTAATTGATTCTCAATCTTTATTTCTAATTCGCCTAAAATAGATATTAAGGATATACTAATATTAATCTAGTCTCTGTGGATTCGACCTGTACTTGTCAGTTCTTCAATTTGACATTGTGCACTTGCAGTTACATATTTTTATCACATCACTTACCATAACAATTGGTTAAGAACAATTTTTAAAAACATATTTGATTTAACAAATTTAAACATATTCGATTTAGCTGATACAACTAGCATAGATCTAACTCATAAACAGTTCATGAATGGCAGAACTTTAATTAACTCACAATTCAACAATAATAGAACAGGAATTCAATTACATAAAGTGCGAATATCAATAATCATTATGGATGTGGAATAAACAATAATAATTATCCACTAACATGCTTTGAAATAATAACTCAAGTTTGAGTTAGAAAACTTGCAATAAGCGGAAGAAGTTTAAGATTAGAGACTTGCCTGTCTGACGAGCTACAGCTATCTAGCTTTAATTAATACTCTTTGAATGACCTATCATTGATAATGTTGGTCTATCAATTAGTACTGAGTATAATTGCTTATCTATATGCTTACTCATACTATAAATCAATCATATAACACCCATAATTTAATGTACTATCATTAATCCTATAAGACATTAAATTGATCTTAGATCAATGATTTAATTAATTAATAATGTTTTTCTTAAGTAATAAACACTTATTAAACCCTTAAACAATTTATTATAATTGTTTCATTAATGTGTTATGTAAATTCTCTTTATTTTATAATCTCTATCTTCATTTAATTACTATTTAATATTAGTTAAATAGTAATTAATTAATTGCTTTTAGTTATTATTTAATAATAAATAATAACTACTTATATTTACTTATTATTAATGTTAATCAAATAATGAGTAATCAAATTATTACTCTTATTTATCTCTAATTATTATTTAATATTAATTAAATAATACTTAATTAATTATTTAACCTTATTTATTATTTAATCTTAATTAAATAATAAATAAATAATTTATTAACTTTATTTCTCTTTAATTATTATTTAATATTAATTAAATAATAATTAATTAATTATTTGTCCTTATTTATTATTTATTATTGATTAAATAACAAATAATTAATTCATAAATTTTATGTTAATTAAATAACATTTGAGTAAGTAATTACCAATATTAATTACTTACTCTTACTTAAATGAGAATTATTTAGTTTATTAACTTAAACATTCTTTAATAATTATTTAATATTAATTAAATAATAATTAATTAATTATTTAACCCTATTTATTATTTAATCTTAATTAAATAATAAATAGTTAGTTTAATAACACTAATTCCATTTAATTATTACCTAATATTAATTAAATAATAATTAAATATTTAATTAGTTTAATTATCAATTCGTGGCATTAAAAACTATTACTTAGTAATTTTTAAATAATTTTTTAAGGGTTTAAGCCACTAATAACACTAATAATTATTAATTATACTGAAAAATTCCAAATTAAATACTACAATATTCTTCATGATTTTAGAAAAATTTCGGTCCAAGAGCCGACATAAGAACCGGCTGGGAACCCACTGAACCGACAGTTGCAAATTTTACAAAAAATCCAGACCGGACTGATTTTTCTTTAAAAAAATCTTGCAGGAAGTTCCTTTAGTTTCCAGTTTTAAGGTCTCGTTGGATTCGTATCTTTTCGAAATTTTTCATCATCAAAATCCAAATTTGAACAAGTTTTGGTCACTGAAATTTGCCCAGAAGTGGACTGTTCTTACATTGTTCCGAGAGTGAACATGTTTTGGTAAAAAATGCATATCTCACTCATTTTTTCTTCTTTTTAAGTGATTCCAACGAGATTTTGTTCTTAACTTACCCATAATATGCCAGAAAATATAAAATCATAAAAATAATTTATAGATTTCCAAATGTACAATTTATTCGAGCAAATTACGGTTTGTTCGTCGGTAAAAATATTTTCAAGCATTTTGCTACGCAAACACATACCAATGCACAAGTTAAAACCCATCAAACTATATATCTACCATTCTAGCATGCTTCTAGGCATTTAAATCTTGAACTCCATTTATCTAACATAAAATTACATAAAGCATACAAGATTAGGGTTTAAAGGTTTTTATACCTTATTCTAGTTATAAATTTCTTCTCCTTCCAAAATATTGAATGAAGTTAGATGGCATGAAGAAAAATTTCACTCTATTTTCTCCTTAGAGGTCGGTAGCCCATTGACCCTCTCTCTCAAATATTTTTGCTCTCTTGCTTTGGAAACTTAGGAAAATAAAATGAAGTAACCTTGCTATCAAATGGAATGGGGCTTATTTATAGCCTTGAAAAATGTATACATATAACTTTTATATATATATATATATGTATGTGTATATATATATATATATATATATATATATATATACATACATCATTTCGTATCTTCTCTTTTTCCTTGTCCATTCCATGTTTTAGGGGATTTCTAATTTATTATGCTAACTTTTTGGGGACAAGGCTAGGTAGATTTGGTGAACCACTTTGTACTTATTAAGAAAAATGAAATGAAGCAACATTAATACCCCCATGTGACTCCTCTCCAAATCCGGCAGCCCCCTTCCCATTTTCCCCATTTTATTGATTTTTCAATTAATGATTTATTACTTATTTAATTATCTAGGAGGTCCAATATAAATGGGCTAAAGTTTGGGCTATTCCATTAATTGTTTGGGCTTTTTAAGAAATTGTTTTGTGCCATATAAATTAGCATGGTCTAACTTATTAATTTTATCTTACCCTAATTATTTAATTAGGGTTTCTATTCCACTCATTTTGGAATCCACTCATTTTGGAATTTAAATACTTACTTACATAGATTTAATTATATAGCCCAATTAGACTTTCTTTAATTAGGTTAAAATAATTAATTAGTTGAGATATATATAATAATTCTCTTAAGTTAGTTTACTAGTATATATTTTAAATACTAGCAATCTCTAATAAATATAACCCTTGGCCTTTCTTGGATGATATAGAATATCACAATCATAAATATCCTTGATCAATTCTAACCACCTCCTCAAAAATATACTTCAGACTCTTGTGATCTGTGCATATCTCACACTTCTCTCCATAGAGATAGTGTCTTCAAATCTTAAGGGCAAACACTACCACAACCAATTTCAGGTCATGGGTAGGGTATCCCTTTTCATACTCCTTTAACCGACGTGACGCGTATGCAATGACTTTACCATTCTGCATCAATACATAACCTAGTCCCTTGTGAGATGCACCACTGTATACCGTAAAACCTCTCATACTATCTGGTAAAGATAACATAGGTGCTTCACTTAGTCGCTTCTTCAACTCCTGAAAACTCTGCTCACATTTCTCCGTCCATACATACTTAACTGTCTTCCTTGTCAAATTGGTCAATGACGACGCTATCTTCGAAAAATCTTGAATAAACCTTCGGTAGTATCCTACCAATCCCAAGAAACTTCTGACCTCTGTCAGCGTCTTCGGTTGTCCCCAATTTTTCACCGCTTCTACCTTTGCTGGATCAAGAGAAATTCCCTCGTTGTCGATAACATGTCCCAAAAACTGAACTATTTTCAACCAAAATTCACACTTTGAAAATTTTGCGTACAATTTCTCCTTTCTCAATATCTCCAATACTATCCTTAAATGTTCGGTATGCTCCTTTTCAGTCTTCGAATACACCAGAATGTCGTCAATGAACAAAACCATGAACTTATCCAAGTACTGTTTAAATACTCTGTTCATCAAGTCCATAAAAGCAGCTGGCGCATTCGTCAGTCTAAACAACATCACTAGAAACTCATAATGGCCGTAAAGAGTTCTAAATACTGTCTTTGGTACATCCTCTGTTCTCACCTTCAACTGATGATAACCGGTTCTCAAATCAATCTTCGAAAAATACTTCGCTCCTTTAAGTTGATCAAATAAATCGTCTATTCTCGGTAACAGATACTTGTTCTTGATTGTCACCTTATTCAATTCTTTATAGTCCATGCACAACCTCATCGATCCATCCTTCTTCTTTACAAACAACACCAGTGCTCCCCACGAAGATACACTAGGTTGAATTTACTTCTTGTCCAACAACTCCTACAATTGGACCATTAACTCTTTCATTTCTACCGGAGCCATCTTATATTGTGCTTTAGATATTGGTGTTGTCCCCGGTACTAAATCAATTATAAACTCTATCTCTTGGTCTGGTGGAAGTCCTGGCAATTCCTCTGGAAAGACATCCACAAACTCATTCACTATAGGTATCTGCCCCATGTCAGAATTCACCATCCGTGTATCCACTACATGAGCCAAATAACCCTCACATCCTTTCTTCAACATCTTCCTGACCTGCATCATCGTCAGACAACTCGTTTGTCTGGGCAACTTGCTACCATAAAATATAACCTTAGACTTATTCGGTGTCTTAAGGTGTATGCTCTTTTTCTAACAGTCAATAACTGCCTCATGGTTAAACAACCAATCCATTCCTAAGATTACATCAAATTCTCCTAAGCGTATCGGAATTAAATTCATGCTTAACATATATCCCCTTATTTTCACACAATAATTTCTATGGATAAATTCTACGGGGATCACTTCTTTATTCGCAACCTCTATATCATTGGGTTTTTTAACTTTTCACGAGGTAAGTTTAATCTTTTAGCAAAATTATCAAACACAAATGAACAGGTAGCTCCCGAATAAAATAATACATATACATTTATATTATTGATTGGAATAATATCTGACACCACCTCCTTGGATGCCACTGACTGCGTCTTGAACTGTCATGTTGAATGTCCGAGCTGTCGGCTTACTTTGTTGAACTGACCCTCCAATGGTTAGTTTGGTGTTACTGCCCTTGTTGTCACTTCCTCCATCAGTATTCTTCTTCAACGGACAATCCTTGAATCGCTGACCCGTTCCTTCACATGAAAAACAACCTCCTTTCCTTGGTTTAGGACAATTTGGAGAAATATATCCTTCTTGACCACAATTATAACAAACATTCTTCCCTTTCACACACTCCCCTGAGTGATTCTTCCTACACTTGCTACATGCCTGCTTCTTCTGTTGTAAACTCCCTAGCTAACTCTCTGAGTTGTTGCCACTGCTATTCTATTTGCGTTTCTTGCTGTTGCTACCTCCACTACTAGCGTTCTGATTTCCACCTTCAATCTTTTTTTTGTTCTCTTTTCGATTGTACTTGGATACTGCTTCTCTACCACCTTCTGCAATGATTGCCTTTTCTAAAAAAGTCGAAAACGAATCAATTTGAAATACTGCTACCTTGCTGAAAATCCATAGTTTTAACCCGCTCTAAAATCTTCGCGCCTTTCGTTCCTGTGACAAACGAGAATTTTTGTAACTTATTTTAAATATTTATTGAATTAAATAAATATTTTTCGATAATTCAATTCTTGAATTAATTGATGAATTGATGAATTTGTGGTAGATTAATTTAATTACATGTGTTGCACTAGTTATATTAATGTGGATAATTTTTATGTTTAAAGTATGCGTTTAATTGAATTTATTTGATTAAATACATTATTTAAATAAGTATAATGTTATTTCTAATTAATTTAATTATTAATTAGATATTTAGTAAATGGTCATTATTAATAAATGAGAATTTTATTTATATGACTATGTGATTTAATGAAGAATTATTCTATTTTATTTATTTGATTTTAGTAAGATTATTTAGTTGATTAAAGTGTGACATGAAACTATATAATAAGCTATTTATTAAAATAACCCAAAAGAAGAGTTTATAAGGACTTACCAAACGAAGCCTTAGAGGGGGTTGGAGTCAGTTAACCCATGATGGGATTAACTGACACCCACTCATCAGACTAATTTCTATTCACGTATCCTTTATTATTATTCCCTAAGTCTAAGTCAGAGCAATACAGAGAGAAAAGGAGAGAAAATTTGTGAGAATTTTGAGATTGAAGAAGAAATCCTGTCATCTAGTTGCATAATCTAGCATCAAACCAAAGGTAATCCTTTTAAATTAAGTTTTTATTTATGTTCTGATGAGTTTATTCCATGAACGTATGTTTAAAGTTCTCTGTATTTTCTGTAATTTGATTTCTATGGCTAAATCTTTAAATAATTTGATGTTAGATGTTAGTAAGCATGTATTTATGTGTTTTATATGATTTAAATATGATTTAGAGTAATTTAATAGGTGAAATTTCGTTTATATGAGAATTCAGAAAGTTACAGAGTAGTACAGTGTACGAACATGGTTTGAATGTATGAAATTGAAGTTTGTGTTGCTAGTTAATTGGATAAATTGATAACTTACTTTGATTATGCATGTATAAATGAAGAAAACAAGTTTTAAACGGATTAATTTGGTTGTATAATGAACCTGTTATGTGTGATTTCATGAATATTGAAGAACTCTGATAAAATGATAAGAAACCTTAAATTGATTCTTAGATTCATGATTTATGCCATTTAAGTTGTTAGAATCATGCTAGAAGGCTTGGGTAACAATTATTTATGAATTATAGTGTCTGGGTATGTTTAATTTGACGATTAGAATAACAAGATTGGAAATTTTGGCCTGTTTCTGCGTTCTTCGCGAACTGCAGAAACTGGAATTCGTGATTCTCGCCCCGGCGAGAATTTTGTGAAGGAAATTCTCGCCCCGGCGAGAATTTTGTGAAGAAATTCCTCGCCCCGGCGAGAATTTTGTGAAGGGATTCCTCGCCCCGGCGAAGAATTAAAAAAAAAAGAGTAAAAAGACGAGAGTAAAAATTTTATTCTTTCTTTGTAATCATGGTATGAAATCGTGGTTATACCTAAAGCTTAGGCTAATGTATAAAATGAATGTTAAAGTACTGTAATGGGTGGTAAGCATAACCCATTGATTGTTCAATGTCAACTGAGCTATTAAAATAGAAATTTTGGATGAGAATGAATCCTAACGTGTTTATAATACTGTAACTAATTATTGTTACTGTTTTATAAACGGAATGTATAGGTTGATTAGAGAACGTGAGTCTTAAATTTATAGTCTACGCACGAGGCAAGTATCTTATCCTTACTTTTACGTTTACGCAAGTTTTTAAATTTCATTATCATAGAATACAAGCTTCAGAATGCTATTACTTCTTGAGCAAGTTATTGTTTCTATTCCATTCAATTTCATGGATTCAATGAGACGTTTTTAATTTCCTCTTGTAATGCTTCAGTTACATAGAACTTATTCAATCGTACCTTTTGTGAGATTTAGTTTTGATTCTCGAATTATAACTTTTGAATCTTGATTGACTAGCGAACCCTGATTGATTCGACTAGTCCATAGTTGATGAGCGTTCTAAATTCTAGAAACGTTATTGAAGTAAATCCAAACCAAACTTCCTTTGGTGCGGACTCCGATGTCAAACTGAGATGAACAACCCTTATACAGGGGATTTTATTTACGCGTTAGCGTTAAGATGTTGTGCACATACATGGTACAAAGGGCTGATCCCCCTGAGTACGAGAAGCAAGGTCCATATAGTCTTCGACTGTTAAAGGTTTAAAGTAGGAATACTTGACAACCTGGGACATAGTTCGTGGTCTTAAGACCCTCAGACGTTCTTTTGAATCTTATCTTACATTCTTGACTCAAAAGCTAAATCTTCAATTATTCGATCTCCATTGATTATTTCGCATGTTATTATTGTCGTTGTTGTTATACTTGCTGGGCAATCATTGCTCACTCTTGCATAATAACATTGCAGCTAAAGTTGAAAGAACTGATGAGCCATCCACTAGTAAGGGCAAAAGAAAAGCAAACAAGTGATGAAGACTTGTTGTATTTGCTTTATTGTTGTTTATGTAATAGACTTGATTTATGTTTTCCGCACTGATATTTATTTAAGGTTAGATGACCTGGGATTTGTTTATGAATGATGTTGTAACCCTCTAATGGGAGATTTCTATTTCTATTCAAGTATTTTCATTTATATTTGAATGGGTAGTTAGATGTGATGTGATGATTTTTGGATTATGAACACCAAATCCTGAGGAAATGAAGTACCCGGATTTGGGGGTGTCACAGTTCCTCGGTATCCACCTGATGTGGTGTAAACCTTTTTAACTCGTTGAACTTGGCGGCGTACTCTGAGACTGACATGTTTTCTTGCTTTAACTCTAAGAACTTAACTTCCATTCTTCCTTGCATACTCTTTGGGAAATAATTTTTGAAAAATAATTCTTTAAATCTTTCCCATGTTACTACTCCTTCTCCGGCTCTATTCTAATTTAATTCCCACCAGAAATTAGCCCCTTTCATCAAATATGTAGCAAAAGTTGTCTTTTGTTCTTCTGCAACTTTTGCAATAATAAAAGCCTTCTCCATTTCTTTTATCCATGTTTGAGCTTCTATTGTGTATGT
This sequence comes from Aralia elata, assembly GCA_034770075.1. Taxonomy (NCBI): domain Eukaryota; kingdom Viridiplantae; phylum Streptophyta; class Magnoliopsida; order Apiales; family Araliaceae; genus Aralia; species Aralia elata. The sequence goes on from CM068380.1 coordinate 4,217,696, forward strand.
TGTTCCCTTAAATTCTGGCGGTCCTACTGCCTTAAAGTCCTTAAAGTTCGCCAAACGATTCTCTGGTTGATTGCCTGCGGCTGGTGCTCTATTCTACATTGCCTCTGCTAACATATTCACAAAATCTTACATCGGGTTTGCATTACCTCCTTCATTATTATTGAATTTATATACCCTTCGGTGTCGTTGTTCTCTCCTTGGCGACATTATCTAAATAAACAAAACCTTAAATTATTCTTTGTGTTTTACCTTTTATGTCACATCTTACTAGTATTACATAATATTGCATTTATATTCACATCTTATCATAATATTGCATTTATATTCATATACCAAAGTGTAGTGTCACACTCTTACATCTTTTGGCGCATTACTATAAATGCTAACTATCCTATTTTTTAAACAATAAAAGATGGGATCTACCAAAAGTTATACTCCTCTATACCCATAAGATGGGGATACATTCTATTTACATACTACTTCACATTGCCTGAGGTTTACATCACACATCATATAACCCTAGTAAACAAAATGGGTACATACTGCATCTATCTACGTACATAAGACTATTAAACCATCACATATCACTGCCTGTTGTGTTGGGTCACATCTGCATGCTCATGGGGTGCAACTCCATCCATAAGTCGACGTCGAACAGAATGACTCGACTCTCCTATCTCACTACAAAAAAATGGGCCTTTAGCAGCGATTTTTCGGGCAACGACTTTATACGTCGTTGCTAAAAGTATATGTTTTAGCAACGAAATGTATCCTGTGTTGCAGATTGTGTCAGGCTTTCACTTTTTGCAACGAAATTCATAAGTCGTTGCAAAATTTCGTTGCTAATTCATTGGCGGGAAAATTGTCTTTAGAAATTCGTTGCAAAATTTTCGGCCACTTGCTTTCCCGTCATCGTGGGCAACGAAAGTTCTTTTTGTTGCTAAAAATGGGGCTTTAGTAACGATTTTTCAAGCAACGACTTTATAAGTCGTTGCTAAACGGGTATGTTTAGCAACGAAACTTGTCCTTCGTTGTAGACTGTGTCAGGCTTTCACTTTTTGCAACGAAATTCATAAGTCGTTGCAAAATTTGGAAACAAAATTCGTTAGAAATTCGTTGCAAAATTTCTAATCACTTGATTTCTTCTCATCGTGGGCAACGAAAGTTTTTTTGTTGTTATATTTCGTTGTCTAATATGGACCACATTCATTGGCAACAATTTTTATTTTCGTTGCATATTTTATACAACTTTTTGCAACGACTATTAAAATGTTGCCTTAAATTAAAATAATCCCAATAAGCATGTTTTTGTAAGACCATATTCTGTATTCGGAGAATTGTCAAAAAATATTCGTATTTAGTATTTAAAATTTATGTCCAAATGCGAAAAATATTTGTTTCTATTTTTTATTTGAATAAACAAATTATTCAAATATCCGAATTCGAATGTCAATCACCTAATAAACAATTTATTCAATTTATTTATAAAAAGTAAAAATAAAAAAATATTGACCAATTACTAACAAATCACAACTATTTAAAGTTGTAAAAATACATATCATAAATGGAAGACATATCAAATACATCATCATTCATAATTGATCACAAAAATCAATTAAAATTTACTAATATAAATTGTACATATTAGCTGTATAAATTTTAAATAATAAAATAATAATAATAATTATTATTATTATTTTAATTATTATTAATTTATTATTACTATTATTATTATTATTATTATTATTATTATTTTAATTATTACAAGTATTATTATTATTATTATTATTATTACAATTATTAATATTATTGAACTCTGGCAAATCTTTCTATTATAAATATTTGTTATTCGCTAATGTACTCATCTTTGTAATTTATTAGATCGATTCTTATACTTACCCATGGGTTTTTTTAAATTTAAATTTAATTTGTTCGAGTCCTATAACAATAAAAAGAAAAATCTATCAAAATTATAAATTTTACTCGAAAAACATTGTTACCCACATGACTAGTACAAAAATATAAATAAATTTGATTCAGTGGTTAAAAAATTTTTGAATGTAATTTTATATTTAGGGTATTTAATTTGTAACTGCTTTATATTATTTGAAGGTATTTTAATTATTATTATTATTTTAATTATTATTATTATCATTTTAAGTATTTAAAATTTATTATTATTATTACAATAATAATTATTACAATTATTATTATTATTATTTTTATTACAATTCCTAGTACAGTGGCCAAAAAGTGTATTATCTCATTTTCACATGCATAGAAACGATGCTAAGTGGTTTAAATATTAGTGTTACATAAATTTTAACATGATAGGTAGTTGGTTCAGTGGCTTTTGTTGGAATATAAAGTTTCTAGTGTCTTGAGGTCTGGAGTTCAACACTCATGAGCAACATTTTTTTTAAAATAATTTTTAAGCATGGCAAGCCCGTTAGTATTAAGACTTGAACAAAATACAAAAGATGATATATTGAGGTATAAATTTCAACATAGATTTGGCAGCCATGAAATAAGTCATGTTGCTGCATGCCTGCATTTACCAATGTTAGAAAGTAAAAAGTGTTCACAAGACAAAAGTGTTTACCAATGCGATAATTAAAATTTTAAATAATAAAATAATAATAATAATTATTTTAATTATTTTAATTATTATTATTATTATTATTTTAATTATAATTATTATTATTATTATTATTATTATTTTAATTATTACAAGTATTATTATTATTACAATTATTAGTATTATTGAACTCTGGCAAATCTTTCTATTATAAATATTTGTTATTCGCTAATGTACTCATCTTTGTAATTTATTAGATCGAATCTTATACTTACCCATGGGTTTTTTAAAATTTAAATTTAATTTGTTCGAGTCCTATAACAATAAAAAGAAAAATTTGTCAAAATTATAAATTTTACTCAAAAAACATTGATACCCACGTGACTAGTACAAAAAAAACAAAATAAATTTTGATTCAGTGGTTAAAAAAACTTTGAATGTAATTTTATATTTTGGATATTTAATTTGTAATTGCTTTATATTATTTTAAGGTATTTTAATTATTATTATTATTTTAATTATTATTATTATCATTTTAAGTATTTAAAATTTATTATTATTATTACAATAATAATTATTACAATTATTATTATTATTATAATTATAATTATTACAATTCCTAGTGTAGTGACCAAAAAGTGTATTATCTCATTTTCACATGCATAGAAACGATGCTAAGTGGTTTAAATATTAGTGTTACATAAATTTTAGCATGATAGGTAGTTGGTTGAATGACTTTTGTTGGAATATAAGGTTTCTAGTGTCTAGAGGTCTAGAGTTCAGCACTCATGAGCAACATTTTTTAAAAATAATTTTTAAGCATGGCAAGCCCAGCTCCACGTCAGCAAAAATATGCACAGTCAGCATTTCGTCCGTTTTTTCGGACGAAAATTAAAAATAATGACCATTTTATAATTTTTGAGAGTACAATTATTCGATTGTAACAAAAAATATTTCGGTAACCACAATGAAAATCGGACCCTAGTACAGTGACCAAAAAGTGTATTAGAGGAAAATTCTTCATTACTTTGCTTGAAGTAAATCTTAGAGAATCAATGATATATTTTCACAAAAATATTTCTAATTTTAAAGATAGATATTAAATTAATATAAAATAAATTTTAAAATTTTAAGTATATATTCTATTAAAGGTACATGCTAATCATTTTAATTACATTAACTAAAGTTTAAAATTATAAACTATATTTGGTATATATATATACATAAATATTTTTAGAATTATATAGAGGTACAAATCATACGTTTACGAATAACTGAATGATATAATTTAAGTATTTGGATAAGTAATATCAATATTATTGATGCAGTTATTGAGCATTTTTTTGTGACAGAGTTACACAAATTAATTATTAACTCTAAAAGTAACCGTCTAAAAAGTGGTTGACTTTATAATATAGATATATACATACTTTCTACGAATGATGAATAATAAATGACTTTGACCCTTCACTTTAAATGACTTTATTACCTTGATTATCCTTATCTACTTCTGAACAATGATGAAAACTTATTTATATATATATATATATATATATATATATATATAATTAGAATATATATATATATATATATAATTTAATATAATTAATAATAAAATACTCTCTCCGTCCCAAATTAATTGCTCAATTTTGACCTTTTAAAGTCAAATTGACCATTTTTAAAACTAATCTTTTTACTATTTTTGCTAAAATATAGGTGAAGAAATTATAACCAAAAGAAAGTATATACAATTTATTACTAACCTCAATTTTTATAATTTTAGAAATATATTTATATATGCTTAATTATTAATTCTAAAAATAGTCAATTTGACTTAAAAAGCCAAAATTAAGCAATTAATTTGGGACGAAGGGAGTACAATTTAAATGTTATTAGGATACTAAGAAAAAATGAGTTTATATGATAAATTATAGGGAAAGTTGTTGATTTTATGTGCAAGGAGATATGATTCATCTGCCAAACACCAAAAAAAAAACAAAAAAAAAACAGATATGTCGAGTTCCATCTTAATCTGCACCAAACAAACCCTTCCATCTAGATCTAGATCTGCACCATCTCCACCCAAGTTCTCTACTGTCGCCGCCTCCTTGGCCAACAACGCCGCCTAAGAGTACCGCCCTGCCGAGTGTGAATGCGCAGGCCTCGACGACGGAGCCTCCACCTCCGAGTCGGAGGCCGGTGGGAATGTAGTGGATGGTTGGAAGGACCAAATAAGGTGTATATTCTGTTTTTGGCTTGCGGGGACCTCAGTGGGTATGATTCTGACCGTTCTTATCCAATTCCTAAAGGCCAGACGGAACTTACCAGAGCTTGGATCCTGTACAACCACCGATTGCTCCACCTTATAAGAGAGCTCTTGAAATGAAGAAAGCTTCTAGTCAGGGAATCCGGGATCTTGAGAAGCTCTCTCTTGATTATTAATCATTCTATCAGGTATTACCTTTCAATAGACGCCCAATTTTTATAGTGAGATGATATAGACATGCAACTGATTATTGAATTAATTTTTGGGGGACCATCATAATTCATAATTATACAAGTTGTTCATGTCGCTGTGTTGAATTGAAATGTCCAGATTTGTATACATAATAATATCCTCATGTATTCTATCATACAGAAGTATTTATTTTGAGTGGATGCTAAAACTCCATACATATCTCTCTCGTCTCACTCCATCCCTCTGTCCCGCTCAAAATTGGAACCCTTAAAGCAATTCTGCATATTGAAACTATTTGAGCAGGTAATTATCGTTAATTATTATATAAAATTTCTAGGTCTCGTGTGTATAGCTTATCAGTTCTCTAATTCAAATTACCTAATTGACCAAATCAGGATTTGAAGCTTGTGGTCATAAATATTACGTCTGAATAATTTCTAATTTTGAAGAACCATCACAAGCTTACCTACTAATTATATATGCGAGAGTATATCATTTGTTACTAAGAACTATCTTGATTAGAACTTTTTTCCCCCTGTATATGTTAGTTTGCACCACAAATCATTTGGGTCTACTTTCCTGTATGAAAAATTTTAATGAAAGAAAGAACACACTCTAGTATGTGTGGAGGCACATATAGTGTTTGGAGCTATTCTTAATGTAGTCAGCTTCATACCATTTAATTTTGTTTGGTTGTTTACTTGTTTTTATTTTATTTTATTTTTTTTTGTGTTTGTGTTTTTTTTAAAAAAAAATATTAAACTTGTTGGTGCCTACCTATGTTGCTACTTATGTTGATCATTGATGTCTGTCCATAAAAAAGTGATGTATAATGTATTTATTAAGGTTCATATTAAGGCTTGGACTTGCTTGACAATGTTGTTTAAGGTTTGTCAACTTTTTTTTGTTTGGAAAGGATGGCGCACTGTTTGAATATTGAGATTAGAGGAACCAAAGATGAAAGTCTTGATACTGTGTGTACCTACAGTAGTACAGTTTGCCTGTTAATATTTTATCATATCATAAAATATTTTTTTTAAGTGCTTGTATCTGTATTTTTTTTTATTAATAAGAGCTTCCTTCCAATCAAGATGTGCGAATATGGAAGAAGTCTAATCTATAGATATTATCTTTAAAGATAGATATTGTTGTGTTACTGGTGCACGGAACGCAAGTTATGTCTCAATATAGATGGTTCGCTATATGTAATCACATAGGCAGACCAAAGATTTTCTTTTGAAGGAAGTTTCAAGTGATAACTGCTGGCAATTTTGTATTGTTTTGTTAATACGGAGCAGAGTTCACCATACTTAATATTCAAATTCACTGATATAAGTTTCCTTTTGCAGGAAAAGAAAGCATTGAAAGAAGAGAAGATGAAACAAGAGAAGTATATGTTTCCTGAATGTCCAGTTCCTGGGCAAAGGTTTGCATAATTATTTTTTTTCTTCTTATTTTCTCCCTCCCCATTGTTGAGTTAGGAAATAACTAAGGTCTTCTCTTCTCAAGTTATGTTCTCATATAATTTTGTATTGTTGTGACTTTGATTTCTGGCAGCTGGAAAAAAATTAGGCATGATAATACTGTCACTTGGTTAGCCTTTTGGAATGATCCAATCAATCCAAAGGAATTTAAATATGTGTTCCTAGCGGCTAGCAGTTCGTTGAAAGGACAGAGTGACAAGGAAAAATATGAAAAATCAAGGAAGTTAAAGGTACCTCAGATGCAAGTTTACTTGACAGTATTGTCTAATAAGTGTCATTTGTTTTGTCTTATACTACCTAATAGCTGTAACAAAAAATACCAAGGAAAAAAAGACCTTATAGCTATATTTTTTTTTAATTTTAGGGTTACATAGAAGGCATCAGAGCAGCTTACACTAAGAAATTTTCTAGTAAAGATGTCACAAAGCGACAAGTAGCAGTGACAACTTATCTAATCGACAAATTAGCTCTGAGGGCAGGCAATGAGAAGGTGCGATATCAATGTAACAGAATATATTATCTTGCACTCTGTCTGAATATATTATTGTTAAACCCTTCCACTTGTATTTGCATTGCACTTGATTCATACAGGTTGTTGAAGTTTCTAGACGCCGAGAAAAACTAAGAGAATCAAATGGCAATCCTGAGATTTCATTGAGGCTAGAAGCTGCTGAAGCAAAGCTGATGGAGCTAAAATTAAACATGGCTATATTGGGTAAAGAAGTTATCGCGACAATGGATGCTGTGGAAGGTCAGCAACAGAGGTTGACACTCTAGCGACTTATAACCATGGTAATTCCTTCTGCTTGTCTTATATTATGTAGACCCCAATTTGTTCTCACTAGAATTGTTGTCCGAAAGGTTCTTAACTTACTTCATTGTGTGATCCTGTTTTAATTCCATCTTGCTGTTGTTTACTTCCTTGACTTTTAGTTCCTATTGGCGATTTAGAAAATTTGTTGATCATCATTTAATGTAGAGATATATATTTGTGTTTGTGTGTTTATACCATTGGTAGAAATAAATGGCTTTATAGTTTGTTAATTCAGGTTCCGCTTTATAATAGGGCTTCATCTTACTTCTAGTCCTGTGAAACTTAAAAGATATGAGTTTACATAATTCTGGAAGTAACAAACAATCTTGTGAAACTCTTATAAGAAAAGTATTACTCCTCCATCTAGAAAATAGAGTGTTTATTTGGGGATTTTTCTGCCTGGGTTTTAGGAGATTGAAAACACATTTATACATTATATTTTTCTATTCTCGACAAAATTTTATGTTATATATTTGTGTCTGTTTATATTATTTTAGGACTTTTAGGTTTATAGTGTCCTGCAAATCTGAAGGGGTTAATGTTGTGATATTGGGATTATAAAACAATGTATAGAGTGGAAGAGTTTTAGGTTGAGCTTACATGGCTTCATATTTTTAAATCATGTTGCACAGCTGACAACCCCACATTTTTCTTATATACTTGTTGAAGCCTGTTTTTTCTAGATTATTAATGGCTTTAATGGCTGAAGAGGAATGAATGAGGTATGAAATCTATAGATAACAAGTGGTAGCAGTATGAGATTATAATGTTCCTCCAAAAATTAATAAGTTGAGGGGCAGGATACCCTGATATTGTCACACGGTAGCGTAAAAGTTTAAACAGTTCAGGTGAACAATAAAGCTGGTATTGGTTTGTTTCTAGATCTTGTCCTGAAAGTCTATTATTTATTAATTTCTAATTAGGTTAATAGACCTGTTTATGGATTATAAATAATATAATAGCACTCAATACGAATTCATGTGTAATTAAATCTATGATGTGTGTGATTATAGCTAGCATCTTTGGGGCATATACTATATGGAAATTTGTCGTCTCAAGAAAAGTTTTTCCACATTGACTAATAGCATCAACGTTTCCATAATTGTTGTCCTTTCTATATAGAAATCTAAACATTGTTATTTAAGATTGTGTGATGGTATTTAAGATTGTGTGATGCTTGTGGTTGTTGAATGTGACTAAATTCTGACTTGAGGTCAACATATAATAATAATCTACTAGTCTTGTAACAAAAAATATGTTTACCACTATGCCTACTGAAATTAATTCATGAAATGGCCGATTAAGATTCCAATTTTTTCTTGTAACAGAGCAATCATATAGTCGCACTGAAGGTTCTTTTTCTATTTGGATTTGTAGCAAAAGATATTGTGATTGCCTATTTGTCTTTTTGTACTTATGAGGAATACGGTGTACATTAGTACCACGTAGCAACTCTATTGTCTTTGATTTTGGCATTAAGTGCCTCTGGTGACCTATTTGTTTCATTTTCCTGACTTGCTATTATTTTTAAATATGTGCAGCAAGACTGCTTCTACGACCTGCCTTACAATACTGGGTATCAAATTTTCGTGCTACGTTTACGGAAGACAAGGGACGAAATTATGAAGTGTACTCTCTATATATGTAGATATATACTTTGATTGAAGAATTGTGGTAGCTTTAGATGGTTAATTGTAAAGATAATGAATGATTATGTAGTGGATGATTTTATTAAGTTAATAATATTTTAGTTTTTTTTGTATTTTTGCCATTATTTGCAATGGGGACATTGAGCCAGCCAGGTACACAAAAAGAATGTCAAATTTTGATTTGGCAACAATATAATTCGTTACCAAAGCATTGAACAAGTTTTAATATAGCAACAATTTTTTATACATTTAGCAACAAATTTTCGTTGCTAATGGCATTAAAAATATATTATTTGGCAACGAAAAATTAACTTAATAACAACGGAGAGGATATTGTTGCTAATACAAAAATAAAAGGTAACATTTTTTATCGTTGCAAATCATATCAACTTTCGTTGCACATATAAAGAAATGACAACATATAATGTCGTTGCTAATCAACGACTTTCGTTGCTATTGAAAAATAACCAGCAACAAACATTTTCGTTGCTGATTCAGCATAATTTCGTCGAATAATATAATCAGCAACGAAAATCGTTGCTAAAAAGTTTACATTCCGCAACGAAAGCAAGTTTAGGCAACAATTTTCATAATTTACTGCAATGAAAAATGTCGTTGCAAAATGGTGTCAATTGCAACGAAAATGCATGGCGTTGCAAAAAAAAAGAGTTCATTTTGTTGCCAATTAGCAGGCTTTTGCAACGAAATGGGGTTTTGAGCAACGAACATTTAATTATTCTGCAACAATACATTTTGTTGCTAAAGGATCGATGTCTCTGTATGAAAGCCAAATTTCGTTGCAAAATGTATTACTTTTGGCAATGAAACAAAATGTTCGTTGCGGAACAATTAGCAACGCTCATTGCGCAACGAAAGACGCAACGACAGTAAAGTCGTTGCCAAAACCCTTTTGCAACGAAATTTGACACCTTTTGCAACGAAAATCGGTTATTGCTGAAGTCCCATTTTTTTGTAGTGAGACCCCTCCTATCTCCAACCCAAGGACTCATATAGGCAGAATCCAATGCTCGCCCCAAGGACTTTATTTTGATATCTCTTGCTTGCAACTCTGCCTCTAGCTGGTCAACCCTCCTCACTGCTCGGACCCAGACATCCTCAACCCGAATCCTTTCAGCGATCTCTAAATCAAACTTAAACTGCATCGCCTGATACTCTACCTTCAACACTCCCAGCTTCACTTCTTCTTGATCCAACCTTTCTTTCAGCTCAGCTAACTTAACTTGAGCCTGATGAGCTGCATCCCTATATTGCTGCTCCATAAACTGATGTGTGAGGTCCTCTGCCTCCAAGTGGTCAACTCTATCCTCCAACTCATTGTTCCTAGCAAATAAGTCCCCTATCAAGACACCCTGATAGGTATCTTCTATCACTTTGTGCTTTACTGGCTCTTTTATCGGATCTACTTGCTCTTGATCAAGTATGTGACTGTCTTGTCTCTCCTCCGACATCCTATAATCACAACACCAAAAGCAAACAATAAACCACATCAGTATCACAATAAAATATATTCATTGATGAAATGAAATAATATTTTATTACGTACAATCTATACTGGATGAATTTCCACAATCCATCTCCTAGCATACTATATACGAGTTTTCTTCTAAGGTTATAACCTAGGTTTCGTATCCTAATGTTTATAACTTATAGCTCTGATACCAACATGTGACGCCCCCAAATACAGGTTCACTAACCTTGGATTTAGTACTCACGATCCATCATCCTCATACACATTCTATAAACTATTGTGGAATAATAAACATACATTGATCATTATAATAAGGTTCTATAATAAATCCAAAAGTCTTCTTAACCTTAACTTAGTACATACCTTTAATATTACAAAAGGGTTACATAAATAATTACATCAGATAATATGATAATTAAACGTTCACATAAATCTAATCTTGAGCTTTGCCTTTTCCCTTATCCTTCTTGGAACTTTCCGGCTTAGTTGAAATAAACGTCATGCTATAGCAAGGGTAAACAACTAATTTGCTTAGCAAGTTTAATTATGAAGGAGATATATCATGATTAGAAAGGAATTTAACTTTCAATGTTCAACAATAAAATTCGATTGTGAAGGAACATGAATTAAGTTTCAATAATTGGATATCTGAATAATTGAATAACAGATACTGAGTTGTCTAGAGTGACCATGAACGACTACGGAGGTTGTCAGTATTTAAACTGGTCCTCTAAATAAGTTTTGGTAATCAAGGGGATCAACTTTTCATACCCGATAAATTATGCATAACCATTTAATAAACGAGCAACAATTGTTTTTCAATATCATGCTTTAATAAAATTGTTCTTTTTCTCAGTCAAGAGTCCTTACCATAACAATTGGTTAGGAACAATTTTTAAAAACATATTTGATTTAACAAATTTAAACATATTCGATCTAGCTGATACAACTAGCATAGATCTAACTCATAAACAGTTCATGAATGACAAAATTTTAATTGATTCATAGTTCAACAATAATAGAACAAGAATTCAATTACATAAAGTATGAATATCAATAATCATTATGGATGTGGAATAATCAACAATAATTATCCACTAACTTTATTTAAAATAATAACTCAAGTTTGAGTTAGGAAACTTGCAATAAGCGGGATAAGTTTAAGATTAGAGACTTGCTTGTCTGACGAGCTACTGCTATCTAACTTTCATTAATACTCTTTGAATGACCTAACATTGGTAATGTTGGTTTATCAATTAGTACTGAGTATAATTGCATATCTATATGCTTACTCATGCTATAAATCAATCACACAACACCCATAATTTAATATACTATCATTAATCCTATAAGACATTTAATTGATCTTAGATCAATGATTCAATTAATTAATAATATTTTTCTTCAGTGATAAACACTTATTAAATCCTTAAACAATTTATTATAATTGTTTAATTAATGTGCTATGTAAATTCTCTTTATTTTGTAATCTCTATCTTCATTTAATTATTATTTAATATTAGTTAAATAGTAATTACTTAATTACCTATAGTTATTATTTAATAATAAATAATAACTAATTATATTTACTTATTATTTAATGTTAATCAAATAATGAGTAATCAAATTATTAATCTTATTTATCTTTAATTATTATTTAATATTAATTAAATAATAATTATTTATTTATTTATCCTTATTTATTCTTTAATATTAATTAAATAATAAATATTTAATTTATTAACTTTATTTGTCTTTAATTATTATTTAATATTAATTAAATAATAATTAATTAATTAGTTGTCCTTATTTATTATTTAATATTAATTAAATAATAAATAATTAATTCATAAATTTTATGTTAATTAAATAATATTTGAGCAAGTAATTACCAATCTTAATTACTTACTCTTACTTAAATAATAAGTATTTAGTTTATTAACTTAAACATTCTTTAATCATTATTTAATATTAATTAAATAATAATTAATTAATTATTTAACCCTAAGTTAGTTTAATAACACTAATTTCATTTAATTATTACCTAATATTAATTAAATAATAATTAAATAGTTAATAATACATAAATAATATTTAATTAGTTTAGTTAACAATTAGTGGCATTAAAAACTATTAATTAGTAATTTTTAAATGATTTTTAAGAGTTTAAGCCACTAATTAACTAATAATTACTTAATTATACTGAAAAATGCCAAATTAAATATTACAATATTCTTCATGATTTTAGAAAAATTTCAGTCCAAGAACCGACATAAGAACCGGTCTGGAACCAACTGAACCGACCATTGCAAATTTTACAAAAAAAATAGATCGGACCGGTTTTCTTTAAAAAAAATTATGCAGGAAGTTCCTTTAGTTTCCAGTTTTGGGGTCCTTCACGGAAACATGAATAAAATAAAATCTATAACTCGAATTGACGTCTAGTTAGTCTCGTTGGGTTCGTATCTTTCCGAACTACAATTTTCCATCATTAAAATCTAAATTTGGACAAGTTTTTGTCACCGAAATTCACCTGGAAGTGGACTGTTCTTACATGGTTCTGGCAGTGAACATGTTTTGGTAAACAATGCATATCTCACTCATTTTTACTTCTTTTTAAGTTATTCTAATGATTTTTTATTCTTAACTTATCCATAATATACTAAAAATATAAAATCACAAAAATAATTTATAGATTTCCAAATGTATAATTTATTCGAACAAGCTATGGTTTGTTCGTCGGTAAAAATGTTTTCAAGTATTTTGCTAAATTTTGCTACACAAACACATACCAATGCATAAGTTAAAACCCATCAAAATATATATCTAACATTCTAGCATACTTCTAGCTATTTAAATCTTGAACTCCATTTATCTAACATAAACTTACATAAATCATACAACATTAGGGTTTAAAGGTTTGTATACCTTGTTTTAGTTGCAAATTTCCTCCTCCTTCCAAAATATTGAATGAAGTTAAATGGCATAGAAAAATTTCACTCCTTTTTCTCCTTAGAGGTCGGCAGCCCCTTGACCCTCTCTCTCAAATATTTTTGCTCTCTTGGTTTGGAAACTTAGGAAAATAAAATGAAGTAACCTTGTTATCAAATGGAATGAGTCTTATTTATAGCCTTGAAAAATGTATACATATAACTTCTCTCTCTCTATATATATATATATATATACATACATCATTTCATATCTTCTCTTTTTCTTTGTCCATTCCATGTTTTAGGGGATTTCTAATTTATTATGCTAACTTGTTGGGGACAAGGCTAGTAGATTTGGTGAACCACTTTGTACTTACGAAGAAAAATAAAATGCAGCAACATTAATACCACATACATTATTTCATATCTGCTCTTTTTCTTTGTCCATTCCATGTTTTAGGGGATTTCTAATTTATTATGCTAACTTTTTGGGGACAAGGCCAGTAGATTTGGTGAACCACTTTGTACTTATGAAGAAAAATGAAATGAAGCAACATTAATACCCCCATGTGACTCCCCTCCAAATCTGGCAGCCCCCTTCCCATTTTCCCCATTTTATTGATTTTTCAATTAATGATTTATTTACTTATTTAATTATCTAGGAGGTCCAACATAGATGGGCTAAAGTTTGGGCCATTCCATTAACTGTTTGGGCTTTCTAAGAAATTATTTCGGGCCATATAAATTAGTATGGTCCAACTCATTAATTTTATCTTACCCTAATTATTTAATTAGGGTTTCTATTCCACTCATTTTGAAATTTAAATACTTATTTACATAGATTTAATTATATAACCCAATTAGACTTTCTTTAATTAGGTTAAAATAATTAATTAGTTGAGATATATATAATAATTCTTTTAAGTTAGTTTACTAGTATATATTTTAAATACTAGCAATCTCCAATAAATATAACCCTTAGGTTATTTAATTCCCATACCTAATATATAATATTAGGTTACAAGGTTTTCTTTTTAATTCTCTTTATATAATAAATAAATATATATATATATATATTTATAATATATATTTATTTAATCATATACATATTTCACATAAGTCACAAAATATTTTCCATCATTGATAAATATTTAATACATTTATTTAATCACATATTCATTCACCATATGTCACAAAATTTTCAATATTATTAATATTTAATTAATATATTTATTTACGATGTGACTTAAAATTCTTAGTTATTACAGCAAGTATGTTCAGGTATCACATTATTTTATTTATAATTAAGATTTATTCATAGTCCATAATGAACTTGTACTCTTATTAATGTTGCATGTTCTTTCTACCTTATGATGGTTTAATGGTTAATACACATCTTTACATTGACTATTTATTTGGTTAAAGCAATTTTATACAGTTGACAACGACAATTTGTGTTTGGATATATTGATTGACATATACACCATTATTACTGGTTTTTGTTTCCTCTATCTTTCCTTCTTAATTTTTAATACACTGTATGAATATTGTATTCTGTTTCACTTAGAAACATCCCACAAATTTTGAGCACTCTACACATTTGAAGATGGAAATATATTGTGAATTTATGTATATAATCATTATATTACTCTTGTTCTAAACCTTATATGAATTACAATAACCTTATGTTGCAATTGTTCTCAATCTTATATTGGTAAACACCATGCCTTGGTTCGTGTTACAAGGCAGCGGTGGAATGCAACTTTCGGAACAATAGTGGAGATCTGGAGTTGCATTAATCTTTATTTAAATTCTTAGATTTTCCATAATTCCATAATATCCTCGTTTTGAGATCAATGTACATTTTCCTCTATGATGCGCAAATCCTCCTTTTGCAGCCAATCTTAAAAAATGTGTAATGTTTATCAATACTTAAAAAAATGTTTATAATTTGATTTATACATTTGATCAATCTGCTATAGAGGCCCTTCAGTATATTTTGTTAATTTATCAAGCAACTTTTTATATAATTTTATCCTTCTTGTGGGCAATCAAACATTTCGGCAGAGTGATTCAACTTGTCATTTCAACCTTCTGTGGCCAACCTTGATATATGTTTCTCAACTTGATTTATAAATTTGATCAATGTGCTAGTGAAGGACCTTTTTGTATACTTTATAAATATGACAAGCAACTTTATGTTCCATTTTATCCTTCTTATGGACAACCAAATTGTTCAACAAGGGAGGGCGGCAACTTTTCAGTTTAGCCATTTATTGTTTTGCACCCTTAATGGTGTGATATTGCGAGTACCCAAAAATAAAACCTTACTGTAAAAGATTTATTGTAGTAGTGCAAGTAAGAGTCGATCCCACAGAGAATGATTAGTCTAAATTTATACTTTAATTTGTAAACCAAAGGGGGGTTGGAATTTTATTTAACTAATTAACTGAAACAAAATACTAATAAAATAAAGACTTTAGTTCTTACATTCAATATCACCTTATCATAGCAATATTTATCTTTCAATAAAATTAATAGTCCTAGGTAACAACAAGCTCTGCTACCCGAAACTCCCCTTAATTATCACTCAATGAAACAAACTCTTCATAAAATTCTAACCATTATACAACCTAGAACAAACTCTCTAAATTTAATATAACAGTAGCATTAAGATCTAGGGAATTATACTATTCTAAGCAATAAACACACAAGCTCGGATTATTTAACTTGTCTTCCAATAATCATAGCAATACTCAAAAGTTTGACCACAATCATGTATCACTAATTGTTACTAATGATTAGGAATAATATCAATTACACGTAATACTATCCCTTGATCTAGCAGATGATATCAGTTAACCAATTTAATCCTGCAGAAACTAAATTAGTTAAGCCAAATAACATTCAACAGTTAAAACAGATTATCAATAATGAACTTCATATAAGAAGGAATGAATAGGGTAAATAAAGTTCAACATCCATTTGGAACTAAATAAAAGAAATGAGAAGAGTTCATAGTAAATATGAAAAATATAATTTACAAGATATTCAATAATAATAGAATTCAAAAATAAAGGAAGATTTTAGAGAAGAAAAACTATGTTTTGATATCCGGCTGTCACTTCGGATCACAATCTTCAATCTCCAAGCTTTCACCTTCGATTCTAGACTTCCATAAGTGTTGATCTCTTGCTTGCTCTTGAACTATAAAAATGGAGAGGAGAGTAGCCTCCCCCTGGAGGTCTACTTCCTCTCTCTACTCCTATACTAACAAACTAATGTGGAGAATGGATACAAAGATTTGGTGTATGAATTGGTGGTAAATTAGTGTGTGAGTTGGTGTCTTACAAGCCTAGCTTCACTTGGTATTTATAAGAACTCATGGTGTGCTAACCTATCATCATAAGTCAAGATCAAACACTCAATATACTCATGTGCATCAGCCAACCAAGGAAGAATCCACCCAAAAACGTGCCCATGTGATGCACAAATAGTCCAAATCTAACAACTAAATTGATTAGCACCTTGTAAGCCAATTTTGAATCAGCAAACCACCGATTTTGGACTTGGGCAAAGAACAAAATTTGTAGCCCTAAATTTTTTAATGAATTTGGGCTTTTGAATCACCTGATTTGGAATTGGGAAGCTCAAATTATGGCCCAAGTACTCCAACTGGTCCGAACAGAAATCCAGTCTAGGCGGGATTCGGATCAGTTCATTTTGTTACACTATTTGGAGGTCCAAATGAACTCGAATTTTTGCTCACCATAACATTCCAGAAAGCTTGAGAAGTCCACTAAAAACTTCAAGAAGACCACATTCTTATATGGAAACTCTAACACCATTCAAATCGCAAACGAAGCTCTAGAGGTCAATCTGTCCAACCGAGCAATTTCCTGGAATATTCAGCTTCGACGTGTGTTGGAAAATTGTCTGTAACTCTCTCATCCAAGCTCTGATTTGGGCATTTCAAGATGTTTGGGAAAGTTAAGAAATAGATCTACAACTTTCCTTGTTTGAGCGTTGAGAGATACAAGCTGGATCAAAGACTAAATTGAGCTCCAAGGGGCTGCTATGTTAATGATAAATTCTGTGCATTGATTCAAGTACCCTTTTATTTTTTTTCTATAAAACAAAGTAAAAACACATAAAAATGATACAAAGATGCATTCTATACCAATAAGATAAAAACACATAAAAAGGAATATAAATTATTCAGAAACTCACAAATCATCAAGCTAAAAATACTCAATTTATAGGTATAAAATCGACTTATCAAATACCCCCAAACTTGAACCTTTTCTTGTCGTCAAGCTAAACAAACACAAATTATAAAAAATTAACTCTTCTAATAGAATCTAACTTGAGCAATGAGACAAAAAGTTCGAACAATGACCTCAAAGATGTCAACACATGATAACTCTAGGAAACTTTTAAAATATCGCAACTTCTAGGATTTTAACTTGCTTGTTAGTCATACCTCACGTTAGATCCTTTCCTTGTGTGTGTGTATCCATTTGCATTAAACCAGTAATAGCTCGGATGAACTTATGAAACCACATTACCTTATGAAACAAATCAAAATAAACTCGAAAAACTACATGCTTAATACATCACTCATCGCAAATATAAACAAATTGAAATTTTCAAAAATTTTGAGATCACCGGACTCTAGGTAAGTGCATTTTATGCTCCATCTTATCCTAAGTCCACTCTTATGGGCGAGTGCGTTTTACACTCAATCTCAACCGACTGCAAGATTTGCGATTTATTACTTCCTTCCTTCATTTATTTTATTTTATTTTATATAGGTGAGTGCGTTTTACGCTCTATCTCCCCTAAGCAGGTGTTTATGAGTGAGTGCGTTTTACGCTCCATCTCAACTCACCACATGACCAACAAATCAAATTTGAGTACATTGCTACGAGTGATGTTTAAACGAGTTCTAGAGCTTATTGATCTCTCACACAAGCATTTGGTCATATATAAGCCTTCTCTAAGTGTATCACTGGTTCATTACAAATGGATAAGTGTTTAAATGTGTTAGGGATTCAAGCAATGTAATAACCAACAAAAAAGTTAAGCACACAGACTAAACAACATTTGTCCATTTTTCATGAGTTACATTTTATTTAATCGGGCTTCTATCATTGGTCGTAGTTCTAAATCAAGTCAATGCTCAAAAAACACAAAATAATAACCCTAAATTTTTATTTTATTTAAAAAAAATTCACATATTTTTTTTATATATAAAAACACAATTTTTTTTATAAAAACACACAAATACTAAATACTAATAAAAACACAAATACTAAATACTACCCCCAAACTTAAAATTGACATTGTCCTCAATGTAAACAATTAACGAATCAAATGTAAATGACTTCCCTGGAAATATGTCAATAATCGTGGGGCGTTGTACTGTAGAATGACCTAACACGAAAGATAAAACAAAAATAAAATCAAGTGAAATAAAATTAGATGAATGGGATGCGAAATTTGGGTTGCCTCCCAAGTAGCGCTTGGTTTATAGTCGTCAGCCCGACTTCTTTATTTCTTATCCGAGACCTTGCGATCATCGCAGACAAAACAAGAGTCCCTGTAAAATTAAAAAGCAATACCAGTTTAAATTAAGATAGAAAAGTGCTAAAATGAAATAAGGTTCACAAAAGCACAAAATAAAACTAAAATCATTCCTCGGCAATGGCGCCAAAATTTGGTGTGCTGTCGCGAGTACCCAAAAATAAAACCTTATTGCAAAAGATATTCATGTAGTAGTGCAAGTAAGAGTCGACCCCACAGAGAATGATTAGTCTAAATTTATACTTTGTAAACCAAAGGGAAGGGGGTTGGAATTTTATTTAACTAATTAACTGAAAACAAAATAAGAATAAAATAAAGACTTTAGTTCTTACGTTCAATATCACCTTATCATAGCAATATTTATCCTTCAATGAAATTAATAGCCCTAGGTAACAACAAGCTCTGCTACCCGAAACTCCCTTAATTATCACTCAATGAAACAAGCTCTTCACAAGAATCTAACCATTATACAACCTAGAACAAGCTCTCTAGATTTAATATAACAGTAGCATTAAGATCTAGGGAATTATACTATTCCAAGCAATAATCACACAAGCTCGGATTATTTAACCTGTCTTTCAATAATCACAAAAATACTCAAAAGCTTGACCACAATCATGTATCACTAATTGTTACTAATGATTAAGAATAATATCAATTACACGTAATACTATCCCTTGATCTAGCACATGATATCAGTTAACCAATTTAATCCTGCAGAAACTAAATTAGTTAAGTCAAATAACATTGAACTGTTAAAACGGATTATCAAGAATGAACTTCATATAAGAAGGAATGAATAGTGTAAATAAAGTTCAACATCCCTTTGGAACTAAATAAAAGAAATGAGAAGAGTTCATAGCAAATATGCAAAATATAATTTACAAGATATTCAATAATAATGGAATACAAAAATAAAGGAAGAGTTTAGAGAAGAAAAACTATGTTTTGATATCTGGCTGTCACTTCGGATCACAATCTTCAATCTCCAAGTTTTCACCTTCGATTCTAAGTTTCCATAAATGTTGATCTCTTGCTTACTCTTGAACTATAAAAATGGAGACGAGAGTAGCTGTGACGCCCCCAAATTCGGGTCTCCAAATACCCGGATCTGGTCATCACGATCCAACACAATCTTCACCTTTAACAACATATGATATCTAAAAGTGCAGAATATAATAAACATAAGTTGTTCATTTAAGGTGTTACTAGTCCCAGAATACAATTAACCTTAATCAAGTACATCAACCATACCCTAAGTAACTGTTAGGGGTTTAAATTACATGAACAGTAATTAAATTACACATGATTATAAAGTCTGCTACAAGGGATCTATTGTTTCATCTTTTCTTTTCCTTTGTTCTTCCCTGAAGTCTCGGGTTTTGCTGCAATAAAGTCATGATATAGCAAGAATGAGCAACGAGTTTGCCCAGCAAGTTTAAAGTGTAACAATAAGAATATATCATGATGAAGGGATATTAAAGGGATTTCAACAATAGAGTAATCAGAAGCAAGAACATTAAATGCTTTTAGAACAATTGGTAGTCGAATAGACTTTGAACGATAACTTCCAGAGGAGTCAATAGCTGGTTGACCCTCTGGTTACTGGCTACAGAATAACGTACTTGAGGGGATCAGCCTCGCGTACCCTATGTATATGCATAACATTTAATTCTGCTATTGGTACCTTATATACGGTACGTGGGGTACTCCCCTATAAATAAAGGGGTGTTCATACAGTCTAAGAATCCTTACCATTGATTGGTTCGGATAGCTTTTATAAATTCATACTTGCCTGACCGAACAAGGGTTCAGACTTAACCATGAGTAGTTCAAAATTTCTGAATTTAAATAATTATATGAAATCAAATGCGCGAGTGCGAATGTCAATAAATATACAGATGTGGAATAATTTTAAAAGTAATTAGACCACTTAAAGCGTGCTCGGAAATAAGATTCAAGCTTAAAGAATAACTTGCAACAATATATACCTTTTTGCACGAATTAAAAATAATGCATAAGGTTTAGAAATTTGCTCAATATAAAAGTTGAGTACGATAGAACTTGCATTCAATATACTGAAAGAATGAAGTTAGGGAACTTGCAGAAATCAAAGTTCGGGATAGAGGACTTGCCTGTTTGCTCAGCTACAGATAAATTCTAGCTTTAATTAATTGATCTCGAGTGACCTATCATTGGATAAAGTCGATTTATCAATTAACAGTTGTGTATTTGACACCTCTCACTATACCTTTTACTCAACAGGTAAAATTCACCATCTAAATTTAATTACAAATTAACATTAGTTAAACATAAATTTATTAATGACCTTTATCTATCTTAAACAGATAATAATTAATCATGGTCACTATCATTTGAATACTCAATTTGTTACCTTTAACAATCCTTATAAATTTATTTTGGTTTAAAGATAACAGAAAACCATTAATCAATTATTTAGTTTACTCTTAATTACTATTTACCTTAGGGGTAATTTAGTAATTATGACTCTTGTTCTTTATTAATTAAATACTTACAGTATAAATCCTACCACACTTAATTAAGCAGTCCTTAAGTGTTCATTAACCTTATTTATTAAGGACTCAAAAATTATTAGTTAACTTAATAATTTCCCTTATACTTAATCATTATTTCATTAATGATTAAGTAATTACCATCCTTATTATTAAGTAACTTTATTTATACTTAATTATTATTATTAAATAATAATTAAATGTTTATTATCTTTATTTATAACAAATAATTATTTTATAAATTTTTTTATTCATATTTAATTATTATTATTGCTAAATAATAATTAAATATTCACTATCTTTATTTATTATTTGTTACTAAATAATAAATAATTATTTTATTATCTTTATTCATATTTAATTATCATTGTTATTAAATAATAATTTAAATATATATCATCTTTATTCATATTTAATTATTATTGTTATTAAATAATAATTAAATATTTATTATCTTTATTTATTATTTATTAAATAAATAATAAATAATTATTCTATTAACTGTATTCATATTTAATTATTATTATTAAATAATAATTAAATATTTATTATCTTTATTTATTATTTATTAAATAAATAATAAATAATTATTCTATTAACTGTATTCATATTTAATTATTATTATTAAATAATAATTAAATATTTATTATCTTTATTTATTATTTATTAAATAAATAATAAATAATTATTCTATTAACTGTATTCATATTTAATTATTATTATTAAATATTTATTATCTTTATTTATTATTTATTAAATAAATAATAAATAATTATTCTATTAACTTTATTCATATTTAATTATTATTAAGTAATAATTAAATATTTACTAATCTCATTTATTATTTATTGTCGAATAATAAAAATTCTTCCATTGATTTATTGTTAGCAGTTTGCCTAATAATTCCTTTAATCTAATACAAGGATTTACAATATCCCAAAACACAATGTGGTACCAACTGTTTACATCCCAACAGTATTTACACAATACAAAGATCAACCCAACCAACCCAGTCGGTCCAAATAAGGAAGAAAAAAAAAATGAATGAACTAACTATATCATTGCATTACCAGAGTTTAAAACCCAAAATTTATACAAGGTCCTGGGTTTCAAACCCAAGCAGTTATACTGTCAACAAAACAACCTAGGTACCAACCCAAATCACAGCCCTGTTTAGACATTACCACAACCATCTAATGAGCACTCTTAAGACTAGACACTGGCCTAATCTTAGTGCTTCATCACGTTACCAGAACCCTATGGTTCTTAGTTGCACAAAACAAGATTACCAGTCAAGAACAACACAGGCAACTAATTCAGAGGAAAAGAAGAAGAGTGCAGCCCAATATAACACAACACAACATCCATTTTCCAAATCAACACCAACCACAACAAAAGAAGTCTAATTCGAGTTTCTAAATTGACTGAACCAACACCATACCAGGTCTTTAAAAATATTATAATCCAACATCTGAATTACATACCAAATCACTACAATAATATACAGTATATAACCTAAAATCCAAACAAACTATCACAGTCAATAACCCCTTTTTGATACCTTGGGTTCGATCGATTGGCGGCCCTCCTTCTTCGCCCAAAATATCTGATTACGCCGGACATCCACCGTCGATGGTTCCCTTGATCCCTTCCCTTGTTGCGACTGCCTTCTCTTTGAAAATAGTTAACAGCTTCGTTTAGGGTTTGGGGAAAAAGTTTCCAATTTGTAGGAGAACCTTTACCCAACTTACTGGGTAATGCCCTAGCCAGTCATGTTAGTGACCGACGGTAGGAGGTGTGGGCCTATGGCCGCCTGCAGACCCTCACAACCCCCCCTCTAAGCCGTCCAATCGCCTCGGTTGATGTTCCTTGACTTAGCCCCTTGGTCCGACCGATTGGCGCTCGGTTGCCCACCTCGAACCCTCGATTAATCCACCGGTCGTCGAGTCCCTCTCTCAGTCCAACAGCCGGTCTCTACACGCTATTGCCGGCGCACCGCTTGGTGTGACCTTCTCCCCCGCCCCTGCCTTGCTTTCGCCTGATTGATTAAGGAGCTTGGGTTGATTTGAGGGCTAAGGATTTGATCTTCCCCTTGGTTTGATCTGGTTCGAGGATTGGCTTTGGTTCGGCTGTAATCCCCAATTTAGCGTAACTGTTTTCCCCAATTTGGCTACTGATATATGACCCTAAGAGAAACGGACCGAACCCGGGAAAAATAGGAAAATGGGTCGACCCGGAAGGAAGGGGAATTGGGCTTGCCAATTTTGGAGTTGGGCCGGCTGAAGTTAAGTAAGAGTGGCCCAATAGGAATTAAAAGGAAATTTAACCCAAATAAAAGAAAAAAATGGGTCCAGCCCAAATGATGGAAATGTGGTCTATTAAATTAATATCCTTAGGTTCTAATATTTAAATTAATAACTAATTTGATTAATTAATTAAAATTCTCCTTTCAACAATAATTCCCTGTTTGAATTATTTAAATCCGATAATAGTGAAATGAATACATTTATAAATTTTCTTCCCAATTTTCTTGTACTTAAATGTTAGGATTAATTTATAAATTTGAATAATACTACTTACATGGATTCAAATTAAATTTATAAAATTATATAAAATGAACTTATTTATATATAAAAAAAAATACACTTGATACAATGTTTAAAATTTTCCGGACATTACATCCTCTCCCCCTTATAAAAATTCCGTCCTCGGAATTTCAATCTAAGGTTACTCGAATAATTGGGGGTAATTTGCTCTCATCTTCTCTTCGAGCTCCCACGTGGCTTCTTCCACCGCGTGATTTCTCCAGAGAACCTTCACCGAGTGAATGATTTTATTCCTCAGCTGCTGCTCTTTCCTATCCAGTATTTGGACAGGAACCTCCTCGTACGATAAGTCCCTCTCGACTTGAATTGGTTCATAGGAGATGACATGCTTGTAGTCTGGCTTATACGGACGCAACACTGATACATGAAACACGTTGTGGATGTGCTCAAGTTCAGGAGGTAATGCTACCTCGTACGCCACTTCGCCTATTCTCCTCAGAATCTCGAACGGTCCTATGAACCTAGGGCTCAATTTACCCTTCTTCCCAAAACGAATCTTTCCTTTCCAGGGAGATACCTTCAGAAACACAAAACTTCCTACTTCAAAGTCTCGTTTCTGGCGATGTAAGTCGGCATACCTTTTCTGACGATCCTGGGCTGCTACTAACCGTTGTCTTATTACTTTAATAATTTCCACGGTTTGTTGTACCAATTCTGGCCCCAACAATCTTCGTTCACCAACTTCATCCCAACACAACGGCGTTCGACACTTCCTTCCATATAGCGCTTCGTACGGTGGCATACCAATACTAGCATGGTAACTATTATTGTAGGCGAACTCCACTAGTGGCAAGTGATCGTCCCAGCTGCCACTCAAGTCCATCACAACTGCCCGGAGCATATCCTCTAGGGTTTGAATTGTTCGCTCACTCTGACCATCCGTCTGGGGATGATATGCCGTACTCATTCTTAACTGTGATCCCAGTCTCTCCTGTAGGCTTCTCCAAAAATTTGACGTGAAGCGCGGATCCCTGTCAGACACAATAGATACCGGCACTCCATGTCGTGATACTATTTCCTTCACATAAAGTTTTGCCAGCTGTTCCAATTTGTACCTGATCTTGATCGGTAGAAAGTGGGCAGACTTGGTCAACCGATCTACGATCACCCAGATGGCGTCTAGACCCTTTTGAGTTGTCGGGAGTCCTACCACAAAATCCATAGTAATGTGCTCCCACTTCCATTCTGGAATCTCCAAGGGTTGCAACAATCCGCTCGGCCGTTGGTGCTCAGCCTTGATCCGTTGACAAGTTAAACACCGGCTAACGAACTCTGCAACTTCCCCTTTCAAATGCGGCCACCAATAATGTTGACGAAGATCTTGGTACATCTTGGTGCTACCCGGATGTACCGAAAATCTCGTATTGTGGGCCTCCTGCAAAATCTCTTCCCTTAAGTCTGGTACGTAAGGTATCCAGATCCTTCCCTCGAATCTCAGCAATCCCGCGCTGTCAACCTTGTACTTCGATGCTTTTCCCTCCGATAATTGTTTCTTAATGTCAATGCATTCTTCGTCAAATTCCTGAGCCTCCTGTATCTTATCCAGTAGAGTTGGACCTACCGTCACGGCGAACACCTTTTCGTCCACCTCCATTGGATACCTAACTTCTAACTCCAGACGTTCAAAGTCCCGTATCAATTCCTCCTGGACTGTCAGCTGCATCAATTTCACCTTGCCCTTTCTGCTTAAGGCATCAGCTACTATGTTTGCCTTGCCCGGATGGTACAGAATCTCACAGTCGTAGTCCTTGATCAATTCCAACCATCGGCGTTGCCTCATGTTCAGCTCTTTTTGAGTGAAGATATATTTCAGACTTTTGTGATCTGTATATATCTCACACTTTTCCCCATATAGGTAGTGCCTCCATATCTTCAAGGCGAAAACTACCGCTGCTAATTCCAGGTCATGAGTCGGGTACCCCTTCTCATAGTCCTTCAGTTGACGTGATGCGTACGCCACGACCTTGCCGTGCTGCATTAACACACACCCAAGACCCTTGTGTGACGCATCACTGTACACCACGAAACCCCCAGTGTTGTCTGGTAAGGTCAACACTGGTGCTTGGCTAAGTCTCTTCTTCAACTCCATGAAACTTTCCTCACATTTCTCCGACCAAACAAACTTAACTGTTTTCCTGGTGAGGTTGGTCAACGGCGATGCTATCCTTGAAAAATCCTGGATGAATCTCCGATAGTATCCCGCTAATCCCAAGAAACTCCGGATCTCTGTCGGCGTCTTCGGCTGTTCCCAGTTGATAACTGCTTCTACTTTTGCCGGGTCCACCGAAACACCATTCTTGTCTATGACATGACCCAGAAACTGTACCCTCTGCAACCAAAACTCACACTTCGAGAATTTTGCGTACAACTTCTCCTTCCTGAGAGCTTCTAATACAATCCTTAAGTGTTCCGCATGCTCCTCCTCTGTCGCCGAATACACCAGGATGTCATCGATGAATACGACTACGAACCTGTCCAAGTACTGCTTGAACACTCTGTTCATCATATCCATGAATGCTGCTGGCGCATTCGTCAATCCGAATGACATTACCAGGAACTCGAAGTGCCCATAACGAGTCCTGAATGCAGTCTTCGGGATATCTTCCTGCCTCACCTTCAGCTGATGGTAGCCGGTTCTTAAGTCGATCTTTGAAAAGTACTTCGCTCCCTTGAGTTGATCGAACAAATCGTCAATTCTAGGAAGTGGATACCTATTCTTAATAGTAACTTTGTTCAACTCCCGATAGTCGATACAAAGCCTCATTGAACCGTCTTTCTTCTTTACAAACAGAACGGGCGCTCCCCACGGTGACACGCTCGGCCTGATATAACCTTTATCTAACAGCTCCTGCAGTTGCACCATCAACTCTTTCATCTCTACAGGTGCCATTCGATACGGCGGCTTCGATATTGGCGCGGTTCCCGGTGCCAAATCGATAACGAACTCAGTTTCCCTGTCCGGCGGCAGTCCCGGAAGCTCTTCGGGAAAAACATCGGGGAAATCCCTCACGACTGGTATTTGGCTTATCTCACCCCCGACCTGGCGAGTATCGATCACATGGGCCAAATAGCACACGCAACCTTTCTTAAGTAATCTCCTCGTTTGCATCATAGTAAGACAGCAAGATTTCCTTGGTGACTTACTACCGTAAAAGACCACCTTCGACTTGTTAGGAGTCTTCAGGTGTACACACTTTTCTTTACAGTCAATAACTGCTCCGTGGGTTGATAGCCAATCCATTCCCAAGATTACATCGAACTCTCCCAGTCGAATTGGTATCAAATCCACTTTGAGCTTAAATCCTCGTAATTCAGCACAACAATTCCTATGAATGTATTCTACGGGGACAATTTCTTTGTTTGCTACTTCTACGTTCATAGGGTGTTCTAACTTTTCACAAGGTACATTTAACTGACTAGCAAATTCTTCAGAAACAAAAGAACAAGTAGCACCCGAATCAAATAGCACATATGCATTTATATCATTGACTGGGATGATACCTGACACCACGTCTTTGGATTCCATGGCATCCTGCACCGTCATGTTGAACGTGCGGGCTGTTGGCCTGTTGGCTTGACTGGATGGTGGCCCGTAGTTCAACCGGTTACTGTTCCCGCTGTTGTTGTTGTTGTTGTTGTTGTTGTTTCGGTTGCCACTCCCAGCGTCGCCCTTCCTCTTTGGACAATCCTTGATCTGGTGGCCAGGTGATCCACAGGAGAAACAACCTCCCTTTGGTTTGTTCTGACATTGGGGAGCCATGTGTCCCGGTTGCCCGCATTTGTAGCAAACGCTTTTTCCCTTCATACACTCCCCCGTGTGGTTCTTACCACAATTACTGCACCTGCCTGGTTTCCTTGCCTCCCCTCCAGACTGGTTCCCTCCGGGCTTATTGCTCCCGAAAGATTGGCTCTCACTCCATTTCCGTTTATTGGGGTTGCTGCCCCCGCTGCTTCCTGCCTTAGGGCCCTCATGTCCCTTCTTCTTCTCGTGATTGTATTTGGCCAGGGCCTCACTGCCACCTTCTGCAATGATTGCCCTCTCCATCAACTCTGCAAATGTTCTGATTTTCAATACCGCCACAGAACGGTATAACCATGGTTTCAACCCTTGCTCAAACCTACGAGCTTTCCTTTCCTCTGTGCTGACTTGGTGAGCTGCAAACCGTGCCAACTCATTAAACTTAGCCGCGTACTCAGCCACAGACATGTTCCCTTGTTTTAGCTCTAGGAACTTGATCTCCATTTCCTGCTTCATGCTTTCTGGGAAGTAATTTTCCAAGAACATTTCCTTGAAACGATCCCAAGCGACAGTGCCTTCTTCCACCCGGCCTCTGTTGGCTTTCCACCAGTAGTTGGCTTCTCCTTTTAGCATGAAAGTGGCAAAACTTGTTTTCTGTTCCTCTGCCACCCTTGCTACTTCAAAGACCTTTTCTATCTCTTCTATCCAGGTCTGCGCTTCAATTGGGTTAAGAGTCCCCTTGAACTCAGGTGGTCCGACCAATTTGAAATCTTTAAAGTTTGCCAGATGATGCGCTGGCTCGGCTGCGGCTTGGGTTCTTTCAGGTGGTGGTCTGGATTGCATAGCCTCGGCCAGCATCTCCGCGAACATTCTCATGGGGTTGGTTTGGTCTCCAACCTCACTTTCCGACTCCTCGACCTGTCGGTTACGTGGCCTTCCCCTTGGCATGGTTTAGAATAAGGAAACTGATGACTTTTACCTATAGATTCACATTTTACATCATATGTTATTGAAATAAACAATTAAAGGTAAAATATTTATCAACACATTTGATTTAAGTGAAACATCTGCATTTATATTCATATACCACCGTTTGTTACAATACGAAACCTGTGGCATACTGCTATAAATGCGCCACTGTGTCCTATTCATCAATAACCCTTCCCCCTAGACAAAAGTGGGGAATCCTAACCTTCCATCCCTCAAAACACAAAAGTTGGGGTTTTAACTGCTACCCCAATCATAACAACAAATATAAAGTTTCATAAACAAACATGAATATGTCCCTAACATAAACAAAAGTGGGACTGACTGTACTAACAACTAAACAACCATCCTATCCCATCACTATACATCACGACGGATCCGAGCCTGCTGACCAGAAGAGACTGCTCCATCCCCGATCCTGCGGCGAACAGAGCGACTGGACTCCCCCACCTCATCCCGGGGTCTACGGTAGGCTGCATCCAAGGCATGTCCCAGGGTCTCTATCCTTACTGCCCTGGCCTCTAGCTGGTCCTCGAGCTGATCGACCCTCCTGGCCTCCCTAGCCCAAGCCTCCCTGACGCGCATCCTCGCAGCCACCTCCAGTCCGGCCTCAAACCTCATGGCCTCCTGTTTCGCCCTCAGGTGGGCGATCTGCAGATCCCGCTGCTCTAGTCTCTCCCTCAACTCAGCGTTTCGGGCCACTAGCTGATGTAGCAGTGGTCCGACCTGCTGTGCTGAGGACTCGTATCCCTGCAGCTGTGTCTTGGCCACTCCCAACTCATGGTCGAGCTGGTAGGCCAGGTCTCTGTACTGGTCCTCCATATACTGATGGGTCTGGTTCTGCTCCTCCAGATGAGCAATCCGAGCCTCTAACTCCTCGTTCCTGTCAGTCAACCCCTCGATGATATCATCAACAGTGGACCCCATGCCGTCGATCTCAGCAGGTGGCTCCTCCCCCTCGGCCTCGGGATCCTCCTCCTCAGTATCAGGGTCCTGACTACCGGACCTCATCACCCCACCTACCACTGGCTCTGGTAGCTCTCTATGGTAGTCCTCCTCCGGCTCGGACTCCTCCTGTAGCCATCCCGGGGCAATAGGAGCATAGCCCACCAGCTGCTCCGAAACCACTGGTATATCTGTAAATACCTCCTCCTCCTCACGGGCTCCACTGGTCCCTCCTATATCAGCCATCCTACAAACACACAAAAACTAACATTAGTACAGCAATAAAATATATTCATTGAAGAAATGAAGTTATATTTCATTGGGTACTACTCGACTCGATGAATTCCCCAATTCATCAAAACCACATATGATAAATCTCCTCGATTTATCCCCTAACACTCGATACGAGTTTACTATGAAGGTTATAACCTAGGTTTCGCAATCCTAAAGTTTATAACCTACAGCTCTGATACCAACCTGTGACGCCCCCAAATTCGGGTCTCCAAATACCCGGATCTGGTCATCACGATCCAACACAATCTTCACCTTTAACAACATATGATATCTAAAAGTGCGGAATATAATAAACATAAGTTGTTCATTTAAGGTGTTACTAGTCCCACAATACAATTAACCTTAATCAAGTACATCAACCATACCCTAAGTAACTGTTAGGGGTTTAAATTACATGAACAGTAATTAAATTACACATGATTATAAAGTCTGCTACAAGGGATCTATTGTTTCATCTTTTCTTTTCCTTTGTTCTTCCCTGAAGTCTCGGGTTTTGCTGCAATAAAGTCATGATATAGCAAGAATGAGCAACGAGTTTGCCCAGCAAGTTTAAAGTGTAACAATAAGAATATATCATGATGAAGGGATATTAAAGGGATTTCAACAATAGAGTAATCAGAAGCAAGAACATTAAATGCTTTTAGAACAATTGGTAGTCGAATAGACTTTGAACGATAACTTCCAGAGGAGTCAATAGCTGGTTGACCCTCTGGTTACTGGCTACAGAATAACGTACTTGAGGGGATCAGCCTCGCGTACCCTATGTATATGCATAACATTTAATTCTGCTATTGGTACCTTATATACGGTACGTGGGGTACTCCCCTATAAATAAAGGGGTGTTCATACAGTCTAAGAATCCTTACCATTGATTGGTTCGGATAGCTTTTATAAATTCATACTTGCCTGACCGAACAAGGGTTCAGACTTAACCATGAGTAGTTCAAAATTTCTGAATTTAAATAATTATATGAAATCAAATGCGCGAGTGCGAATGTCAATAAATATACAGATGTGGAATAATTTTAAAAGTAATTAGACCACTTAAAAGCGTGCTCGGAAATAAGATTCAAGCTTAAAGAATAACTTGCAACAATATATACCTTTTTGCACGAATTAAAAATAATGCATAAGGTTTAGAAATTTGCTCAATATAAAAGTTGAGTACGATAGAACTTGCATTCAATATACTGAAAGAATGAAGTTAGGGAACTTGCAGAAATCAAAGTTCGGGATAGAGGACTTGCCTGTTTGCTCAGCTACAGATAAATTCTAGCTTTAATTAATTGATCTCGAGTGACCTATCATTGGATAAAGTCGATTTATCAATTAACAGTTGTGTATTTGACACCTCTCACTATACCTTTTACTCAACAGGTAAAATTCACCATCTAAATTTAATTACAAATTAACATTAGTTAAACATAAATTTATTAATGACCTTTATCTATCTTAAACAGATAATAATTAATCATGGTCACTATCATTTGAATACTCAATTTGTTACCTTTAACAATCCTTATAAATTTATTTTGGTTTAAAGATAACAGAAAACCATTAATCAATTATTTAGTTTACTCTTAATTACTATTTACCTTAGGGGTAATTTAGTAATTATGACTCTTGTTCTTTATTAATTAAATACTTACAGTATAAATCCTACCACACTTAATTAAGCAGTCCTTAAGTGTTCATTAACCTTATTTATTAAGGACTCAAAAATTATTAGTTAACTTAATAATTTCCCTTATACTTAATCATTATTTCATTAATGATTAAGTAATTACCATCCTTATTATTAAGTAACTTTATTTATACTTAATTATTATTATTAAATAATAATTAAATGTTTATTATCTTTATTTATAACAAATAATTATTTTATAAATTTTTTTATTCATATTTAATTATTATTATTGCTAAATAATAATTAAATATTCACTATCTTTATTTATTATTTGTTACTAAATAATAAATAATTATTTTATTATCTTTATTCATATTTAATTATCATTGTTATTAAATAATAATTTAAATATTTATCATCTTTATTCATATTTAATTATTATTGTTATTAAATAATAATTAAATATTTATTATCTTTATTTATTATTTATTAAATAAATAATAAATAATTATTCTATTAACTGTATTCATATTTAATTATTATTATTAAATAATAATTAAATATTTATTATCTTTATTTATTATTTATTAAATAAATAATAAATAATTATTCTATTAACTGTATTCATATTTAATTATTATTATTAAATAATAATTAAATATTTATTATCTTTATTTATTATTTATTAAATAAATAATAAATAATTATTCTATTAACTGTATTCATATTTAATTATTATTATTAAATATTTATTATCTTTATTTATTATTTATTAAATAAATAATAAATAATTATTCTATTAACTTTATTCATATTTAATTATTATTAAGTAATAATTAAATATTTACTAATCTCATTTATTATTTATTGTCGAATAATAAAAATTCTTCCATTGATTTATTGTTAGCAGTTTGCCTAATAATTCCTTTAATCTAATACAAGGATTTACAATATCCCAAAACACAATGTGGTACCAACTGTTTACATCCCAACAGTATTTACACAATACAAAGATCAACCCAACCAACCCAGTCGGTCCAAATAAGGAAGAAAAAAAAAATGAATGAACTAACTATATCATTGCATTACCAGAGTTTAAAACCCAAAATTTATACAAGGTCCTGGGTTTCAAACCCAAGCAGTTATACTGTCAACAAAACAACCTAGGTACCAACCCAAATCACAGCCCTGTTTAGACATTACCACAACCATCTAATGAGCACTCTTAAGACTAGACACTGGCCTAATCTTAGTGCTTCATCACGTTACCAGAACCCTATGGTTCTTAGTTGCACAAAACAAGATTACCAGTCAAGAACAACACAGGCAACTAATTCAGAGGAAAAGAAGAAGAGTGCAGCCCAATATAACACAACACAACATCCATTTTCCAAATCAACACCAACCACAACAAAAGAAGTCTAATTCGAGTTTCTAAATTGACTGAACCAACACCATACCAGGTCTTTAAAAATATTATAATCCAACATCTGAATTACATACCAAAACACTACAATAATATACAGTATATAACCTAAATCCAAACAAACTATCACAGTCAATAACCCCTTTTTGATACCTTGGGTTCGATCGATTGGCGGCCCTCCTTCTTCGCCCAAAATATCTGATTACGCCGGACATCCACCGTCGATGGTTCCCTTGATCCCTTCCCTTGTTGCGACTGCCTTCTCTTTGAAAATAGTTAACAGCTTCGTTTAGGGTTTGGGGAAAAAGTTTCCAATTTGTAGGAGAACCTTTACCCAACTTACTGGGTAATGCCCTAGCCAGTCATGTTAGTGACCGACGGTAGGAGGTGTGGGCCTATGGCCGCCTGCAGACCCTCACAACCCCCCCTCTAAGCCGTCCAATCGCCTCGGTTGATGTTCCTTGACTTAGCCCCTTGGTCCGACCGATTGGCGCTCGGTTGCCCACCTTGAACCCTCGATTAATCCACCGGTCGTCGAGTCCCTCTCTCAGTCCAACAGCCGGTCTCTACACGCTATTGCCGGCGCACCGCTTGGTGTGACCTTCTCCCCCGCCCCTGCCTTGCTTTCGCCTGATTGATTAAGGAGCTTGGGTTGATTTGAGGGCTAAGGATTTGATCTTCCCCTTGGTTTGATCTGGTTCGAGGATTGGCTTTGGTTCGGCTGTAATCCCCAATTTAGCGTAACTGTTTTCCCCAATTTGGCTACTGATATATGACCCTAAGAGAAACGGACCGAACCCGGGAAAAATAGGAAAATGGGTCGACCCGGAAGGAAGGGGAATTGGGCTTGCCAATTTTGGAGTTGGGTCGGCTGAAGTTAAGTAAGAGTGGCCCAATAGGAATTAAAAGGAAATTTAACCCAAATAAAAGAAAAAAATGGGTCCAGCCCAAATGATGGAAATGTGGTCTATTAAATTAATATCCTTAGGTTCTAATATTTAAATTAATAACTAATTTGATTAATTAATTAAAATTCTCCTTTCAACAATAATTCCCTGTTTGAATTATTTAAATCCGATAATAGTGAAATGAATACATTTATAAATTTTCTTCCCAATTTTCTTGTACTTAAATGTTAGGATTAATTTATAAATTTGAATAATACTACTTACATGGATTCAAATTAAATTTATAAAATTATATAAAATGAACTTATTTATATATAAAAAAAAATACACTTGATACAATGTTTAAAATTTTCCGGACATTATAGTAGCCTCCCCCTGGAGGTCTACTTCCTCTCCCTACTCCTATACTAACAAACTAATGTGGAGAATGGATACAAAGATTTGGTGTATGAATTGGTGTCTTACAAGCCTAGCTTCACTTGGTATTTATAGGAACTCATGGTATGCTAACCTATTATCATAAGTCAAGATCAAACACCCAATCTACTCATGTGCATCAGCCAACCAAGGAAGAATCCACCCAAAAACGTGCCCATGTGATGCACAAATAGTAAAAATCTAACAACTAAATTGATCAGCACTTTGTAAGCCAATTTTGAATTAGCAAACCACCGATTGTGGACTTGGGCAAAGAACAAAAGTTGTAGCCCTAGATTTTCTAATGAATTTGGACTTTTGAATCACCTGATTTGGAGTTGGGAAGCTCAAATTATGACCCAAATACTCCAACTGGTCCGAACAGAAATCCAGTCTAGGCGGGATTCGGATCAGTTCATTTTGTCACACTATTTGGAGGTCCAAATAAACTCGGACTTTTGCTCACCATAACATTCCGGAAAGCTTGAGAAGTCCACTAAAAAATTCAAGAAGACCACATTCTCATTTGGAAACTCTAACACCATTTAAATCGCAAGCGAAACTCTAGAGGTCAATCTGTCCAACCGAGCAATTTCCTGGAATATTCAACTTCGACGTGTGTTGGAAAATTGACTGTAACTCTCTCATCCGAGCTCTGATTTGGGCGTTTTAAAATGTTTCGGAAAGTTAAGAAATAGATCTACAACTTTCCTTGTTTGAGCGTTGAGAGATACAAGCTGGATCAAAGACTAAATTGAGCTCCAAGGGGCTGCTATGTTAATGATAAATTCTGTGCATTGATTCAAGTACCCTTTTATTTTTTTTTTCTATAAAACAAAGTAAAAACACATAAAAATGATACAAAGACGCATTCTATACCAATAAGATAAAAACACATAAAAAGGAATATAAATTATTCAGAAACTCACAAATTATCTAGCTAAAAATACTCAATTTATAGGTATAAAATCGACTTATCACTTAATTTTCTTTCTCCTATTTGAAAAGTTGGATTCATTTGTATCAAAGATGGAATATATTTTTTGTTCCCAAATAGATTCTGAAGTGTCGGTTTGTAATTCCAACTTGAAATTCACTGGCTATTTGGATTTGGAGATCAGAGATGTAGAAATAATATATTGCTCCTATTTTTCATGTTCAAAGAACTAGCATTATTCAATTGAAACCATCAATATTAGCATTCTATAGCATACCTTGAAAGCTAATCACTCGCTTTTACTGTGTTTGTTGAATATTATCATCCAATATTCATTTGTTGGATGGTTCATATGTTTCTCGCACTTACATAGAACAAATTCAGTCAGAAAAACTTGTTAATGATGTTATGGTATGATACTTTTAACTGATTACCCACTTCTTTCTTTGTGCTTAGTCCTGATCAGACCAGCATTCTATATGCATTGCCTGATGACCTGAGGACAAAGCTCAACATAGATGATGATATAGTTACAAGCCCTAAAGAAGCCTTCTCCCGTGCCTCTGCCGATCAAAGAAGCAGATATCTCAATCGGTACTTTTGATCTCATCCATTATGGTTTTCAAATTACTCTTTTGTGTTGAAGCATACACCGGATGGAGCTGTCCTGGTTAATGATCTAATACATAGCTTTTCACAATATATTTTACAGTAGTTTAAATTGCCTATCTATTTCAAAATCTTAGAATCTGAGCAATGTATGTATGTTGATCTGGTACATAATCAGGTGTTCTGATAAATTCTGTGCAGATCACTCTCGTTATCAACACAACGCGACAAGAACCTGTCCAAGCTGACGAAACTTGCTATAAATAATAAAAGATTTGATGGCAGAACCCAAGACTCACCAGCAACACTTTTTAAGCAGGTAATTTTCACATTAGTGGAGGTTTTTACTTTTAACATGAAGTATTTGCTCTCGAATTGTATTTTCTGGCAACTTTTTGTTCACCATATCGTTATTTTATCTGGATCATATACCTGTGTATTTTGCATATAGTTGATTTGTTCCCTTTGACCCGTTATAGTGTATTTTTACTGATTCAAATCCCCTTCATCTTGTCCCTCATCCTCAGCATGCAGACAACACACACATGCACCAAAAATTAAACAGAAAATAAAAGGAAAGGAAATAGAGAGAAATAAAAATCAATAAGGGGGAGGGGAAGGGTAAGGGTAAGATGACGAACGACTTTTCTCTCCACCTTATTTCAGTGGCTCAATCATTTCTGTTGCTAGGTTGCCCAAAGAAAGGAGACATTGAAAAAATGGTTTGGGATCTTATGTTATTTTTAGGTATGGTTTCAATAGATGCAGAGAGAAAGAAAAGAGGACAACCAAGTTTTCGCACTTGTTATTAATTATTATTTGGTGCAATTTTAACTTCTACTCCATATTTTTCTTTTTTCTTCCGTTCTTGGTATATTGTTTTGCTTTCAGAGTTGGATGAATCAAATGACTACCAGTTTCTAGAACTGATTGTCCACCACTATTTTTGATACAATATTAGAATGAAAAATAAAACTGAAAGCACATAAATTTCATTGATAAAAGTAGCCTATAAATAGGCATTACATAGAAATGGAAATAACAGAACACAATTACCACTAACTTAAGATCCTATAAAACAGGACAATCAAAAACACTTTCTGCACTTTATGTAGCCACTAAAGCACGATCTTTTTAACTGAATAAATCCCTAAAGACTAGGACAAACTAGAACTACCAAACTTAAATAAATAAATAATAAATCTTAACACCCTCCCTTAAACTAATATCTGCAGAAATCAGTTTAGGAATAAACAGATTTCAACAATTCTGTTATGCCCTCCCTTGAACAACATCCTTTGAAGAGCATACCCCAAGCATTCTTCGAAGCTTCACAAACGGAGCTTGCTTAAGTGGTTTAGTCATAATATCAGCCACCTGATTTTCACTTTTACAGAACACCAAATTAATTATACCATCATTGCAAAGATCACGCAAAAAATGGTATCTAACATCAATATGCCTACTCCTTCCATGCAAAATGGGATTTTTTTTGAAATCTTGATTGCAGAAATGTTATCACAGTGGATTATTGTTGGACCTTGTTGCTGACTTTGAAGAGTTTCAAGCAATCTCCTCAACCAGATAGCTTGACATGAAGATGAAGCAGCTGCAACAAATTCAGCTTCCGTAGTTGATAGAGTCACAATTTGTTGTTTCTTTGAAGACCATAATACAACTCCTAAACTCATCATAAAAACAAAATCAGAAGTACTTTTTCGATCATCAATATATCCAGCATAGTCGCTATCTGAAAAACCAATCAAACTTGATTCTCCACCATTTTCATAAAAAATTCTAAAATCTGTAGTACCTTTCAAATAGCGAAAAATTCTCTTTGTTGATATGAGATGAACTTCAGTTGGACTCTCCATGTATCGGCTGATTAAACTAACAACATGCATAATATCTGGTCTTGTCGATGTCAAATACATAAGACTCCCAACAATTTGCTTGTAAAGAGTGGCATTCACTTTTTTTTTCTGTTCCATATCTTGTGAGTTTAAGACCGGGTTCAAATGGAGTCAAAACTAGATTACAATCTTTCATTTGGAACTTGTCTAAAATTTCTAAGACATATTTCTTTTGTAAAATAAAGATACCAGCAGGAGATTGCAGTACTTTGATGCTAAGAAAATAGTGCATTAACCCCAAATCTAACATATCAAATTCATTCATCATAGATTTCTTAATCAGCAAGCATAACTCCATCATTACTAACATAAATAAGATCATCAACATATAAACACACAATAACCATCTTCCCATATGTTCCAACTTTAATATAGAGTGTAGGTTCATAAGGACATTAAAAAAACCTTCTTTAACAAAGTAAGCATCTATACAACTATACCAAGCTCTAGGTGCTTGTTTTAGTCCGTATAATGCCTTTTTTAGCTTGTATACCTGGTTTTCGTGACCTTGCTTCATATATTTCGGAGGTTGGTCCATGTACACCTCTTCTTCCAATTCCTCATGCAAAAATGCTGACTTTACATCAAGCTGATAGACAAGCCATGAGTTTTGGGCCGCAGTGGATAACACCAACTGAATAGTGTCAAGCCTTGCTACTAGAGCAAACATTTCGTTGTAATCGACGCCAAATTCTTGTTTGTACCCATTTGCAACAAGTCGAGCCTTGTACTTATCAACTTCTCCATTCTCCTTTAATTTTGTCTTGTAAACCCATTTGACACTAATAATCTTTTGTCCTTTTGGAAGATCAGTCAACTCCCAAGTGTTGTTCTTTTCAATAGCGACAATTTCATCATCCATCGCTTTCCGCCATTTTGAGTTTTTGACAGCATCTTCAAAAACTGTAGAATCACAATCTAAAAACAATGCAAAGTAAGTATTTTGAACCTCAGATTGGTCAATTCCGGGTACCTCAAAATCTGTCATCCATCCGGGCCTCTTTCGAATATGGCGAAGACGTGATTCAGCTGTTGCATCAGTAGATTCTACTACTGTTGATGAAGTTTCAACAACTGTTGAAGTTGGTGAGTTTTCAGGAACATTAGATGTTGAAATTTGTTGTTGTAGAAGCTGTTGCATTTCTTCTTTGTTTTCTCCATCAAAAAGCTGGAATAGGCTGCTGCTGTGAACAATTTTGGCTCCAATTCCAAGTGTTCTCCTCATAAAAAATGACACCTCTGTTGGTCATGATCTTATTTGTGAGTGGATTAAACATTTTATAAGCCTTGGAAGCTTCACTTGTGCCAAGAAAAACATTTTTCACCCTTATCATCAAGCTTCTTTCTTTTCTCATTCGGGACATGTGCATAAGCGATGCAACCAAAAATTTTGAAGTGATCTATAGTTGGTTTCCGCCCACTCCAAGCCTCCTCGGGTGTCATGTTTTGAACAGAAAAGGTAGGACTTCTATTCAACACATGAATGCTCCAATTCACAGCCTCCAACCAAAAATTCTTTGGAATGTTCCCTCTTGCTAGCAAGCATCTCACCATGTTGAGGATGGTTCTATTTTTCCTCTCTGATACACCATTCTGTTATGGTGTATAGGCAGCTGTGAGTTCCCTTCGAATACCTTGATCATCACAAAAGACTTTGAATTCTTTTGAGGTGTATTCTCTACCACGATCAGTACGGAAAGTTTTAATGGCTTTTCCTGCTTCATTTTCCACTCGAGCCTTGAAGCTTTTAAATGCACTAAAAGCTTTTGATTTTTCTTGCAAAAAATAAACCCATATTTTTCTAGTATAATCATCAATGAAAGTAATTAAATATCTTTTACCTCCATTAGAAGATGGATTTATCGGCCCATAAATATCGGAATGAACCAACTCCAAGACATGTTTTGCTCAACACGACTTTCCTTGAGGTAATTGAGAACGATGTTGTTTGCTAACTACACATTCTTCACAAACTTGAGAAGGAATATGAATTTGAGGAAGGCCCGTCGCCATATCTTTCTGTTGGAGAGTCTTTAATCTGCCAAAATTCAAGTGGCAATAGCGAAAATGCCAAAGTCATGAAGGGTCTTTTACTTCAGCCATTAAGCAAGGTTATCTTCAAAGGAAACAACCTGTTTGAACTCATCCGAACAACAACAATTACTCCTCTTGAAGGATCATATATCTCACAAGCACCTTTTTGGATAATTATCACATAACCTTTTTCTTGTATTGACCAACACTTAACAAATTGCTTTTCAAATCAGGAACATAAAGAACACTAGAAATTGTTTCTACAAGACCAGTCTTAGTTCTTATCTCAATATCACCCTTTCCCATCACATTCACAGTGGAACAATCACCAAAACTTACTGTAGAATGAAAGTCTTCATTTAAATAAGAGAAATAAGACTTACTTCCACACATGTGGTTACTGCGGCCCGTATCCAAATACCAAAAATCAGACTGAGGTTCCTGATTAGCTTGAACAACCATCAACAACGTTTTCACTTCCTTCTTTTCGACAAAGTTCGATTGTTCTTCCTTTTCTTTGTCATTAGGCAACTTAGTATAACATTCAGAACGATAATGTCTAGATTTATGACATCTAAAATACTCTACCTTGGATTTGTCAAAATGTTGATCTCGTCCTCTGCCTAGAAATTGATCATCATTGACTTTGAAATACCTACTTCCATCTCTATTGCCCCGGGCTCCCCTTCCTCTATCTCTACTTCTACCCCTTCCTCTAGAGTTTGAGAAATGAGTAAAGGTAGAAGCCTTCAAAGCTCGCTCCTATGAAGTTGAACTTCGGTTCATCTTATGTTCATGGACCAGCAAGGAGGTCTGCAGTTCATCAAGAGAGAGTGCATTTATGTCTTTCAATTCTTCAATTGAGCACACAACATAATCAAACTTTGGTGTTAGGGAACACAATATTTTTTCCTCAATGGTGAGATCTTCCATCTTCTCACCATGAAACCGCATTTTGTTGCTTATTTCCATAGTCTTGGCACAGTAGCTGGTGACATATTCCCCATCCGCCATTTGTAGGGTCTCAAAATCTCTTCTCAATGCTTGAAACTGTGCACTTTTCACTCTAGCAGAGCCTTGATATTTTTTCTTCATGGAATCCAAAATATTCTTGAAACTTTCTTTGCTAAGAATTGTTTCCAAGATGGGACGATCAATGGCCTGAAAGAGGTAATTTTTTGCCTTCAAATCTTTTAGCTTTCTCCCTTCTAACTCTGTTTCTGGGCATCTGTCAAGACTGCATCTTTTGCTGGTTCTCCAATTCCAAATTCAATGATGGGTTAATATTCTTTTGACCGTAGAAAATTCTCCATTAGCATACTCCAATGGTCATAATGACCATCAAAACGTGGGATTGTCGCCTACACAAAATTGGAGTCTAAAGCCATCGCTTCACGGCTTTGCTATTGTGGACTAGTTGGGGACTCTCACACTGTTGCAGGACTCTCACACTTTTCTCTCCTATGTCTGGCTTTGATACCACTGATACAATATTAGAATGAAAAATAAAACTGAAAGCACATAAATTTCATTGATAAAAGTAGCCTATAAATAGGCATTACATAGAAAGGGAAATAATAGAACACAATTACCACTAACTTAAGATCCTATAAAACAGGACAATCAAAAACACTTTCTGCACTTTCTGTAGCCACTAAAGCACGATCTTTTCAACTGAACAAATCCCTAAAGACTAGGACAAACTAGAACTACCAAACTTAAATAAATAAATAATAAATCTTAACAATTTTACCCCTATATTCTGCCACCTACACATTGTTGATCTGTTGTATGTTCTTTCACTGTTTTCTTTCTTTTCGGTTTACATTATGAAGCAAGCTCATCAACATATCTATTTTGATTGTTTCAGGGTGTCATTACTAAGCTCTCAGAACAAATTTCCACACTGAATGAAGGAATGGATGAGTTTACATCTCGTATTGAGGAGCTAAATTCAAGATTCTCAACCAGAAACGTTTCTTCTAGCCAACAAAATTTGGCTGTGCAGGCTGAAGCCTGCAATGGCTCTGCACCCACCTCTCTTTTCGTGGCTGGATTAGGGAATGACTCGTTGATTGGTTCAATACTACCCAATTCATCTTCGTCTTCTCAGTTAGCGTGGTAGTCTTTGATGGAAGAGGTACTTGATAATTGTTTTTGCTCTCTTCATATAGCCAGAAAAAATAGGCGAAAATTGGAAGTATATAGAATTCCTTAATATAGTAGATTAACCAACCACGAATCTGCGACTATGTAACTACAATATGCATAGTGTGAAAACTTCTATGAAGAGTAATGCTCAAATTTTTAGGTTTCATAAGTATCTCAAATACACATTTCTCATCACATTGGTTAGTCAACATCATGGATAGGTAACAAATTTTAGAAGATGACGGTAAAATTTTACCATGTTAATTGTGTATTTGATCATAGTTCTAGTATCTACCCCTGAACATGATCATACCCAATTTATGGTCAATTCATTTTTGATTGTGGAACCTTTCTTGTGAACAGGTATTGCTTATCTCCAGGAGCCAGCATCAGATTATGCATCGGATTGTCAATTTGAGTAATCTCATGCGAGAATACTCTGGAGAGATATCTCGCCAAGGAAGAACAGATAGGACAGGCAGAATGGCAGATGTTGGCGTTCCGTTAGTTTTAACTATGGGAATCGGTTGTTTAGGTATCCTTTTGTTCCGGAGTCTGGCGTCCGAAAAATAAAGCCCTGCAGGCTGCAGAAAGTTCCCTTTGCAACATACTGGACAGTGCATCACTTTGTTGTGGTCATTTTCTTGCAGTTCTAGGTTACAGGTTATCTAGGGAATTTTATAATGTAGAATATTTATAATGTCAGAGACTTGGGAGTAATTCT
This sequence comes from Aralia elata, assembly GCA_034770075.1. NCBI lineage: Eukaryota > Viridiplantae > Streptophyta > Magnoliopsida > Apiales > Araliaceae > Aralia > Aralia elata. Next base: position 4,260,535 of record CM068380.1, read on the forward strand.
AGGATTGAACATTTTAATGGCAATATAAAATCATGTTACAAGTTTCGGTTCGTACAAATATTAGTGAACTTTTGATCTCTAATATAATACTAGGAAAGTTAGCAATACATAACATTCCTTATAAAATTGCAAATTCTGACTTCAATTATTAAATATTTTTCAATTTCAAAAGGTAATTTAAAGGTTGTAATGAAAAAAAAAATACTGAATTATGGTATTTCTATTGGTATGTCATAGAATTATAGGTAATAGGTTTACATTTATATACACGATTATGTAACTTGGCTAACTTATTGAAAGCCTCATAGGAGATCCGATGGCAGTATCCTGGACCCCCCCCCCCCCCCCCAAATCCATTTGTTTTGGAAGAGAAATGGCAGTTATAGTAATCGACGGTCTGAAATATACCCGGAATAAAATAACAGGATTTAAATAGTTTTCATTTTAAGTTCTTAAAGAGCTAGCAAGTTCAGATCATCATAATCGGACTTCAACTTTTCTTGTGCTTCTTGTGCAAGTTTGTTCCGCCTGCAAAACATAGCATGCTAATCTCTTTGTAACACCTGCATTTGCAAGATCCTGAAACAAGTAATTTCTCGTGCTTGTAGTGTAAAGTTGGACTAATACGCGGCAATATGCAAAAATGGAAGGCCACATAATGATATGACCAATTATTACAAGAAACTATGGTCTATGGGGATGTACACAATTTTTGATGAAATTCTCACTACTCTGTTTCTATACGACACTTTTTGAGTAGGCTGTATAGAAACACATAGCAACAGAAGAGAAGAATACCAAAAAAATCTTATTAAGATGAAGAAAACAAATACAAACAAAATATACAATACATAAAGGAGTTCTTAAACACAAATACAATTGAGCCTATCCTAGCTACTGATGAAGATTGAATCTTCTCCTTATGCTAGATTAGGACAACTGATGAAAAAAAGAAATATTTGAATAGATGCAGAGTTTACTTACTAGAACATTTTATTAATTTCTCATGTTTTTTACTGTAATCATTTCCCTTTTCTTTTCTACATGTTTTCGAACACCTATCCGACCAATTGATACTTCTTTGTACCTTATTTACTTACTATTCTAATTATAGAAAAGGATGAATCCACAATGAATTTTTTTGATAAGTGGAATCTTATTCATAGAGGCAGCAAGGGGGCTGCCCGTGCACCAATGCACAATGCAAATTACAATCAAAGCAGAAAGTTCTGCATCACCCAAATAAAATCATGTTCTAAGGCTAAACTCTGAAAAAACATAACCACAATGACGTGATATCTAAATGTCCAAGACAGCAATTAAGAATCAAATTGGTACCTTTTACCTTTACTCTCATTATAAACAGGTTCTAAACTGATAATTTGAAGTTAAAACGAAATTAAATCCATTAGTGACCCTGACCAACCAAACATTCAATTCCACCAGACATTGCTAACTTAGCTATGGAGTTTACAACAAACACTCACATCAAAGCTCAAATTAATTATCTGCTTACAAAGTGTTGTTAGAATATTTTATTTAGTGGCCTCTACTATTTATGTAATTATTGGGCTTACATATTGTATTAATTTAATAACTTTATTTATGGGTTTGGTAATTAATTATGTGACCTATAAATAATATTACTAATACTATTTGGCATAATGGGCCCTAGGGTTTCATAATCTTGATGGACGATTTTGACCCTTAGCTATTCTATAAATAAAACAGTTAGGGTTTGGTCCCAATTGTCGTCTCAAGAATTTTTTTTTATACACACCTATACATCCATCCTAAGATTGAGAAAGGCAATTGAAGACTTCCACCCTTACGCGCAACGTAAACGTATTGCATACAAGATGTCTTCTATTAATTCATGTAAGTACTTAATATTATAATTAATTGATTTATTTTATTTTATGCAATAGCGCGTTCCGATATAATTTATTCAACATTTGGTATCAAGAGCATGGTTACACTATTGTATAGAATAAATTAATTACGTTGTTATGCTATAAAGTTTAATACCATAAAATTATTTAAGTACGGTGTATGGCTAATGAAGAAACTGTTAAATGCGTTTGCAACTGCACTCAATTTCAAGTTTAAATCTGTTCTATTTTACCTGTGCAATTGGTCAAACATGATGCTCATCAATATGTTTTGGTTTTCTTTTGCCATATCTGAAATTTATAATGCCGCCGTGATTTAATAATGCACACCATATATGTAGGCAAATTGTACATGATCTGGGCATAAATCATAATGCAAAAATTTTATATCATGTATTCATGACTTCTTGTACTATGCAAATAGCCCAAGTGTTATTTAGTAATGACCTCAATTTCATGACCACTATTTCTATACTAGCATATTAAATTTATTATGGTACTTGGGTTATCTGTTTATGGCGATAGAGATATTTTTTTATTATGTCTAAATAATATTATTCTATATCATGGCATCATGTATTTAATTTAGAATTTATCTAAATATTTTGTAATTAATTCATGTTCATAATTATATATCTTAATTTAATATTTTAGAACATGATGTGATATATTATTAGGGCTTTTAAGTTGTTACATGTAAATTATAAATAATGTTAATTTTCAAACTTGATTAATATGTTATTTAAAATAAAATTGAGTTTGATAATAATAATTTACATGTATGTGTGACTCTTTTATTGTCAAAATTAATAATCAGCCCAACGGAGGACTATTAATTGAAACAATTAAAGATTAAGAAAAGTCATATAATGTTACGTTTAATAAATGAGAATTTTAATTTTACCCAACGGAAAAAATTAGAATTACAATTTATTAAATGGAATTTTCTTGCATAAGTAACACGTTTATTTCGTTTTCAGCCCAACGGTGATCGTGGATAAATGTGTTGTGCATTATTTTATGGGGATGTTATTAGCATATTATTAATTGGACCAACGAAAGATTAATAATTATGCACCACCATCTCATTAAAATCTATTTTTGGGTGTTGTAAATAGATTTTATGTAACTAACTGCCTGCCCTACAGTTGGTTTTATTATGATTAATTATTAATTATTGTTGTACGTTGTGGATTTCTTTTAGTTTTTTGTAAGCGTGCTTATGAGTTTGATTATGTTTCAGCATTGACTCCAACTAATATTTCTGGGTATCTCTCTGGAATTGAAGCCTTGAATGGGACTAATTTTACTGCTTGGAAAGAGCAAGTGAAAATTGTTCTCGGCGTTATGGATTTGGACTATGCATTACGAGTGGATCCTCCTGCTCCACTTACAGCTACAAGCTCAATTGAGCAAAAGGCTATTTACGAAAAGTGGGAGCGATCCAACCGCATGTCCCTTATGATTATGAAAAACTCTATCATGACAGCCATTCGAGGAGCCATTCCTGACTCTGAGAATGCTAAAGAGTATTTAGCTTCAGTCGAGGAACAATTTAAGGGTTCTTCTAAAACTCATGCAAGTACCCTTATTTTGAAAATGCTCACTAGCAGGTATGATGGGGTTAATGGAGTGCGCGAGCACATTATGATGATGAACGACATGGCTTTTAAATTAAAGGGTATGGACATGGCGATTTCTGAGGGTTTTCTTGTTCACTTCATTATGACTTCTCTTCCTGCACAGTTTGATCCATTTAAGATCAATTATAACACACAGAAAGAAAAATGGAAGATGAGCGAGTTAATCGCCATGTGCGTCCAAGAGGAAGAAAGACTTAAGGTTGAAAAACCTAATGTTGCTCATTTGACTACCATTGGATCCCATAAAAAGAAGGCTTATAAGAATGGCAAAGGTTTTAAGAATAAGGATAAGCCAATTTCTAACAAAACAAACAAGGCAAATTATTCAGGTAACAACTCTGAGGCAGGTCCTAAATGTCGCTTCTGTAAGAAGCAAGGACATATTCAGAAGGAATGCCCTAAGTTCAGAGAATGGCTTGAAAAGAAAGGTATGTCCTTCAATTATGTGACTTATGAATCCTTTCTAATTGATGTTCCTTCTAATACATGGTGGCTTGACACTGGTGCTATGGTTCACATTACTAATTCATTGCAGGGATTCCTTTCAAAGAAGACACTCCAAAAGGGGGAAAGAACCATTAAAGTTGGCAATGGAGAGTCTATACAAGTTGAAGCTGTAGGAACTCTTCCTTTAGTTTTGGAGAGTGGTTTCACCTTGTATTTATATGATACTCTTTATGTTCCCAGTATGACACGAAATTTAATTTCTGTATCTAAACTTGACGTTGATGGTTTTTCGTTTAAGTTTGGGAATAATAAAATAATTATTTATCATTACTCCCATGTTATTGGTTCTGGCTCTTTAGAGGGAAACCTCTATAAGATAAATTTGGATAATGTCTTTGCTGAATCCTTGTTAACAATGAATGTGACAGAAAGTACCTCTAAAAGTGGAAATAAGAGAAAACTAGACAATGAGAATTCTTCAAAATTGTGGCATAAACGTTTAGGCCATATTTCAAAAGATAGAATGCAACGTCTTATAAAAGATGGAATTCTTCATTCACTAGATTTTTCTGATCTTGACCATTGTATTGAATGTATAAAAGGAAAATTTGTGAAAGGAAGCAAGAAAGGAGCCACTAGAAGTGGTGCACTTCTTGAAGTGATTCACACTGATATTTGTGGACCATTTTATCCTGGAATTGGTGGACATAAATCTTTCATTACGTTCATTGATGATTATTCTCGTTATACTTATGTCTACCTGATTAATGAAAAATCTGAATCACTAAATATGTTTAAAATTTTCAAGGCTGAAGTTGAAAACCAGCTCAACCGAAAAATTAAAGTAGTGAGATCAGATAGAGGCGGAGAGTATTATGGTAAACACTCCGACACAGGTCATAGTCCTGGTCCATTTGCCTTATTTTGTCAAGAAAATGGCATTGTCACTCAATATACAATGCCTGGTACACCGCAGCAGAATGGTGTAGCTGAGAGGCGAAATCGTACCCTTATGGATATGGTACGTAGTATGTTATGCAATTCCAACTTACCTGTATTTTTGTGGACTGAGGCATTAAAGACAGCTGTTCATATTTTAAACCGGGTTCCTAGCAAATCCGTCCCTAACACTCCTTATGAAATTTGGACAGGTAGAAAACCTAGTTTAAAATATTTACGAGTGTGGGGTTGTCCAGCCGAGGCTAAGTTATTTAATCCACAAATAAAGAAACTTGATTCTAAAACCATTAGTTGTCATTTCATTGGATATCCTGATAGATCTAAGGGTTTTCGATTTTACTGTCCCTCACATACCACTAGAATTGTTGAGACTAGGCATGCAGAGTTTTTAGAGAATGGTGATTTAAGTGGGAGTGGTGAGCCTAGAAAAATTAATCTTTAAGAAAACAGGATTTATGTTCCTAATCCTGTAATTCAAGAGGGTGAGGCACAACAACCTCCTATTGAGGCGAATGATGCCCCTGAGATAGCTGAGCCACCACCTAATGTTGAACCCCACATTATTGAAAATCATATTCCTGAAATTGTGCAGCCTTTACGTAGGTCCGAAAGACCTAGAAAGCCTATTAATTTTGATGATTTTATAACCTATCTTAATGAGATTGACTATGATTCAAGTAAAATTAATGATCCTATCTCCTATAAAGAGGCCATTACGAGTGCTAAATCAACTCAATGGCTTGAAGCCATGAATGATGAGTTGAAATCAATGGAGCTTAATAACGTTTGGGATCTTGAAGAATTACCAAAAGGTGTTAAACCTGTTGGTTGCAAATGGGTCTATAAGACCAAATTAGATCCTAAAGGGAACGTTGAAAGGTATAAAGCTCGATTGGTTGCTAAGGGTTTTACTCAAAAGGAAGGTGTGGATTATAATGAAACTTTCTCTCCAGTATCCAGGAAAGATTCATTTAGAATAGTCATGGCTCTAGTAGCTCATTATGATTTAGAGTTACATCAGATGGATGTTAAAACTGCATTCCTTAATGGTAACTTGCATGAGAATGTCTATATGGCACAACCAGAAGGTTTTCTGGTTAAAGGCAAGGAACATATGGTATGTAGACTAAAGAAGTCCATCTATGGGTTAAAGCAGGCTTCTCGACAATGGTATCTTAAGTTTCATGAGGTGATGAGTAATTTTGATTTTAAGAAGAATATAGTGGATCAATGCATATACTTGAAGGTCAGTGGGAGTAAATTTGTTATTCTTGTTTTGTATGTTGATGATATACTGCTTGCAAGTAATAACTTAGACATGTTGCATGAGACCAAACGTTTCCTTTCTGGAAATTTTGATATGAAGGATCTCGGTGAAGCCTCTTATGTCATAGGTATTGAAATTCATCGAGATAGGTCTCGTGGGATATTAGGATTGTCCCAAAGAGCTTATATTGATAAAGTTCTTAACAAATACAACATGCAAAATTGTTCTCCTACTGTTGCCCCTGTTGTCAAGGGTGACAAATTTGGCTCATATCAATGCCCTAAGAATCAGTTGGAACGTGATCAAATGAATCTTATTCCCTATGCTTCTGTGGTTGGGAGTCTTATGTACGCTCAAGTTTGTACGCGTCCAGATATAGCGTATGTAACTGGTATGCTTGGACGTTACCAGTCAAATCCAGGTTTAGATCACTGGAAAGCAGCCAAAAAGGTTTTACGCTACTTACAGGGTACTAAGGATTTTATGCTTACATTCAGGAAAACAGATAACCTTGAAGTTGTTGGTTATTCTGATTCTGATTTTGCTAAGTGTAAAGACGAAAAGAAATCTACATCAGGGTACATCTTTATGCTTTCAGGAGGCCCTATTTCGTGGAGAAGTCACAAGCAGGAATTAACTACCACTTCCACGATGATGGCAGAATATGTGGCTTGTTATCATGCCACTTGTCATGCTGTATTATTGAGGAATCTTATTTCAGGACTTAAGGTTGTAGATTCCATTTCAAGGCCGTTGAAAGTATTTTGTGATAATGATTCTGCTGTTAGTTTTTCCAACAGCACCAGTTCGAGTGGTGCTGGACTATATCTCGACACTAAATATTTATTTGTCAGGGAAAGAGAGTTGAAGATCAAAGTGTTGTCATTAAGTATATTAGTACGCATGATATGTTAGCGGATCCACTTACGAAAGGCTTACCGCCCAAGCTCTTTTTAGAGCATGTTGCTAGCATGGGTTTAACTAGTAGTCTTAATTAGTGAGTTATTTTGATGTAAGACAACATTTTTTGAGCTCGTTGTTTTGAACTTCACATTATGTTTATGGTTTGTTATTCTCTTTATTGTGCACACTTGAGAACTTGTGAGCAAACAGTTATGTTTGGACCATATGAATGAGTTTAATTTATTACCACTTATGTAAACTCTATTCATACCTGTTATGCTTAATGTTAATCTTTGTTCCAATGAAAGTACTAATTGTGTAACTAATGGGGATCTTGTGTTAATAGTGACACAAAGATTGTGTTAATTCGCATTGGTGCTTTTATTTGAACAGGATGTAGACATTAAATTAATACTTGGCCAAAATAAATGATTGTAAGCGTTATGTTTTGTATATAAATAGTATTTCGGCCAAGTGGGAGAATGTTAGAATATTTTATTTAGTGGCCTCTACTATTTATGTAATTATTGGGCTTACATATTGTATTAATTTAATAACTTTATTTATGGGTTTGGTAATTAATTATGTGACCTATAAATAATATTACTAATACTATTTGGCATAATGGGCCCTAGGGTTTCATAATCTTGATGGACGATTTTGACCCTTAGCTATTCTATAAATAAAACAGTTAGGGTTTGGTCCCAATTGTCGTCTCAAGAATTTTTTTTTATACACACCTATACATCCATCCTAAGATTGAGAAAGGCAATTGAAGACTTCCACCCTTACGCGCAACGTAAACGTATTGCATACAAGATGTCTTCTATTAATTCATGTAAGTACTTAATATTATAATTAATTGATTTATTTTATTTTATGCAATAGCGCGTTCCGATATAATTTATTCAACAAGTGACAGACAGAGAAAATAAATAATAGGTTTATCAGCATAAATCACCAGAAAAAATACCAACTATTAATATATAATTAGCCCAAATAACTGAGAAAATAAAATCTATCAAACTGAATAACACTGACCCTTTGTTACCCCTACGGATGCTTTTAACCACCTCCTTAACTTCTCTCTTCAAGCATTTTTGTTGCACAGCGGAAAAGAAATAGACTCAATTCAAAATAATTACACATAACCCAAAAATTAACAGAAAATATTATATATATATATATATATATATATATATATGTGTGTGTGTGTGTGCGCCAACCTCCAGCAACCATGATCCTAACCCTTGATTTTGATATTGAATGGCTCAGATTAAACCAAATTTCCCCGTCTGCTAGAGGCTATAGAAGCAGTAACATCCCTTCTAGCGGCACGGTTGATTACCAAAAAGTCCCACATAGTTCTCATGCCACACTGCCTACTGCTACAAGCTCTGGCGACAGTGTGGCTATCTACACTCGGCGGAGGATCATGACCGAATACTGCATTTGATCCCCTCGGCGGAGGACTGTATACTGGTGTAAAAGGTCCACTCCTACATATACCAGTATACGGTCCTCCGCGGAGGGATCAAAGGCTAGACGCCGGACCAACAGGTCCTTTTGGTGTGCGTGGTAGTGGGATTAGCGAAACATTAGTCTCTGACCTAGAGGAGGAGGAGGAAGAAGCATATGCAAGGAAGAGAGAGAGAGGATGAAGACAAGGAACTTGGGAATGGAAGACATATTGGTGTATTATATTAATGCTGTTTCAGATCCAACTAAGTGCATATCAAAACCACGTCCGATGGTCGGTATTTATATATCGAGATGCAGCGCGCAAGTCATTGTCTAATGTCAATGTCAATATAGCAAGTCATTGTCAATAATTATTCTCTTTGTTTCACACCAATAATATTATTTTTAAAATTCGTAAATATTAAAAATATATTTTTTTACATATATAATCCTAAAAAATTATAAGATATTAGTTAGTAGTATTGTATGATAATAAAAATACGTTGACAAAATTTTGTAAAAATGATGTTGTTAAAGTATTAAATGTGATGTGTGTCTGTATATACGGGTTTCAATAAACTCTTTAGCTTGTTTTTGCTCTTTTGAATTAACCATTTGAGTGTTGATCATTGATGTAAGTCCTATGATGGTATTGACCATAAATTCATATACGGAGACGAAGACACGTGATGTTGTATTGGGACAGCGTCTAAAAGCATCAGCAAGCTTTTGGTGTAAGTACATACCCAAATCATCCTCATATGCTCCGTATTTATAGTCATTGTCAATAATATAGCAAGTCATTGTCAATAATTATTCTCTTTGTTTCACAGCAATAATATTATTTTTGAAAATTGTGAATATTAATAATATTGCAAGTCATTCTCAATAAGATATTAGCTAGTAGTGTGCTATGAAAATAAAAATATGTTGACAAAATTTTAAATAATCAATTTCATATTATTCAAAGGTGATTGATATTGCTAACGCAAAAATGATGTTGTTAGAGCAATAAATATTGCTTAAAGTATTAAATGTGGTTATTTATAAAAATGTTGTTAAATATATATTAGCTTTGACAAACATCATCTTTATTGTGACAAATATCAATTGTACAAAAACAAAAAAACAAAGAATTATTTTTTCTTTTGTTTCCATAATTCTCACCAAAATGTTACATGCAAATATTATTATCTATACCTAAATGGTATAAGCTTCCAAATTTTCAAACAAGCAATGAGAGAAGTTATTGGTATTTTTGAAAGATAAATAAATAAAGGGGTCTTAATTTAATATGGTAATAGACTGTAGTATGTAAATGTAGATGTCTAGTTCAAGATTTGAAAATGATGTAAAGAGAGAGAAACTCAACTTATGTTTAACCTAAAATGATAACAAATTAATAAAGATAGTCATACCTCAATTCTAACACGATTTTTCATTATAAGTCAATATATATATATATATATATATATATATATATATATATATATATCGAGAGAGAGAGAGAGAGTATAGTATTAAACTGATTCGCTTATCATGATAATTATATTTATTCGATACTTTATTGTAAATGTAAATATATATTGTAAAAAGAATACAATTAAAATAAATTCAATTTCAATAATACTAAATATTAAAAAAAAACTTGTTTTGGATTTGCACTGGATAGATGCCAAAAAGTTTATATGGAATAAATTAAAAAAAAATCGAATTTAATTTATTCAATCAATAATAACTAAAATAAAACAAAATTATATTCCTTGTATATTATGTATTAGTAATGTTCTAACAAAAATTGTCCAATTAAAAAAATGCTAGAAGTTTGTGTGTGTGTGTGTGTGTGTATATATATATATATATATATATATATATATATATATATATAGGTGAGTAATCCATAGCCAACGTTGTCAAATCGTGAGCGTCCATCCGATAATTGAACGGTTAAATAGAGTCTCGTCCACAGTTTAATACTGCGGACGAGACAGATGACCAAAATGCCCCTCCTTGTAAATGTCTCACGTCCGCAGTATTAAACTGCAGATGCTAGGTATGGCCAACTGGAAGCGATGCCATTTGTAAATAAGTTTGTTCGCAGTATTAAACTGCGGATGCCAAATTCAACTTCTTTTTTTTTTAATTTTCAAGGCTTCGATCTTTGATGCATTATGCTCAGGTATCTTTGAAGGGTATTGGAAAGCCGCAAATTTGGAATCCAACAAGAACATATACTGGCACCGTGGTAGTGTACCAGAGGTTGATTATGGAAACTATTGTAAATTTACTTGCAACAATGAAGTGAAGAGCTCATCTATTCCGTTGAATTTTCTTCTTGGGATGTTACTCATGGTGGATGCTATCCTTACTTGCAGGCTTGAGCTTGAAAGAAGGATTGTTTTGTGATAACCCGAAAATTTAGAAGACTTGTAAATAAGATCTCGAATACTTAAATAAAGGTTTAAAGAATAAAACCTAGATTTAAAAATAGAAGAGTAGAATGAATAGAGATGACTATGCCTTAATTTCGAGGACAAAATTCTTAGAAGAAATGGTGAATGTAATATCCCAAATATTTCAGAAATTTAAAATAAGAATTTAATAAATAATTAAGGGATGAAGTAGATTTGGACATATGTATATATGTGTTTCATATAATGTGAAGTATGTGAATTTGTGTAATGGACTAAATGTGTATATATAGATGTAAAATATATACATATATTGGGAAAATGAGATTTAATATTTAATTAAATCATTAAAGAAAGTGGATTAAATTAACTAATTAATATTAATTAATTGAGATTAAATTATAATTATATTATTAAATAATATAATTTGAATATTGAGCCTTGGACGACGATAGAATTATTATGAACTAAATTTCATATACAAGTTAATTAATTCACTTACTTAATATTGGTGAATTAATGTATGTATTTTATTCTAATAAAATGAGAGAGTTTATTAAACTCATTATTTTAAGATATTACATATAAGTGTAATATATATTCATTTATGTAAGGGCTTAATATATTATATTATGCCAAATGGATGTAAATTAATAGTTGGTCGAGCTAATTAATTTAATTAGTATGAACTAACTAACGAAACGTATAATTGTATATAAGACAAGAATAGTGGTAGAAAACTAAAATTTGATTTCGGAGTGGAATTTGGAAACGTGGACTAGACGGTTGAGTCCGGAACGTCGAAAATAGTAGGAATAGACTAAAAACACAAAATGTAACGGGGTTGACTTTTTGGTCAAAACGTTAACAGCTGACTTTTCGGTAAAAAGTCAAACTTAGAATTTAGAGATGAATTTGAAGAAACGGATATTCCCATTACGTGGAGAACGTCAACATTAGTAGGAATCGACTGTAAGTTCGAAAAAGTTGATTTTAGTATCAGAAATGGTCAAACGGACAATTAAATGGATAAGTGAGTAAATAAAGAAGAAGAAATAATTTTTGGTGAGTGAAGGGCCCACAGGGGGCTGCTAATTGCTGATAATAGAGATGAAAGAAAATGATAATTGATGGGGGACAAGAAAACAAAAGAGGAAGAAAAAGGGGGAGGAAATTAGGGAAAAGGAGGGATGTATATTGTTTTTCTTTGGCTAATTGATTAGCATAATTAGACAACCATCAGCATTTTCCACTCCTCACACACTATCCCCGTATGAAGTTTGCCAAAAGAGAAGAGGAGAAGAGAACAGAGGGAAAAATCAAGAGGAAGAACACTAAAGGTATAAACTCAAAATCCGAACTAGTTTAATGTATTTTGTTTTAGATCAAGTGATGAGTCTATGATATCAAACCATATAATGGTAGAGATATACATGATATATGATGTTTCATGCTTAGATTTAACCATTTTGAGGGTTGATAAGTTTGAAAACCAAAGATGCACAAAAACTGTTTTGGTGCACAAAAACCTTAAATTTCAGTCCACTTTGGACCTCTACCATTTTAAATCTGTAAAACTTTTTTCAGATCCGTCAAAGCCATGAGTTAGATACATGAGTTATCTGATGAACCCAAGTGGAATCACTCAAAGATTTTAAACGAGCCGACTGTGGCATGATTTTTAGTAAAACAGTTCCTACCGTAAAAATCTAAAAAAACCCTTAAAAGTTTCCTGGCCAGTTTCTTTTGTGGGCTGTTTCGGCCACTTTTTGTACTCTAAAATTCGGGTCTTTTTGTGGTATGTGTTGAAAGGGAGTTATGACTTTTATAAAAATATACGATTTTAAAAGTAAACTGTTATAACTCCGTGAATACTGCCCAGAAAATTGTGAAAAATTAACTAGAATCCATATATGGTAGTATAAGTGTACCGCATAAATTTCATAATTTTTGAACAAAAGGATAATTTATGATAAATGTAGCCATTTTGGACTGTTTTAGCCTATTTAAAAATAGGAACTGAATTTGGAAAATTTCCAGAACATTTTTGTATGACTAAAATACTATATACTGATATTCCCCAAAAGATAAAAAAAAAAAATAAGCTGGTTTAATATTTTTCATGCCTATGTTTAAGCTAAGAATAAATGAGAAAATTAAGTTATGTTAAGTTAAAAAATGTGTAAATGTAATTTTATTGACTAATGACCCTTAATGTGACGCCCCCAAATTCGGGTTTCCAACTACCCGAATTCGGTCATCACGATCCAATACTACGTTCACCTCTAACAACATACATTGACTAAAATGCGGAATATAACAAACATATGTTGTTCATTAGAAAGGTGTTACTAGTCCCAAGATACAATAACCTTAAATACTTAACACAAATCTGTACCCCAAATAAATATCAGGGTTTAAATTACATTAATAATAATTAACTACACATAAGATCAAATCAGCTACGTGAAGCCTATCACTTCATCTTTTCTTTACCCTTGCTCTTTCCTGATGTCTCGGGTTTAGCTGCAATGAAAGTCATGATATACCAAAGATGAGCAACGAGTTTGCTCAGCAAGTTTAAAGTACAACAATACAAGATATATCATGATGAAGGGAATATAGAAAGGGAATTCAACAATATAATTATCAGAAGCAAGAACAATTATTGCTTTTAGAACAATTGATAGTCAAGTAGACTCTGAACAATAACTTCGAAATGAGTCAATAGCTAGTTGACCATCTGGTTATTGGCTACAGAATAAGTACTTGAGGGGATCAACCTCGCATACGCTATGTATATGCATAACATTTAACTCTGCTGTTTGTACCTTATATACGGTATCTGGGGTACTCCCCTAAAAAAAAGGGTGTTCATTCAGTCTAAGAATCCTTACCCTTGATTGGTTCGGATAGCTTTTATAAATTCTCACATACTTGCCTGACCAAAACAAGGGTTCATACTTAATCATGAATAGTTCGTGAATTTCGGAACTTTAATAAATGTACGAATTCAGATGCATCGAATGCGATTGTCAATAATATCATAGATGTGGAATAACTGTAAATTAATTAAACCACTTAAGCATTCTTAGAATAAAATTTCAAGCCACAGTACGATAGTAGCCTGCTCGAATGAAAAGAAACTTGCAACAATTAAAGTTTCGATATAAGGAACTTGCTCAATGTAGAAGTTGAGTAAAATGAACTTGCATTCAATATACTGAAAGAATGAAGTTAGGGAACTTGTCTGTTTGCTCAGCTACAAATAAAGTTTAGCTTTAATTAATTGACCTTGGATGACCTATCATATGATAAAGTCGATTTATCCATTAGCATTGCACAGCTGTATATCGATACACTCACTTATGCTATTTATTTAGCAGATAACAATTCACCATCTACATTTAGTTACTATTGAATATTAGTAAACATAAATTAATTAATGACCTTTAGCTATTTAAAATAAATGATAACTAATCATGATTACTTATTCTTCGAATACTCATATCATTACCCTTATTTGTCTCTAAATATGGGTTACTAATCCTTATTCACCAATTATAAAATTTATCATGGTTTAATAATAATTGACCACTTATTTAGTTTTATTTGCGCTTAATTACTATTCACCTTTAAGGGTAATTGAGTAATTATTATTCCTTGTTTCTTATTCAACATTAATTAAATACTTAATGTATTAATTCTACACATACTTAATTATTATTTAATAATAATTAAGTAACCCTTATCTTTATTATTAATAATTTTATTAACTTTGTTCATACTTAATTATTATTTAATAATAATTAAATAATAATTAAATATTTATTATTTTTATTTATTATTTATTGCTAAATAATAAATAATTATTTAATAACTTTATTCATACTTAATTATTATTTAATATTACTTAAATAATAACTAAATATTTATTATCTTTATTTATTATTTATTGATAAATAAGTATTTACTAACTTTATTCATACTTAATTATTATTTAATATTAATTAAATAATAATTAAATATTTATTATCTTTATTTATTAAGGGCCAAAAATAAATAATTAACTTATTAATCTCACTCAAACTTAATCATTATTTCAATAATGATTAAGTAATTTTTATCCTTATTAGCCTTATTCTTACCTAATTATTATTAATTGAAATCGATTATTTATTATCTTTATTTATAATAAATAATTACTATATTAACCTCATTCATACTTAATTATTATTTAATATTAATCAAATAATAATTAAATATTTATTATCTTTATTGATAAATAATAAATAATCATTATTTTATTACTTTATTCATACTTAATAATTATTTAATATTCATTAAATAATAATTAAATATTTATTATCTTTATTTATTATTTATTAATAAATAATAAATAATTATTTTATTAATGTTGTTCATACTTAATTATTATTAAATAATAATTAAATATTTACTATCTTTATTTATAAATAATTATCTCGTTAACCTTATTATTATTTAATATTAACGAAATAATAATTTGAATACTTATTATCTTATTTATTATTTATTACTACATAATAAATAATTATTTTATTATTGTTAGCAGTTTGCCCAACAAGTCCCTACCCAACAGCTAGGTTCGATTCCCAGCTACACCAAGCATAAAAATTTTTTTTGCAGAGTGCTGCCATATAATGTACACCCTCCTGCTTCAAAGCTTGCAAAACACACACTAACACATTCAATACACACGGTTGGGATAACACAAGCTGCGATTAACAGCAATATGCATACCACACTGATTTCACAGTCTGTAACTAACCCAACATTATCACATCAAAAGAAAAATCAAAGTTTGATTCTATAACCATGTTACCGACAGACAGTTGCTACCATATTTGAAAATAGTTTTCATTCGGGCATTATCACAAACACATGGCGTGCCTTCTATAACACAACTGGCCTAATTGCAGTGTAAAAATCAAGTTGCCTAGACCTTAAGGTCCTTCCATATACAGAAGTTTCAAACCCAAAATCAAACCCAATACAATCAACACAAAACCAATTACAGAAAGAAAGAAAACAAAAATCAAATCATAGGAAGGCTGTCACAGCAGCTCGGTTGACAAGGAACCATTGTTATACCTTAAGCTTCCGCGGACTGCTGGCCATCTCCTTCTCCCAAAATAAGTAACGAAGTCGGACATTCAGCGAGCAGCCTCCCCTGTTCCCCTCTTTCTTGCGATTCGCTTTTCTCTTTTTAATTTAAAATTCTAGCAGCTCGGTTTAGGGTTCTGGGTGCCCAATTTATAGAGGTTCGTTTACCCAATTAGCTGGTTATTACCCCCAATTAGCCAATTAAGGACCAACGGTAGGAGGAGGGTGGGCTGTCGAGCGGTTGTCCATGTCAAGCCCTGACCTCTCTTTGAATTGCCGGCTGGCCCTTGAGCCGCGTGCCCTCACTGGTCTAATCGCCACGCCCTTTGAACCCTTGGTCCGTTCGATTGAGCGCTCGGTCGCTTCGATTGACCGCCGGTCGACGATCTTCTCTTCCAGTCCAACCGGCCTATTCCTTCACGTCGCCACTTCGAGCTGCTTTACCCGTCCCGTTCGATGGAGGGTCTAGGTCTGATCGATTGAGGGTTGGGTGCTTAGGGTTTCTTCTTGCTCAGTTGCTCGTTCCGTCTGATTGAGGCTTAAACCTTAGGCTCTGCACCCCAATTTCTTGCCGATTAAATTTTCTTTCCCTTTCCCAATTGTATTACCGGTTTCCCCAAGTTTAATTGGATTAAACCCAACCCGATTGTAAAATGATTTAACCCGGCAGGAGAAAGGTTGGGTTCAACCCAAATGGGGTTGGGTTGGCTGAAATAAATAAAAAGTAGCCCAACTTGTTTATTAAAACTAATAACATTATGCCTCTAATATTTAAATTAAATAACTAATTAAATTAATTAATTATTTATAATATTTGTTTCCACAATAATTCCTCATGCGAATTATTTAAATCCGATAATAGTAAAAGGTAATTATTTATTAGTTTTTCCCAATCTGCTTGCAAATCAATTCTTAGGGTTAACTCGTTAATTTATTCGAACTATCAGTGAGCCCCTTTAATGCACAGAAAATTATTGGACCATATGTTTAAATAGTTACATAATAATACTTACATGGATCCAATTAAGCCCGAAAAATTATATAAAAATGAATTTCATATATCAAAATAATTTGATACAAAGCTTAAAAATTCTTGGACATTACATCCTCTCCCCCTTATAAAAATTTCGTCCTCGGAATTTCAATCTAAGGTTACTCAAATAACTGCGGGTAATTTGTCCTCATCTTCTCTTCGAGTTCCCACGTGGCTTCTTCCACCGCGTGGTTCCTCCAGAGTACTTTAACAGAATGAATGATTTTATTCCTCAACTTCTGCTCCTTCCTATCAAGTATTTGGACAGGAATCTCCTCGTACGATAAGTCATTTTCGACTTGAATTGGCTCATAAGAAATAACGTGGTTGTAGTCTGGCTTATACAGGCGTAGCACCGATACATGGAACACGTTGTGGATGTGCTCAAGTTCAGGAGGTAACGCCACCTCGTACGCCACTTCGCCTATTCTCCTCAATATTTCAAAAGGTCCTATGAACCTAGGGCTCAATTTGCCCTTCTTCCCAAAACGGATCTTCCCTTTCCAGGGAGATACCTTCAAGAACACAAAGCTACCAACTTCAAAGTCTCGCTTCTGACGATGTAAGTCGGCATACTTCTTCTGACGATCCTGAGCTGCTACTAACCATTGTCTTATTACTTTAATGATTTTCACGGTTTGTTGTACCAATTCTGGTCCCAACAATCTCCGCTCACCAACCTCATCCCAACACAACGGCGTTCGACACTTTCTTCCATATAACGCTTCGTACGGTGGCATACCGATGCTAGCGTGATAACTATTGTTGTGGGCGAATTCTACCAGTGGCAAATGGTCGTCCCAGTTGCCACCCAAGTCCATCACGACTGCTCGGAGCATATCCTCCAAGGTCTGAATCGTTCGCTCACTCTGACCATCAGTCTGAGGATGATACGCCGTACTCAACCTCAACTGTGTTCCCATCCTTTCCTGTAGACTTCTCCAAAAATTTGACGTGAAGCGCGGATCTCTGTCAGACACAATAGATACCGGCACCCCATGTCGCGATACTATCTCCTTCACGTAAAGTTTCGCTAACTGCTCCAATTTGTACTTGATCTTGATCGGTAGAAAGTGGGCCGACTTGGTCAACCGATCTACGATCACCCAGATGGCGTCTAGACCCTTCTGTGTTGTCGGAAGTCCTACCACAAAATCCATTGTGATGTGCTCCCACTTCCATTCTGGAATTTCCAAAGGTTGCAACAATCCGCTCGGCCGCTGGTGCTCTGCCTTGATCCTCTAACAAGTTAAACACCGGCTGACAAATTCTGCAACTTCCCCCTTCAAATGCGGCCACCAATAATGTTGACGAAGATCTTGATACATCTTGGTGCTACCCGGATGTACCGAAAATCTCGTATTATGGGCCTCCTGCAATATTTCTTCCCTTAAGTCTAGTACGTAGGGTATCCAGATCCTTCCCTCGAATCTCAGCAACCCTGTGTTGTCAACCTTGTACTTCAAAGTTTTTCCTTCCGATAGTTGCTTCTTAATGTCAATGCACTCCTCGTCAAATTCTTGAGCCTCATTTATCTTATCCAGTAGAGTCGGACCTGCTGTTACGGTAAACAATTTTTCGTCCGTCTCCATCGGATCCTTAACCTCCAGTCCCAGACGTTCAAAGTCCCTTATCAATTCCTCTTGAACTATCAGCTGCATCAATTTCACCTTGCCTTTTCTAGTTAAGGCATCAACCACTACATTTGCTTTGCCCGGATGGTACAGAATCTCACAGTCGTAATCCTTGATCAATTCTAACCATCGGCGCTGCTTCATGTTCAGCTCTTTCTGAGTGAAGATATATTTCAGATTTTTGTGATCTATATATATCTCGCACTTCTCCCCGTATAGATAGTGCCTCCAAATCTTTAAGGCAAAAACTACCGCGGCTAACTTCAGGTCATGAGTCGGGTAACCCTTCTCATAGTCCTTCAGCAGACGTGATGTGTACGCCACGACCTTGCTGTGCTACATCAGCACACAGCCAAGACCTTTGTGTGATGCATCGCTATACACGACAAAACCCCCAGTGTTGTCTGGTAAGGTCAACACCGGTGCTTGACTAAGTCTCTTCTTCAGCTCCATAAAACTTTCTTCGCATTTCTCCGTCCAGACGAACTTAACTGTTTTCCTGATGAGATTGGTCAACGGCGATGCTATCTTTGAAAAATCCTAGATGAATCTTCGATAGTATCCCGCTAATCCCAAAAAACTCCTGATCTCTGTTGGCGCCTTCGGTTGCTCCCAATTGATAACCGCTTCTACTTTTGTTGGGTCCACCGAAACACCATTTTTGTCGATGACGTGACCCAGAAATTGTACCCTCTGCAACCAAAACTCACACTTAGAAAACTTCGCATACAACTTCTCCCTCCTGAGAGCTTCCAATACAATCTTCAAATGTTCGGCATGCTCCTCCTCTGTTTCTGAATACACCAAGATGTCATCAATGAATACAACTACGAACTTGTCCAAGTATTGCTTGAACACTCTGTTCATCATATCCATAAATGCCGCTGGTGCATTCGTCAATCCAAATGACATTACCAAAAACTCGAAGTGCCCATAACGAGTTCTGAATGCAGTCTTCGGGATATCTTCCTGTCTCACCTTCAGCTGATGATAGCCTGTTCTTAGGTCGATTTTTGAAAAGTACTTCGCTCCCTTAAGTTGATCAAACAGATCATCAATCCTAGGAAGCGGATACCTATTCTTAATCATAACTTTGTTCAACTCCCGATAGTCGATACAAAGCCTCATAGAACCATCCTTCTTCTTTACAAACAGAATCGGCGCTCCCCATGGGGACACGCTTGGTCTGATATAACCCTTATCTAACAGTTCCTACAGTTGCACCATCAACTCTTTCATTTCTACAGGTGTCATTCGATACGGTGGCTTCGATATTGGTGCGGTTCCTGGTACCAAATCGATTACGAACTCAATTTCCCTGTCCGGCGGTAGCCCCGGAAGCTCATCTGGGAAGACATCGGCGAAATCCCTTACGATTGGTATTTGACTCATCTCATCCCCGACCTGACGAGTATCAACCACATGGGTCAAATAACATACGCAACCTTTCTTAAGTAATTTCTTGGTTTGCATCATAGTAAGATAACAAGATTGTCTTGGTGATTTATTACCATAGAATACCACCTTCGACTTGTTAGGAGTCTTCAGGTGTACACATTTCTTCTTACAGTCAATAACTGCTCCTTGAATTGATAGCCAATCCATTCCCAGGATTACATCAAACTCTCCCAACCGAATTGGTATCAAATCCACATTGAGCTTAAATCCTCGCAATTCAGCACAACAATTCCTATGAATGCATTCTATGGGGACAATTTCCTTGTTTGCTACTTCTACGTTCATAGGGTGTCTTAACTTTTCATGAGGTAAATTTAACTGACTAGCAAATTCTTCGGAAACAAAAGAGGAGGTAGCACCCGAATCAAATAACACATATGCATTTATATCATTGATTGGGATGATACCTGACACCACGTCCTTGGATTCCATTGTATCCTGGACAGTCATGTTGAATGTGCATGTCGTTGGCCTATTAGCTTGACTGGTTGGTGCCCCATAGCTCAGCCGGTTGTTATTCCCGCTGTTGTTGTTGCTCCGGTTGCCACTCCCGACGTCGCCCTTCCTCTTCGGACAATCCTTAATCTGGTGGTCGGGTGATCCGCAAGAGAAGCATCCTCCTTTCTGTCTGTTAGGGCACTGAGGAGCCATGTGCCCCGGTTGTCCACAACGGTAACACACGTTTTTCCCTTTCATGCATTCCCCCGTGTGGTTTTTACCACAATTGCTGCACATGCCTGCTTTCTTCACCTCCCCTCCAGATTTGTTCCCTCCGGATGACTGACTCTCGGTCCACTTGCGTTTATTGGGGTTACTGCCCCCGCTGCTCCCTGCCTTCGGGCCCTCATGACCCTTCTTCTTTTCTTGTTTGTATTTAGCCAGGGCCTCACTGCCACCCTCTGCAATGATCGCCCTCTCCAACAGTTCTGCAAACGTCTTGATTTTTAACACCGCAACAGAATGGTATACCCATGGTTTCAACCCTAGCTCAAATCTGTGCTAACTTGGTGAGTTACAAACCGTGCCAACTCGTTAAACCTAGCTGCGTACTCAGCCACGGACATACTTCCCTGCTTTAGCTCCAGAAACTTGACCTCCATCTCTTGTTTCATGCTCTCTGGAAAGTAGTTTTCTAGGAACATCTCTTTAAAGCGTTCCCATGCGACAATGCCCTCTTTAGCTCGGCCCCTGTTGGCCTTCCACCAATAGTTAGCCTTGCCTTTTAGCATGAAAGTGGCAAAACTTATTTTCTGTTCCTCTGCCACCCGAGTGACCTCGAAGACCTTCTCTATTTCTTTGATCCAAGTATGTGCTTCTATCGAGTTAAGAGTTCCCTTGAACTCGGGTGGTCCAACCAGTTTGAAGTCCTTAAAAGTGGCCAAATGATGCGCTGGCTCGGGTGCTGGTTGGGTCCCTACAGGTGGTGGTCTTGATTACATGGCTTCTGCCAGCATCTCAGCGAACATTCTCATTGGATTGGGTTGAACCCCAACCTCGCTTTCTGACTCTTCAACCCGCTGGTTACTTGGTCGTCCTCTTGGCGGCATGATTTGAATAAGAAAAACCGCTAACTTTTACCTATAGTTTTATATTTTACACAATATGTCATTGAGATCAGCGATCAAAGGTAGAAACATTTATCAAACACATTTGATTTAAATTAAACAACTGCATTTATATTTATATACCACTGTTTTGTTACAATCAGACTAAACATGTGGCATACTTCTATAAATGCGCTACTGCATGCCCTATCAATCATTAACCATTCCCCCTGATACAAAAAGTAGGGAATAATAACTGACCATCCCTCATAACAGACAAAAGTTGGGTTTTAACTGCTACCTCAATCATGTAACAAGATATAAAGGTTCACAACACAATATGGCCCTAACCTAACAAAAGTGGGACCTACTACACCCCAAAACAAAATAAGACAATCATCCTAACACGTCACTACATGTCGTGACGGATCCGTGCCTGCTGACCTGAAGAAAAGGCTCCACCCATGACTCGGCGACGAACCGAGCGGCTAGACTCTCCCATCTCAGTCCGAGGCCTCCTATAGGCTGCATCCAAGGCAAATCCCAAGGTCTCGATCCTCATCGCCCCGACCTCCAACTGGTCTTCCAACTGATCAACCCTTCTGGCTTCTCTGACCCAAGCATCTCTAACTCGCATCCTCTTAGCAGTCTCCAACCCAAACTCGAACTTCATGGCCTCCTGCTTGGCCTTCAGGTGGGCGATCTCCATATCCTTCTGTTCCAATCTCTCTCTCAGCTCAGCATTTCGAGCCACCATCTGATGTAGCAGTGGTCCAATCTGCTGCGCTGAGGTCTCATAACCCTGCAGCTGTGCCTTCACCACCCCCAACTCATGCTCTAGCTGATAAGCTAGCTCCCTATACTGATCCTCCGTGATCTGGTGGGTCTGGTTCTGCTCCTCCAGATGAGCTACCCGGTCCTCCAGCCCCTCGTTCTTACTGGTCAGTCCCTTTATGATATCATTTGCAGTAGAGCCCATACCATCAACATAAGCAGGTAGCTCATCACTGTCAGTCTCTGGGTCCTCCTCACTATCATCCGGGTCCTGACTGCCGGACCTCATTACCCTACCTATAACAGGCTCTGGTAGATCCCCCCGATAGTCCTCCTCTGGTTCGGGCTCATCCCGTGGTACTCCTGGGGCAACAGGTGCATAGCCCACTAACTGCTCGGTAACCACAGGTATATCTGTGAATACCTCCTCCTAGACTCCACTAGTCCCTCCTATGTCAGCCATCCTATAAACACAGACAGAGACAACAATGTCAGTATCATAATAAAATATATTCATGGATAAAATGAAAAGATATTTTATCATGTACAACTCGGCTTGGCAGATTTCCACAATCCACACCCAGACAAGGCCATTATCTGAATCTCCTTGATTCATATCCTAGCGTACTCAGTGCGAGTTTAAATCTAAGGTCACAACCTAGGTTTAGCGATCCTAAAGTTTATAACCTACAGCTCTGATACCAACCTGTGACACCCCCAAATTCGGGTTTCCAACTATTCGGATTCGGTCATCACGATCCAATACTACGTTCACCTCTAACAACATACATTGACTGAAATGCGGAATATAACAAACATATGTTGTTCATTAGAAAGGTGTTACTAGTCCCAAGATACAATAACCTTAAATACTTAACATAAATTCGTACCCCAAATAAATATCAGGGTTTAAATTATATTAATAATAATTAACTACACATAAGATCAAATCAGCTACGTGAAACCTATCACTTCATCTTTTCTTTACCCTTGCTCTTTCCTGATGTCTCGGGTTTAGCTGCAATGAAAGTCATGATATAGCAAGGATGAGCAACGAGTTTGCTCAGCAAGTTTAAAGTACAACAATACAGGATATATCATGATGAAGGGAATATAGAAAGGGAATTCAACAATATAATTATCAGAAGCAAGAACAATTATTGCTTTTAGAACAATTGATAGTCAAGTAGACTCTGAACAATAACTTCCAAATGAGTCAATAGATAGTTGACCCTCTGGTTACTGGCTACAGAATAAGTACTTGAGGGGATCAACCTCGCGTACGCTATGTATATGCATAACATTTAACTCTGCTATTTGTACCTTATATACGGTACCTGGGATACTCCCCTAAAAAAAGGGTGTTCATTCAGTCTAAGAATCCTTACCCTTGATTGGTTCGGATAGCTTTTATAAATTCTCACATACTTACCTGACTGAAACAAGGGTTCAGACTTAATCATGAATAGTTCGTGAATTTCAGAACTTTAATAAATGTACGAATTCAGATGCATCGAATGCGATTGTCAATAATATCATAGATGTGGAATAACTGTAAATTAATTAAACCACTTAAGCATTCTTAGAATAAAATTTCAAGCCACAGTACGATAGTAGCCTGCTCGAATGAAAAGAAACTTGCAACAATTAAAGTTTCGATATAAGGAACTGGTCTTCCAACTGATCAACCCTTCTGGCTTCTCTGACCCAAGCATCTCTAACTCGCATCCTCTCAGCAGTCTCCAACCCAAACTCGAACTTCATGGCCTCCTGTTTGGCCTTCAGGTGGGCGATCTCCATATCCTTCTGTTCCAATCTCTCTCTCAGCTCAGCATTCCGAGCCACCATCTGATGTAGCAGTGGTCCAATCTGCTGCGTTGAGGTCTCATAACCCTGCAGTTGTGCCTTCACCACCCCCAACTCATGCTCTAGCTGATAAGCTAGCTCCCTATACTGATCCTCCGTGATCTGGTGGGTCTGATTCTGCTCCTCTAGATGAGCTACCCGGTCCTCCAGCCCCTCGTTCTTACTGGTCAGTCCCTTTATGATATCATCTGCAGTAGAGCCCATACCATCAACATAAGCAGGTGGCTCATCACTGTCAGTCTCTGGGTCCTCCTCACTATCATCCGGGTCCTGACTGCTGGACCTCATTACCCTACCTATAATAGGCTCTGGTAGATCCCCCCGATAGTCCTCCTCTGATTCGGGCTCATCCCATGGTACTCCTGGGGCAACAGGTGCATAGCCCACTAACTGCTCGGTAACCACAGGTATATCTGTGAATACCTCCTCCTAGACTCCACTAGTCCCTCCTATGTCAGCCATCCTATAAACACAGACAGACACAACAATGTCAGTATCATAATAAAATACATTCATTGATAAAATGAAAAGATATTTTATCATGTACAACTCGGCTTGGCAGATTTCCACAATCCACCCCCAGACAAGGCCATTATCTGAATCTCCTTGATTCATATCCTAGTGTACTCAGTGCGAGTTTAAATCTAAGGTCACAACCTAGGTTTAGCGATCCTAAAGTTTATAACCTACAGCTCTGATACCAACCTGTGACACCCCCAAATTCGGGTTTCCAACTATTCGGATTCGGTCATCACGATCCAATACTACGTTCACCTCTAACAACATACATTGACTGAAATGCGGAATATAACAAACATATGTTGTTCATTAGAAAGGTGTTACTAGTCCCAAGATACAATAACCTTAAATACTTAACATAAATCCGTACCCCAAATAAATATCAGGGTTTAAATTATATTAATAATAATTAACTACACATAAGATCAAATCAGCTACGTGAAGCCTATCACTTCATCTTTTCTTTACCTTTGCTCTTTCCTGATGTCTCGGGTTTAGCTGCAATGAAAGTCATGATATAGCAAAGATGAGCAACGAGTTTGCTCAGCAAGTTTAAAGTACAACAATACAGGATATATCATGATGAAGGGAATATAGAAAGGGAATTCAACAATATAATTATCAGAAGCAAGAACAATTATTGCTTTTAGAACAATTGATAGTCAAGTAGACTCTGAACAATAACTTCCAAAGAAGTCAATAGATAGTTGACCCTCTGGTTACTGGCTACAGAATAAGTACTTGAGGGGATCAATCTCGCGTACGCTATGTATATGCATAATATTTAACTCTGCTATTTGTACCTTATATACGGTACCTGGGATACTCCCCTAAAAAAAGGTTGTTCATTCAGTCTAAGAATCCTTACCCTTGATTGGTTCGGATAGCTTTTATAAATTCTCACATACTTACCTGACTGAAACAAGGGTTCAGACTTAATCATGAATAGTTCGTGAATTTCGGAACTTTAATAAATGTACGAATCCAGATGCATCGAATGCGATTGTCAATAATATCATAGATGTGGAATAACTGTAAATTAATTAAACCACTTAAGCATTCTTAGAATAAAATTTCAAGCCACAGTACGATAGTAGCCTGCTCGAATGAAAAGAAACTTGCAACAATTAAAGTTTCGATATAAGGAACTTGCTCAATGTAGAAGTTGAGTAAAATGAACTTGCATTCAATATACTGAAAGAATGAAGTTAGGGAACTTGCCTGTTTGCTCAGCTACAAATAAAGTTTAGCTTTAATTAATTGACATTGGATGACCTATCATATGATAAAGTCGATTTATCCATTAGCATTGCACAGCTGTATATCGATACACTCACTTATGCTATTTATTTAGCAGATAACAATTCACCATCTACATTTAGTTACTATTGAATATTAGTTAACAGAAATTAATTAATGACCTTTAGCTATTTAAAATAAATGATAACTAATCATGATTACTTATTCTTCGAATACTCATATCATTACCCTTATTTGTCTCTAAATATGGGTTACTAATCCTTATTCACCAATTATAAAATTTATCATGGTTTAATAATAATTGACCACTTATTTAGTTTTATTTGCGCTTAATTACTATTCACCTTTAAGGGTAATTGAGTAATTATTATTCCTTGTTTCTTATTCAACATTAATTAAATACTTAATGTATTAATTCTACGCATACTTAATTATTATTTAATAATAATTAAGTAACCCTTATCTTTATTATTAATAATTTTATTAACTTTGTTCATACTTAATTATTATTTAATAATAATTAAATAATAATTAAATATTTATTATTTTTATTTATTATTTATTGCTAAATAATAAATAATTATTTAATAACTTTATTCATACTTAATTATTATTTAATATTACTTAAATAATAACTAAATATTTATTATCTTTATTTATTATTTATTGATAAATAATTATTTACTAACTTTATTCATACTTAATTATTATTTAATATTAATTAAATAATAATTAAATATTTATTATCTTTATTTATTAAGGGGCAAAAAAAAATAATTAACTTATTAATCTCACTCATACTTAATCATTATTTCAATAATGATTAAGTAATTTTTATCCTTATTAGCCTTATTCTTACCTAATTATTATTAATTGAAATCGATTATTTATTATCTTTATTTATAATAAATAATTACTATATTAACCTCATTCATACTTAATTATTATTTAATATTAATTAAATAATAATTAAATATTTATTATCTTTATTGATAAATAATAAATAATCATTATTTTATTACTTTATTCATACTTAATAATTATTTAATATTCATTAAATAATAATTAAATATTTATTATCTTTATTTATTATTTATTAATAAATAATAAATTATTATTTTATTAATGTTGTTCATACTTAATTATTATTAAATAATAATTAAATATTTACTATCTTTATTTATAAATAATTATCTCATTAACCTTATTATTATTTAATATTAACGAAATAATAATTTGAATACTTATTATCTTATTTATTATTTATTACTACATAATAAATAATTATTTTATTATTGTTAGCAGTTTGCCCAACAAGTCCCTACCCAACAGTTAGGTTCGATTCCCAGCCACACCAAACATAAAATTTTTTTTTGCAGAGTGCTGCCATATAATGTACACCCTCCTGCTTCAAAGCTTGCAAAACACACACTAACACATTCAATACACACGGTTGGGATAACACAAGCTGCGATTAACAGCAATATGCATACCACACTGATTTCACAGTCTGTAACTAACCCAACATTATCACATCAAAAGAAAAATCAAAGTTTGATTCTATAACCATGTTACCGACAGACAGTTACTACCATATTTGAAAATAGTTTTCATTCGGGCATTATCACAAATACATGGCGTGCCTTCTACAACACAACTAGCCTAATTGCAGTGTAAAAATCAAGTTGCCTAGACCTTAAGGTCCTTCCATATACAGAAGTTTCAAACCCAAAATCAAACCCAATACAATCAACACAAAACCAATTACAGAAAGAAAGAAAAAAAAATCAAATCATAGGAAGGATGTCACAGCAGCTCGGTTGACAAGGAACCATTGTTATACCTTAAGCTTGCGCGGACTGTTGGCCTTCTCCTTCTCCCAAAATAAGTAACGAAGTCGGACATTCAGCGAGCAGCCTCCCCTGTTCCCCTCTTTCTTGCGATTCGCTTTTCTCTTTTTAATTTAAAATTCTAGCAGCTCGGTTTAGGGTTCTGGGTGCCCAATTTATAGAGGTTCGTTTACCCAATTAGCTGGGTATTACCCCCAATTAGCCAATTAAGGACCAACGGTAGGAGGAGGGTGGGCTATCGAGCGGTTGTCCATGTCAAGCCCCGACCTCTCTGTGAATCGCCGGCTGGCCCTTGAGCCGCGTGCCCTCACCGGTCTAATCGCCACGCCCTTTGAACCCTTGGTCCGTTCGATTGAGCGCTCGGTCGCTTCGATTGACCGCCGATCGACGATCTTCTCTTCCAGTCCAACCGGCCGATTCCTTCACGTCGCCACTTCGAGCTGATTTACCCGTCCCGTTCGATGGAGGGTCTAGGTCTGATCGATTGAGGGTTGGGTGCTTAGGGTTTCTTCTTGCTCAGTTGCTTGTTCTGTCTGATTGAGGCTTAGACCTTAGGCTCTGCACCCCAATTTCTTGCCGATTAAATTTTCTTTCCCTTTCCAAATTGTATTACCGGTTTCCCCAAGTTTAATTGGATTAAACCCAACCCGATTGCAAAATGATTTAACCCGGCAGGAGAAAGGTTGGGCTCAACCCAAATGGGGTTGGGTTGGCTGAAATAAATAAAAATAGCCCAACTTGTTTATTAAAACTAATAACACTATGCCTCTAATATTTAAATTAAATAACTAATTAAATTAATTAATTATTTATAATATTTGTTTCCACAATAATTCCTCATGCGAATTATTTAAATCCGATAATAGTAAAAGGTAATTATTTATTAGTTTTTCCCAATCTGCTTGTAAATCAATTCTTAGGGTTAACTCGTTAATTTATTCGAACTATCAGTGAGCCCCTTTAATGCAAAGAAAATTATTGGATCATATGTTTATATAGTTACATAGTAATACTTACATGGATCCAATTAAGCCCGAAAAATTATATAAAAATGAATTTCATATATCAAAATAATTTGATACAAAGCTTAAAAATTCTTGGACATTACAGTTAATATGATATGATCAGATTATGTAAGGGTATTTTGGTCATTTTTAATAAAATATTATGTTTATGGTATATTATGTTTGTTAAATAAATTAAATAGAAAGAGATAAATAATTAAATTAAATTGTTTATAAATGATTAAAATATCATTTAATAATTAATAATATTAGTAAAAAAAATTAAATGCTATTAAAGGATTAATAATATTTATAAATGATTAAGACATTAATAAATGATATTAAGTGATCAAATTATTATTAAAGAGTTAATAATATTTAAAAGTGAATTAAAATATTATTAAATGATCAATAATATTTGAAAGTGAATTAAAATATTAATAAATAATTAATAATATTAGAAAGTGAATAAAATATTATTAAGTGATTAATAATATTTGTAAGTGACTAAGATATTATTAAATAATTAATAATAAGAAGTGAATTAAAATATTATTAAATGATTAATATTATTATACGAGAGTTTTAAGATGATGATAAAATGATTGAAATATTATCAAAAGATGATAATAATAATAATAATAATAATGGTTTAAAGTGTTATTTAACATTTCATTATGTGGCTGAATGTTAGATGATTTATTTATAAAGTAGTAGTATTATGCGGTATGATACGATATGCTGATTGAAAGATCAATCTTATAAATGTTAGGTCTTTCATAAGAGATTAAATTAGATTGCGTAGCAGTAATTGACGAACAAGGCAAGTTTCCTAACTTAAACTTGAGTTAATATTTTCAAGCGTGCTAATGGTTTAATTATTGTAAATTATTCCACATCAATGAAATTTATTGTTTAATCGCACTTAGCGTAAGTTGCATATGTTTACCTGGTATGAAAGGCTGATCACCTTGATTACCAAATTTGTTCATGGTCATTGTTGGCCACTCAACGTTATTGATTCAATTATTCATTTATTAAAATTTGATTATCGTTCTTTCACAATTATTATATATTGTTGAAAATTCGAAAGTCTATTCTTTTTCAATCATGATATATTTTTCTTATATTTGATTTTGCTGAGCAAAGTAGTTGTTCACTCTTGCTATATCATGATAATATTTCAGTTAAGCTCGAGTGCTTCAAGAAGGACAAAGTCAAGAGAAAAAGTTCAAGAGTAATTTAATATGCGTTAACTATTACATTATCTTATGAAAATAATTATGTAAACCTTTTGAGTTATTAAGGTAGGTATTGAGTTAAGGTTGTAGACCTTGGGAAATGTTGTAGAATTATTTGAAATAAACAATGTATGTTAATATATTCCGCGTTAATTGTATAATGTGATGTATCGTGACGCACCATGTCCGAGGTTCAAGGAACCTGGATTTGGGGGGCATTACAAGTTAGTATCAGAGTTGTAGGTTATAGCTCTATGGTAAGAGTACCTGAGGATATAACCTAGAGAGATTTAGCTGTATTTAAAAACCCTAGAGGTCAAGTAGGATAATAGGGGGCATAGGTGATGTAGGAGCCAACTATAGGCCAAATATTAGAGGCGAGAACTTTAGTAGCCTTACTGTAAATGATTCCTCAATAAGTGGATCATGTCCCCTTGCTTTATCTAATAAATCATGGTGGGACCGTCAAGGGAAGGTGACAAGAACAGAGAATATTAATTATGAGTCTGTTACGTGGCCTATAAATAAGCCTTCATAGAATTATGTATTTCTCCAAGTTAGAAATAAGAGAAAGCAAGAGTAAGCTAAAGAGAAATAATAAAAAAAAAGTCACAAATTTTAAAAAAAGCAAGATGTCAGGAAATGAAGCACTTAGAGATGTCCTAGTAGTTTGGGAGGAGCCGATAACTGTAGAGCCTATATCCGCGGTAGCTCCTGAACCCGAGGAGGGGGAGGAGCCGGTGGAGGATCCTGAAGAGGATCTATTATTAGAATTAGTCGACACGAATGTTGAATTAAAAAATATGGTGCGAGAACTAGAGGCAAAAGTGGAAGAACTTCGATCAGACAAGCGAGAACTACAGCGGAAGTGGAAGAACTCCGATCAAACAAGTAGGCTATAGAAGCCCACTTAGAAGATGAGATTTTAGAGAAGTTGAGATCACAAGATCATGAGCACGACTTGGAAGAAGAGGTGAGAAGCAAAAATAGGAAGATGGATAGAATGAGGTACGCCTTTAACAAGAGTAATTTAATATGCGTTAACTATTATGTTATCTTATGAAAATAATTATGTAAATCTTTTGAGTTATTAAGGTAGGTATTGGGTTAAGGTTGTAGACCTTGGGAATGTTGTAGAATCATTTGAAATAATAATGTATGTTAATATATTCCGCGTTAATTGTATAATGTGATGTATCGTGACGCACCAGGTCCGAGGTTCAAGGGACCCGAATTTGGGGGGCATTACATGCTTTTTGTATGAAAATGGTTTCACTTGATGATCTGCTTATACAAAGTGTCCAGTCTGGTGATTCCTTGTTTGATGTTGACATTGTCCATCTGTTACTGGTACATTTCAGACAACGAATTGAAGAGGAAGAGAATGCTGATTATGGGTATGAATCAGAAGGCATTAGCTCACCAAGTCATAGCTTTGTGTTGATGGTTGGACGCCTAATTGAATGCATATCTAGAAGAAATTGCCCCTGACCCTTATATGTGTCTTACAAAATTCATTGTTACGGTTGAGGTATTGCCTGATTATTCAGTTGTTAGAATTGATTGGATTCTTATAAACTAAAAAAAAATTGAATTTGGCATCCGTAGTTTAATACTGCGGATGGGACAGAAGACCAAAATGCCAATAGCCTAGGCCTACAGAAGAAATATAAATACTGTGACAAAGGAAAGAAGGTCATACCCCCATCACAACCAAATATTTTACTAGAGGAATTTGATGGGATGACAAATGCCATGGTACGGTGGATGCCACATTCAAATTTTGATCACCTAGTGGCAGTAGAGAACCAGGCAGCATGGTATAGTGGGGCCTCGCGTATTCCCCTCATTTGGCTTGACGTGGTTGAATTTCAAATGCTAGATCGTATATTGAGACAATTTGACGAAGTCCAGGATATTCCCGAGGCCCTGGTAAATATGATCGATCTCCGCCGAGAGCGGGAAGGGATCTGCTTATTTGATTATATCGACTTGCGGAGCCTATACCTCGCCACGTGGTATGCATGGCAAGATATTATATCTGACTTTGTGGTGGTCACAAGACAGGAGATTAGTATGGCCGAATACCTCAGGTGGTATAGGCAGATGACTCGTCTGAGAATAAGTCGCCCACAAGTTGATCTAGACGATACATATACACCACGTGGCTTATTTAATGAGAACGAAGCTGCAAACCTTGTAAGTAACATTTTAATATTTTCTTGATTGTATATTTACAACATATTATTACATACTTCTTGCTAATGACATATATACGCTTTTATACAGATCGACGCAACTCGAGATTTTGTACGAAACCTTCATGCAAAACCACTTGTGCACAACCCTCGCCATGTGTACGAGGAGTGGTATGCAAGGTCGGTACTATTTAATGAAGAGGATCGAGGAATTTTTGAAGATCCCAACAATACCATCCCAGTCGTTCCGGAGGAGCAATTCACGCAAGAAACACCATTTTTCGGTTTGGATCCATTCAGTCAATACATGCAAGGATCCCCCTATGTGCCCGACATCCCTTTTTTAGCTGAAAATGAACACCCAACATATATATCACCTCCTCCCCCTTACATGCATCAGTGGAGTTCGACTGCTGATGTTGATACTACGCAACAATTACAACCTATGCAGTTGACCCCAATACTAGAAGAAACGCCAATCATATTCAGAGCCTACTCGTTGTGCGAAGGGCGTGTCTAAAATTTTAACTTCATGGCTACAGATGGATCAGTCAGATTGCTTTAAGAAGGATCCTTTCAAATCACTAAAGTTAGAAAAGGTGGAATGACTAAACCAGAATTGGCTT
Organism: Aralia elata; assembly: GCA_034770075.1. Classification (NCBI taxonomy): domain Eukaryota; kingdom Viridiplantae; phylum Streptophyta; class Magnoliopsida; order Apiales; family Araliaceae; genus Aralia; species Aralia elata. Next base: position 4,293,671 of record CM068380.1, read on the forward strand.
TCTGATGTGGTGGACCAAGCACAGTTTCCTCATGTAGGTCCTGATGACGAGTATAGATTGGTGCATAAGGACCTACTATCGCTGAAGTCAGGGAACGAGGTATGGGATCAGACGATCGACACATATCTCAATTTGTTGAAGTTACGCGAAGATCATCTACGGCAAGGCTGGTACGAGCGGGCCAAAGTTTATTTCATGCCTTGCTTTTTATTTTCAATTACTACAATGCTGGTGGCCATCATATAGCAAACTCAAACCAGCAAATAAGAAGAAATATGATGTTTTCGAAGTGGCGCCCTATATTTTTAACCAAGGAGCACAACTGATAATGTCAGCGTGCGATTTTGTATTCCTTACAGTAAACCATAACAACTACCATTATTTTTTCTTCGTTGTAGATATTAAATAATGGCAGGTTATGCTTGTAGATTCTTTATACGATGACGTACGTACGGACAAAATAAGTTCTCGATATTAATCAGAGCTAGAATATGTGGGACGTTATTACTTTTGCCTATGCCATTTGTCAATTACATTTATCCTATAGTGTCCTAGTAACATTATTTTTTTAATGTATAGTTTGACTTTGTTGCAAACGTTATGCGGGTATATAGCCCTGAGAAAAAAATTCTCGAATAAAAAGATGGCTTGGGCATTCAAGGCAGTCCAACCTAAACAACAAAATCTTGTGGATCGCGGAGTCTACGTAATGAAGTATGTAGACTACATTGTCTAAGGCATGTCTTTAGGTGAGTTCGACTGGTCCGCTGAAGATGCGTCCTTGTTTAGGTATAGAATTGCCCATGAATTGCATAAGCATAGGGCTAGGGATATGACATTGTCACATATGAGTAATTTGTACTTTGTAAACATGTAATATTGGACTTGCACTCTGATTTTGATGGTTTTCCCAGTTGTTGCAAATTATGTTTGTAATTTGATTCCATGTTTAGCTGCAACTATTCTGCATTGGTTACTATTGGTTGTGATATGGCATGTATAGTTTAAAAATGTTCGCAGTGCCGAATTCCTTCTGAAGTATTTCGGCCTCGGATCAATGACTTTGTACTTCGAGAGGGATTCAGCTATCAGATTGTTTGCTGAACCTACCGTCTGCTGTTTAAGAATGTGGTCATTCAATTAATATTTCCTACAGTCGAATCCCTTTTGAAGTACGACGCCTTTGGGCCGATGCCGAACTATTATGTCTTTGGCCTCAGAATGACAGCAGAGTACTTCAGAAAGGATTTGGCTATCATAATTCTTAACCGATAAACAAATCCCTCCCGAAGTATTCTATCGTAGGGCCGATGCCGAACTATTATGTCTTCATCCTCGAAACGATGGTGGATTACTTCGGGACGGATCCAGCTATGCTCTAAATAAATTACTTTTTTATGGGTATACCAGACTACTCCGACGATGACAACAAATCTGTAATCTCATTCAAATATCAGGGCAAATAAACAGTGCATTCTTAACGAAAGATGTGTCATTTCATTCTAATAAATTGTAGTTACATATGGTCTTCATGACATGTAAAGTAAAGAAGATACAACAGGTTAAATACTGAGTGGGGGTTGTACGATGGTTTCATCCTCATCGTCAGATGAATCGAGAAATTTCAGATCCAAGCCAGCTACCCGCATCCTTTCTGCCATCTAAGCTTTAGCTTCTTCATAACCCTCACTGAACTAACGAACAATGTCTGCCGTCAGCTCGGGGGACTTCTTATATTCGGAGATGACCTTATGTTCGAGGGCTTTGGTTAGATGGCCTTTTGTTATTACTCAAAAATAGTCCTCTTCTAACTTATTGTCGACATCAATTAGGTTCACCAATTTGAGTTCCGTGTCCTTGGCATGATCTTCGAGTTCAAACAATTCTTTCCTAAGATCATCCTTACACAATTTCAAGTGATCCCATTTGGCAATAAGTCGTTTTAGTTCCGAACCCGACTTCCCGAAAGGTTATCCGATAGCCGAATCCTTTCCGACGTAATCCGCCATCGTCCCTATCCAGAAGTCATTTGCGCCTGTCATTAACTCATGATATTACATATGGTAAATCTAAAGAAATCTTTACTTCCGTCATCGTCCCGATCTCGAAGTCATTAACCCATTCCTCTAAGTAATGATATTTCATGTGGTATACCGAAACTTAAAGAGATAAATCCCGAACTGAGAGGGGATTTTCGATAGTCGAGTCCTTCTTGAAGTAGTTCGCCATCGTCCCGATCCCGAAGTAATATGAGCTAGTCCTTAACTCAATGATATGACATATTCAATAATGTGATAGAAAAACAAAATCTTAATCACCATCCACAGTTTAATACTGCGGACGCTAAGTAATCCGCCTCTCGACTGACGCAAATTACTTCGGGATCGGGAGGATGTGGGATTACTTTAAGAAGGACTGCGCTATCAAAAATCCCTTCGGCATGTCGAGATCGAAATGAAAACGAGTTTTCAGAAGTAAAGATTTCGTGTTTTGTGAATTAAAAGGATAACAATGAATGACCTTTGACGTACCTAAGAAGTTAATAATGCAATTAACCCAACATGTTAATTCAGTTTAACAAAGTTGCAATCTCCTACAATTATAAATGAAAATAAACAGTTCATTTTTGCCAAAAATATATTCCATTTAATTATATTCAATTGTATTTACATATCGTTTTCATTACATGTAAAGTAAAGCAGAAACAATAACTTAAGTAGTGGGTGAGGGTTGTTCATTGGTTCCATCCTCATCCTCAGAAGAATCGATGACTTTCGGGTCAAGTTTGGCCGCCCACATCCTTTCTACCATCCGAGCTTTAGCGTCTAAATAACCCTCACTAAACTGACGAACGATGTCTGTGGTTACCTCTGGGGACTTCTTATAATCAGAGATAACCTTATGTTTTAGGGCTTCGGTTAGATGGCCTTCTGTCATTAATCGAATGTAGTCCTCTTTTAACTGACTATCGACATTAATCACGTTCACGATTTTGAGTTCCAAGTCTTTAGCGTAATCTTCGAGATCGTTCACTTCCTTTCAAAGAAGATCATTGTCTATTTTTAATTCAACCCGTTTAGCAATGAGTTGTTCTTTCTGCTTCATGAGCTCGAATTTCTGATCTTTTATAATGTCCCGCTCGCGTATCATTTATTTGGCATGGCATCTGGTGTCTGCATGGCGGCTTTCCTCACTTTCCAGATTAATCTTCATTGACGCAACCTCATTCGTTAGGCGTTTAATTTTAGCCTTGAGTGTCTTCTCCTTTGATTGTAGGAGTGTAAAACCGTGCAGTGCTCGAGTGAGGGTTTAGGTTGCCTAAAATATGAAAGGTTGGTTAGGAATGATACCACATGAAATATCATTAGTTAGAAGTTTCTTGTTGATTGACTTACCCGACCTTGATGTATCACAGTGATCGCCATAAGTTGTTGGGGGCAATAGTCTTGAAACCTCTCGTCGTTTTTCGAAAGTGCGAACATCTCGTGAAGGGCAAAGGGATATTCTTCGTCTTCTTTGGGCCACATGGTCAATGTCGAGAAAACGTCGTCAGATGAAGTTAGGGGCGTTGATGGTGGCACAGATTGAGAGGGAGATGAGGTAGAGCTCGGTTGGGGAATTTGTTAAGTTTCGATGCAAGGTTTCTTTTGGGGAGGCTCGGTCATTGGTGGTTTTGCCTCTTTCCTTTTTTGGCTTCGAATATGGGGTGAAGAGTTCGACCGGTGGTGGTGATTTGTTTGGGTGGATAGGTAGGGATTTTTTGGGAAGATGCTTTCTTTTTCTTGAGTTGTTTCTTCTTGAAGATGGTTCTTCTCTTTGTGGAGGTTAGGTCGATGGCATTCTTTTTAGAATTTTCGGGGATTTGGGGAGAGTCGATGATGGTTGTATCAGATATTTTCTCTGTTTGGTGGAGGGTCTCTTATGAAGGTTTGGTTTATTATGAAAATACGAGGATAAGGACTTACGTTTGTGGTCGTATAACCACGTCTGATCGGATAGCAAATCAATGGACCAGTCTTCTTTTGGCACCTTGGCGTAGATGGCTCGAATTTCCTCCATTCGGTCGTCAGGCGTCTTACCAATCACGAAGGTGGCTTTCGAGGAGTTAGCCCTACATGGGAAGAGATATGTGTCGGGCCCTTTGATATAAAACTAGTTGGAGTGCCAACCCTTATTAGTAGAGGGGGTTTTCATTCAAGTGCGCTTGTTCGAAAGTTTGGTTAACTGTCGAAAGCCCGGTTCTTTAGAATGTCCAAGGGAGAATAGCGTGAAGAGGAAGTCATTGCATGGTTCAATGCCACAGTCGTGGTAGAAGGCGATGAAGCATATGAGGTGATTATACGAGTTCGGGACTAGCTGTGCGAACCTGATCACTACGAAGCCGAGGAAGGCGGAGATGAATTCATGGATGGGGAATCGAACCCCAAATCTGGGAGCGTAGAGGGGAACGGTTATCCATCCATCAAGACGTTGATACATTCTCTCGTCCAAATTAGGCACACAAAGTTCGTAGTTGATAGGGATGATGTACTGTTGGCGGATATCTTGTAGGGCTTGTTTGGTAATGGAAGATTCAGTGTTGATGTGGGAGTAGGATTTTACGGAAGAATATTCTTTCAACATATTCATTTCGCCTATATCGGCTGCGGTTTTAATCGGGGAAGGGATGATGGCGGTGGAGGCGGAAGCGGTGACTGTGGTGGTTTAGGTTTCTGGGGAAATGTTAATGTTTACTGGGGTCGTAATTGATTAGGTGGATGGGTTAATGTCTGTTTTGTTGATGATAACAGTTGGAGGTTATGTACAACTAAAACTGACCATTGTTGACTGTTAAGTTAGTAGGGGCTGTGGTGGCGTGACCAGAGTATGGGAGAGTTGTTGTGACACCCCCAAAATAGGTCCATACAACCCATTCTGAGTTGTCAATTACATTCTACAAAATTCAAATACCAATACAAATTTTCCTATTTACAACTATTAAAATGTTGTGCAAAATACGACATCACATAAACTGTGAGTTTCAATACAAATGTTGTATCGTATATAGTATAACAATATACATGCTCATCTTAAATTTTCAATACAATTATTGTCACACTATCTTATAAAGTATTAAGATGTTTCTATAGTCTCGGACTATTACTCCATTCCCCGGCTAGTCTCAGCTACACTCTCATTCTTATTACCTGAAAGGAATTGTACGTGAAGCAAAATGGTGAGCACAAATAGCCCAATAAAGAATATCATGACTAAGATAATGAAGAATAAATTATCCTTAGCCTTCAACAGTGTTAGATTAGAGGTTTTAAGAAAATATACGTGTTTCAACAACTGCAGCGGAAGAAGCAATCTATTAGAAGAGTCAAGTAGATCATAATGTCTACTATCTTCTACAAGTTAAAGGTTCACCACTAATATTTTATCCCTGTAACACTAATCAACAGTTCCTGTATATGAACATCCAAATTAACAGTTTATTTTTGCACTACGGGCCAAGGATATTCACTTATAACACCACCGGTCATGATCATGCCAAACGTCAGTTCATCTTTGCATTATGGGCCAAAGAGAATTTTCACCACAAGCCTTTGTTTGTAACACCAAAGGTCATGATTATACCAATACACAGTTCCTGGTCATAATCATGCCAAACGTCAGTTCATCTTTGCACTACGGGACAAAGATGACTATCACCACAATTTAAGTTTGAAGATGATGATGATGATGATCATGATGATGATAATGATATAAAAGTGAGATCAAGAATAAGAATAAATATTAAAAATTTGTAATTTAATTTATCCAGTGTCAAAATAATAATGATATAAAAATGAGATCAAGAATAAGAATAAATATTAAAGACTTGTAATTTAATTTATTCAGTGTCAAAGATTGTCCAAATTGCCAACACGATGACCAGATTGTGGAGTCAAATTCAAGAATGATATCCAGAAATTCAATTATAACTCTAAAATTAGTAAATAAATTTCACGATTCAACTATAATGTATAAAACGAAATAGAAAGATTCAGGTGAAGAGATATTAGATGAAGCATAAACTATTAAGCATATTCAACTAATTTCAGGAATTTTCACAATTTAAAAATGAGGTTTTGGAAACAAACAATAATTTCTTACCATAAATGTAGAAATGTGAAAGAAAATGATATCCCTTGAAGAGTACAAAAGAAATAATATCATATACGAGTATGAAAGAATATACGAAACTGCAAATGGATTTTCACCCGTCAGGCGGTCATCCGCGTAAATAGATCATTTCTACAACTTAATACGGAATGAATACGAAGGGTTATTCACCAGGCATGCGATAATCCGCACAGAATAGTTATTCCCATAGATTAATAAGAAATGAGTACGAAGGGTTATTCACCAGGCATGCGTTAATCCGCACAAAATGGTTATTCTCACAGATTAATAAGGAATGAACACGAAGAGTTAATCACCAGGCACGGTAAACCGTACAGACAGGTTATTCCCACAAATTAATATATGAAATAAAGTGACACAGATTCATATTTCCAAGAAAAGAAAAAAAATTAAACTCCATCGTGAATAGTATTACGACATGAATAATACTCCGACGTGAATAATACTTCAACGTGAATAGATTAAAATTTCAATACGAAAATTCATGTAAACAGAATATTCAAGTGAAATAATTATATTTACGAGAATCAAAGAATGATAATCCCTTACGAGTATAAAGTAAAATAATATTACTTACGGATATGAAAGCAAATGATATTACATACGAGTATGAAAGAAATGATACCCCTTACCTTAGTAGAAACTAGATCTGACTAGTATGAAGGAGAGTATCTTGAGAATATCTTGCACTATTTACAATACTCAGAGTATCCTTATACTCAAAAGAAATACTCTCAATAGCCTAGCACACTAAGAGAACTTAAGAAATTTCAAAGAGAGAGAAAGTATAAGAAAAGGAAGTTGTGAATTTTCTTCTGTTAACCCTCCCTATTTATAGGAAAACCAAGGTGAGGGTATTTTGGTCTTTTCTCTAATTTTTCTTGGTTTATTACACTTATACCATTGGCACTATGCAATAAAATATAATATTTTCTAATAATAATCAAATAAAATAATTAACTTTATATATACTATAATATATTCTAATAATAATTGAATAAAACAAACAACTTTATATATAATATTAATATATTCTAATAATAATCGAATAAAACAAATAACTTTATAAAAGTTTTCTATTTTATATAAAAAGTTTTCTGTTTTATTACTATTATAATAATAATAAAACAAAAACTGAAGTAACATGTTTTCTACCGACGGTTAGAAAAATTGACAAGTGGGGCCCATGGAATAATCAGCCAAACTTACAACAGACGCTTCATGAAATACTCCAAAAATTGAACAATTATCTACCACGCATCACTTATCATTAATCAACATATTTTCAATCTTTCAACAATTATTCATTATTAATATTATAGACTTACAATTTTGACAACCAGATTATTCCTAGGAAAAGAGGGCCTTTCAAATACACAACGCGCAATTAAATAACCTTTTTTCTTGACAGGACTTCTAGACATTGCCAATAATGTTAACTTGTCTAATAATAACATATCATATCAAATAATATGAGTTACTGTATCGTGACAATTATTGATTTAATAATGTGAAAATACTGTGACAATTATTATAAAATACTATGCAATTATCACTATAACAATTAATATATAATACTATGCAATACCGTGTGCTACTATGCAATAACGCGTTTTACTGTATTTTTATCACCAAGTATTTTAACAGTTAACGGTTAAAGTTTTGCCGCCAATTTCTGTTGCTTTCTATATACGACAGTTAATGATTGGTTATTTCAGCGTCGTACGTTACTGAATATAATATTGGTTATTTCGGCGCCGTCGTACTTTACCGGATATAATATTCCTTGACAAGACGAATATTCTCCGACAAAAAGAATATTTTTCGACAAAAAGAATATTCTTCGACATACTGTTTATCTGATAAATTGTTAATATCACCCTTAACTATAACATTATATCAATTAAACACTTTAGTGTTTAGAATAATAATCATAAAGAAAAATAAATTTTTATTTCATAAAATTCGGGGTCTTACAATCTCCCCGCCTTATGAAATTTCGTCCTCGAAATTGACGTACGCACCTAGCATTTTGAAGAGGTGAGGATATCTTACTCTCATTTCAGATTCTAACTCCTAGGTCATTTCGTCTGTATCATTGTTTCTCTATAAAATTTTGACTTGAAGTATAACTTTTAAGCGTAGAATATGTTCCTTCTTATCTAATATCTTAACGGTACCTTCTCATACGATAAATCTTTTTCTATCTCGTCTGGTTCTAATTCAATAATATGGTTCGGGTCTTTCACGTATTTACGTAGCATGGATATGCGAAAAACATTATGAACACGAGACATGCATGACGGTAAAGCAGGTCTGTAGGCCACTATTCCTACTCAATCGAGGATTTCAAATGGACCAAAAAACATCGAGGCTTGAGTTTTTCTCTCTTTCCAAATCTCGTAACTCCTTTCCGTAGAGCAACACGTAAGAATACATGGTCTTCGACATTAAATTTCTCGTCCTTTCGATGAAGATCAACATAACTCTTTTGTCGATCTTGTGCTGCTTGTATACATTTCCATCTTCATTTGGTTCTTGGAGTCTTTAACTCTATATCCATCTTTTGTATATCATCCAAAATGGGTCTTTGCGTTGTCAGCATCGCACTTGTACTTGCATACGTTCTTCTACTCAATGCGTTAGCTATTTCGTTCGGTTTTTCTAGGATGGTATTGGAAGGTATGGTCGTAATCCTTCAACAGCTCGAGCCAACATCATTGTCGCATGTTGAGTTCCTTCTAGGTGAAGAAATATTTAAGGCTTTTATGATCTGTATAGATTTTTACTTTCTCCCATCTTTCTTTTTTACGAATAAAACAGGAACACCCCAACGCGATGTACTCGGACATATAAACCCAGTGTCGAATAACTCCTATAGTTGGGCTTTTAACTCCTGAAGTTCAATAATAGCCATACAATATGGGGTCTTGGAAATGGGTTTTGTACCGGGTTCAAGGTCGGTACAAAATTCGATTTCACGGTCTGGGGTAGGCTAGGAAGTTCTTCGGGAAATACGTCAGGAAACTTATTTAACAACAGAAATATCATTCAGATCTGAGGTATTTTTGTTTAAATCAGTTGCATGGGCTAAGAATACTTGACATCCGTTTTTTAATAAACGAATGCCTTTGTGGATAGAAATGACAATTATTAATTTCAACGGTTTGGTTGCTTGAATTCGCATAACAGTTTGATTAGGAATATGAAAACTAACGACTTTACGAAAGCAATCAATTTTAGCATGATGAGTAGTTAACCAATCAATTCCTAAAATCACATCAAATTCTTGTATTTCCAAAGAGATGAGATCAATGGGTAAGATGAGGGTGCCGATTTGAATCAAATAAGATTTATAAATAGTGGATGTAATGAAGGTCCCTCCTAACGAAGTTTCAACAGATAAGTCAAAATTCAATTTCTCAGGGGTCAAGTTTAAACGTTGAGCACAAACAGATGAAATAAAAGAGTGGGTAGAACTAGTATCTAATAAGGCATAGACTTCGCAAGAGTTTATGATTAGATTACCGGTTATGACATCATCTAGTTTTCACGCATTTTGAGAGGCTACGACAAAATCTCTCCCTTGTACCATAAGCTTTGACTTGTCCGTGTTAGCCCTTGGTGTCATCATTATGGCTGGACTTGATTTTGCTACACGACAGAATCAAGATATGTGGCCTTCTTTTCCACAATTGCAACACACCTTGGGTGACTGTGTATAGTTTGAACTGATGTGTCCCTCTTTTTCGCACTTGTAACATATAACTGGTGGTCGTTCTCCTCCCCTCGAAACTGGTACTGGTGTTGGTGCTGATGCTGGTGCATTTCCCTAGTTATTGTTGAATCTTTTCTTCTTGGAGTTGTTTCCACTCGACTCACTTCTCCTATTATCTAGGCTAGGATTACTACCGAAGTGGTTACCATTTTTGGCATGATAATTTCCTCCTTGCTGGTTCTCATTATTCCGGTGATTATTGCCGCTATAATTTCTCTCTCGTTGTTGGGTGTTGTCTCTTAGTTGTAAAATTTCTTTCTCTCGTTCTACTAATTGAGCCCTATCAACGATATCTTAATACACACAAATTTTATGAGAAATAAAATGTTGACGAATTTTTGGTTTCAAACTTCGTAAAACTATTCGCGTCATCCGTTCTTCATTGTCTACCAAATGGGGCGCAAATCAAGACAGTTCGGCAAACTTGGCTTCGTACTGCGATATAGTCATGTTGTTTTGCTCTAATTTGATAAATTCCACCTCCTTCATATGACGAATGCTCTCCGAAAAATACTTGTCATTAAATAGCTCTTGAAACTCCACCCAAGACATTTCAAGTGCTAAACGATGTGTACGTTTCACTGATTCCCACCAGTGATCTACCTCGCCTCGTAACATGAAGGTAGCGAAAGAAACCTTTTGATTATTGGTACAACGCAGTACCTCAAATATTTTGGTCATTTGTTTTAGCCACGCCTCTGTCTTGAGTGGGTCCGACTTTCCAAGAAATTCAGGTGGTCTTAACTCTTTGAACTGTTTGGCAGTGACCATTCATACGTTACCCGTGTTTCTACCAGTATTATAGGTAGGAGCTCTTCTCGCTTGGTTCTGCATGAATTGCATGAAATTCCGAAAGAATTTGTCATTCATCCTGTTGTTAGCATTATGATTAGCATCATGATTTTCTGAGTTTGCAGCAGTATTATTTGTAGCTTCTTGATTCTCAGCAACAATTGTCTCATAGTGGATCTCTTGATTTTCGGATGCCATTCTGAAATGTTATCACAAAATAAAGATTAGTTAAAGAAATGGACATGTCATAACTTGTCTTATATCCCGACCTAGTAATTAAATAATAAAATAGCTTAGGTAGGACACACTAACGAAGGATTTTACTCGTCTCTCTCCTCCTAGTTCTAATCCCAGATCTCCACCAGAGATTATATCTCTAAGCTCTGATACCAACTGTGACGCCACCAAAATAGGTTCATACAACCCATTCTGAGTCGCCAATTACATTCTACAAAATCCAAATATAAATACGAATTTTTCTATTACAACTATTAAAATGTCGTGCAAAATACGACATCACATAAACTGTGAGTTTCAATACAAATATTGTACCGTATATAGTAAAACAATATACACGCTCATCTTAAATTCTCAATACAATTATTGTCACACTATTTTATAAAGTATTGAGATGTTTCTACAGTCTCGGACCAGTATTCCATTCCCCGACTAGTCCCAGCTACACTCTCATTCTGATTACTTGAAAAGAATTGTGAAGCAAAAGGGTGAGCACAAATAGCCCAGTAAAGAATATCATGACTAAGATAATAAAGAATAAATTATCCTTAGCCTTCAACAATGTTAGATCAGAGGTTTTAAGACAATATAAGTGTTTCAACAACAACTGTAGCGAAAGAAGCAATCTATTAGAAGAGTCAAGTAGATCATAATGTCTACTATCTTCTACAAGTTAAAGGTTCACCACCAATATTTTAATTTACAATATTTATTATTGTATTAATTAAAGTAAATAAATTTATGTTAGTTTTGAATTTAAAAGTATTTCAAATTGTCGTTAGAAAGTAAACAATAATGTTATATATTGAATGGAGGAAGTATAAAGTATAAGAATAACGAATAAACCTCTACCTAAATCGTATGAGTTTCCAAATTTCCAAACAAGCAGCGAGAGTGGTTATTGGTATTTTTGAAAGATAAATAAATAAATAAAGGGGTCTTAAATCTTAATCTACTATGGTAATAGACTCTAGTATGTAGATATAGATGTCTAGATCAAGATTTGAATATGATGTAAAGAGAGAGAAACCCGACTTATGTTTAACCTAAAATGATAAAAGATAATCATATCTCAATTCGAACACATGCATGCATTCATTACAACGAGTTTTCATTTTGAATCGTTTGTCTCTCTCTCTCTCTCTCTATATATATATATATAAATGACTGAAGGATTGTTTAATTTATTATATTAAAAATAATATATTTAAAACTATTGATAATAAAATTATCTTAAAATATTTTCAAGTTATGAGATTTAAGAAGATAGTATTGTAATTTATAAACATTATGTTGATTAGTCAATATTTGAAAGTTTTGTAATTTTTGAATTTATCACATTTAAGTCTTATTTATTTTATCAAAAAAAATAAGTAAAATCCGCCATTACTAAAAGTAAGTTTTGGTTCCTTCCGTATAAATGTGTGCTACAAGTAGTAGTACATATTTAAATTTCAGCTAAAGTGAAGTTGACCCATTACGTATTAATAAAAATTAAGATTAATGAAATACATTAATTAATCAATCTAGGTTTGCTGCTTGTGTTCATTTAGTGAGTGGGCAATTCTTAGTTAAGGTTTTTTCTTTTTACCCCTTAATTAGGTACGCAGGCTCTTTTATGTATATTAGTACGTAGGCTCTTTTATGTATACTAGTCTTTGTAAGTATAAACTATGTATGTACAATTTAAAGAAACCGTTAAATGTCTTTCTCTGCTCCTTTTATGAAATATATAATTAATATCATAGTATTTTTGGTATTCATCTGGCAAGCCAATTTTTGCCCCCCGCTACTTTCCCATAGTTAACCTCTTATAGTCTAGGAATTGACAGCGTTAAAAGGCGCAAGCTTTTGGTCTAAGTACATGCCAAAACCTTTCTCCTGTGCTCAGTATTTATATATCGAGATGCAGCGCGCAAGTCATTGTCAATAATTATTCTCTCTATTTCAAACGAATAATATTATTTTTGAAATTTGTGAAAATTAAAAATATATCAAGTCATTGTGAATAAGATATTAGTTAGTAGTATTAGTTAGTTGTCAATAAGGTATGAAAATAAAAATATGTTGACAAAATTGTAAATAATCAATTTCATATTATTTCTGAAAAAATGTGATTGATATTGATAGCGCAAAAATAATGTTATTAGAGTAATAAATGTCGTTTAAAATATTAAGTGTGATTATAATAATTATAAAAGTATTGTTAAATATATATTAGCTTTGACAACATCATATTTAATGTGACAATAACAATTGTAAAAAAAATTAAAAAAAACCTTAATTAATATAGTAATAGACATGGAGAATGTTTGATAAAACTGAACAGAAACTCCTAAATGATTAAAGAATTCTGAATGAACTGAATAAAATAGAATATTTGTATGAGAACGTAATACTGAATGAATAAAACTATTTGATATTATTTCCGTAAGAATCATCTGAATCAGTTTATTTCCCATCCTACCCCTGCGAACTGTTCAAACAAATTTGCATTATAATTATAGATATACATTTTATTAAAATACTATTGAAAAGACTTTTGACTATTTAATAATATAATAATTTCAATCATTTCAAATACATAAGATTCAAGCATACTAAAACAATTATCTAAGCACAATGATTTCAAACATAACAATAATAAAAATATTTGAAGATCATGAATTTTAAATACACTCTCCCTTCATTCTAAATTATACGATAAATATTAAATTTTAAAAGTGATATTGCAACATATTCAAACTTAAAAATAATTATCAAATGTAACTTTCAAGTATAAAATTTATTATCAAAAGGCTCAACTATAGCTATACTCTGTGCTACAGAAAGTATCAGGACGAATAAACACCATTATTGAAAGTTACTCCCATGGATCAAAAGAAATGGAGCATGTAAGTGAGGATTATTTAATAATTTTTGCGGTTAACTGATCCACTGACCCAAAAAGTTAGATGGTAGACACTGCATGGATAAGTACCTTTTGTTTTCATTCCTACAGATTGATGATCATTTTTGTATTACCTCTAACTGACCGAATAAGCAATATGACTATTAAGCGGCCAAAAAGTGTTATCAAACGGATTCATAATTAGCTAATTTAATAATATAAGATCATTATTTATTTTTATAAATTAAAATATATTTTTAATTTTCTGAACAGAGGAATTGAGAGAGTATACTTTTTAATTATGATTTAATTATTTAACTATATATTGCATATAATAATGAAATTTCTTTTGAATTTATTAAAATATTTTCAACTTAATTTTCGGTCATAAATTTTTAGTGGAAAGTGCTTTGAAAATAATTTAAATAATAATCGATTGAGCTGTAAACATTACTTAACGTAACTCTAGAATGTGCTATTATTTTATTGTTGAATAATTTATAGCACACTGCATATTTGTTGTCTAGCTACTCGTGTACTTGTTACTAATTTAATCTTAAAGAACATTGCATATTGGCATGGCTTTGGTACGCATAGGGCAATATTTTAAAATGTTTTCTCATTTTTATTAATTTTTACTACGTAACATATTTAATGATATTTTAAGTTTTTAATTGTCCTTATCATCTACCTTTTTTCTTTTTCTTTTTTTTTATCTTTTTGTTCTTTTTGTTATTTACTTCATGATCTGCCTATTAAAATGAAAAATTAAATATAAGTTAATTGTCTTTTAGTTTGGACAATACGTGTTGGTCGATTTAGCAATCACTAAATACGTACAAGTATACTGTTTGTCTAAATCTATAATAGCTAAATACGTAAGTATACACAGTCCACAAGTAATATAATAATAAGAAAGTGTCGAACTCATAGAGAATTATTTAACAATAATTATCAAGTACTACTCTTAATCAAATTAATTTATGATAGTTATTTGTATTTAAGTGATCTAAATTATGTTATTTATCGGTGAAGGTTAAAAGACCTAGGAGTATGTTATTGTGTAATATTAATTAATGTAAATTTTATGTTATTCCGCAATAAGTTGATATTTAGATAGGTGTATGAGTGGGATCGTGAAGCATCAAGTTCGAGGTAGAGATACCTGAATTTGGGGGCGTCACAGTGTCGCTCTTTAGTATGCTAGAATTAGGTAGGAGAAGCAAAAATTTTAGGATCAGAGTTGGTACGCATGACTATAGAAAAGATCCAAATGATCCGATAACGAATACAAACAGCACAAGAACGACAAAAGAATTATACTGATCTTCATCGAAAGAACGAGGGATTCAATGTCGGAGACCATGTATTTTAACGTGTTGCTCCATGGAAAAGAGTTACGAGATTTGAAAAAAGAGGAAAGCTCAACTCTCGATTTATTGGCCCATTTGAAATCATCGACCGAGTGGGAACTGTGGCTTACAAACTAGCTCTACCGCCAAACATGTCTCACATTCATAACATTTTTCACATATCTATGTTACGTAAATATGTGAAGGACCCAAACTACATCATTGAATAAGAACTAGACGAGATAGCAGAGAATTTAACGTATGAGGTGATACTTGTCAAGATCTTAGATAACAAATAGCAGATCCTACACTCAAATAATATACCTCAAGTCAAAGTTATATGGAGAAACCATGATACAGAGGAAATGACTTGGGAGCTATAATCTGAAATGAAAGCTAAGTATCCTTATCTCTTCGAAATGCCAAGTACGTCAATTTTGGGGACGAAATTTCATAAGGAGGGGAGGTTGTAAGACCCTAACTTTTAATAAATAAAACTTAATTTTCTTTATAAATATTATTTTAAACAGTAAGGTGTTAAATTGATAAAAAAAAAATTAAAATTAAGGTTGGTATGTGCAAATTATAAGAAATAAAAAAGAATATCAAAAAATATTTGGTATAAGAAACAAAAAGAATGTCAGGAAATATTCGATAAAGTACGACAGCGCCGAAGCAACTAATCATTAGTGGACCCCACAACAAAATAATTATCGGATACAGAAAACGACAGAAATAACCTTTTTAATGATAAAAAAATCATCGACGAAATTGTTACCTTTAACTGTTAAAATACCCGGTGACAAAGGAACAGTAGCACACGGTATTCAATGGTAGCACCGGTATTCCATAATAACACACGGTATTCCACAGTATTTCATATTATTGAACCAATAATTGTCACAGTAGAAAATGTACAATATTTCATATTATTGAACCAATAATTGTCAAAGTAGCGAATGCACAATATTTCACATTATTGAACTAATAATTATCACAGTAGCAAATGCACAGTATTTTATATTATTGAACCAATAATTATCATAATAGCAAATGCACAGTATTTCATATTATTAACCAATACTTGTCACCATAGCAAGGGTAGTAATGAAAAGTTATATAATTAAAAGTCATGGGCATTAAATAGTTAGACATTTTCATTATTTGAAGAATACTATACTTAAACATCTATGATAATAATACATTAATTTAATGATGCAGAAGATTAATAATATAATAATAATTATGAATAGTAAAGAAAAATGTAATTTTGAAATATGAAAAATGTGGATAACTAATATACGGTAGATTAAAGATAATCTTAAAATGTGAAAAATATGAATAATTAATATGTGGTAGATTAAAAGTAATATTGAAATGTGAAAAATATGGATAATTAATATGTGGTAGATTAAAGATAATGTTAAATATGTGAAAAGTATAGATAATTGATGAATGGTGTAGATTAAAAATAATCTTGAAATGTGAAAAGTGTGGTTAATTGATGTGTAATAGATGTTGGTTAAGTTGTGGGTATAAATAACGGGCTTAGCATAAAGAGATGTTTCATAACTTTCTTGCTTATCTTTCATTTCACTCTCTAAAAATTGCTTAGTGTAGTATCTATCTGATTAGGCTAAGGCTACCTTAAGTAATACTGAATATCAGTAAGAGTGCAAGAATTTTTCACGTGAGTTTTTCTATAAAAGTTGCATAAACACCCACACACTTCACACGGTATTTACAACTCTTCCTTTAAAAGACTCTTCCTTTAGAAGTTTAATTTTGAAAGGCTTCCTCTGAAAGATTGTTTTGAAATATTATTTTTTCAAAAACTATGTTGAAGTTTATTCTGCTCTATTTTGTATACTACACAAATTTATACTATCAAGTCACTTTTGATAATTGCAGAATGTATGAGTTAGTGTATACCATAAAACTTATATGCGGTAGTTACTAATTTAATTATAAATAAACATATAGGTTGATCAACTATATAGAAACCAATATCTAATCATGTGCTAAGGTAAGTGATATCATTTTCTTTCATACTTGTTTGCCTAATTCTATACTAGCAAAATACGCAAGTATACGCAGTCCACAAGTAATAAAGTATAAGTAGAGTGTCGAACCCACGATGAATTATTTAATAAAAATTATCAAATATTAACTCTTAACCAAATTAACTTTATTTAAACAACTGATTAGGATTGTGAATTTTTGAAATTAAAATATTGAATTAAACTAACACTAACTATCATTAGATTGAAATTAGATAATGAAGACTTAAAACTACAATTTCACTTATTGCTTCGCTCAGATAAACATATTTCCTACTAAATTACATTAATTATTCCAGATTGTTAATCAAGAACTCATCAATATTTGTAACCATCTCTCGATGTATCATAAATGAATCAACTTAAATCCCCATATGATAGAATTAAGGTGAACACCCTAGTTAACTAATTCACTATATGTCTATGTGAATTACAATTAAAAAGATTTAAAGCTCAGGTTCTCTTTCAGATTACATGCGGCGTATTGATATATCTCTATCCTAGACACAAATCATGAATTCCATCATATGCAGAAAACACAATCACATGCTATTATAATCAGGTCTAAACCTATAATCCATCTCTCGAGTTCATATAGATTACCACGGTAATTGTTGATCAGACAATTAAGCAATTAATCACAAATCATAATAGACAATTCGACAATAATCAACAATAATTAACAAGGAAACATATCAATAAAACCTACGCAATAAGTTCCATTGTAATCTTAAAAAGAAATTAGTTCATGATTGAATTAAAATTTATAATTCACAATTGATAAAGCATTCAAGAATACAAAATAAGAGGTAGAGAAGAGAATATAATCTGTAGACGCAATCCTTGAGTCTCTCCTTCAACTCCTTAATTGAATCCTTTGTGCTCTTGTAATTGCTTCAAGCCTCCATCTCTTTCTCCCAAACTAGGGTTAGCAAAAAGTAGCAAGATCTCTCCCTCAAAACTAGGGTTAGCAAAAAGTAGCAAGATCTCTCCCTCAAAACTAGGGTTAGCAAAAAGTAGCAAGATCTCCCTTATTCTATGCCTCACAACATGTATTTATAGGTTCTAGTTAAAATCCTAAACCAATTAGAAGTTACAATCCTTGTTTCATTCAATTTAGGTCAAAAATAAGCTTTTCAATAACCTGACCCAGCGCGACTGCGCCCATATTTGGCCTAAGAAGCAGCGCGGCCGCGCTCAAGTGCCAGAAATCATGTTTTTCCTTCTACAAACCAGTACGACCGCGCCCAAAATACACTTGGAACCAACGCGGTCGCGCCTGACAAAATTCTGTTTGGACGTCTATTGGTAAAATGGTCATAACTTTTGATATGAGAGGAGTTACGGGGCATGCCACCTATCAAATCGAAGCTCTCGACGAGATCTATAACTTTCATTTTTTGAGAATTGAGAGATTCGGATTGGATCAAAATCGAAATTGGGCTTAAAGTGGCTGTTATGCAAATGGTAACTCCAAACTTTGAGGTTCAACGTCCGTTGGTAAAACGGTCATTACTTTCTCATCCGAACTCCAATTATGACGATTCAAGATGTTACGGAAAGCTAAGGAGTGGCTCTACAATATAATCTAAGTTCCAAACCAAGAACATGCATCCAACCTAGTGTTAAAAGCCCTGCAATCTTTCCTTCTTGCGTTTGCTTAGTTATTGTACTCCAAAAGATGTTCAGATTGCGTTTCCTTGTTTCTTCCTACAAAATAACATAAAAACACTATAAATACCTAATAATAACTTAAAATACTTAAGAACTCATAAATTATTTAGCCAAACGTACTCAATTCGTAGGTATAAAACCCACTCATCAAATACCCCAAAACTTAAATCTTTACTTGTTCTCAAGTAAACACTAAGAACGACACAACTATAACAACTAATTCTTAATAACAACTCACACGACTCGAGCAATGAATCAATACAAATTTTCATAATAGCCTCAAAGATTTCTTCTAATGTTAACTCAAGAAAAAATTCTGAAAGCATGCAAAGCCTAAAATTTCAACCTAATCATCAGTTCCACAACTACTCATGATTCTTTAAGTGTGTATGTATGCATCTAAATGTTCAACTAGCCATGACTCACACTAGATCATATAATCAAATACTCATAAAAATCAACTCTAAAAACCTTTTTGTCACATCAATCTCCGCTAATAAAGGCAAAACATAAAATTTAGATGATTAAAAGGACATTTCATACATTTAAGCACACTTGAACCCTTCCCAAGTATTTTAAAACACAATTTTTCTTTCATTTTTTTAGTGAGTATGTTTTACGCTTCATCTCACTTCCCATTGAACGAGTGCGTTTTACACTCCCTCTCGTTTTCTCTCGCACGAGTGCGTTTTACACTCCTTCTCGTGCCTGTGTTTATGGGTGAGTGCGTTTTACACTCCATCTCAACCCACCACATGATTTATTCTTTCACTCAGGAAGGTTTCACAATTTTCAATAACCCGCGATTTCCCCCAAACTTATGTTAATGCCTAAATTTCACTTTGAATGTTGCTCAAATAAAATTTTAAAGTTTCAATGATATCTTTCACAAGTATTCAACCAAATTTTTTTTTCTTAAGACATAACTAGCTAAAAGATGGATATGTGCTTTGAAGTTCAAAAAGATCACAAATAGTGTAAACCCAACTTATAAGTCAAAAATATAAACTAAGTATGTTTCTCAACTTCACAAGAGTTAAAAAAAATAAAAAAAAATTAATCACAATTTTTATCATCGGCCATAATCAAATTCAAATCAAACCATTGCTCACCTATCCTAAAAACATACTAACTAAAATGCAAATTTAACTAAATTCAAATACCAAATAGACAAACACAAGAATACACCCCCCCTAAACTTAAATTAGACATTGTCCTCAATGGCTAAGATAGAAAAAATTAAAAAAGAGGACTTCCCTAAAAATATAACAATCTTCCTCCTTGTCTGTTAAGTCTGAAGAATAGGCTAGACACATTGGAATGAATAAGGAATTGCACTTGAATTGGACTCGAATAACCTGTAAACACATTAAAAGCAAGTTTATTAAATCCTAATAAATTCAAATTTATTAACTACTATGAAACCTAATAAAATAAATAAAACTAAAAACTAAACTTAAACTTGGGTTGCCTCCCAAGAAGCGCTTGATTTAGAGTCGTCAGCCTGACATCACCATTTACCATCCAATTCTCCTTCGATAATTGAGTAACCTTCAATTCCTTAGTAGCAATGTAACTTTTGAAGGTTTTGCTGCAGTAGGGGCCATTGTTTCAAAGTCACCTAGTTTGCTTTTTGTAGATAGGTTCCTAATTACGACTGTCCAATAGCTAGGTGCTTCCTCTGTTGTGTTCGTGATTAAATTGGGGCATTGAATCTTGTCAAACACCACGGGCTCTTCTTCTATCTTCTCTTTCTCATCCCACCATGGTTGTAATGTAGTCCTAGCTCTCATGTCATAAAAAGCTTTGCCGATAACATGACTACCAAGTGGGCACGATTTTACAAAACTGACTGGATTCTTGAACTTTGGTGGAGAAGGCGCTTAGGGCACTAACAGAATAAGGTCATCTTCATTAGCACTTAAAAATAGATCTTTGATGGCCTCATTTTTCTTATCCCCACTTGTCTCCCATCTTTCAATATCTTGTGGCTCATCCAGTTATAGATTTGGTTCGAGCTCACCATCAGTTTCATAATCCATGTCATAAAGCCAAGTGTTTTGTGGACAGTTGTTCAAGGCTTTGAACATTTGATCTATCTGATTCTGAATATTTTGAATTGTCATCTCTTCGTTAATCTTCCTCTCCTCATTTGATGCTACGAACTTAGACCACAATTCCTCCAATCTTGAATTATCTATTTCAGTTTCGAAATCCATGTATTGAGAACCATTGGTTGAGGTATTGATGAATTGTTTCATCTGATTCTTAAAATTTTGGCTCGATATTTTCTGACTCCTCATCATCTCTTCTTGGTCTGCTATGATCTTAGACATGAATTCCTCCAAACTTGAATTTTCTTCTTGTGACAATGGAGGTGGACATGAGAATTTTGGTGCATATATTGGACTTAGAGCGTAGAATTGATCTTGTTGACTATAGCGCCATGAAGAATCTGGGTGATACCCCAACCTTGATATTTGTTAAGATATGCATACTGGTTGAGATAGTTACCACCATACTTTACCGGTTCAAAATTGATGGTGCATTAATGACTCGAATGATTGTCAGCACAATAATCACAAATAATTATTACCCTTCGAATACGTTGGGATGCAAGAACATCTAACCTCTTTGAAAGTGTTTTAATTTGTGCTGATAATGAAGAAAGTGCATTGAGTCCATCAACCCTTATTTTTCTTGGTTGAGTCATTCTCGTATATGACCATTGATAAGCAAAGTCATCCATGGTACCTGAAAAAGAGAGAAATATAGGAAGAGAATTAAAATAAAAACAAAATGTTTAAATTAAGACTAATTTGATTGAAGCTAAAGATGACAAAAATTATTAAACTAATTCCCCGGCAGCGGCGCCAAAAACTTGTTTGCCTAATTCTATACTAGCAAAATACGCAAGTATACGAAGTCCACAAGTAAAAAAATGTAAGTAGAGTGTCGAACCCACGATGAATTATTTAATAAAAATTACCAAATACTAACCCTTAACCAAATTAACTTTATTTAAACAACTGATTAAGATTGTGAATTTTTAAAATTAAGATATTTAATTAAACTGACATTAACTATCACTAGATTGAAATTAGATAATGAAGACTTAAGACTACAATTTCACTTATTGCTTCGCTCAGATAAACATACTTCCTGTTAAATTACATTAATTATTCTAGATTATTAATTAAGAACTCATCGATATTTATAACCATCTCTCGATGTATCATAAACGAATCAACTTAAATCCACATATGATAGAATTAAGGTAAACACACTAGTTAACTAATTCATTATATCTCTATGTGAATTACAATTAAAAATGATTTAAAGCTCAGGTTCTCTTTCAGATTACATGCGGCGTATATGTATATCTCTATCGTAGACATAAATTATGAATTCCATCATATGTAGAAAACACAATCACATGCTATTATAATTAGGTCTAAACCTATAATCCATCTCTCGAGTTCATATAGATTACCACGGTAATTGTTGATCAGACAATTAAGCAATTAATCACAAATCATAATAGACAATTCGACAATAATCAACAATAATTAACAAGGAAACATATCAATAAAAGCTACGCAATAAGTTCTATTGTAATCTTAAAAAGAAATTAGTTCATGATTAAATTAAAATCTATAATCCACAATTGATAAAGCATTCAAGAATACAAAATAAGAGGTAGGGAAGAGAATAGAATCTGTAGACGCAATTCTTGAGTCTCTCCTTTAGCTCCTTAATTGAATCCTTTGTGCTCTTGCAATTGCTTCAAGCCTCCATCTCTTTCTCCCAAACTAGGGTTAGCAAAAAGTAGCAAGATCTCCCTTATTCTATGCCTCACATCATGTATTTATAGGTTCTAGTTAAAATCCTAAAATAATTAGAAGTTACAATCCTTGTTTCATTCAATTTGGGTCAAAAATAAACTTTTCGATAACCCGACCCAACGCTCCCGCGCCCATATTTTGCCTAGGAAGCAACGTCGTCGCGCCCAAGTGCTAGAAATCATGTTTTTCCTTCTGCAGACCAGCGCGACCGCACCCAAAATATATTTGGAACCAGCGCGGTCGCGCCCGACAAAATTCTGTTCGGACTTCTGTTGGTAAAATGGTCATAACTTTTGATATGAGAGGAGTTACTGGGTCTGCCTCCTATCAATTCATTCTTTGAGAATTGAGAGATTCGGATTGGATCAAAGTCGAAATTGGGCTTAAAGTGGCTGTTATGCAAATGGCAACTCCAAACTTTGAGGTTCAACGTCCGTTGGTAAAACGATTATTACTTTCTAATCCGAACTCCAATTGTGACAATTCAAGATGTTCCGAAAAGCTAAGGAGTAGCTCTACAATATAATCTAAGTTCCAAACCAAGAACATACATCCATCCTAGTGCTAAAAGCCCTGCAATATTTCCTTCTTGCGTTTGCTTGCTTATTGTACTCCAAAAGATGTTCGGAATGCGTTTCCTTGTTTCTTCCTACAAAATAACATAAAAACACTATCAATAACTAATACTAACTTAAAATACTTACGAATTCACAAATTATCAAGTCAAACGTACTCAGTTTGTAGGTATAAAATCCACTCATCAATACTCCTTAAACTTACTATGGTAAGAAAGTATTGTTCGTTTCTACGACCCTTAACATTAAATAGTGGAAATTTCATGAAATGATTAGAATTTTCTTAATAGTTGGTGTTTCATCGAATGTCTTTTGACCTGAACCTTCTTGTTGAATTTTAACCGTTATATTTAAATTGTGAACCCTAAATATTATTCTTGAACTCGAATCGATATTCTGGATAACGTGTTAATAATTTGGACATTATTGAATTTTGGACAAATTAAATTATAAATATCTAATGTTTATTCTTTATCTTATTATTCTTATTATTTATGTTCATTCTTTATATTATTGTTATTTGTACTAATCATCAGGACTTAAGTTGTTATGAATGTCTTTGGCCTGGGTGCAAAGATAATATATTGTTGAGTGTCTTTAGCCAGTGTGACAATGACACGTGGTAAAAGTTATCTTTGGCCTGGATGCAAAGAAGAACTGTTGATTGACTCGATCATGACCATTGGTGTTACAGTTGATGAAATCTTGATGGTGATTTTTTTTTTAAAATTGGAGAAGATAGTAGACATTATGATTTATTTGACTTTTTAATGGATTGCTCATTTTGCTGCAGTTGTTTGTTGAAAACTTATATTGTCTATCATTTTTTAAATCTCTGATTTATCATTGTTGAAGGTTAAGGATAACTTATTATTCGTTATCTTAGTCATGATATTCTTTATTGGGCTATTTGAGCTCACCCCTTTGTTTCATAATTCCTTTCAGAAAATGAGAGTGTAACTGAGGCTAGCAGGGAGAATAGGGGAATGGAATGATATATGATCCAGATTAGTAGCTGTAGTAGTCCTCACCGTATTGTAAAATAATGTGATAATAATTAGAGAGAAGACTTAATTAGTGTATGTATTGTCGTGCTATACACTGTATTGTAATAATGAAAAATAAAAAAATTTATGAATATTATTTGACGACTTAAATTGAGTTGTATATGTCCGAATTTGGGGGCATCACACTAGTGCACCATCATGTATGTGGCTTAATTTCAGCTCCCATAAGTGATCATCAAATTATCAAATACTTTCAATGTTTTTTTTTGTTTTTTTATCGATAATATTAATGCATTAATATTAATATCGATAATATTAGCTTCATACTTTTATTACGTATTTAATAAATATATATATTGTCCAACTAGTTATTTCAATAGTATTTAATAAATATATTTAAAGTTTTATTACTTTTGGCTAAAATAATAATTTGTAACATATTCAAATATTAATACATTAATAAGGATTAATTAATAAGGTTAATTTAAGCACAATAATAAATAATAAAACAAGATGAATAACGACAAATTATAATTAGAATATTTATGTTTATTTTATAATAAAGAAGTGTGTTTGATATATGTGTATTTGCTTGTTAAACGTTTTAAATTATGTGTAAATAAGGATATTTATATTCAATTTATTAAAATATGATGTGTATAACATTATTAATATTAATATTATTAACATTAATATTATTAACATGTGTATAACATTAATATTATTTGAGACTAAAAATTTAAAATTTATAACAACATTATCCATTTAAATAAATTAATTATATCTAATAGTCATTGAACACATTACACATCTATACAACAATACATCTATACAACAATTAAGAATATAAGTCGGTGTTCTGGTGCTACCATTTAATCTAAATTGTATGATAAAAAAAGAAAAAGAAAAAGAAAATGGATAATGGTAAGAATAAATACTGAAAATAATTTGGATAGAATTGGAGATTGATAAGACTGCTAGGTGTCTTGTTTGTCTGGATACTTGTTTGACACTTAACACCTGTAAAGCCAAAGTTCATCAGTTAGAGTATTGGAGTTTGGTAAAAGCTAACTTTATAACACATACACACATACTTCATTCTTGCCGCACCTCCTTCCTGATTGGCTGCAAAAAGGAGGTGCGACCAGAATGAAAAAAAAATAGATGCAATCTAATAGTTATACTGGTCGTAAAAAGGAGTTGCACTGGCTGTATGTAAGGGATGCGATCGGACCCCGACTAAATTTAATCTCAACGCTCAATTCATTGAATGGAAGACCACAAATCTGATAGCTGGAATAATGAACCGGTTTCCACAGACACTATTCCAGCAACCAACTCCTGAGCCGTTGATCATAATAATAAAGGGCCAAGATTGAGTGAATTAATTCCATGTCGCTACTCAAGGAGTAGCGGCAGACATACATGACCAAAAACACCCTCAGTGATTATTTGCTCCTTACTGCTACAAGGTGTGCCGACAGGTTTGGTAGGCATAGCTGCAGGTTTGGTTTCTTTTAGAAAATTCAACTAATGATCTGATTGGTGGTGCATGTTTGGATCTCCAATTACTAGTATTACTATTTAATATATTCATGAGAGAAAGAGTGTGCAAGTACTATATCTGAATAAAATATAATGTCATCTTATCTTTATTTATTTATTTGTAATTAAGTTTATTTCTAAATAAAGTTACGTAAAATAATACTTGTTATATTCTAAAATACAAAATTATTATTGATTTTATGTAGTTAATTTAAAATATTTTTAAAAACAAAATTAATTTGAATTTTTTTATTTTTAGTCAATATAATGATAAATTTTACAAATTATTTAAAAAGTAATACTTGTTGAAAAAATTGTTATTTTATAATTTTAAAATTTATTATTAATTTTTAAGTTTGAAAATAATTTAAATTAATTTTAAAGATTCAACAATATTTTTGTTCGATGCAACACAACAACAAGTATTACTTTTTAAATAATTTGTAAAATTAATCATTATATTGACTAAAAATAAAAAAAATCAAATTAAATTTGTATTTAAAAATATTTTAAATTAACTACATAAAATCAATAATAATTTTGTATTTTAGAATATAACAAGTATTATTTTACGTAACTTTATTTAGAAATAAACTTAATTACAAATAAATAAATAAAGATAAGATGACATTATATTTTATTCAGATATACTACTTGCACACTCTTTCTCTCATGAATATATTAAATAGTAATACTAGTAATTGAAGATCCAAACATGCACCACCAATCAGATCATTAGTTGAGTTTTCTAAAGGAAACCAAACCTACAGTTATGCCTACCAAACTTGCCGTTACACTTTGCAGCGACAAGGAGGAAATAATCACTGATGGTACTTTTGGTCATGTATGCTTGCTGCTACTCCTTGTAGCGGCAGGAAATTAATTCACCCAATCTCAACCCTTTATTATTATGATCAATGGTTCAAGAGTTAGTTGCTGGAATAATGTCTATGGTAACCGATTGTTACGGATGAGGACCCTTATATATATATATATATAAGGGTTTGGAGCTTCCAAGTTATAGCACTTCGGAAGCCATTGCTCTTATAATGCGAATTTGCACTAAGGATTAATTGCACTAAGGATTAATTCTATGTTGTGATTTTCTTATCTTTGACTTTAGGTTTTATATACACACTCTGTTCTAATTCGTTTTAGAATTAAAAATATATTTTTTAGAATTAAAAATACATTTATAAAGCAATAACTTTTTAAGTAATATTTTATTTTTCAAAAATCTTTTTGACATGTGTTAAGAATGTAATAATGGTGATGATAGTAGTATTGAATTTTTTTAAAATATTATAAGTAACATATTTAGAGTTTTAAGTCACTTTATAATTTAAAATCAGCAAAGATCTTTAATTTTGTAACGAGTTAAAAAAGATGCATCTCTAATTTTGGGAGGAAGGGAGTATATACAATTCTATACAAATCCATTAATTAACACTGTTTATGAGTTTTTTAATCTACATTAGTTGTTTCTTAAAACAAAAATTAAGTAATAGTAAACTGCATTAGTTGCCAAGATTAACGTAATAAAAGTATGAAGATTATTTGACTTTACATTAAAGTGCCAGTAAATTATCATAAAGTATAAAGATTGGTTCAGTTTACATTGTGCTAAGACAACTCATTAATAAAACATGTGAATTTTATGAAATGTTAATATATATATATATATATATATATATATATATATAAAATAGAAGTAATCTAAAACATGTCTTAACTAATTTTAACTAAGGCTGCTTAATAAAATCTTAGCAAAACGATGTAGTTTTACTTATAGGGTTAAGTTTTTTATTTTTTGGTTTTATACAAAATAATATTTAATTATAATTTTTATACAAAGCTACATCGTTTGATTAAGTATTTTTAGCCAAATTTGACTAAGACATACGTTAGATTACCTTTTCCCATATATACATATATATATATATATATATATATATATATATATATATATACACACACAGAGAGGTTCAAGAGTAGACCGGTCTGCTAGCAGACCGGTCTTTAGCGACGGTTTTTCCGTCGCCTATACAATAGGCGACGATTTTTATAATAAATAATCTGTCGCCTATTGTATAGGCGACAGAAAAACTATCGCTAAAGACCGGTCTGCTAGCAGACCAATCTGCTCTTGAACCGGCCTGTATATATATATATATATATAAGTAGTTCGAGGTATACATCTTAACAAGGTATTTTACTTATACAAGTTTGGAATTAATTTTATGTTGTAATTTTCTTATCTTTGACATTAGGTTTTATATACACACTCTGTTCTAATTTGTTTTAGAATTAAAAATATATTTTTTAGAATTAAAAATACATTTATAAAGCGATAAGTTTATAAGTAATATTTTATTTTTTAAAAATATTTTTGACATGTGCTAAGAATGTAATAATGGTGATGATAGTAGTATTATCTTTTTAAACTATTATAAGTAACGTATTTAGAATTTTAAATCACTTTATAATTTAAAATCAGAAAAGATCTTTAGTTTTGTAACGAGTTAAAAAAGATGCATCTCTAATTTTGGGAGGAAGGGAGTATATACAATTCTATACAAATCCATTAATTAACAATGTTTATGAGTTTTTTAATCTACATTAGTTGTTTTTTAAAACAAAAATTAAATAATAGTAAACTAAATTAGTTGCCAAGATTAACGTCATAAAAGTATGAAGATTGTTTGACTCTACATTAAAGTGCCAGTAAATTATCATAAAGTATAAAGATTGTTTCAGTTTACATTGTGCTAAGACAACTCATTAATAAAACATGTGAATTTTATGTGATATTAATATATATATATATATATATATATATATATATATATAATGTAAAAGTAATCTAAGACATGTCTTAACCAATTTTAGCTAAGACTACTTAATAAAACCTTAGCAAAACGATGTAATTTTACTTATAGGGTTAAGTTTTTTATTTTTGGGTTTTATACAAAATAATATTTAATTATAATTTTTATACAAAACTACATCGTTTGATTAAATAGCCTTAGCCAAATTTGACTAAGACATACGTTATGTAGGATCCCGACTTTATGAAATAAAAGTTTATTATTTTCTTTATGATTATTTTTCTAAATAGTGAAGTGCTTAAATGATATAATGTTAGAGTTAAGGGTGTTATATACAAATTATCTGATAAACAGTATGTCGGGGAATATTCCTTTTGTCGGGAAATATTCTTTCTGTCGGCGAATATTATATTCGGTACCGTACGACGGCGCCGAAATGACAATATTGTCAACGATAGTGGGTCCCACAACGAGTTAACTGTCGGATATAGAAAGTGATAGAAATTAGCGACAAAACTTTAACCGATAACTGTTGAAATACCCGGTGATAAAAAGAATAGTAAAAAGCAATATTCTTCAGTAGCACACGTTATTTTACAGTAGCACACAGTATTCCACAGTAGCACACGGTGTTCCACAATGTTTTATATTATTGATTCAATAATTGATAAAGTAACAATTGCACAATATCATGATTCAATAATTATTACAGTAGCATCTGCATAATATTTTTTATTATTTGTCACGACACTGTAACTCATATTATTTGATAGGATATTTTAGCATTATTGACAATGTCTAGAAATTCTGTCAAGGAAAGGGGTTATTTAATTGCGCGCCATTTTTATGAAAGGCCCCCTCTTTCTTGGGAATAATCTGGTTGTCAGTATTGCGAGTATATGCTATCTGTGATATTAATACATTTAACACAATAATACAGAAAAAGTGATTTATTGTGATAATGGAGTTATTTTTTTATAATGGTTTTATCTTTTTGATAATGGAATTATCTTTTGATAATGGATTAATCTTTTTGAATAAATGGATGGATGATATAGATTAAAGAAAAAATGGATGAATGATATAGATTAAAGAAAAAATGAATGAGTGATATAAATTGAAGAAAAAATGGATGGATGATATAAAAAAAGTGTGATAATTAATGTGTGGTAGATATTGATTGTATTTTACTATAAATAGAGGGGTTTAGTATAAGAAAAATCATAACTTCCTTACTTGCTTATACTTCCTTTCACTCTCTAAATTTCTTAAGTTCTCTAAGTGTGCTAGGCTATTGTGAGAATACTAGTATTGTTCAAGTTAGTAAACTTCATAGAAAGTAACATCCAGTCACTTGTTAACAAAGGTAGGGAATATCATTTCTTTCATACTCATATATAATATCATTTGCTTTCATGTTCGTAAGTGATATTAGACTCATAAAGGTTGTTATTCATTCCGTATTAATTTGTGGAGATAACATGTCCGTGCGGTATGACGCATGCCTGGTGAATATCCTTTTGTATTCATTTCTTATTATTCTGTGGGAATAACCTGTATGTATGGAATGCCGTACCTGGTGAATAACCTTTTGTATTCATTCCTCATTAATCTGTGGGTATAACCTGTCCTTGCGGATTGACGCATGCCTGGTGAATAACCCTTTGTATTCATTACTTATTAATCTTTTGTGGAACTAATCTGTCTACGCGGATTATCGCATGACGGGAGAAAATCCATTTGCAGTTTCATATATTCTGTTATACTCGTATAACGTATCATTTCTTTTGTACTCTTTAAGGGATATCTTTTTCTTTCATATTTCTCCATTTATGATAAGAAATATTTGTTTGTTTCCAAAACCTTATTTTTAAATGGTGAAAATCCCTGAAAATTAGTAGAATATCCTTAATAGTTTGTGCTTCATCTAATATCTTTTCACTTGCATCTTTCTACTTCGTTTTATACGTTATAGTTGAATCATGAAATAATTTCTTGAATATCATTCTTGAATTTGACTCCACAATTTGGTCATCGTGTTGGCAATTTGGTCAACCTTCGATACTGATTAAATTATAAATATTTTCTTATCCTTAATCTCACTATATCATTGTCATCATCCTCATCCTCATACTTAAATTGTGGTGATAGTTCTCTTTGGCCCGTAGTGCAAAGATAAACTGGCGTAACATGATTTTGACCAAACTGTGTATTGGTATAACCATGACTTTTGGTGTTACAAACAAAGGCGTACGGTGAAAGTTCTCTTTGGTCCGTAGTGCAAAGATGAACTG
Source organism: Aralia elata (assembly GCA_034770075.1). Lineage (NCBI taxonomy): Eukaryota > Viridiplantae > Streptophyta > Magnoliopsida > Apiales > Araliaceae > Aralia > Aralia elata. The sequence goes on from CM068380.1 coordinate 4,324,716, forward strand.
GCATTTGGCATGATCATGACTAGTGATGTTACAAATAAGTATCTTTGGCACGTAGTGCAAAAAGAGGCTGTTGAAAATAAACGGTTGATTTGGATGTTCATAAACAGGATCTATTGATTGGTGTTACAGGAATAAAATATTGGTGGTGATCCTTTAACTTATAGAAGATGGTAGATATTATAATCTACTTGACTCTTCTAATGGATTGTTCGTTCCGCTGCAGTTGTTGTTGTTGAACAATTAAAATATCTTTAAATCTCTGATTTATTATTGTTAAAGGCTAAAGATAATTTTTATTTTTCATTATCTTAGTCATGATATTTCTTACTGGGCTATTTGAGCTTACCCTTTTCAGTTTTGACCCATTGTTCTTCTCAGGAAAGGAAAATATAGCTGGGACTAGCCGGGGAGTAGAGTAATGGTCTGAGTTATTGGACGTCCTCATCAAGTTATAGCATAGTTTAATAATAAATGTACCGGAGACTTAAAACGTGTGTTGCCGTCTTTTTATGGCATTGTAATAATTTGGGTTTGGATACTGTGGTACCATACGGTACGATATTTGTATGGAAAGTCACAGTATATTTGTTGTCATATTTTGCACGACAAATATTAGTTGTAAATGAAAAAATTCGTATTTGTATTTGTATTTTTTGTAGAATGTTATTGGCGACTCAAAATGGGTTGTGTGGACCTATTTTGGGGGCGTCACAGTTGGTATCAGAGTTTAGGGATATGATCTCTGGCAGAGATCTGGGATTAGAACTAAGAGGGGAGAGACGAGTAAAATACTTCGCTAGTGTGTCCTACCTAAGCTATTTTGTTTTTTTAAGTAATTGGTTTGGTTATAGTGACAAGATGTTGCATGTCTATTTCTTTAACTAATCCTTGTTTTGTGATCACATTTCAGAATGACATCTGAAAACCAAGAGATTCACTATGAGACAATTGTGGCTGAAAATCAGGAAGCCACAAATAATACGGGTGCAAAATCAGAACATCATGATACTAATCATGATGTTGACAACAGAATGAATGATGAATTTTTTAGGACCTTCATCCAATACATGCAGAACCAGGCGACAAGAGCTCCTCTCTACAATACTGGCAGAAACGCTGATAATGTACGAATGGTCATAGCCAAGCAGTTCAAAGAGTTGGGACCACCTGAATTTTTCGGCAAGCCAGATCTACTAAAGGTAGAGACGTGGCTCAAACAATTAACAAAGATTTTTGATGTACTGCGTTGCACAGATGAACAAAAGGTTCATTTCGCCGCTTTCATGCTACGAGGAGAAGCGGATCATTGGTGGAAATCCGTGAAACGTACCCGTCACTCAGCACTCCAGATGTCTTGGGTCGAATTCTAAGAATTATTTAACGAGAAGTATTTCCCGAAAAGTATTCGTCATATGAAGGAGGTGGAATTCATCAAATTGGAACAGAACAACATGACGGTGTCACAGTACGAAGCCAAGTTTTCCGAGTTGTCGCGTTTTGCATCCCATTTGGTGGACACTGAGGAACGGATGACACAAATATTTCTACGAGGTTTGAAACCAGAAATTCATCAATATCTCGTTTCTCAAAAAATTTGTCTATATTCAGATGTCGTGGATAGGGCTCAAGTAGTGGAGCAAGAGAGAGGAATACTACAACCAGGAAGTAACACCTAACAGCAAGAGAAAAATTACGATAATAATCATAATGGTGGAAACAATTATCGAAATAATGATAACCAGCGAGGAGGGAATCTCAACACCGGAAATGGTAACCACTTCGGTGGTAATCCTGGCCCCGAAAACAGGAGGAGTGAGTCAAGCGGCAACAATTCCAAGAAGAGGAGATTCAATAACAACCATAGAAAGGCACCAACACCAGCACCAGTATCAGTTTTGAAGGGAGGAGAACGACCACCAGTTAGATGTTTCAGGTGTGGGAAAGAGGGACACATCAGTCCAAATTGTATACAGTCGCCATCCCAAGTATGTTATAATTGTAGAAAGGAAGGCCACATAGTGCGATTTTATCATGCAGCAAAGTCAAGTCCAGCCACAATGATGACACCAAAAGCGGTCACGGACAAGTCAACGTCTGTGGTTCAAGGGAGAGCTTTTGTCGTGACATCTCAAAAAGCGCAGAACCCGAATGAAGTTATTACGGGTAAACTACTTATTAACTCTTGTGAAGTCTATGCCTTATTAAATACTGGTTCTACTCACTCTTTTATTTCACCAACATGTGCTAAACGTCTGAACTTAACTCCTGAGAAATTAGATTTTGACTTATCTGTTGAAACACCATTAACACAAACATTCGTTACATCTACAGTCTATAAATCTTGCTTTGTTCAAATCGGCACCCTCATATTGCCTATTGATCTTATCTCCTTGAACATGCATGAATTTGACGTGATTCTAGGAATTGATTGGTTAACTACTTATCATGCTAAAATTGATTGTTTTCGTAAAGTCATTAGTTTTCATATTCCTAATCAACCTATTATGCGAATTCAAGAAACCAAACCATTGAAATCAATAACCATCATCTCTAGTCACAAAGTCATTCGTTTATTGAAAAACGGATGCCAAGCTTTCTTAGCCCATGTAACGGATTTAAACAAAAGTACGTCAAATTTGAATGATATTTCTGTTGTTAATGAGTTCCCTGACGTATTTCCCGAAGAACTTCCTGACCTACCCCCAGACCGTGAAATCGAATTTTGTATGGACCTTGAACCCGGTACAAAACCTATTTCCAAAACCCCATATCGAATGGCTCCTATTGAACTTCAAGAGTTAAAAGTCCAACTACAGGAGTTGTTAGACAGCGGTTTCATACGTCCGAGTACATCGCCTTGAGGTGCTCCTGTTTTATTCGTAAAGAAAAAAGACGGGAGTATGAGACTTTGCATTAACTACCGGGAGTTAAACCGTGTTACCATCAAAAATAGGTACCCGTTACCTCGCATTGATGACCTGTTCGACCAGTTACAAGGTGCTCAATTCTTTTCAAAGATCGATCTCCGTTCTAGGTATCATCAGTTGAAAGTTAAAGCTGATGACATTCCAAAGACTGCCTTCAGAACTCGATACGAGCATTATGAATTCTTAGTCAGGTCTTTCGGATTGACTAATGCTCCTGCTACTTTCATGGATATGATAAATCGGATATTCAAGGAATATTTGGATCATTTTGTGGTTGTCTTTATTGATGACATTCTCATATATTCTAAAAGTTGTGAAGATCACGAGCAACACTTGAAGCTGATACTTCAAAAGCTTCGTGAAAACAAGCTATATGCTAAGTTGAAGAAATGTGAATTCTAGCTTGAGGAAGTTGCATTCCTTGGTCACTTGGTTTCTAAACAAGGAATCTCGGTTGACCCGGCGAAGATTGAAGCAATATCAAATTGGGAACAACCCAAGTCAGTAACCGAAGTACGAAGTTTTCTGGGCTTAGCTGGTTATTATCGGAGATTCATAGAAGGATTTTCTCGAATAGCCATTCCATTAACTCAACTAACTCGGAAAAGCACAACATTCAATTGGAGCGAGGAATGCGAGAAATGTTTTCAAGAACTCAAAAGAAGACTCATTTCAGCACCTGTATTGGCAATACCATCAGGATCGGAAGGATTTGTCATCTACAACGATGCTTCAGGCAAAGGACTAGGTTGCGTTCTCATGCAACATGGAAAAGTTATAGCCTATGCGTCTCGGCAACTCAAGGAATATGAGAAGAATTATCCTACTCATGATCTAGAGTTGGCAGCAGTCGTTTTCGCGTTGAAGATCTGGAGACATTACTTGTATGGAGAGAAAGTGGAGATCTATACAGACCACAAAATCTCAAATATTTCTTCACCCAAAAGGAACTCAACATGCGACAACGACGTTAGCTCGAGCTGTTGAAAGATTACGATCATACCATCCAATACCATCCTGAAAAGGCGAACGTAGTAGCTAATGCATTGAGTAGAAGATCATATGCAAGTACGAGTGCGTTATTGACATCTCAAAGGCCTATTTTAGATGATTTACAAAAGATGGAGATAGAGCTAAAGACTCCAGGAACCCACGTGAAGGTCACACATATACAAGTAGAACCGACTTTAATCGATAAAATTAAAGCTGCTCAAGTTACAGACCCAGAGTTGATGAATATTAAAAGAAGGTACAAGAAGGTGCTATTCCAGAAGCAAGAGTCGACGAAGAAGGAATATTGCTAATCAACTCTAGACTGTGTGTTCTTAACGATTCTGACTTGAAATACAAAATCATGATGGAGGCACACAACACACCGTTTGCAATCCACCCTGGAAGTACCAAAATGTATCGTGATCTTCGCCATATATTTTGGTGGAATAATATGAAGAGAGAAATCGCAGAGTTTATCTCAAGATGTTTAACTTGTCAACGTGTCAAGGCGGAACATCAAGTACCAAGGGGTCCATTTCAACCACTTGAGATTCCAGAATGGAAGTGGGAACACATCAACATGGATTCTGTGACAGGTCTTCCCAAAGTTTCTCAAGGCTTAGACGCAATTTGGGTCATTATAGACAGATTGACCAAGTCTGCTCATTTCTTGCCTATACAAAAAAAACTATTCACTTGAGCGTCTTGCTAGTATGTATATAAGCGAGATTGTGAGATTGCATGGCATGCCAATATCCATAGTTTCTGATCGAGATCCTAGATTCACTTCACGATTTTGGGTCAGCTTGCAAAAAGCTATGGGCACTGAATTATGATTCAGTTCTGCATACCAGCCCCAGACAGACGGACAATCGAAAAGGACTATTCAAACCCTCGAAGATCTATTAAGACTCTGCGTACTAGACTTCAAAGGAAGTTGGGACAAATACTTGCCATTGGTGAAATTCTCTTACAACAACAGTTATCAAGCAAGTATAGGCATGACTCCCTTCGAGGCGTTGTATGGACGAAGGTGTCGATCTCCAGCATGTTGGGATGAAGTAAGCGAGGCAAAATTGTTGGGACTCGAGTTGATACGTATGACTACAGAAAAGATCCAAATGATCCGAAAACGTATACAAACAGCTCAAGATTGACAAAAGAGTTATGCTGATCTTCATCGAAGAGACGAGGAATTCAATATCGGAGACCACGTATTTTTACGTGTTGCTCCATGGAAGGGAGTTACGAGATTTGGAAAGAGAGGAAAGCTTAACCCTCGATTTATTGGTCCATTTGAAATCCTCGACCGAGTAGGAACTATGGCCTACTGACTCGCTTTACCACCAAGCATGTCTCGTGTTCATAACATTTTTCACATATCCATGCTACGTAAATATGTGAAAGATCCAAACCACATTATTGAATTAGAACCAGACGAGATAGCAGATGATTTAACGTATGAGGAAATACCTGTTAAGGTCTTAGATAAGAAGGAACAGATTCTACGATCAAAGGTTATACCTCAAGTCAAAGTTTTATGGAGAAATCATGATGTTGAGGAAATGACCTGGGAGTTAGAATCTGAAATGAGAGCAAGGTATCCTCACCTTTTCGAAATGCTAGGTACGTACGTCAATTTCGAGGACAAAATTTCATAAGGAGAGGAGATTGTAAGATCCCGACTTTATGAAATAAAAGTTTATTATTTTCTTTATGATTATTTTTCTAAATAGTGAAGTGCTTAAATGATATAATGTTAGAGTTAAGGGTGTTATATGCAAATTATCTGATAAACAGTATGTCGGGGAATATTCCTTTTGTCGGGGAATATTCTTTCTGTCGGGGAATATTATATTCGGTACCGTACAACGGCGCCGAAATGACAATATTGTCAACGATAGTGGGCCCCACAACGGGTTAACTGTCGGATATAGAAAGTGATAGAAATTGGCGGCAAAACTTTAACCGATAACTGTTGAAATACCCGGTGATAAAAAGAACAGTAAAAAGCGTTATTCCACAATAGCACATGTTATTCCACAGTAACACACGGTATTCCACAGTAGCACACGGTGTTCCACAATGTTTTATATTATTGATTCAATAATTGATAAAGTAACAATTGCACAATATCTTGATTCAATAATTGTTACAGTAGCATCTGCATAATATTTTTTATTATTTGTCACGACATTGTAACTCATATTATTTGATAGAATATTTTAGCATTATTGACAATGTCTAGAAATTCTGTCAAGGAAAGGGGTTATTTAATTGCGCGCCATTTTTATAGAAGGCCCCCTCTTTCCTGGGAATAATATATGCTATCTGTGATATTAATACATTTAACACAATAATACAGAAAAATGGATTTATTGTGATAATGGAGTTATTTTTTTTATAATGGTTTTATCTTTTTGATAATGAAATTATCTTTTGATAATGGATTAATCTTTTTGAATAAATGGATGGATGATATAGATTAAAGAAAAAATGGATGGATGATATAGATTAAAGAAAAAATGGATGAGTGATATAAATTGAAGAAAAAATAGATGGATGATATAAAAAGAGTGTGATAATTAATGTGTGGTAGATATTGATTGCATTTTACTATAAATAGAGGGGTTTAGTATAAGAAAAATCATAACTTCCTTACTTGCTTATACTTCCTTTCACTCTCTAAATTTTTTAAGTTCTCTAAGTGTGCTAGGCTATTGTGAGAATACTAGTATTGTCCAAGTTAGTAAACTTCATAGAAAGTAACATCTAGTCACTTGTTAACGAAGGTAGGGAATATCATTTCTTTCATACTCATATATAATATCATTTGCTTTCATGTTCGTAAGTGATATTAGACTCATAAAGGTTGTTATTCATTCCGTATTAATTTGTAGAGATAACATGTCCGTGCGGTATGACGCATGCTTAGTGAATATCCTTTTGTATTCATTTCTTATTATTCTGTGGGAATAACCTGTATGTACGGAGTGTCGTACCTGGTGAATAACCCTTTGTATTCATTCCTTATTAATATGTGGATATAACCTGTCCGTGCGGATTGACGCATGTCTGGTAAATAACCCTTTGTATTCATTACTTATTAATCTTTTGTGGAACTAATCTGTCTACGCGGATTATCGCATGACGGGAGAAAATCCATTTGCAGTTTCATATATTCTGTTATACTCGTATAACGTATCATTTCTTTTGTACTCTTTAAGGGATATCTTTTTCTTTCACATTTCTCTATTTATGATAAGAAATCTTTGTTTGTTTCCAAAACCATATTTTTAAATGGTGAAAATCCTTGAAAATTAGTAAAATATCCTTAATAGTTTGTGCTTCATCTAATATCTTTTCACTTGCATCTTTCTACTTCGTTTTATACGTTATAGTTGAATCATGAAATAATTTCTTGAATATCATTCTTGAATTTGACTCCACAATTTGGTCATCGTGTTGGCAATTTGGTCAATCTTCGATACTGATTAAATTATAAATCTTTTTCGTATCCTTAATCTCATTGCATCATTGTCATCATCCTTATCCTCATACTTAAATTATGGTGATAGTTCTCTTTGGCCCGTAGTGCAAAGATGAACTGACGTAACATGATTTTGACCAAACTGTGTATTGGTATAATCATGACTTTTGGTGTCACAAACAAAGGTGTATGGTGAAAGTTCTCTTTGACCCGTAGTGCAAAGATGAACTGGCGTTTGACATGATCATGACCGGTGATGTTACAAATAAATATCTTTGGCACGTAGTGCAAAGAGAGGTTGTTGAAAATAAATTGTTGATTTGGATGTTCATAAACAGGATTTATTGATTGGTGTTATAGGAATAAAATATTGGTGGTGATCCTTTAACTTATAGAATATGGTAGATATTATAATCTACTTGACTCTTCTAATGGATTATTCGTTCCGCTGCAGTTGTTGTTGTTGAACAATTAAAATATCTTTAAATATCTGATTTATTATTGTTAAAGGCTAAAGATAATTTTTATTCTTCATTATCTTAGTCATGATATTTCTTACTGGGCTATTTGAGCTCACCCTTTTCAATTTTGTCACATTGTTCTTCTCAGGAAAGGAAAATGTAGCTGGGACTAGCCGGGGAGTGGAGTAATGGTCTGAGTTATTGGTTGTCCTCATCAAGTTATAGCATAGTTTAATAATAATTGTACTAGAGACTTAAAACGTGTGTTGCCGTCTTTTTACGGCATTGTAATAATTTGGGTTTGGATACTGTGGTACCATACGGTATGATATTTGTATGGAAAGTCACAGTATGTGTGTTGTCGTATTTTGCACGACAAATATTAGTTGTAAATGGGAAAATTCATATTTGTATTTGTATTTTTTGTAAAATGTTATTGGCGACTCAAAATGGGTTGTGTGGACCTATTTTGGGGGCGTCACACGTTAGATTACCTTTTCCCATATATATATATAAGTAGTTTGAGGTATACATCTTGAAAAGGTATTTTACGTATACAAGTTTGGAACCCGTGCGAAGCACGAACTATTTTTCTTATATATTTTTTGCTTATCAAAATAATTCAATTTTAAATTTTCTCTTTTAGATTATTATTATATATATATAATATGCAATTAATGCTTTTTATAACTTATTTTTTTAAACTTTATTGTGAGTTTCATGCATGCATGTATATATATACATATATATATATATAGGGAAGCTTTCTAAAGCGAACCTTAACAAGCGAACCAAAAACGAACCGTCGTCTTTGGTATCTATGGTGACGTTTCGACCCGTCGCCGTAGCCATGTAATCTTTGGCGACGGGTCGAATCGTCGCCATATACACCAAAGACGACGGTTCGTCTTTAGTTCGCTTTTTAAGAGTTCGCTTTTTAAGAGTTCGCTTTTGAAAATTTTCATATATATATATATATATATATATATATATATATACGGTCCGGCTCTAAAGCGAACCTTAAAGAGCGAACCAAAGACGACCCGTCGTCTTTGGTGTCTATGACGACGGTTCGACCCGTCGCCAAAGACTACATGGCTATGGCGACGGGTCGAACCGTCGCCATAGACACTAAAGACGATGGTTCGTCTTTGGTTCGCTCTTTAAGGTTTGTTTTAGAACCTCTCCGTATATATATATATATATATATATATATATATATATATATATATATATATATATATATATATATATATATATATATATTGGGAATTCTTAAATGCACAACAAAAAATGTTATTTCCACAACAAAAGTGTCGATATAGATGTATAGCGACGGTTAAAACCGTCGCTATACATCTATAGCGACACTTTTGTTGTGGAAATAACAAAAAAGGTTGTGGATTTAACAATTTCCTATATATATATATATATATATCAAATTATAATTATATTCATTAAATTTGAACATGTATTATTATAATTATGTAATTTGTATTTGAGAATTATAAGTTGATATCTAAATTTTATATATATATATATATGACATTAATATTTTTTTATGACTTTTCGTTTATTTTATTGTGAGATTCATGTATGCATGTGTGTGTGTGTGTATATATATATAAAATTATAATTATATATATTCATTGAATTTAAACATGTATTATTATAATTATGTACTTTGTATTTGAAAATTATAAGTTGATGTTTAAATTACTTTTAAAATGACCAATCAAATTAATTTGGATAAAATCTCCTTTTGGCTTGTTATATACTTGTATTGATGTATTGATAATATGCCCCAATTTGCTTATAAGCGGTGCCTAATTTTTTCATTTTTTCTTTCTTGTTGGTTGTCATTATTTTTGAACCAAATAATTAAATAAATAAATAAGCTCAAAAATATCAAATATTTTGGTATTGAGGGAGTGCTAAGCATTAGTAGTTTAGACATAATAAAGTTAATGCCTTCTCAAAACCTACTACATAGAAATGTTGTGTTTCTTTTGATAACCAAATTAGGTACTCAAAGTCAAACCCTGAAATTATTTTCTAAATATATTTGTGTGCAATAAGCATATAAATTAAAAAATATAATTAAAAAATGTAATTAAATCAAAGTCAAAACCTCCCTTATTTTTTCGTTGAAGCTGTAACAATAAGCATATAAATTAAAGCATATAATTAATATTTTATCTTATGATTAAATTAGGTATAATCTTATTATTATCACTTTTAAAATTCATTGTAAATTGAAAAGATGAAAGAAAAACATTTGGTGTTTAATTATTAGAAATAATATGGAAAACTGAGTAACTATTTTTTTCTTAAAATCAGCAAATAAATAGACAAAAATGAACAAAAAATAATTGTCTAAAAGGACGGATAGAAAAGAATGGAGATAGCGTTTAACCCCATTTTATAAATGAGACTCCTTTTTCTGAACGGATGAATTAATTAACAAAATAGAAATAGGTATTATTAAATTCTATAAATGCAAATGAAATAATCGATATCAAGGAATCAATATGCCTAACTTTTAGCTGTCTAAATCAATCAGTATATAACTGGTTTGTTTACACGCCTAAATTACATAATTTACCGGTATAAAGGAATCCATAAATTCTATTCAATTTAAAAAATAAATAAAAAAGAAGTAAAAAAAAACTAATTAAATTTGAAACTAATAAAAATTTAAGAAAAGTGCAACTAATTTGAATATTTTAAAAAAAAAATTCAACATTGAAAGAAATAGGTATATTGTGAAACTATAAATGCAAATGAAATTACCGATATCAAGGAATCAATCAATATATAACTGGTTTGTTTACACCCGTAATACACAATTTACCGGTATAAAGGAATCCATAAATTCTATTTAATTTAAACAATAAATAAAAAAGAAGTAAAAAAAAAGGATTAAATTTGAAGAAAACTAAAAAAATATTAATAAATAAATAAAATATCAGAAAAACTAATAAAAATTTAGGAAAAAGGCAACTAATTTGAATTATTTTTTTTTATAAATTTCTATCTATCATTTGTTGATTTTATGGAAGAATTAATTACTCAGTTTTCTATTTTATTTCTAATAATTAGATACCAATTTGTTTTTCTTTCCTTTTTTCAGTTTCCAAAGAATTTTAGAAATGGTAATATTGAGATTATACCTAATTTAACCAATCAAACAAAACGTTAATTATATTTTCTAATATATATTTATTGTTAAGACATCAATTAAAAAAAACATAGGGAACACAAAAACATCTCGAGGGAACTAAGTTTAGTTTTGACAATTATTTAATTTGGGCAAAACAAAATAGATAAAAAAAAGAACAAGATTTATTTTGGGTATTCAATTTACAATAAAATAAAATTCAGTTTTATTTACTTATTTATTGAAGATTTTGGGAATTGAATTTTACCATAAATCAACAACGCTATTTTTGGCATTTAATATTCTGGCAAATATACACCCGATCCATCTAGAGTTAATTTCAGGGTTTAACTTTGAATACTTAATTTTGATATCAAAAGATTCAAAACACAACATTTCTATGTAGGCAATATATTTAGCCTGATACAAAATTAGAAATATATTTTTAGTGTTAAATGATAAACATGAACCAAAGATGTCGTTACTTATGTTTTAAGAAGATTCAATAATATCACCGACAAAAACGGACGTGAGGGTATCACTTATATTTGAGTGAGCTATCTCATAAAAATAATGTTATTTTGTGTAATTGTATATATAAAAATTACATTTCATCTCTTGCTGTGTACGAAAGACTGTTTTGTAAATTTTCAAAACAGTATTATTTTAAAGAATAAATTACGGAGTAACGGTTTTTATCTCTAACCTCCCTTGTCCTCGTATCATATAAGCACTATTACATTCTTACCAAATGTTAATTAGAAATATTTTTTTCAAAAATATATTACTTAAAATTCATATATAGTTTCATAAATGTATTTTTAATTCTGAAACGAATTGGAGCTGAGTGTGTGTATAAAACCTAATGTCCACGTAACAAAATCACAACATAGAATTAATCCTTGCTACAAATTACTGACCTTATAGCTAGTCAGCTAGAGCAATGGCTTCTCTAAGTGCTACAACTTGGATGTTGCAAACCCTTTTCTTGTCTTCATGGATTCTTCTTTCACCAACAAATGCAGCAGCAGCCGCCTCAGATCATCTAATCAAAAAGGCTTGCAAGGTGAGCGCTTATAAAGTTTATAACGACACAGAATGTGTGAAAATTCTTACATCCTTCCCTAAAATTTCATCAGCATCAGACTTCTCCTCCCTAGAAATCGCCATTATAGAGACAGCAATAAATAATATTACAGATGTTATTACATTAATTCGAAAAAATGTTAATAGCAATGATAAAATAAACCCAGACCAAAAGTTTGATCTTGAGACTTGTGTTATATATTATAAAGATATTCTTAAGTCGTTCAAAGGTGCAGTTGCTCAGCTTAAGCATCCTGACCCTAAACACCGTTCAGATTTGGATTTGGAGCTAGGCGTATCTTCGATGTATATTCAAACCTGCCAAGATTTTTTTAGAATCCGCGGTGTTTTTGATTCATCCATAACAACTACAAATAAAGTTTTGCAGTTGTTTATTGAGGCTGCAGACAATGCTTTAACATCTTGATATAAATCTCTTACGTTTGCGATTGATATGGTCTTAATTTGTAATGAACAAATAAGTTGAATAAAAATTTGACGCGATTATATATGATGATGCATGATTTTAATGTGGGTGCATGTGAAATTCTCTTCATATACTCCCCCCTTCCCAAATTGAGATTCATCCTCTAGAAAGGTTTGTTTGCTAATTTGAAAGAAAGATAGAACTTGTCATATAATCTCCTAATTCAAGCTTTTTATTTTTATTTTACTTATTTATTTTTAGAGTACTATTTACCAAATGATAACTTTTACTCCCTTCACCCCATTTTATTTAACAAAGTTGACCTTTTGAAGTCAACTGACCATTTTCCAGAATCAATATATATATATATATATGTGTGTGTGTGTGTGTATTTCACTAAAAAATATTTTTAATTATAAGATTAATTATTTTAAAAACTTAAACGAATCATATCAATTTTAAATTTAAAAATGTCACAAATTAACTTTAAAAAAGCTAATAGTGATCTTATAATTTGTAACGGATGAAATATATATTATTACTTTTGTTCCACAAAAAGAAATTTATTTAAAAAAAAATTTATTTCGCAGAAAGAGTTATCCTTTTAGTGATGATACATAAAAGATAATTAATATTCTCCATTTACTATTTACTGTGCAATGTCACAAATTCGAGTCTATCTCTCATCATAAGCCAAAAGATTTAAATTAACTAAGATGGTACATGAAAAAGGTAAATTGTTCCAAAGTTTGCCGTGACCTCTTTCTCAAGTTTTTTCCTAGGCATTAGAAGATGAAGTGGTGTTTGATTGCATCTTAATCTATTTTAACAACTCACCTCTTAATGCATCTTCAAAATTCATATATTTGTATTAAGAGGTCCTCTGAATAATTTAGACTCATATTTGTATCTTAATTATTCAGAGGATCTCTTAATACAAAGATATGAGTTGTTAAAATGTATTAAGAGGTTGATTGTTAAGATGTATTAAGATGCAATCAAACACCACCGAAGTGTATCATTATAAATTGAATTGTAATCGAATAGTTTTTAAAAAAAAAAACTAAATATAAAAAATAAATACCAAAGTTAATACTCATTATATTTAAGGATAAATATAAAAAAAATCTTAAAATTTACATTTTTGTAAATGGTATTTTTTTAAAAAATGGAAATTGGACTATTTTATGACTTTTTGTTTAACTTTTTGGTCTGGCAAAAACTACCTGTTTACTGGCCGCAATTATGTTTTGTTGGGTATGACATGATTCCTTATTGGATTTGGATTTAGGTATTATCTAGTTCCTTATTGGATTTGGATTTAGGTATTACCTAGAATCCGTTTTGGTTTAAGGAAAGTTATCTTTCCTAATTATACTCAATTTAGTATTTCCTATCCTATTTTGTTATGGAATTTCCTATGGCCTATAAATATAGGTGCTAGGATTTTGGGGAAGAGATATTCAGAGACATTTAGATTCATTCAGAAGTATTCTAATAATTCTCTCTCTATCTTGTATTCTTCAAATATTTATTTAGTGGATTTCTTCTGTCTTCTCCGTGGTTTTTCCCGATTTGGGTTTCCACGTAAAACCTTGTGTTATTGTCTTTATCTTTCTACGTTGATTTATTGTGTTTGTCATAGTTTGTCATAACAAACTGGTATCAAGAGCTTGGTTATTATCGATCTATACTATGGCATTGAGTTCGACTTCATCAACGAAATTTGATATTGACAAATTTGATGGAAATATTAGTTTCAGTCTTTGGCAGGTTCGGATGAAGGCTGTTCTTACTCAGCAAGGCTTGAAGAAAGCCATTGTAGGGAAGCCAGTGAAGCCTGTAGATATGTCTGATACGGATTGGGAGACGAAGAAAGCTAGCGAGATATTGTCTGAGTCAGAATGGGAAACTATGGATGATAAAGCACTTTCGGCAATTCAGTTGTGCCTTTCAAATGATGTGTTGCAAGAGGTGTTAGCGGAAACTACAGCTGCTGATTTGTGGAAGAAATTAGAATCTCTCTATTTGACGAAGTCCCTCACCAATAGATTGAGACTTAAACAACGTCTTTACACCTTGCATATGTCAGAAGGTACTCAAATCAAATCTCATATCACTGAATTTAATTCGATTGTAACTGAGTTGCAGAATATTGATGTTAAGATTGATGATGAAGATCAAGCCCTATTGTTGTTAGTCTCATTACCTCCTTCATATAAGCACTTTAGAGACACTATGATCTATGGTAGAGATACTATCTCAATTGAGGATGTTAAGACGAATCTTATGAGTAAACAAAAACTAGATTCTGAGATGACTTTTGGGAAAAGTGATGATCAAGGTGTTGGATTGTTTACCAGGGGGAGGTCAGTTGAGAGAAGTTCAAAAAGTGGCAGTACACACAGATCAAAATCTAGGAATAAGAATTTCAACTGTAACTACTGTCATGCAAAGGGGCATATAAAGCGTAATTGTCCGAAGTTGAAAAATAAAGAACAGCGAGGAGACAATCATGGTCAGATTAATAGTGGACAGAATGTGCAGAACCAGCAGAATCAGGGGGCAAGAAAGCCTGCTCAGGCTAGCGTTGCTGAGGATAGTGATGATCTTCTATTAGTAGCTGATGACAGAGAAAGACTTAACAGTGATTGGATTTTGGATTCTGGGTGTTCTTATCATATGTGTCCTACTCGTGATTGGTTCTCCACATATGAACCATTTGATGGTGGAATTGTTTTGATGGGAAATAATTCTAAATGTAAAGTAATTGGCATTGGCACAGTTAAAATTAAGATGCATGATGGCATAATCAGGACATTGTCAGATGTTAGACATGTTCCAGGTTTGAAGAAGAATCTCATATCTTTGGGTACACTAGATGAAAATGGGTGTAAGTACACAGCTGAAAGTGGAGTTATGAAGATTAGTAGAGGCTCTCTTGTGTTGATGAAAGGAATTAAGGTCGGCACTTTATATAAGTTGGAGGGTTCTACAACTACAGATTCAGATATAATTTGTTCTTCAGTTACTGCGGATGACACCACCAGGTTGTGGCATATGAGGTTAGGCCATATGAGTGAAAGAGGCATGGATGCTTTGAGTAAAAGAGGTCTTTTATGTGGACAAAAAATAGGAAAGTTGGACTTCTGTGAGCATTGTGTCTTAGGGAAACAGAAACGAGTTAGTTTCAAGACTGCGGTTCATAGAACAAAGGGGACTTTGGACTACATTCATTCAGATCTTTGGGGTCCTTCACGGGTTCCTTCCAAAGGTAGCGGTGCACATTATCTGCTAACCTTCATTGATGATTACTCCAGGAAGGTTTGGGTCTACTTCTTGAAACATAAGAATGACGTTTTTGTGACTTTCAAACAGTGGAAGACTTTGGTTGAGAAGCAGACAGGAAAGCAGATTAAGAGGTTCAGATCAGATAATGGCCTTGAGTTTTGTGAGACTGAGTTTAATGAGTTCTGCAAGAATGAAGGAATTGTTAGACATCGTACAGTTGTGAAGACACCGCAGCAGAATGGAGTTGCAAAACGGATGAACAGAACCTTGATAGAGAAAGCCAGGAGTATGTTGTTAAATGCAGGTTTGGGCAAGGAATTTTGGGCAGAAGCAGTGAACACAGCTTCTTTCTTGGTGAATCGTTCTCCTTGTACAGCTATAGAATGTAAGACCCCTGAAGAGGTTTGGTCAGGTAATCCTGCAGATTATTCATCTCTTAGGGTATTTGGTTGTCCTGCATATGCACATGTGAATGAGGGAAAACTCGAACCTAGAGCAAAAAAATGCATCTTTCTTGGTTATGGTTCTGGTGTGAAGGGTTATAGACTTTGGTGTGCTGATCAGAAGTCAGCGAAGGTCATTATTAGCAGAGATGTTACTTTTGATGAGTCAGTTATGCTTCATAAGAACAAGGAATACTCTGTTCCTTGTATTGATAGTTTTGATAGTGTTGGTCAGAAGGTGGAGCTTGAAGTAACTTTTCCCCAGGTTCAGAAATCACAACAGAGTTCCGATCATGTGCCTACTACTACTGTTGTAGATGAAAATATAGTTCCAGAGGAGGAACAAGTGGACAATCAGTATAGTCTCACTAGAGACAGGGAAAAGAGGACAGTGCGACCACCACAGAGATATGGGTATTCAGATTATGTTGCTTATGCCTTATCAGTCGCCGAGACAATTGAGTATAGTGACCCTGTGACTTATAAAGATGCTGTTTTCTCGAATGATTCAGAAAAATGGTTGTTCGCTATGAATGAGGAGATGGAATCTCTTCAGAAAAATAAGACTTGGGAGCTTGTGAAACCACCTAAAGGTAAGAAAATTGTGGGCTGCAAATGGATATTTAAGAAAAAGGAAGGCATCCCAGGAGTTGAAGACGCTAGGTATAAGGCTCGACTAGTAGCTAAGGGATTCAGTCAAGTCGAGGGAATTGACTTCAATGATGTGTTTTCACCTGTTGTGAAACACAGCTCTATTCGAGTATTACTTGGTTTAGTTGCTATGCATGATTTGGAGTTGGAACAACTCGATGTGAAAACAGCTTTCTTGCATGGTGAACTTGATGAAAAGATTTATATGCGTCAACCTCAGGGATTTCAAATTCAAGGAAAGGAAGACCACGTTTGCTTGTTGAAAAAGTCCTTATACGGTTTAAAGCAATCTCCCAGGCAGTGGTATAAACGATTTCACTCATTTATGGTTGGGATCGAATATAGTAGGAGTCAATATGATAGTTGTGTGTACTTCAAGAAACTTCAGGATGGCTCATTTATCTATTTGTTGCTTTATGTTGATGATATGTTGATTGCAGCAAAAAATAGTTCAGAGATTGATAAGCTAAAATCACAGTTAAGCACTGAGTTTAAGATGAAAGATTTAGGGGCTGCTAAGAAGATTCTTGGCATGGAGATTCAGCGAGATCGCAGAATTAAGAAATTGTACTTATCTCAGAAAGACTACATCACGAAAGTGTTAGATCGTTTTGGTATGAAGGATGTTAAACCAGTAAGTACTCCTCTTGCTGCTCACTTCAAATTATCAGCTGAATTATCTCCTCAGACAGATGAGGAGGTTAGGTATATGTCAAGTGTTCCCTACTCTAGTGCAGTTGGTAGCCTCATGTATGCTATGATTTGTACTCGTCCAGATATTTCACATGCCATTAGTGTGGTAAGTAGATATTTATCACGTCCAGGTAAAATTCATTGGGAAGCTGTGAAATGGATTTTAAGATACTTGCGAGGTACCTCTGATGTTGGTTTAGAGTTTGGAAGAAATGGCGATACCCTTATAGGGTATGTTGATTCAGACTATGCTGGTGATCTTGATAGGAGGAGGTCGTTGACTGGTTATATATTTACCCTTGGAGGTTGTGCAATTAGTTGGAGAGCTACTTTACAGCATACGGTTGCTCTATCTACTACAGAGGCAGAATATATGGCTATTACAGAGGCTGTTAAGGAAGCTATTTGGTTGCGAGGCTTGTTTGGAGAGATCAACATGGATCATGGAGTTACTGTTGTCCATTGTGATAGTCAGAGTGCTATACACTTGACCAAGGATCAGATGTATCATGAGAGGACAAAGCATATTGATGTTAGGTATCATTTTGTTCGAGACATTGTTGAAGATGGTGACATTAAGGTCTTGAAGATTGGTACTGCAAACAATCCAGCTGACATGTTAACGAAGCCGTTACCACATACCAAGTTTAAACATTGTTTGGATTTGGTTAGTGTTCGATGCACTTGAGTTGTGCATTTTGAGAAGAGGAGAAAGTTCACTGTTTATGCTATATTTGGAGGATTCAAGTCAAGGTGGAGATTTGTTGGGTATGACATGATTCCTTATTGGATTTGGATTTAGGTATTATCTAGTTCCTTATTGGATTTGGATTTAGGTATTACCTAGAATCCGTTTTGGTTTAAGGAAAGTTATCTTTCCTAATTATACTCAATTTAGTATTTCCTATCCTATTTTGTTATGGAATTTCCTATGGCCTATAAATATAGGTGCTAGGATTTTGGGGAAGAGATATTCAGAGACATTCAGATTCATTCAGAAGTATTCTAATAATTCTCTCTCTATCTTGTATTCTTCAAATATTTATTTAGTGGATTTCTTCTGTCTTCTCCGTGGTTTTTCCCGATTTGGGTTTCCACGTAAAACCTTGTGTTATTGTCTTTATCTTTCTACGTTGATTTATTGTGTTTGTCATAGTTTGTCATAACATGTTTCACACAACATTTATTTGCCACATTTATCATTTGCTCATTTAAAATTATGTTTGAAAAACTGTACATTTACCGACATAATATTATATGAAATTAGTTAGGTTTAATCATTTTTCATTTGTAACAAAAGAAAAGAAAACAACTTTTCATTTATATTATTGAGACATCATGTTAGTTTTAGTTTATTTAAAAAATATTATTCTCATTTTGAGACGAATAATATATTAACAAAAACACATTTATTTTTTTGAGAGAGAGAGTTGGTTTTTGATTTCCACAAGTGACATGTTTTACATTTAAGAAAGGATAACTCTCTGTCTCAAATTAGGTGTCATATTTTTTAGTTGTCTCAAAATCATCTCTTCAGTGTTTTGAGCTCATATCATTACCGGTCCATTGTGGTTTTGTAAAAATGAAAACTTTAGGCTGAGGTCCAATCAAAGGTATTTTTGAAACTTTAATTTTATCAAATTTTTTGGATGATAACCATTTTCCAATTTTTATTATACTACCAGGTTTATAAGTCGTAGTAAAATTTAGTGTTGATGTTGATTTGGTATATTCATTCTTATCTTAAAAATTTTTGTTGGTTTACATCTGATTAGCTTGTTGGTGAGAATGGCTCCTCCAGTGGAACAGTCAATTAAGGAAGTGTTTGTTTAGAGCTGAATGAAGCTGAATAACTGAATCGGCCAGTCATTCAGTGCGTTTGTTTTAAATAAAAATCGTCTGAATGGCAGAGAACTATGTTCTCAGTATTTTGTGATCAAAGTATAGCAGCTATGAAGTATGTTAGAAAGTTGGTGTGTTGAATTGATAAACTGCAGAAAACAGAGTATGAATTTGGCCTGTCTCGAAGTGGCGCGGTCGCGCCACTTTGAATGGACTGAATGACTAAGTATAATTTTTTTGGCTGAATGACTAAGTATAATTTTTTTGGCTGAATGGACTGAATGACTGCTAAATGAAGTATTTTATATTTAATTTTTTTTCTACAATATTAACTATTATATTAAGTAATATTAAATAAATTTACAACAATTTTGAATTTTTTTCAGAGGGATAAAAATATGTTATTCAGATGTTTCAGACATGTCAATTATCAAACAACTTTTTTCATTCAGAATTCTGTTTCATTCAGCTCATTCAGATTACATAAACATTCAGAACTATTTCATTCAGTTTTATCAAATACCCCCTAAGAGTGAATTGACATTTTCTATTTTCTATTCATTCACCCAGTAATACCTCATCTTTTTATTTATACTCAATTCTAAAGTAAGTTTTATCGGTTTATTAAATGTTTAGTGTGTTTAGAATTCTAAATACACTTGAAAATTTTGTTCGTTTGCAAGTATTTTATTTTACATGCAGTTTATTTAACTCACAAACACAACGTTTGAAACTTAAATGCATCACACTAATTTTGTGTGGTGGCCAAACACTCTGATCGTTATTGCGACAAATGCTATAAACTCTGGTAACGAACAAACCTTAAGTAAGATAATATGTTAAATGCACATCATTTTTCATACTCGTGAAACAAAAATAAAATAAAATTTAATTCTTATAGTAGGGTTCGAATGATGAAATATAAAATGCATTAATCAATTCTATAATGATGTAGAGGAGTTTATTTCCACAATTTAAAGTCCTAACGTAATAATACAAGAGCAAATCGTGAGGGTAAAACTTTTAACACAGTTAATGGCACTTTTTATTTTTTGTTTTTTTTCTTAATATTGTATATAGGTGGGAAAGACCAAAAATTTGGCCTTATGGGTCCTTTTCTTTAATTACAAAGGAAGGAACAAAAGGGACTTACTGTCTTTGACTTTTAATTTGGAGAGAGAAAAGAAAGTGAAGGAGAATAAAAAGAAATAATATCTTTGAGTTTTGTAAGAGAAGTGAAAAGAAAATAAAGTTAAAAAAAGTGGTGTCTTTAAGTTTTAGTTAGAGAAGGAAAAAAAAAAAGCTAAGGAAAGTGAGTGCATTTTGAGTCAAAAATTTTCTTCTCACTTTTGAGAAGAAAGTTAGAGAAAAGAAAGTAAAACTTTTTTTTCTCTTCCATTCTCTTCTTTAACCTCTTTTTTTTTTTGTCATTTTTATAACTAAAAAACTCGGTGTTAAGGAGATCAGAACCAGGTTGTTGGGGCACACTTTGCGTCTTCTAATTCTATCCCATTTTAAGCTATCATTTTTATGGTTCCCCACATTTAAGTCTTTCTCGTGACTTATTTTATCATAATTCCAGACAAGTTAGGCCCCTTAAATTATTCTTGTTGGCTTGTCCTCTTACGAATGCTCATCTTATTTATTTTGAGGATGACAAATTTAATGATAAAATTGGATTTCAATTAATATGAAAATTTTTAAATAATAAAACAGAATAAATTAATATAGAGTCTTTCTTAATTCTCTAATATTTTATATATCTATATTTGTTAATATTTATAATCGATATAAATTTATTCTCGTATGTAAGATGACTAATATTTTGCGTACCTTTTTTTTTTTTTGGTCTTTGGACTCCATGTGAAGTTCAAATGTGCCTTGTGCTAATTCTATTTTTGATGAAGAGGAGAAACAACCTAGAGCTGGAAAGGTCTTATTCAACATCTTCACTTTTTTAGTCTGCATTAAAATTGTGCCTTTAATTATTATTATAAGATGGTCAAATTTTTGGCATGCATACAAAATTTGACGAACAGTATATTACTCAGGGAATAAGATAATATTAGTGAACAGTATTATTATAAGATGGTCAAAAATTTTGGCCTTTTTAACATGTTCTTTTCACAGTTACCTTTTTGACTTTATATACATTATTGTTATTAAATACTACTCCTGTCAATTTAAAGATGAGTCCTCGTACGCGGACATGTTTTTGGGACATAGAAATTGGACATTTTCACTTTTCAATGGTCAATTTTTTTATTTTTTTTGTATTTATTCCAAACATATTTATACTTTGAATTTAAAAAAAATTATAAACAATCCAAAAAAAAAAGGTGTACTTTGAATATATATCAAAAAGAGGTTGTATAGGCCCATATACCCTTTTTTTGATATACATCCAAATTACACTTTTTTTTTTGGATTTTTTATAAATTGATTTTAAAATCCATAAATTAAATATGTTTAGAGTCAATACCAAAAAAAAAAAGCCAACATAAAAATGTCCAATTTCCATGTCTAAAAAAACATGTCCCCCTAGACTTATTCTTTAAATATTGTCGAATGGGGTTTATTTCTTGATAATAAATATCTATATCTATATGTAATAAGATAAATTTTTAATTTTTAGTTTTGGTCTTTAGTATTTAATTTTTGATTTTTGATCTTTCTTTTTGACTTTTAATATAGGTCTAGAATTTAACTAATACTGAAACACTTTTTAAAGATTTTAATGTTTTTTATTTATATTTTGTAATAAATAGAGCACACACGCAGCGGATATGAACCGGAAAATTAAAATTTCCTAGTTACCTCTTGAAGCGTATGCCCACAACAACGAACGGCTAGAATCACGAGCTCAACGAACAATACTCTCAGCGATAATTTGGACTACGTAATCACGAGTACCAAATATATATCCACAGTTCGAGTAACTACAAATTATTCTAGCTTTACAAGAGAGTACTTCTAATGGCTTATATGACTATAGTTAATTTGCTTTGTGTGTTGTGTGTCTCAAATGATCAGCATCTCTTCCTTTTATACAAGATGGTGAATGTAACTTACAACAAGTATTAATATTGTTAATTATGTAATTCATTGTAACTCCCAAATGAATTACACTAATTACAATATATATAACTTATGTAACTTCCAAGTGCATAAATGGATAGATATACCTCACATGTTCATTGTACCTAGACAATGAACCATGTGGATATCAACCGGGTCGTCCGCTCCATGAGCGCACCGGTTTGTGTCCATTAACCAACATCTCCCACTCGCCCATGGCGAGGACGACGTTGTTATCATATAAGCCAATAAAGTCTAAATGTGTAAGTTGAAAAAAAAAAATTGTTTAGTTACCGAACCGTGCGACCGCTGAGTTTACTTGCAATGTGGGAGCTCTAAATAAAACCCGTTATAGCCAAAATAGAGACATCAACCCTCTTTAACAAAATATGCAATGTGGGAGCCATCAAGCTAAACTGGTTAAGGTTTGCATTGAGGCTACAACCTCTCAAACTCATAGTACCCCAGATTAAATTTAATTTTCACCTGGTTAAGTATCTCTCATCCCTCAGAGTGTCGTACTTAACCCCTTTAGGCCTATTTCTGTTTTGCATCTCACTTATTACTATATCGCTTCTAAAAAAAACGTCATAGTTGTCGACAATAAGTGCAGAACATGGTGAAATTAAGTTATCTTCCATTTTCCCTAATGTTACTCAAATCTGAATCAACTGCTTTCCCAGAATCACCCCATATAGTCTCATAGTCCGGACTTTAGGAAATGAAACCAAAGTAGCAACATTAATTCATCTCTTTGTAACATAGTCAAAGATCACAAAGAGTACTTAACAAAGGAATACCTTATCCTTTAAAAGGACAACACACAATGAGAAAGTAGGGACTCATTTTCTCACCTCCTTTATTTTGTCGCTAAACTCATGCATGTTATATTTTCACAACATAGTAAATAGTCTTGTTGTGTGGACTCCAGTTTAGTCACTCCCTGAGTATCTAACTTCAAACTTTCAAATTGCTTGCTTTTCGAAGCACCATTTTTGAAATTTTGGTCCAAATAACATGTCACGGCAGACAATCTCACTATCGTGAGCATATGTCTTGCAGTCATGCCGTGCGGATCTTAGTTCAGTCACTCCTCGAGTGCCTAACTCGAATTCTTGAATTGCTCACTTCTTTAAGTGCCAACTCTGAGATTTCGCATCCGGTTATTTACTAGGTTAATATGGATAGTGAGACTTACCATATTCGGTTAAACACACTTAACCTCATCTTGGTTCTAACCAAGGCGATATATTAACATATCATTTTTCTCACTACTAAGCGTCAATTGACCGCTATTCGAAACGTCAATAACTCGCTATCCAAAGCGAAATTAAATGAAATATCTCATCTTTGCTCGCTTTTCAGCGCCAATTGATTGTTGTCTAAACATCAATTGCTCGCTATCCAAAGCGCCAAAGGTGATTGCTCGTGTGAGAGAGCCAATCAACCTGTTAGACATATAATTCTAGAATACATATATAATATGTAGTTCTTTGTTAATAACTGTGTGAACTCAATTTATCATATGCCAATAAAGACAATGTGGGAAATAGAAAGTCTTTTGCAGTAAATGATAAATAATTCCAATACTATATCCAATGATATGAATCTTTAATATAATCCAAACAATAAGTGATACGTTGAAATGACATTAAACCCTACGAAGTCCTAAAGAGCGAACATGTCTCTGAAATGCATCTTTAGGAATCGGTTTCGTTAGGGGATCAGCAATCATCTGATCGGTGGGTAAGTACTTTAGTACCACTTCATTATTTGCTACGTTCTCTCGAATAAAGCACGTCCTCAAATCAATATGCTTTGTCCTGCCATGATACTTGGGATCCTTGATAAAATCAAGTGTTGTCGTGCTATCACAGAAAACTGTCACAGGATCCGAAGCATGAGGTACATGATTAAGATCTTTAAAGAACCTCCTTAGCCATAAGGCTTCTTGGACGACTGATGTACATGCTACAAACTCTGACTCCATTGTGGATAAAGTCACACAAGTTTGTTTCTTGCTTAGCCAGGTGATGGCACCTCCATTTAGCAAGAATGCATATCCTGAGGTAGATCTCTGATTCCCACGATCACCTCCATAACTAGCATCGGAATATCCAACTATTTGAAGATCGGATCCTCCATAACATAACATGTAATCTAATGTGCCTCTCAAGTATCGCAGGATCCTCTTAATTGCTCTCCAATGAGCAATTCTAGGGTTTGACTGATATCGACCAAGAACATGAACTGCAAATGCTATGTCTGGTCGTGTGCACTGAACTGCATACATTAACTTTCCAATAGCTGTAGCGTATGGAACATGGGACATTTTCTCAATTTCTTCGGGAGAGGTGGGACAATGCTCAGGGCCAATAGCATCACCTTTTGTAACAGGAGTGTCTATAGGTTTACAATTGTTCATCTGGAATAATTCAAGAACCTTCTTAAGATAAGTCTCTTGGGACATACCAAGAAGCTTTATTGATCGATCTCTAAAGATATTTACTCCAAGAACATATGTTGCTTCACCCATGTCCTTCATTTCAAAGTTAGAAGACAGCCACCTTTTAGTGGCGACTATCATTCCCTTATCATTCCCAACAAGTAGAATGTCATCAACATACATTGAAAGGATAAGAAACTTTCCATTAGACCTTTTGAGATATACGCAATGGTCCTCTTTAATCATCATAAACCCATCGTCAATGATTGCTCGATGAAACCGAAGGTACCATTGTCTAGATGCTTGTTTCAAGCCATAAATGGAACGTTTGAGTTTGTAAACTTTGCGCTCAAAGCCTTTTTCAATATAACCTTCTGGTTGTTCCATATATATCTCTTCGGCAAGTTCCCCATTGAGAAACGTCGTCTTTACGTCCATTTGGTATAGTTCTAGATCCAAATATGCAACTATAGCTAATAAGAGACGGATCGAGGCAAATCTCACAACAGGTGAGAAAGTTTCCTCATAATCAATCCCTTTTTGCTGAGTGTAACCCTTGGCTACAAGGCGAGCTTTATATCTTTCAATGGAACCATCCGATTTGCGTTTAACTTTGAGAACCCATTTGTTCCCAACAGCTTTTCGCCCAATCGGAAGATCAACCAAGTCCCAGACTTGATTAGTCCTCATAGACTCCATTTCCTCATCCATTGCAATTTTCCACTTTTCACTTGATGCAGATGATATAGCTTCTCGATAAGATCGAGGTTCATCGTGATCTTGCGTATCAGCCATAAAAGCATTTCCCTCAATCTCAAAGTGACGACGTGGAATATTGCCTCTTTGACGTCTTCGCAATTGACGAACAGGTGACTCTTCATTTGATGGAAAAGTACTTGAAAGAATGTCACTCCCACTTTCTATAGGAGCCAAAGGATTGGATTCTTTAGTCTCAACTATCTGATTAGGTGCGCCATTTTCTTCCTTCATCTCATAAAAGTCTTTATCCTTGCTAACATCACCTCTGCTCGGAAAATCTATTTCTAGAAATTCTGCATCTCGTGACTCAATTTCAGATATAGTCCCATCAGGTTGCTCACCAATGAACACATAGACTTTAGAGTGTTTAGAGTACCTTAGAAAGATACACTTCTTACCCCTTGGGCCTAACTTCCCATGTTTATGAGAAGTGTTGTGAACATAAGCTGCAGAACCCCATGGCCGCAAATTGCCTAACTTAGGCTTTCTGCCGGTCCATAATTCATATGAGGTGGACTGTACTGATTTTGAAGGTACTTGATTGAGTATATGTGTCGCAGTTAACAATGCATCTCCCCAAAAAGAGATAGGCAAATTAGCTTGCGCCATCATAGATCTTACCATATCAAGTAGTGTCCTATTTCTTCTTTCCGCCACACCATTTTGTTGCGGAGTACCAGGAATTGTCAGTTGCCTGATGATTCCTTTTTCCTCGCATAGTTCCTTAAACTGATCGGATAGATATTCACGGCCTCGGTTAGTTCGGAGTGCTTTAACATTTTTCTCCAATTGATTCTCAACCTCAATCAAATAACGTCTAAAGCAATCAAGTGCTTCTGACTTATGAGAGATTAAGAACGTGTGTCCGAAGCGCGTAAAATCATCTATCATAGTAAGGAAATAAGAATGACCACGTCTATCCTTCACATTCATTGGGCCACATATATCCGAATGAATAAGTTGCAATGGTGTATTTGCCCTCATGGCTTTACCAAATGGTTTTCTAGTAGACTTACCTGCTAAGCAGTGTTCACAAGTAGGCAAGTTAACCTTAACGAGTGGGCCTAGAAGGTCTTCTCGAGCTAACATGGTCATCCTGTCTTGTCCAATATGGCCTAATCTAGCATGCCGTTTAATTGAACTGCTATGTTCACTCTCAACAGAAGTAAGATAAGAATATGAATCATTACTATAACTAGAATTAATAATATCCAAAACCATTAAACCATTATTAATAAAACCATATCCACAAACATTTGTCCCATGAGAAATAATAACTTGTTGTCTCTCAAAAACCACAGAAAAACCATGTCTTAGACTAGCAAGAACAGAAAATAAATTCTGTCGGACATCCGGCGCATAAAGTACATCATGTAGAATTAATGCAGAGCATCCTCGCATCTCCAGTTTGTAAGTGTCAATTCCTAGCACGTCCACACTAGAGTCATTCCCCATGTATACTTTTTTGCCAGTCGGAATGCGGTGATACTCCTCAAACCCAGCTCGATCTCTGGTTATGTGGTACGTTGCTCCGGAATCTACAATCCACAAATGGAGAGATTGAGCAACAAAAATACTAGAAGTAACATTACACATAGTTTGATCAAAAATAGAAAGTACCTTCTTCGGCTCAGTGCATTCACGAGCGAAGTGCCCCATTTTGTCACAGTTGTAGCAGACCATCTTAGCCTTGTCCTTTTTGCCAGCTCTTTTTCCTCTTTTCCTCTTGGCACCTGCATTTGCTGCCTTCTTAGGCGCAGGAGCAGGAGTAGCAGCAACAGCTTTCTTTCCATAATTTCTTCGCTTGGGTTTCCCCTTATGAGAACTAGACTCAGCAACATATGCCTTAGATGGCTTAGCAGCTTCTAAGCGCTCAGCCTCAAGCTCCAAGTGACGCCGGATATCTTCAAAGTTCTTGATATTCGGGTTGTGAGTCATATTAACCCGCATATGTTCCCAATTATCTGGGAGTGAGCGTACCACAGCTGATATCTGCTGCTCATTGCCTGCAGCCTTTAACTCACGAATCATGTTTGACATTATTCGAAGGTGTTTCTTCATCGAATGATCAACCTCCTTCTTATAACCGTCAAACCTGATAGTCAAGCCGCGCAACCTAGTCAGTGAGGTTCCTCCGAATTTTGTTTTGAGAGCTTCCCACATCTCATAAGCAGTTGAGTACTCTTCGTATTCAAACAAGAACGCGTTGTTCATACTGCTCAAGAGAGTAATGCGAGCAATTCTATCTTTCTTGCGCCAATTTTCAAAGGCAGCTAGCTTTTCAACATTTTCAGCATTATCACCAGTCGGTTTAGATTCTTTCGTAATTAGAGTCTCTTCCACTTCTAACTCCTCAAGTACCATGCAGACCTTACGATGCCATACATCGTAATTATCCCCATCGAACTTGTTACCCTTATTAAGATCGGCAATAATTTGTTTTGAAGCCATCTAAACAATCGAGAGAACCTTATTAGAATTTTAAGAGTTCACCACAATATTAATTTATCTTTGCCGCACAACATAAACTTACTAAAATAATCAAGTATAAACACAAAAAGAAAACTTTGTTAAGCTTGGGAGTTACAGTTTGTGTGTATATTTAATTATCTTATTATTATTTATTTAGCACAAAGATATGCAAAGAATTTAAGAATCAAACTAAAACTTCTTAAATTCCTCCCACTAAGTTCAAGCACATATAAGTGTTCATGGCATTCTAAATAATCCCTAATATGCATACTAAAAGATAGATAAAATCTATAGCATATTAAATATTTTAAATATTTAAAGGGATTAAATAAAACATGATATTATACCACATAATATACAATAATATGCCAAACACCTTATATTGCTACCAGAAAATTTTAAACAGATTATTTATACATAAATAACATTCTGAAAATTTTCTGGAATTTTCTGAATAATATACATTTTTTATTAATAAATTGTTCTTGCATAATTTGACAAGAAAAAAAAGTAGTTTAGGCCACTATATATAATCATTTTTCAACACCCTTGGTGGATAAATGAAAAAATAGCGTTCTGGTATATATGAAAAAAAAAATTGGACAGAAAATCAACTTCCCAATATTTTTAAAACAATTTTTAGGCAATTTTTAACTACAATTTTAATTTCTGAAAAATCCAAGTATATCCAAAAAATAATTTTTAATATACCAAAAATCCAGAAATAAAAAATAAAAAAAAATTACTGTAAAAATTTCATGGTCGGATAATATAAGCTAGAACATACTGATATTTTATGCTCAAGTAAAATCTCTAACATGTTCTACCATTAACATGTTATTTAAGCTTTATTTCTTGTAGCAAAAATATAAAACACATGCATGGCACCATGGACAACATGTATAGCACGAATTCTAGCACAAGTAGCTCTGATGCCAATGTAATAAATAGAGCATACACGCAGCGGATATGAACCGGAAAATTAAAATTTCCTAGTTACCTCTTGAAGCGTATGCCCACAACAACGAACGACTAGAATCACGAGCTCAACGAACAATACTCTCAGCGATAATTTGGACTACGTAATCACGAGTACCAAATATATATCCACAGTTCGAGTAACTACAAATTATTCTAGCTTTACAAGAGAGTACTTTTAATGGCTTATATGACTATAGCTAATTTGTTTTGTGTGTTGTGTGTCTCAAATGATCAGCATCTCTTCCTTTTATACAAGATGGTGAATGTAACTTACAACAAGTATTAATATTGTTAATTATGTAATTCATTGTAACTCCCAAATGAATTACACTAATTACAATATATATAACTTATGTAACTTCCAAGTGCATAAATGGATAGATATACCTCACATGTTCATTGTACCTAGACAATGAACCATGTGGATATCAACCGGGTCGTCCGCTCCATGGGCGCACCGGTTTGTGTCCATTAACCAACATATTTATTTATTTATTTTAAATAACCTTCAATTTAACTACAATTAAAACACCTCTAATTTAACTACAGTTAAAATATTTTTTTTGATACGCAGAGAAAGGAGAACAAACACCACACGATATTAATCAAATAATATACCAACAATAAAAGCCTGAACGAAATATTAATCAAATAATATACCAACAATAAAAGCCATCAATCAATATTAGTAAATACCTGAACGAAATCAAATCACTCAGAACCACACGCTAATAACAACGAAATCGAATCACTCAGAACCACACGCTAATAACAAAATTACCAAGTCAGTATAATAAAAATACTAAATATTGTGGTAATAAAAATTCCATAACACAACAATTTATTATAATATTGTTGTATATTATTATTTTTATAATAATTAATAGTTAATATTGTAATAATTAACTATTATTATTATAATAATAATTAAATGGGATTATTATGTATTATCAGCATGTAACAATCTCAAATTGTATAACAGCCCAAATTCATCAATTTCACACAATCATAAATAAAACTTAACAATTGAATACCTTAAGAATGAAAATAACAATAAATACGAATTTGTTGGAACTTGTGGCTCACATGGTGTGTATGAGGGGTACTGAGAAGTTCTTGAAAAAAGTCAAGTGCGGAGCGAAGCGGAGCGGAGTGAGAAAAGCGACGCGAGGCAAATCTACTCAGAACGGAGCGGGGCGAGGTATGATACGATATTACAAGGGTATTATGGGTATTCAGGTTATAATGTGATTTATGATTGGAATAGAAGTAGCGATTATATATACTCTCTATTGAAAAAAATCTTATGTACTCAGATAATAAATAAAAACACATCTCCGTTCCCGTGGACGTATCCAAGTTTGGGAAACCACGTAAATCTCTGTATTGATTCTTTATTGTGGTGTGCGTGTGTGTGATTCGATATTAACATAATTGAAATAGAACTAAGAGCTTAAAAGGAAACTCTAAAAGGAAAATGAAATAAAATAACAAGCAGATTCATCCCTCTCTAATGAACTTTTGAAAGATCATATACTGGTACCCTCCCACACGTCAATAGCTCAGTCAATAAGAAATTTCGCACCAACTTCCTTTTGGATTCAACACCAAATGGAGTGACTCAGCACCTTTTTAACGGACTGATAGAAGATGGAAACGGTGTTGTTAAAGTGAGAGTTACCTGCCTGCCCTTCATTAAAAGGAGATAATTTCTATCTTACCCTTCTTCTATTTATAATTAGTAACCAAGTCCCACAGTTAGTTACAATCCCTACCACTTGAAATCATTCTTGTCCTCAAGGATATAATTCTGGAAATTGAACTTCAATGGAGGTTGTGTCCTCCCAGGTACAGAGTGAGACCACTGAATTAGAAGTTGTGGTACAACACGGTTATTCTTAGTGGGATAGACCAGGAATTGCCCTTCTCCTCCAATCTTAGGTAAATTGGTAGTTGCTGAATATTTTTTTTCCAATCTTCTTCTTCAAGAGGCTTACATGGAAGACTGGATGAATTTTAGAACTGTCAGGTAGAGCCAACTTATATGCAACCTTCCCAATTCGAGCCACTACCTTGTAAGGTCCAAAGTATTTATGAGCTAGTTTGAGGTTCCTTCTTACTGCCACAGAAAGTTGTCTGTATGGTTGTAGTTTAAGGAACACCCATTCACCCACTTTAAACTCGCGTTCACTCGTATTTTTGTCAGCGAAGTGTTTGTACTTATGTTGAGTTTGTGCGATTGCTTCTTGCAACAAGCGATTTAAGGCCTCTCTTTTATGGAAGAATTCTTCTACTGTAGCTGTTGTACCAGATATGTCACGGTGAGACGTCCCTAAATTCGGGCCTACGTCACCCAATTTGAATCGCCAAAATCAATTATTACAACGCCGTTAAAATACGACAACACACATATTTCCGCAACACACATACTTTAAGTTTTCAGTACAATTATTGCCACACTATTTTATAATGTATTGATGACTACTATAGCTACTAACTCGGACCATCACTCCATTCCTCTGCTCTCCCTACTAGACTCAGCTACACTTTTATTTTCTGAAAAGAATTATGAAACAAAAGAGTGAGCACAAATAGGCCAGTAAAGAATATTATAACTAAGATAACGAAGAATAGATTATCATTAGTCTTCAACACTGATAAATCAGATATTTAAAGATAATATAAGTTTTCAACGATATCTGCAGCGGAATAAGTAATATATCCATTAGAAGAGTCAAGTAGAACATAATGTCTACTATCTTCTCTAATTGAAAAATTCACCATCAAGATTTCATCAACTGTATGTAACACCAAAGGTCATGATCATGTCAATCAACAATTTCTGGTCATAATCATGTCAATCAACAGTTTTTCTTTACACCAAGATCAAAGAGAACTTTCACCACGTTTCTTTGTCACACAGGCTAAAGACACTTAACAATCATATTGTTTTTGCACCCAGACCAAAGACATTCACAACAACTTAGTCTTGAATGATGGACAGAAATAATCATAATAATAAGATAAAGAATAAACAATAAAAATTATCAATTTAATTTGTTCAGAGTCCAATAATATTCAAATTGTCAACACGATATCCAGAATATTACTTCAAGTTCAAGAAATATATAAGGTTCACAGTTCACATATAACGATTAAAATTTAATAGGAAAATTTAAGTCAAAAGATATTAGATGAAGCACAAACTATTAAGAATATTCTAATCATTTCAAGAATTTTCACCGTTTAATAATAAGGTTGTAGAAACAAATAATAATTTCTTACCATAAATTTTAGGAGTATGAAAGGTAATGATATCTCTTACCTTAGCAAGTGAATAGACGATGCTTTCAATGAAGTGGATCAACCTGAACAATTCTTGTACTCTAATTGATATTCACTAATACTTGAGGTAGCCTTAGTATACTCAGAGAGACACTTACACTAAGTAATTTTTAGAGGATGGAAAGAAGGATAAGCAGAAACGTTATGAAATTCCTTATGTTAAGCCTCCTATTTATAGCTAAAAAGTAACCAACATCTACCACACATCAATTATCACACTTTTTTTTAATCAACACCTTTCAATATTTTATTTATCAATTATTCACACCTTTATCAATTATTCACACTTTTTCTTTAATTTATATCTTTCATCAATTATTCACACATTTATCAATTATTCACACCTTTATCAATTATTCTCACTTTTATCAATTATTCACACATTTTCTTTAATCAGACTTTTTCTTTAATCTATATCATTCATCAATTATTCGCACCTTTATCAATTATTCTGATCATCTTTATCAATTATTCACACTAAATCCTTTTGAATATAGATATTACATCATTCATAACCTCTATTTATCTGAGATTCACAGTATCAATAATAAGATCGTTCTTAGGACAGAGGGCTTTCTGTTAAAGATGACACTTTAACAACATGCAATTAGACAATCCCGGTGCTCATCCGAACTTTCTATATTATCAATACTCTCACTCAGATGTATAGATTTTATTAAATAATGTAACATATATCAATAACCTTAACATCTCCTAACTTAAATGTAACTTAAAGACATAACACAATAATAGTGCGATAATTTAAGGCATGATGCAACTCCAACATCCTTCTAGATAGGAACCGGTTAGATATAGGATTCAGTACGCGTTAGATAGGATTTGGTTAGGGTTTTACCATTTTTTGCTACATTTGTAATAGTAAATGTTACATTTTAACTAGGAAATTGATATTTCCACATAAGAAATTGATATTTCCACATACAAAGTGTCGCTATACATGTATAGCGACGGTAAAAACCGTCGCTATAGGATCTATAGCGACACTTTGTATGTGGAATTATCAAATTCTTATGTGGATTTATCAGTTTCCTTTAACTATTGTTCTGTTCTTTTTTCTGACTTCCAATCTTACTCTCTCCGTCTCTCACTCGTCTTATTCAAATTAACTGCTTCTGTTATTTTAATAAAATCTCTTTACGAAAAGACTGGTTTTATATTTTTCGATATGGTTGAATTCGAATTTTTATGGTACATGTTGCTTAATTATTCATTACTTGTGATATTTGAATTGAAAGAAATCATTATATCTTATCATTGATATCTATTATTTAACGTTAATAGTTGGACTATTTTACGAACAATGATGTCGGATCATTCAGTATTATTTTATTAAGATAAATAGTGTTTGAACTGTGTAAAGGTAAACATATGCAACAAGAGAAAAAAAAAGTCAAAAACAATTTTTGAGTTGGTCGAAATTAATTCATTATCTATTATTGATGTCATGTTAATTAATTAAAACTGTTTGTTTGTTTTCCTTTATACCATTTTTTTAAAGATGATTATTAATCTTTGTCCCACAAGAAAAAAAAAAGTCATTTCCACTGCAACGAGTTTATTATCTAAATTCAAGAAAAACCAAAAAAAATGTAAAAACTCATGAACCAGCCTAGTCCAATGTGCCTTGGGCCATGGCCTCTTTTTTGTAACCCACTAAAAATTAAGCCTTTTTGACTCAACCAGTCGGCCCAACTCATTTCCCAAGTCTAGAGACAAATTTATTGACCCACGGTAAATTATTTGTTGTTTATTGTATAATTCTTCTTAGTTTCATCCTATATGATGTGATATTTTCATATGATAATTCACCGAGTTTTAGTAAAGGACTGTTAGATAAACTCACAATTACCGAATGATAATCCGTTAGTCACAAATATTATCATGGGAATATAGGATATACACGATACATATTTAAGTTCTTATCTTATCATCAACAAGTTGTAGCCTAGTTATTTCATCGTACTCTATAACTCATTGTATTCACTGGGATTTTCACATTCACATGTGATATGTATAATGTGAAAATATCACTATCAAGAGAAAAAGGCAACAATTTATTCATATAATATATACACCAAGCTTTATAGTTTATAATTAACTTGATTTACAAAGCACAAACATCTCTTACTCACACTTGAACAAAAAGAACAGGATCAAACTTTATAGGAGCAATACCAGGATCCTCCCCAATACCATTAAGATACTCAATCTCCCCATTCAACTTAGCCTTAAGAAAAGCCACAATAATCCCACCACAACCTCTTATCATCAACTCCTTGGGACCCTTTCCATACTTGCACATCAACTTGGCAAACCAATACACAAACCCATCATCCAACATATCGGCATGACCATAATCCTTAGCAAGAAAATAATAAATGGGAGGCTTGCTCTCATTAAAAAACTCGGCATGGTTAGTACCATTTGGTGCAAATGGTGAAATTAGGCACTTTGATTGGCTACCTAATCCGGTACCAATCACAGCAACAGGAATTTTTAGATCGAAACTACGAGGAATGAATGATAATATTTTGGGGTCAGGAAGATTAGTTGTGCTACTGCCAGCAACAGGGTCTACCCCGAATACTGCTGAGAATTTGAGGTTTGTTTCGGCTTGACCTAAGGCGAGTGCGAATGCTATTTGTCCACCTCTGCTGTGTCCACCAACTGCAACTTTGCTTGTGTCGGGTGTAACTTTGTCCGGGAGTACGGTGGGGAGGCCATCTTGCAGCCAGTCCGTGACGGCGGCAGCAGACTGTACTTCCTTGTTCCCACAAAAACATTGGAAGAGAGAGCATACCTAGAAATAATTAAGATAACCAGTTAAATAGTTGTTAGAAAATAGATTATCTAAACAAAACTCACATGGTCCAACGGAAGAAATTATTATATTTACGATCAAATTACAAAATTTCAAAAGTTTTGGGGAAAAGAGCATGAAAAATAGGAGATTTCATAAACAAAAAAGGTCATAGCCGACCGACAGACCGGTCAAGAATGACTGAAATTCCGTCGCGAATGGAGTCATTCTCAACGGACTAATCCGTCGCCCCTGCCATCGGTACTATAATCTGTCGCTCCCAATTTTTCCCTCGAGCACGAAAAGTCGCAAATTTTTCAACCCATTCTCGATGGACTTAATTATCTTTTTCCAAAAGTTGCAATCCTTGAATATATTGATATTTTCACAAAAAATTGTCAATACTTCTAAAATATAACTCTCACACGAAGGTGAGATCAACTTTAGTCTCGTACGATATATAAGAAACTTTTTAGAATATAAAATAAACATATGTAAAAATATTGCTTCTGTATTGGTTGATTTGAAACTCCTATGATACATAGGAGGTGAAAAGAGATTACGAGATGGGGAGAGAGAGAGAGAGAGATAGTGAAGTACGTACCGCTGGATCACCAGGAGCAATGGCTATAAATCCATGGGAAGCTATATGGTGTAAAAGCTTAGTGTAAGAAGTGTTAGTAACACAACAGCCATGAAAGAAGAGGAAAACTGGATATTTCCCTTCTTCAATAGGGGCAACAATGAACAATGGCTTGGGTGCTGCTGATTTCTCCACTTTAAATCTTTTCACTTGAAAATTTCCAATCTCAAAAATAGAAGTACTAGTTGTTGCTAACGCAGGCTTAGTATCCATCTCTGGTATCCCTCTCTCAAACACACAAAAATAATATAAGCACTGCAACTTAGAGATGCAGATAATGTTAAAGGCTATTTATGCTAGTTTGAGTTGAGCAATTAGGCCCCATTATATTGATTGAAGAATTTCATGGGATTCACATTAGAATTGGGCGCGCGCGCACACATATACATATACATATATATATATATATATATATATATATATATATATATATATATATAATCATTTCAGCCCTTCCTTTTCTTCTAGGAAACTATGGTGGTCCCCTATTTAATAAAGTTATATATCTCTTCAAAAAACAAACACTTCTTCGTGTTGGTATCGCAAAACCTCAGTCCTACATCCTTTGAACCGAACTAAATTATATATTAAGTCTCACTTTATTTAGTAGTATTAACAAGTTCTCATAACTTTTAGATGGGTTTATGATAAGTCAAAATGACCTGAGTGATGCTCTTTGAAAAGTGAATGTACTCTTGATTAATTTGTTATTTGAACCGGGTAATTAGAGATAATGTCAATACTCATGGTATATATGCTGGATTTGGAGATCCTTGATTTGATCTGAGTTCGAATTTGACACAGATCATTACATATAGTATCATAGCAGTATCCTCTTGTGACGTGGTAAACCTAGAGTCCAAGTATCTCTTGGTGATTAATTTTGAATTCAACCGCGTAGACTATGGCTGTATAAGATCTTAACTCTGTTACTAAGAGTGCCGATAACTTGTCATGATCTTTGAGCGACTTATGATAAATCAAGATAACCTATATATATTTGATACTCTTAAAACAATAAAATCATTCTTGATTTGATTTGAGCTCGATCGAGTTTAATCCGGGTGATTACTTTTTCCCTCAAACTATCTTTCAATTTTATATTTCCGCTCACATTTATCATGTTTTGATAAGTATCTATATATACAGTTGTCTGTATTCAATGCATGTTTTGGTAGATATAGAGTAGTCAAAATCGAATCCTATGTGTTGGTATATAGAGCCGTCTAAATTCAATGTTGCAGGCAATCATGCATGGGTTTAGTTAGGACAATCTGTGTCCTCTCATTTTTATAATTTTTTTAGTGTTTATAAGGTGTTTCATGATATTTTGAGTTTGCATTGTCCTTCATCATCTACCATTTTTGTTTATTTGCCTTTTTTTTTCTTTTTTTTTTTCTTCCTATTTTGTAATCTATTATCTCTACTTATTAAATTGGAAAAATAAATCTGTGTAATAATGTTTTGGGAGAAACCTTGAAACTGTAGTCTTGGACAGAAATAGCCTGCATTTGTGTTCAGAATTTCCAGTTGAGTAGGCAAAGGTGATAAATTGGAAAAAAATAACAGATGGTGGAAAATATTGTAAAAAATAAATTATAAGCATGCCATTTCGAAACTCATTAGTCATTATTAATTTGCGTAGACACATTTGAGATTCTTACTATGATCTTGTTACAAATGAAATGAAGATTTCCAATTATGCCCAGCATATTTTACCAGAAAATTATAACAGCGCGACAAATTGATCATATCATAAACTGCAGCAGCGTAACAAAGTGCATTATAATGGAATTCATATGTTTTTGGAATTAATTAATTAACGTATTGAAATACCACTCTTCTATTATTCAAACCACAAGAGCATATATATTTCATTCTTCTATACACTGTGCATAGCAAAAATAAACATTTTATCCTCATGCGGTTATCATTTTCTTTCATCAAACTTTCAATAACTAGTATTCCATGTGAGAGATTATTTGTCTAAAAATTATTTATTATCAAGTTATATCAAGTATTATCGTTACTGTTTTAACGTATTATATTCCAAACACCTTGATTATATACAAATGGGCTATTGACAAAATTGTCCCCCAAAATTTGGATGAATTTCAATTTTTACAAATAACTTGATTATATACAAATTAATGATATTGGTTATATCACATATAAATGTCTTAACCTATTATCCACGATTGTCGATAACTTGTCATGAGTTTTGAGCAACCTATGATAGATCAAGATAACTATCTAATATATAGTTTCTAAAACAATAAAATTATTTTTGATTTGATTTGAGCTCGAGTTTAATCCGGATGATTATTTTTTCCCTCAAACTATCTTTTAATTTTACATTTCCGTTCACATTTATCATGTTTTGATATATAGATATATAGAATTGTCTACATTCAATGCATGTTTTGGTATATAGAGTAGTCTAAATTGAATGTGCTGTGTTGGTATATAGGGCCGTCTAAATTCAATGTTGCTGGCAATCATGCATGGCTTTGGTAAGGACAATATGTTAAAATTGTCCTTCATTTTTATAATTTTATAATCTTATAATCTTATAAAGGTGTTTCACGATATTTTGAGTTTGCATTGTCCTTCATCAGTGGCGTATTGCGTATATATCCAAGATTTTTATTCACTCTATAATTAAAGATGATTAAAAAAATTAATAGGTAATAATAATAATTTATATAATTCACCAAATATAGAGTACATTAAAAAATAAATTAATCATTCAAAATTATTTTTTGAGGTCTAATTTTTTAAAATTTGTTTTACACTCGCCTTATTTATCGGCTCTTGAGTAGAATCGAATCAAGTACGTTTAATAGTCCCTAGATTCGTAAAATAACTACGGATATTTTTGCATCTTATTATGAAAAAGAAGCAAACGTAAATACAAGAAATACAATCAAGTATAATTTGAAGGGGGAAAAAGAAAAAGAAAAAATAGTCATACTCCTAAAAATATATACTCCATATATAATACATACATATTATATACATTAAATTATCGACAAATATACTCAATTTCATATAAATTATTTGTACCATATTTTATATGTAAATCGTAAATAAAATCAATTTAAGACAATATGCAGGAAATTATAGGAAAAGAAAATCTTAAAATTTATGAAAAATAAAAATTTAAAGAAATATATCATAGAATTTGAGAAAATTTGAATATCATAAGAAAGAAATATCAACATAATTATAATTTATAATTGAATTGAAATTAAAAATAAGACACACCTAATTTTTTTGAATTGAAATTGCAATTGAATTTTGTACAATTTGTAATTATTGTAAATTGAGACTCTAATTTTATACAAATTGCAAGTATTTTTTAAGGGTAATCACTTTACCATATTACCTCTTACTAAT
This sequence comes from Aralia elata, assembly GCA_034770075.1. NCBI lineage: Eukaryota > Viridiplantae > Streptophyta > Magnoliopsida > Apiales > Araliaceae > Aralia > Aralia elata. The sequence continues at coordinate 4,364,124 of CM068380.1, forward strand.
TAGAGTTATTATAAATTTAAGAGCGGTGAAGTGACCACCCTTGGCCCCCACTGAATACGCCTCCGTCCTTCATCATCCACCTATTTTGTTTGTTTGTTTGTTTGTTTGTTTTCTTTGTTGTACCCTCTGCTTATTAAGTTGGAAAAGTAAAATGTAGGTTAATAAATAATAATGTTTAACTTGTTTGAAACAACAGGCTATGGACAAAAATAGCCTTCATGTGTGTTCGGAATTTCCAGTTTAATAGACAAAGGTGATTAATTGGAAATAATTAATAGGTGGTCGAAAATATTGTAAAAATTTAAATATAAGCATGCCCATTTGGAAACTCATTAGTCATTCCAGTTCAACTATATATCCATATTGTGTGTGTCAGTATATATCGAAAAGACTGCATCAAAAAAAAAAAAGTAAAAAACAACATGAAAACCATCTACAAAGCTGGCATATATAATTAGAGTTGCAAGACTATTGGTTACAAGTTGGTAAAATTCCTTTGGTCCTGAATAAGACTGACAGGTGGGTCAGTGACAAGGACAAAATGTTGAAATTATGTGTTGTGATATTTTACATGATTTCATATTGGATAAATTCAAAAGGATAGATAGGTTAATAAATATAATGTAGTCTTAATTTAATAAATTAATCTTTTAAGTAAAGAGGTGATTCGACATGCTTGTTGAGTCAGTTTACATAAATGTGCACTGCTTGGTAATAAATTGATGTGAGATTGATTGTTCAATTGCACTACGAGTGGTATCAAAGGCCATGATTCGATGGACCCAAATATCAAGTTGACACTCCATGGTAGAGCATTCAGGCCGTGTGTTACCCAGTTCATGCGGTGGAACAAATAGAGTTGAGTCAGGTAAAATATAAGGGATCACTCTTGTGTAGCGTTAAAGTATACATAAATCTGTGCTATTTAATTATGAATTTATATGGGATGAATCGTTCAATTCCATTATAATATGCCATTTATTAACTCAGAATTGACAACGACAAAATATTGAAATTATATGCAAGTTTGGTTATTTTATTTTATTTTGCACTATTAAACTATTATTAAATCATTATGGGGGTAAGGGGGTTGGATATCATTATATTTATGGGGGTAGGGGGCTACAGGGGGTAGGATTTGATTTGTATTCATAAATGATGTAAAATGACAATCCCACGTTATATAATAACCCCCTACATGTTTTTGTATTAAATGCATATCACCCCTGGCTTTCATAGATCAATTAATACTTTGAATAACTAGTATGCCATGTGAGAAATTATTTGTCTACGTACATATCACTATATACCATTTATTTTCTAGCTAGTGTATTAATTGCGTGGTCCATGGGATAAATATGGTCTGATTGAGTTAATATTCTTTTCTCTATGATACTTTTAGAATTTTATTTGGTCTAATAATGAAGATATAAATTATTGACAATTGGTGGGAACTAGGGGTGTAAGCCGAGCCGAGTAGCTCGGTACTTAACTCGAAATCGACTCGAAAATATGATCCAAAGTTCGAATTCGAAGTTGATCCGAGTCGAATCTGATCCAGACTTGTTTTCTGTTTAATGATACACGAGTTGAATTCGAGTATACCAGTGTTCGCTCATATTAGGGTTCGAGTATTTCATTTTTTTCTCGAACCATACTCAATACGAGTTAAATGTTTTCTTGGTCACTGTACTTCATGTCAACTTACAAATGGATAACTGAACTTTTTTTTTCTCTTACAGTCAACTCATTGAACTATTATTTACTTACAATCCGTTAGAAAATCCGTCAAGTCCTTTGACTTTAAACGAAAATTGACACCTAGGCTGCTGAGTATTAAAAAAATATTGACGTGGAAATAATAATGCGATGTGCTGTGCTTATGTGGATATGGAGGAAAAAATTTATGTAGAAAATGAAAAAAATATTTTAAAGTATAATATAAATTTAAAAAGTTAACCAAAAAAATAAGAAAATAAATAAAAAATGTATTTAATTATTTTTGTAATTAATATCAAAAGAATTTTTATTTATAATTATGCCATTTATAAAACATAAAAACTAAAAATATGCCAATTAAAATTAAGGGGAATATGAAATAAATTTAGGGGAAAATGAAAAAAATTATAATAAAATCAGAAAATTTAGCAAAAAATACATGGAAGAAATTAAAAAATAAAAAGAGTTATTTAGTTATTTTTGTAATTAATAGCAAATGATTTTTTTATATAATTAATAACAAATATAATTAAGAAAATTATAGAAATTATAAAATTAAAAATCTTTTCAAAATAAATTTTTATTTACATAAATGTTTATATATGTTAGGCAAATAATTATTAATTATTGAAAGAAAATATTATGATATATTAACAATTTATTAATATATTATACTTTAACAAATTAAACAAACTCATCTTCACCGTCAATCTTCTCTTCTACAAATTAAAATCTTCATATTATTGCTTAATTTTTTCAATATTGATGACTAAGCCTAAATATGCTTATGTGTAAATAAAAAAAATTATTTCAAATATTTTTTTCACAATTATTAATCATTTGAGGGTAAATATGTCAAGAACACATGCTAACATGACACCAAGAACACACATACAAATTCAAACACACACACACACACTAACACACCAAGAATACACACACATGCCTATAATAAATTTAAATTAAATTTTAACATTTAAATTAGCTAAATGTTTTTACTGTTCATCTTCTTCTTCATTTATATCTAAAAAAAATTCAAACTCATCATTAACCTCCAAAAGCCTAGATCTACTAATTATTCTTTTAATCATTCACAGTAATCAATTGATTTCTTTAATCCCAAAAATTAATTGATCTACTAGATCTACGTTAAGCAAACCTACGACCATCAAAATGAAAGGGACAAATTTACTCAAATGTAATGGGATACAGAGGATTTTAGGAGAAAGTGTATGGAGTTAGAACTAAAATTGAAGTCAGAGCAGGTCTAATTCTTCAAAAAGTTATGTAAGCATTTTGTTTAATCTTCTATGGTTGGGAATGACGTAGAAGAACATTTCAGGATGAAAATATGCTTATGGAGTCGACAAAAATATCCATCATTCAGCAGAACAAAATGTTGCTGCAAGAGTTGGATGTTACTCAGGAGAAATTAGAGAACTTGCAGAAACATCAGGAAAGAGTTAGAGTTGAAATCAAAATCTGATGTTAATGAGATTGTTCATGATTTTTATCATTATGAAAATTAAGAAGAACCCTAAAGTTTGCCCCTTTTTGATGTTTGATTTCTTATTTAACAAATACTCATCACCATTACTCCTGCCCACCATCATCACCAACAAAAAGAGAAAACATCTCACCAAAACCCATACCCATCAAAAAGAAATCATATGTCACCATCGCATTCGACAACACATTCATATCAAACAACTTGAAGCCACACCATGTTAAAAAGGTTTCAACCGGGTTCAGCTTTGTCATGATCCAATATAAAATCAAAACAAAAAACAATAACAAAATTAAAAATCAGATCAAAACAAACTTGATTCTTTCTCAAACCCAGATAAAATCATATAGGAAAGGGAAAACTTCCTCTACCTCAAACCCAAATAAGTATCTCAGATCCAACCACATAATTATTCAAACCCGCCACGAAGACTATCTCAGATCTACCACGACCTTGTCTCAAAATTCGAGTCGCACAACAAATTCAATCATCCATCAATCTGGCCAAACTGGTATGCTAAAAAAAACTTGATTAGAACAAATTGAAGTGTCATCTCTAGTGATGAAAGAGGGAGAGGAAGTGGTTGTGGACGAAAATAACTTTGTTGGGTGGATCGGATCTTTGTTGGTTAGGTTTATTTTCTATGGGTGGGTTATAGCTGAGGTGTTAAAATCAGTTATAGCTTGGCTCCAACTTGGATTAAGTGGGACATGGCGCGGAGCACGTCACTCTCCTATTAAGTTAGCTAACGCCTGTTACGAAAATTCAAATTTTTGTTAGAAAAGTATAGTTCAGTGAGTTGACTGTAAGAAATAAAGTTCAGTTATCCATTTGTAAGTTGACCTATAGTACAGTGACCAAAAAAGCATTTAACCCCAGGTTGATTGGAGGGAATTAGTTGATGCGTATCGTGATGGGGTGTGCAATTTTATGAACAAAGCAATAGAACATGCTGATGACCCGAACAGAAAGATGAGATGCCCTTGTCTGAAGTGTAAAAATATCATCTGGAAGATGCCCTTGTCTGAAGTGTAAAAATATCATCTGGAAGACTGGCGATGAAATTAAATTTGACTTATTTTCACGTGGGTTTGTGGATGGGTATTCAGTATGGATTCATCACGGGGAATCAGCTGAGTTGAGAGAACATTCCAGCAACGTAAGTCAATCAGTTCACGGGGATTCATACCTAGATAACTATGATGTCGAGGAGATGTTGGTTGATGCTTATGGCCCTACCAATATTGACTGGGCTGAAAACGAGCATTCGTCAAGCAGTGCTCAGCAAAAGCAAAATGATTCAGCTGCTGCCTTTCACAAGATATTTTCTGAATCAGGGGTCCTATTGTATGCTAGAAATGAGAAGCACACTAGGTTATCTGCAATGACGAAACTCTTACACTTTAAGAATGAGCATGACTACAGTGAGAGAGGGTTCAATGATTTACTTGCTATTATCAGCGAGTTCTTACCTATGAATCATACTATGTCCGCTAATTACTATGAGGTGAAGAAGATGGTAAAGGGGTTGAATCTCGGGTATGAGAAGATCGATGCTTGTGAGCAGGATTGCATGTTATACTATGGGGAGGACAGAGATAAGAGGCATTGTGATATTTATAATTTGTCTCGGTACAAGGCGACAAAGCGTGGGGGGAAGGAGAAACATGTGCCTTATAAGATTTTACACTACTTTCCTCTTGCGCCAAGGTTGCAACGTTTATTTATGTCGTCGCACACTACTGAGCATATGAGTTAGTATATAATAAGGGACGTCGTGCTTAGTCAGCTGACTCACCCTATAGATGGAGATGAATGGAATAAGTTTGATGAAAATTATCCAGAATTTGCTGAGGAAGTTAGGAATGCCAGGCTTGACATGGCTACGGATGGCTTTTTCCCATTTAATAATTTTAGCCAGCCCTACTCTGTTTGGCCAGTGATCATGGTAGCTTACAATCTTCCACCGTCAATGTGCATGACGGATCCGTATCTTTTCTTGACTTTACTCATACCGGGGGATAAGAGTCCTACAAAAGACATCAACGTGTACCTCCGCCCGTTAGTCGATGAGCTTAAGATTTTGTGGGAAACGGGTGTTCAAACTTATGATAAAGCGGTTAGGCAAAATTTTGTGATAAAGGCAGCCTTGTTGTGGACTATCACTGACTTTCCAGTACTTGGGATAATCAGTGGTTGGTTAACTCATGGGAAGCTATCATGTCCAGTTTGTCTGGGGGATGTGTAAGGCACACAACTACGTCATGGGAAGAAAACTACATTTTTCGGAACTACTCGTAAATTCTTGCCTATTGAGATCAATTATAGAAAGATATCTAGTCAGTTCAACAGAAATGCAGAGAAGAAGGGGGTTGTTGGACGCTTATCAGGCAGCGAGGTATTAGGCTGGCTAAATGACTTGACATTTCTACCGCGTAGGGAAGAAGCATGGTAAGTTGAGGGCAATAGGGTACGAGAAAACTCATAACTGGACACACTTGCCTATGTGGTTTGAGTTATCATACTGGGTCACACTATCACTCTGGTATTGTATAGATGTCCTACATACAGAAAAGAATGTATTCGAGAACTTATTTTACACTGTGCTAGATGTGAGTGGTAAAACAAAAGACAATGATAAAGCACGTAAAGACTTGGAGGCAATGAACATCAAGAAGGAATTGTGGCTCCGACCTAACAACTCAAAACCAAAAGCTCCATATTATCTTACCAAGCAACAGGTTGAAAACATTTGCAAGTGGGTAAGTGCATTGCAGCTCCCAGATGGATATACTTCTAACATATCTCGTTGTAGTAAAGTTGAGCAGTTGAAAATTACTAGGTTCAAGAATCACGATTATCATATATTTATGCAGAAGTTGATGCCAATTGCATTCTGTGAGATGTTACCCAAGAATGTTTTTTGATGCCTTGACTACACTTTTAAATTTTTTTCAGGATCTTTGCTCAACAGTAATAAGGTACAGTGATGTGGACCAGATGGAGAAAAATATAGTGTTCACAATGTGTAAGCTCAAAATGATCTTACCACCGAGATTCTTTGACTCGATGGAGCATTTGCCTATTCATCTACCATATGAACTTAAGCTTGGAGGACTGATGTAATATCGGTGGATGTATCTTTTTGAGAAGTAATAGCATCTACATTGTGCAATTTTGATGATACTTATAACTCATACTCAATATTAATTGCATTCAATCATCGTATTTTAGGTATATATGTCGATTAAAGCAGAAAGTGAAAAATAAAATGTGTTGAGGGTTTTATTGCTGAACGTTATACGGAGGAAGAACTTGTCAGCTTCTACTCCTTATACTTTGACAATGTTGTCTCAATGAAGCATAATCGTTTAAGTCGGAATGAGGTTATCGCACCCCAATCTCGTCCTGATGAGTTAGTTGTATTCACCTATCCAGCTAAACCATTTGGCCATGAGATGGTGACTTACTTAATCGACAAAGATTTGAAGATTGTATCTACATACGTGCTTCTAAATATGCCCGAAGTATCGTCATACATCAAGTATGCATTACATTTTGTCGTTTTTGTAATATTTGGAAGCCTAATCAACAATTAAACTTAATTATTATGATTTCAGTTCATTCGAAGAGGAAGCCTATGCTTCTAACCTAGGACTAACTGCAGCACAGTTGGAAACATTCACTACTAAAAATTTTCATCAGTGATTTAAGAGCAGGGTTGAAAAAGATAACACATTTAAGAATTTTAGATATATGATTTCAGACCTGTACAAACTAAATTGTTCATTTCCCGGTTGCATCATTAATGGGTACAGATTCAAGGTTGATAAATTGAATGAACTCACATCAGTCAATTCTGGCGTTGTCGTGCTGGGAAGTTATTATCAAGATAGAAATTGTTAAATTCACAACACTTTTTGTTATTTTCACAACAAAAGTGTCGCTATAGATGTATAGCGACGGTTAAAACCGTCGCTATACATCTATAGCGACACTTTTGTTGTGGAAATAACATTTTTTGTTATGGATTTAACAATTTCCTATCAAGATTTCGAGTCCAATTACTATGGAAGATTAGACGAAGTTGTTATGCTCAATTATTCCGGGGGTAAAAAGGTAGTTACATTTAAGTGTCGCTGGTTTGACATTGAAAAATGAGTTAAAGTTGATCGTAATAGAATCGTCACAGTAAATATAAAGTCAAAGTTACAATCTGATGACGTATTCGTGTTAGCCAGCCAAGCGACTCAAGTGTACTATACCCCTAATGTCATAAATTGTAGAAGCCCATGGTATATAACTGTGACAATGAAGACTCGGGCATTTGATGGTACTAATGTGGCTGGAACGGATGACCTGTTGTAAGAACAAGTGAGCAATCCCAACAACGTAGTGCTTGATAGGTGCAAAATATTCTATATTTTTAGTTCCTTTATGATTAGTATTATTATATGTTTCCTGTGTTTATAAGCTTAATTAAGGTGTTTATAGATTTTATGAAAAATTGATGTGATTTTACAAAATATGGGTTTAATACTATGTTGTTTTGCAGAATACTCTACGATCGCTGGGTAAGGGCTCTACGTTCGTAGTAATAGGATGGCAGTCTGGCAGCCCTACGATCGCAGGAAGGCTAGGCGGAGTTGTTCGACGATTCCTAGTTGCACTCTACAATTGCTGAGATTCATTCCACGGCCAGGCTCACAGCACTCTACATTTTCTAGTCCAGCAGCAAAGTTACTCTACGGTTCTGAAAGTACTCTACGTTTGGCAAGATTACTCGGCAGCTAGTTGCTCTACGACTGACGAGAGAACTCTACGATCGCGATAAGTGTTGGTGCGGATTATACTCTACGTTTTGCTGAAGGAGTGTATACTATGATTCTAGTCGACATACAGGATTCCTATTCAAAGTAGGATTTGAGTCGATGGAGCTTAAAGATATGATTCCTAACATAATTTAGAGATGGACTTGTGCATCAAAAAGGAAGTTCAATCTAATATGAAGATTCAAGTCAAAGTCAAGAAGGAAAGTAGAGTCTGCTATGAAATCTGAGTTGAAGTTCAAATATGGAAACTGAATCAAACTGAAAGAAGGAAACTGCAGAAGACTTGGATTTGGAAATTAAAATTTAATTTGATAAGGAAGTTACTTAAAACTAGATTTCAGAGATCAAAGAGGATTTAGAAGCTTACTATATCTGCAGAGAGAAGACTTCCGAATTAGAATTGGATTAGAATTCTTCAAGGGTTTCAAAACATTTTTAAATACCTTTAACTTGTAATCATCTTGGACATCCTAGATCATCATCCTAGATCATATTTTCTTAGTTATCAACATGTTAGGCTAATTTATTTTTATTCAGTTCTAGGGGATGTGAACCTTATTTTCAGTTAATAGTATAATTGAGTTATATTATTGATTCCTTCTTATATTAGATTTATTCTGACAATCTATTTTAACTGCTTATATGTTATTTTATCTGATTGATTTAATGTGGCCAGTTAGATTAATCTGATGAATATCATCTGCTAGATTAAGGTATGATATTAAGAAAATGATGGTATATCTGATCACAAGTAGTACTTAGTAATATTTGATTGTGGACAAACTAGATATTATTAAGATTATCATATGGCAAGTTAAATAATCCATGATAGTGTGATTATTTCTTGGAACAACCTAATTCTGTTATTCTTAATGCTTCTGTCATATTAAATATAGACTAATAGTTCTGGGTTATATAACAGTTAGAGTCTAGTGGGGGCGATTGTCACATTAGATTTAAACTTAAGGAGAATTTCGGATAATTGAGCGATTGCTGATCATCTAGGATTGTTATTCTTATGGAAGGAAGAGATAATGTTAACTTGATTAACACTACAAAAAAAAGGTCATTGCTGACGACCACTCCCATCGCCAATGACCCCCCTCCCGTCGCAAATGAGTCATTCTCGACGGCGAATGTCCGTCGCCATTCCCGTCGCCCCAGAGGTCGTCGCCTCTGACTCCCATCGACCACCGTCGGTAATAAGGTCATTAGCGACGGCGGCAATGGCAACGGCGAGCCGTCGCCTATGTATCATTGGCGACGGCGATAGGCGACGACGGGCCCGTCGGTAATGAGTACAGGGTATATTTTACAAGTCTTTGGCGACGGGGAGTGGCCGTCGCGAATGACCTGTATGCCGTCGGCAATGACATTTTAAAAAAAAATTTACAAATTACAAATTCCCTTGTTCATTTACATATACATAATTGTACCTGTTATAAACTAATGAAAAACAAATGACGAACCATTAATACCTGTTATAAATTAATTGACACTATCAAGTGACAAACCATTAATATCTCGTCTCAAACCCATCATTCTACACATGCATAGTATCAGAGTCTTCAAAAGCAAAATAAGCTGACACAGTATCACCTAAATGTCCCAAAAAGACTAACATAGTTTGTATCTTGCATTATGAGCAACTACTAAACTCACGTTGTGTTTATAATTGCCAAGAGGCTGCAGAAATCCGTAAAATAATAGAATATAATGAAAACTCTACACTATCATATGTGAGTCTCAAAAACTGAATAGGTCAATACTGCAGGGGAGTTTGGTATATAAAGCAATAGGCTTATATACTCTACACTAAACTTCATGTTTCTTTATGTATTTGGGTATATAAAGCAATAGGCTTTATTTCCATCAACTCCCTTCTTCTCCCAAACTACTATTTGGACATCACAAGTGAGTTGGTTTTGAAAAGAAACGTGCATGATTATTGCAGGAATATAAGGGGAGTTGTGAAGTTTGGGGTAAATATTTGATGACTAACTATGCCATCTAAAAGTATGTATATCTAAAATTAAGCTTATTTTGCGTACTAACACAATACAAATATTCACCATGTTCTTAACAAAGGTTATCTATAATGTTACGTTGCGAACTATAGTAGAGATTTGAGAAAAATGAATGCACATGATTCCAATCTCAATTAAATTAAACTTGTTTATTACAATGAGAATGATTTCATATACCAACAAGAATTGGACGAACCACCTTATCAAATGACTCGTTTGCTCCACAAAAGTCAACTTAATGGTAACAGGTCCGTCTTCATGCCCTAAAAGCTAGTAACTAATGAATTACAATTTTCCATCCATAAGCTGGATATTAGTTGTACAATGTATTGAATTTTTGATCACACCAAGATATAGAAGTTTGTTTATGGATTACCAGGACAGAGAATTGTTTATTTTGAAGCCAAAACAGGAATGTGGAATAAATATTTGCACACTACTAGTATTCATCAGCAGTACCAGATTGGGGAAGCTGAGCTTATTGGGAATAAAAATGATCATCAACACAACCATATACTTGTAAGAAAAGAAAGGAATGATCTAATTAATTACTAAAACATCAATACAAGTAAAATGTTCATGATTATACTATCATAAAATGTTCACAGATTTCAAATTATATCGCAGTGACCAAACCAATTTCGATTACTGAACCCTACTAGTTCAACACTTACGATAAAAAATGAATGGCACACACCAAAATGAAAACAAAGTGATACAAAATAGTCAAATATTTTAACCCATATGAAACTGATTAAAAGTTTAAAACAACTAAAATTAAGATAACATACCTATTCTGCCTGGGGCGTAATTGACGGAGCAGAGTGTCGAACCGCCGGGAAGGTACGACCAGAAGGAGTTTGCAGCGGGGATGAGCGAGGCGAACTGTAGAATTAACGAACTGGACGAAATGGGAAATCAATTAAGCAACTCATAGAAGCAAGAGAATCAATTGGGTAAATCAGATAATCAATTGAGGAAATAAGAGAAATGGGCGAACTGAGAGGGAAAAATAAATCAGGGAGGGAAGAAAAAAATACTCGTTGCCGTCGCGATTAGGGCTTGAAAAAGAAGACTCATTCTCGACGGCATGACCGTCGATATTCACCCCGTCGAGATTGACTCAATAGCGACGGGGCCCCCGTCGACTATTATATTTTTGTCCCGTCACCTTTGACTTTTCCCTCCACCGCGAAAATTTCGCACCAAATTATAGCCTGTGAAAGGTCATTACCGACGGCACACAATGGCGACGGCTGTCCAGTCGCCAATGAGGTTATTCTCGACGGGATAAAGGTCGTCGGTAATACAGTCGTCGCCAATGCCCTGTTTTTTTGTAGTGTAAACTGTTTCTGAAAATTGGTAAAGCTAAACTGAAGAATTGAAGCTGTAATTTATTTGATTATCTTTATTATTTTAACTTTATTTTCTTTAGTTAATCATAATTCAAAACCCTCAATTCTTTATTTATTATTTTTAGTTAGAAACATTAGAATAAATTCAAAGCAATATCATTTTCTGTGGGATCGATCCTTACTTGCTACTATGCTTATTATTCAAATTTGTAGAGTAAAAGTGAGGTTTATTTTTGGATTGCTTAACGACAGCTTTCAAGTGCTGAATGATAACAATGGGCAGGTAGATGATATTATTAACGTACCTGATGATGACGAAGTGGAGGAAGACGTGGGTATCGGTAATTATCTCGTCGTACAAGATGATACCGATGAAGAAATTGATACGGAAGAGGAAGAGACAGAATTAGAGGATGACAATGATATTGATTCTGACAGGTTTGACGACGTACTAAGTTTAAACTAATTGTTGTTTAAAAAAGAAGTTACTAATATAAACGGTTATAAAAAGAAATTACCTGCAATTTAATTACCTAATGTTGGTTATTTCAGTAGCACATTATGCCTAGATATTTTGGTGGAGGTCGTCGTGGTGGTGGCCGTACAGGATCTAGCGACGACGACTATGGCGGGTCGTCTTCATCAACTAATAAGTTAAAGTCGTTTTGGTCAAGTTTATTCATTTTATTTACCTTTTTATAGTTTATGAACAAATTGTATATAATATATTAAAACAATGTCATGACTAATACGTACAGATGCTAGACGTTAATGGAGCCGAGGGTCTAACCTCGGTTTATTAGGCCATCCGCCGGCAGTTCCACATATAGTCGTTGTTGATGTCGGCTCGAGCCAATAAGTTTCAACTTTAATATATCATGTTCAATTAAAATAGTCCTATTATATGATTGCACAAGTAAATTTAAATTTATTTGATTTTTCTGTTGTAGTATTATGGACCATGTCGCTAAGGCGACCATACACGCTATCTGTTTGTCGCACCTCCCTACGGGGTGCATGCGATTTAGCCTTTACGCGTGGTATGATGCATCGTTTATAGCCACGGTATTGCGCGAGTTTCACGTAAGTCGTAGTTAATTAATTCATCAAAAAATTAATCATACTTATTTACAAAATATATTCAAAAATTTACTGATACGTATGTTATGACTTTTCTTTAGATATAGTTTAGATATGAGGAGGGCATTTCTGTTGCAGTCGGCGATGATGTTGTCATTACACACATCGCGAAGAATTACGCCGAACAATAAATTACAAGACCGGTATCAGAAGCTTTGGGACCAGCGTATAGATGAGTTGCGGCTAGGGGCGATTACGAGACGTTAGATTCCACCATTCCTCCGTCGGAGATTAGTTTATCTCAGAATGAGGAGATGGTTCTTTGGGTCGCATCTTAGAATCTCCCCAGTAGCACTACCAGCAGATATCGCGTGCTGGGATTGCCGAGGATACCAGCCTATACATTACCTAGAGGTATTAATTTTAGTATAGTTCCTAACTATGAATAAATTTAATAGATTATTTATTAATGTTATATTTATTTTCCCAGGCTCTAGCCAACGTCCGCGTTCGAGAGCACCCGTGGGACCATCACATACGGGCGATGACTTAGATGATGCCATATTTCAGAGGGTTATGGCGGTGGTGTCGAAGACGTTTGGTACGGATCTGATATTCTGTCGTCAGCACCTGCCCAGTCGTGCTCGCCTCCACCAGCTTGCTCAGGATATTACAGTTAGGGACACCGTCAAGAGTATGGGTATCCCTCTGGAGCAGTTCGCCGCGATACACGACGAGATGGTCCGGATGATGGTTACCATACTCATGGACGCTTTTGGGCCAATGATGAGTCAACCCTCGACTTCTCAAGTATACTATTCATTTTAAGTTGACTATTTTGCATGTTATTTAATTTTCATTTAGCTGTATTTTTAATTTTGTCATATGGACTAATGAGTTATATGTTTAATTGTATCAACAGGGTGGCAATCCCGAGGAGGGTGCTGATTCCGATCCTGAGCAGGCTGGCGATGCCGAGGAGACTGGTGATGCAGATCTTCATACACCTTAGCATCACACTTAGTTTTGTAGATAATTTGTACATATTTTATTCATATTTACTTCAATTTAGCTTAATAGAATGTAAACCCTCATAATTTAGTTGATTCGAACGTATTCTAGTTTAAACGTTGTAAATCATTGTAATTTTGTTAAATTTTTGTATATCTTATATAAAATTAGTTTATATCTGTTATTGTTGGCGTTGATATACCATATTGGACTTGTTATTATTATTGTTAGCCTTGGTATACCATATTGGACTTGTTACTGTAATAGTTGGCATTGGAAAACCATATTGGGCTCGTAAAGCTAGTTATTAATGTATGTGGATAGTTATAGTTATGTTACATGTGTTGGGATAAAGCAGGTTTATAGGTACAAAAATATGGGTTAAAAATCCTGGAAACTGCCAAAACGAAAAAACCATTAAAATAATTTCCTTAATTCTGACAGAATAGGCTATTGCCGATAGAATTTTCGTTGGAATTAAGTAATTAAATATAATACATAAAGACACTAATTTCGTCGACAATAAGCTAAATCCGACGAAAATTCCGTCGGAAATTATACCGATACGTGGTACAAGTAAATTCGACGGAAATACTACCAACTAAATTATTCCGTCGAAAATACCCTAATTACGATGGAATATTCGATCGATATTATTTCGTCGAAGTTTACTATTTTTAACTGAAGTTTCGACGGACTTAATTTCAACATATTTATTTCTGACCAAATCTCCGACCGTCGAAAATAGTCTAATTCCGACGGAATTAGGCTATTTCCAACAGAATATTCTGTCAAAATTATGGCTTTTTATTGTAGTGAGTGGAAGATGGAGAGGAGCCATTTGATGTCGGCAATGGAGGATTCGAGGAGATTAGAGATTTTACGAAAGTCAACGGTGGTGGTGATGGCGAAGACTCAACTTTTTGGGTGGATATGGTGACCCAATCTGTTAGTTGAATTTTGTGAAAGTCTGAAAGAGTTGGTCTTGGACTAGGATGGCGGTGTCTTCTTCGGCCATTGATGGGAATGGGTTATGAGAGAGAAAATATGACTTATGTTCTTCAACAATTTATTTATTTATTAAATTAGGGTATTAATTAGTATTTTTATTTTTTAATAAAGTCAAAATACAGTCGAGCCATACAAACCCAAATGGTTTGTCATCAAATTAGATAATTCAGTCAATTTTCGCCGAAAATTAATTTTGGGATTGACATTGTAAGCAATTTAAAACTTTATGTATCGATTTATAAACTCAATTACTTTAGGAGTCAAACTATAAATTTGATAATACTTCATATAATAGAAGTGCATCTAACCCTATAAGTTATTAACAATTAATCGGTTGGAACTCGAGTTTAATCTTCTATAATTATGCATGGCAAAATTATAACATTTTATCAACATATGGAATAATTTTCTTTCATAGATCAATTCAAACTTCGAATAACTAGTGAGAAATTATGTGTCTGCATATAACTATATTTAGAATTCTAGTGTATTCCACATGGTCCATCTGATATATATGGTCTGATTCAGTTAATATTTTTTTAGAAAAATGTTAAATAATTACATAAAGTTGTCTAATTTACCTAAATAAAACCTTATAAGATTCTACAATACAATCATGTATATTTTTAGATAAATTAGATAACTTTCGTCTAGTTGCATAACATATACTATTACCCATTATCCCAAGTATGGTACAGTGGAATTTCATTGCTTTAGTAATGAAGGTATAAATTATTGACAACATGTAATTAGTTGGAACTCAAGAAACACGTAGTCGAGCTGGTTAGTTACAGTTGATTGTAAAATATTGTTAAAAACAATTGCAGATTCGAGAATTTTCAGTTTTGGATCAGGATAGTAAGTTAAAAAAAATTGTGAAGTACTTAAACAAGAATTATATTTGCAGGACAATATTCAAAAAAAAGAAATACACTTTTTTTTTGTTAACTAAGAAACACTTTTATTACCTAGTTATTTTGAGTATTATCAAGTTACTTTTTTAACTTATTATATTCAAAATATCTTGATTATATATAAATGGGCTATTGACAAAATTGTCTCCCAAAATTTGGACGAATTTTAATTTTTACAAGTTTAGAAATCGACAATCAATACCTCAAATTTTAAAACAACTTCATTTTCTTTTGACCAGTCCGACGAAGTACGTATTGTTGATGTATTTCGCTTTTTTACATATATTTTCATTTTACAAAGAAAATGGTGAGTAACGAATTGAAGAAGACGACATGGGGTGAATATTAAGTTGAAGAAATGTGCTGTAATTGATTGTTTTGTCATTTGTGCTCATTCTTTTAGTTAATTAGTGTTTCGATTGGGTTCTTGATTTTGGGAGAAGACAATGGGGAAGAATCTTAGTGCTTTAATGACGCAACGAAATATGATTAGATTATAACGTTCTAACACAAACATGATTTGAAGATTTAACGTACTAACAAGAACGCAAGATAAATATTTAAATCCACGAGGAATATTGAACTCACAAAGAGAACATAGATAATAATATTAATTAATCAAAAGTTCCATCTAAATAAACCCTAGACAATATATTTAGGCCTAAATATGAATTAATACCTTAAACTTTAAAAAAAATTCACTTTGGAGATTGTTTTCTCAAGTTTTTCAATTAGAGTATTAAACTTTTAATTTTTTTTTTCACTTTGAGGATTGTCTTCTCAATTTTTTCAATTAGAGAATTAAACTTTTAAATTTTTTTCTGATTACGTCTAATTGATAGTATTACGTCAGAAAATTAATAACATGATAATAATAAATGACTAAAAAACGTTTATGTAATATTGAGTCTCATTTTAACATTTATTCAATTAATTTTTTGTACCAAAAAGAGTAAATATAATCATTATTAATTTTTTAAAATAAATTTAAGACACAAAGTCGGCTTATAAAACTCATCAATAATCAATATAATGATAAATATTTGAAAATGTATAAATGTATTACTAATTTAAATCTTGTTATTTCATAATCATCAATAATAAATATAATGACAATTTTACCCATTTTGGTATAAAAAATTAAGGCCTGAATATAGATTAATACCCTGAACTTTAAGTTTATTTCATAATCATCAATAATCAACGTAATTAATTTTTTATACCAAAAAGGGTAAAATTGTCATTAAATTTACTTTAAAAAACTAATAATGATCTTATATTTACCCGTTTTGGTACAAAAAATTAAGTGAATAAATATTAAAATGACTCAATATTACACAAAAATAATTTTTTAGTCGTGTGTCGCTGTCATGCCATTAATTTTCTGACGTGACACTATCAATTAGGAGCACTTCTAGGAGGACATAAAAATTGGACGTGAGTGTATTTGAATTTCACCTATTTATATTTTTAACCACTATTGGGGGTCAAAATACAAATAATGTCCAATTTTCATGTCCAATTTTCTTGTCCACATAGAGTTTTTGATCAATTAGATGTAATCAAAAAAAATTAAAAGTTTAATCCTCTAATTGAAAAAATTGAGAAGACAATCCCCCAAAGTAGAAAAAAAAAATTAAAAGTTTAACTTTTGCCAACACAATTCTCAAAGATCGAACTTTTGCCCTCCGATTTCTAGACTGGTGCCGTTAACTTTTTTTTGGATTAATGTAATAACATCTGTCGTATTTTTTATTGCTGCCTCTATAATTGCGATTTCGATGGAGGAGATCCAAGTCTAATGCTGATGAAATTTTAGGATTGGATTTAAGAATTTTTCACACATTCTAAGGATTAATTCTATGTTGTGATTTTCTTATGTTTGACATTAGATTTTATACACACACTATGTTCTAATTCGTTTCAGAATTAAAAATATATTTATGAAGTAATAACTTTTTAATTAATATTTTATTTTTCAAAAATATTTTTGACATGTGCTAAGAAATGATAGTAGTATTGAATCTTTTTAAAATATTATAATTAAGTAACTCATTTAGAACTTAAAATCACTTTATAATCTAAAATCAAAAAAGATCTTTAGTTTTGTAACGGACTTAAAAAGATGCATCTCTAATTTTGGGAGGAAGGGAGTATATACAATTCTATACAAATCCATTAATTAAATGCCAAAGAATTCCTCAATGAAGATGATTTTAATCTACATTAGTTGTTTTTTAAAACAAAAATTAAATAATAATAAACTACATTAGTTGCTAAGATTAACGTAATAAAAGTATGAAGATTATTTGAATCTACATTAAAATGATAGTAAATTATCACAAAGTATAAAGATTGTTTCAGTTTACATTGTGCTACGACAACTCATTAATAAAACATGTGAATTTTATGAAATGTTAGTGTGTATATATAGATAGGAAAATTTTCAAAAACGCACCAGAAAAAAGGATAAAAAACGGACCGGGCTATAGCGACGGACAGATAGCATGAACCATCGCCATAGATCTATGACGACGGTTCATGCTATAGCGATGGTTCTGTCCGTCATTATAGCCCGGTCCGTTTTTGGTCCGTTGAAGAAACAGACTCTAAGGCTACATAGTAGTTAGTAAAACCTTAACAAAACAAAGTAGTTTTACCAATAGCATTAAGTTTTTCATTTTTTGGTTTTCTATAAAAAAAAATTAATTATAATTTTTATACAAAACTACATCATTTGGTTAAATAACTTTAGCCAAAGACATACGATATATTACATTTTCCCATTTATATAAGTAGTCTGAGTTATACATTTTGACAAGGTATTTTACTTATACAAGTTTAGAACCCATGCGAAGCACGGGTTATTTTTCTTATATATTTTTTGTTTATCAAAATAATTCAATTGTAAGTTTTCTTTTTTAGATTATTATATATATAGACAAAAATGTAGGTACACAACTATATAGTGCACAGTAGATTATAGCGACGGTTTTTCGAGGCTATAGCAAACCGTCGCTATAGACAGAATATCTATGGCGACAGACAAACCGTCGCTATAGCTCTGAAAAACCGTTGATATAACCTACTGTGTAGTTACACAACTGTGTTGCTACGTATAACCCTATATATATGTCATTAATGTTTTTTATGATTTTTTTTACTTTATCGTGAGATTCATGCATGCATGTATGTATATATATCAAATTATAATTATATTTATTGAATTTGAACATGTATTATTATAATTATGTACTTTGTATTTGAAAATTATAAGTTAATATCTAAATTACCCTTACAATGACCAACTAAATTAATTTGGATAAGATATCCTCTTGGCTTGTTATATACTTTATCGTGAGATTCATGCATGCATGTATGTATATATATATATATATATATATATATATATATATCAAATTATAATTATATTCATTGAATTTGAACATGTATTATTACAATTATGTAATTTGTATTTGAGAATTATATGTTGATGTCTAAATTATTATTATTATTATTATTATTATTATTATCAAATTGACCATTTTTCAAATCAATATATCTTATTATTCTTTTATATATATGTAAAAAGCCTATAAACATTATAAACTACATACAATTTAGTACTAATCTCAATATTTACTTTTTTGAAAATCTAAATATATATATGTTTAATTGTTAATTTTAAAAATGGTCAATTTGACTTTTATCTTGGGACGGAGATAGTACTTTGTATTTAAAAATTATAAGTTGATATCTAAATTACCCTTACAATGACCAATTAAATTAATTTGGATAAAATAATCTCTTGGCTTGTTATATACTTGTATTGATGTATCGATAATATGCCCCAATTTACTTATAAGTGGTGCCTAATTTTTTCTTTTCTTTTTTTCTTGTGAGGTTGTCAATTTTTTTTTGAACCAAATAATTAAATAAATAAATAAGCTCAAAAATATCAAACATTTTGGTATTGAGGGAGTGCTAAGCGTTACTAGGTTAGACATAACAAAGTTAATGCCTTCTCAAAACCTCCTACATAGAAATGTTGTGTTTCTTTTGATAACCAAATTAAGTACTCCAAGTCAAACCCTGAAATTATTTTCCAAATATATTTGTGTGCACTAAGCATATAAATTAAAAACTGTAATTAAATCAAAGTCAAAACCTCCCTTATTTTTTAGTTGAAGCTTTAACAATAAGCATATAAATTAAAAAATATAATTAATATTTTATCTTATTATTAAATTAGGTATAATCTCATTATTATCATTTTTAAAATTCATTGTAAATTGAAAAGATGAAAGAAAAATAAATTGGTGTTTAATTATTAGAAATAATATGGAAAACTGAGTAACTAATTTTTTCTTAAATCAACAAATAAGCAGGCAAAAATGAACAAAAAATAATTGTCTAAAAAGACGGATAGAAAAGTGGAGAGAGTATTTAATCCCATTTTATAAATGAGACTCCTTTTTCTGAACGGATGAATTAATTCACAAAATAGAAAAAGGTACTATTATGAAATTCTATAAATGCAAATAAAATAACGGATATCAAGGAATCAATATGCCTAACTTTTAGCTTTCTAAATCAATCAATATATAACTGGTTTGCTTACACGCCTAAATTACATAATTTACCGGCCGATATAAAGGAATCCATAAATTCTATTTTAAAAAATATTAAAAAATAAATAAAATATCAGAAAAATTAATAAAAATTTAGGAAAAGGGCAACTAATTTGAATTATTTTTTTAAAAAAAATTCTATCTATCATTTGTTGATTTTATGGAAGAATTAATTACTCAGTTTTCTATGTTATTTCTAATAATTAGATAATAATATTATTTTAAGAAATAATTCACGGTGTAATGGTATTTGTCTCCAACCTCCTATGTCCTCATATTATATAAGCACTATTACATTCTTACCAAATGTTAATTAGAAATACTTTTTACAAAAATATATTATTTAAAATTCATATATGATTTCATAAATGTATTTCTAATTCTAAAACGAACTGGAGCTGAGTGTGTATATAAAACCTAATGTCCACATAAGAAAATCACAACATAGAATTAATCCTTACTACAAATTACACAGACCTTATAGATCAATGACTTCTCTAAGTGCTACAACTTGGATGCTGCAAACCCTTTTCCTGTCTTCATGCCTTCTTCTTTCACCAACAAATGCAGCAGCAGCCTCAGATCATCTAATCAAAAAGGCTTGCAAGGTGAGCGATTTTAAAGATTTTAGTGACACAGAATGTGTGAAAATTCTTACATCCTTCCCTAAAATTTCATCAGCATTAGACTGCTCCTCCCTCGAAATTGCTATTTTAGAGACAGCAATAAATAATACTACAGATGTTATTACATTAATGCAAAAAAAGGTTAACACCACCGGTAAAATAGACTCAGGCCAAAAGTTTGATCTTGAGACTTGTGTTATATTTTATGAAGATATTATTAAGTCGTTCAAAGGTGCAGTTGCTCAGCTTAAACATCCCGACCCTAAGCACCGTTCGAGTTTCGATTTAGGCGTGCCTGCAATGTATATTTCAATCTGTCAAGGTTTTTTCGAATTCGATGGTGTTTTAGATTCATCCATAACAACTACAAATAAAGTTTTGCTGTTGTTTATTGAGGCTGCAACCAATGCTTCAACATCTTGATATATATATATATATATATATATATATATATATATATATATATATATATATATATATATAAAAGTCTCTTATGTTTGCCATTGATATGGCCTTTGTAATAAAAATTTGATGCGATTATGATGATGATGCATGATTTTAGTGTCGGTGAGAAATTGTCTTCATATATATACTCCCTCCTTCCCAAATTGAGATTCAAAATTTTAAGTAAGCATGTTTATTATTAAATCTAAAAATGGTTAATCGATCATGAAAGTCAAAAACTTTTTAAATAAAATAAGACGTAGAGAGTACTTATTTAATTGTATGTGTATATATATATAGAGAGAGAGATAGAGAGAGATATGTATAAATATATTATTATATTATATTCCATCTTTTTATACTACTATCAAGGTTTGATCAGTGGATCCCAAAATTGAGTGTGATGACTGTAGTTGGATTAAAATCATGCTTTAAAACGTTATAGAAATTTTTTAAAGCAAAATGCAACTCATATTTTCTTAAAATTTATGGTGTAATCACAAGTAAAATGTAACACATAATGGAGAAGATTCTTTGAAGAAAGAAGAAAAACAATTAAGATATCATGCCATCTTCAAAAGTAGGAGGGCTGCATGTAATATATACTAGCATAAACTTTAAAAATTAAAATAAATTTTGTGGGTCTTTGTCTAACCCGACCCATTTCAGCATAGTTATCCACGTAGTATGTAAAAAGCATTAAACTACATCAGATTTTTGTTAATGCCAGTCTTCATTTTTCAGATAACTAACATTTTTTCTAAAATTGATTGAAACTTTACAATACACAATTGAGTGGCTGATTGTTTTGTTTATCAGCACCTCTTTTAAGATTTTTTTTTTTTAATAGTAAACATCAATGCTACGGCATTTTTAAGGACAAAAGTTTTTGGCACTTGATGTACAATTCCCTAGAACATGGTACCTATATATGTTCATGTCAACTTGCACTAGTTAAGAGAAGCAAATTAATTTTTCACTTGTTCTTTCTTTCTTTTCTTCTTGTTAATTATTTTTTCAACAGAAAAGAAAGTGTATTCCAAATGCTTTAATGTTTCGAAAAACTATTGAAGCTGATCAATGATCAGAAAATTTTTAAAAAATATGGGAAAACGAAGAAAAGAAATTATAAACTAAGACCAACTTATATAATATAACGACTTACAATTTCCTAAATGAGCAGGCAGTTGTATGTTTGCCCTCTAACTAGAGGAGTACATAGATTATTATATCATAAACACACATAAATAAAATCATATATTTTAATTTTTCAGCGGATAAATTGGGTCCCAAAAGATTCCATATATAGCCTCCCCTTGTGTTCCTGAACAACCATTACAATCAGGTCCTTGAATTCCTTACTAACATCAACTGTCTGAAGAATCTTTCCAGCTGCATTTTGCGCTCTAACTATAGGAGTACATAGAAACTATAACATCAGCACTTGATATAAATAAAACCATATATATATATATATATATATATATATATATATATATTATATATATATATATATATATATATTTCAATTTTTCAGCGGGTACACCCCGATAAATGGGGGTTCCAAAAGATCCTACATATTGCTTGCCCTTGTGCTCCTGAACAACCGTTACAATCTGCTGGGAGAATTCCTTACTAACATCAACCGTCTGAAGAACCTTACCAGAAGCATCCACTTTGAAGGCCTTAGGTGTAAACATTGTTTTATTTTTGTTAGTAGGAATGTTTACTCCCACCCAAAAGTAGTTACCATCGGTACTCCTTTTAATCTCAGTAGGGCAGCCATCAAAGTAGTTGAGAATCTGGCTCGTATTTGCCTTCCTACCCTTAAGCCAATACTTTCTCAGTCTTCAGGCTATCAGCTCCGACACAATCAGAAATCAACTATCATTGCTGATGGCAACCCCCGCCGCACCGTGGAGATCTTTTTCTAACAGCACTGTGGTTTGTTTTGTTTTCCAGTTATATTTGATCAGCCTTCCTGTTGCGTCGGTATTACGGGTGGATATTGATATGTTTCTGCATGTTTATAATTAAAGTCACACGTCAAAACGTCAAAATACAATTAGGAAAGATCAGTGCAAGTGAGTATATTTATTTATACACCTCACCTCAAATTCCACAATAAAAGTGTCGTTATAAATCCTATAACGACGGTTTTCACTGTCAATATACAGAACGACATTTTTATTGTAAAAATATCAAAAAATGTTATAGAAATATCAATTCCCAAGACATATTGGTGTATTATATATGCTGTTTCAGATCCAACTAAGTGCATATAAAACCATGTCCAATGCTCAGTATTTATATATCGAAATGCTGTTTCAGAGATCCAAGTGCAGATCAAAAAATACAATCTTAAATAAAATTAACATTGTATTTTTTGTATCAATAATTTCAAATATGAATGTATGAATAATTCCAAGTTGTATTATAATATGGAGTTTAAATTTTAAATAATCAAATTGTCACAATAATTATAAATGTTAAATTATATTACATAAGAAATTATTTATACAAATAAATACATTAAATATAGTTGACAATGTTAAATTTTATTACATAAGAAATTATTCATACAAATAAATATATTGAATATAATTAACAATTTTAAATTTTATTTCTTAAAAAATTATTTATAAAAATAAATACATTATATATAGTTGACAATGTTAATTTTTATTACTTAAGAAATTATTTATACAAATATTTTATATATTGAAACTATTTACATTTAACTAAGGTGAGAGTATGTTAGACATTTCTCCCGGTCACACCTGATAGACTCCACGACATGCTTGCGTAAGGTAGTTGTCGCCCGGATCATTTATAGCAAAGTTGGCTGGTGAATTGTAAGGACCAAGAATTTTTATATGATTATATATGTATATTTTTATGAATAAATTTTTTCTTAAAAATCATCTTAAGCATATGAGTAAATATGTGATATGAATTAAGTAATTTAGTTAATTTATTTATTTTAAATTGATTAAGGAAAAAATAAGAATTTATTTAGTAAAGCTTGAGATGAAAGCATTGTGACCTATTTATAAATATTAAAAGAATAAGAATTAAATAACCTAAGGGTTATATTTATTTGAGAATTCTAGTATTTAAAATATATACTAGTAAACTAACCTAAGAGATTTATTTTTTTATCTCAACTTATTAAATTATATTAACCTAATTAAAGCAAGTCTAATTGGGTTATATAATTAAACTCGTATGAGTAATTATTTAATGTCTAAATTAAGTGTACTAAAAATCCTAATTAAATAATTATTACAAGATAAAATTTATGTATTGAACATATGCTAATTTATATGGCTCAAACAATTATGGGACATGGTCCAAATAGTTTATTAGAAAGCCCAAACAAATATGGGATATGGTTCAAATAATTTAGCCTAAACAATTAAAAGGTAGCCCAAATAAATAAAGAGACTGACCAAACCTTAGTCCAATTTTTGATGGACCTTTTAGACAATTTAAGGAACTAAATAAAGCATTAAAAAAATTAAAAATGGAGACAATAAGGGGGGATGATCCGGGTGAAAGGAGGGAGGATAAGGCACATGGTTATTTCATTTTTCAAAGCCTAGCTCACCCACCCACCTGGCTTAAAAAAAATCCCTAGCCTTGTTCCCTAGTTAGGCTAGCAAGATAAATGTGAGAGCCACAATTTAGGGGATGGCTTGGAAAAATGGTAGATTTGCAATTATGTATGTATACATATATGAGTTGTATGTATACATTTTCAAGGCTATAAATAAGACCCATTTCACTTGATAGCAAGTTTACTTTATTTTTTTCATCTCCTAAATTTTTAAAAGCAAAAGAGCATAAAATATTTGAGATAGAGAAGGAAGGGGGCTGCTGAGTTCTAAGAGAGGAGAGGAGAGTTTTGTGTCTTCAAGTTTCATACCTTGGAAGAAGAAGGAGAAGAACATCCAAGACAAAAGGTTTAAAAGTTATTAAACTAAAACTCTATTAGATTTAAGTGTATTTTTGTGGTTGTTCTAGAATAAATGATGAACTTATGTTCTTGAACCCTAGAGTAGTAGATCTACATGTTTTATGATGTTTCATGCTTAGATCTTACCATTTTACGCGTTGATGAACTTGGAAATCAAAGAGGAACCAAAACTGTTTTTGAACCCAAAAATCCTAAATTTTAGTCCCCTTTGGACCTTTGCCATTTTAAATCTGTAAATTATTTTTGTGATCCGTCAAAGAGAGGTGTTAGATATATGAGTTATCTGTTAAATCCAAGTGGTAACACTCAAAATTATTAAACGAGCAAACCGTGACATTATTTTTCCCAAAATAGTCCAGCAGGGTAACAAGACTGGAGCACAAAAACTGTTCTAGGCTAGTTTTGGAAAAAGGTAGTGTCGTCGACTTTAGATGCTCTAAACATTCTGGTCTTTTGTGGTATATTCATATTCAAGTTAACTAGATGCTATCCAAAGATGAGAATTTTTCGATGTCCCGAGAGGGAGTTATGGCTTTTACAAGAAGATGCAATAAATGTAATATCTATTTTACAATGCATCTCAATTTAATCCCAGGTTTTCTAACATTTAACAAAACAAAACATCCTCTAATTTCATTTACAATAATATGTTGGTACTAATATTATAATTAATACAAACTTCCTTGACTTAAAATAATACAACAATTATTCCATTAATAGCATTATCTACAAAATAAATTAAGTGCTTTTATTTCTTAAGCATTCCTTCACTTTGTCGTTATAAAAACTTCCAGATTCCTCGACTTTGCTGAAAAAATTTATTTATAGCAAGGTTGAGCAACTACGTTGTCCAGCAAGTTTAACAGCTATCACATAATACATAATTCACATTTCAATATGTTTCACATTTGTCATGATTTGCATTTTATACATACTTTATATTCCTCAATTATACATTTTATACATGCTTTATATTTGGTATATGCTTTATAATTCTCATGCTTTGTATTTATCAAATTCTACAATTCATATAAAATAATTAACTTAACTCATCAACTGAATATCAACAGTTATTATCACATTATTGCATAGAATGCACTTTAAAATAAATTCACAAGAATTTTACATAATATCAAAAATTGGCACATAACACATAACAACAAGTACTGAAAAACTTGCCTTGGTCTTTTATAACTTTACGCTAATTCAAATGATCTGACTGATAATTCAATTCTCTTGAACAGATGACCAACTTTCTTTTTCTTTCTGTATGATCAGACAATGTCTTGACATTTTTCCAATTACCTCATTCACCTTATATGTGAATCTTTTATCAATACCTCATTGACTATTTTCTAGCTCAATAAATTTTTCCTGCAGTTGATTTATTCACAAAGGCCAAAAATATTAATTAAACATTTCTTCATATTTGGATTTTACAACTTTTATCTACTGTTCATGCAGGAATACTATTCATGTCGGATTACTATTCACGTTAGAGTACTATTCACGTCGAAACACTATTCACGTCAAAATACTATTCACGTCAAAGTTTATTTTTTCATGCCCAAATTTGCCCAAATCATTAATATTAATATATTAATATTCACATTAAATATTTATTTATTTTACTCTTACTATAAAAATTATATAGTCATACATTATGTACAAAATAAAAATAATAATTAAAAGCATACATTCTAATTTTTCTTTCCTTATTTCCTTCTTGATTTTTCTTACTTTCCTGCCTCTCACTTCTTTTACAGTACATATATTGATATATTTATAAGCTAGTAGTAAGCCACCTATATATATAAATATATATGATATTAGCTTGTATTAGGACACTTATTATCAATATATATTATATATATCTATACTAGCTTAATAATTCTATTAAACTAATGGTATAATTATTCTACTACCTTAATGACTCACTTACCTAGTCCAATACAATATGCACATAATGCTTGTAACTAGGAGTAAGCAAAAAACGGATAAAACCGAATTACCGAACACAACCGAATTTTTTTAACCGAATTATTTCGATTTTTTGGTTTTTTTTCCTATTTTAGTTATATCCGATTTGTTGCTCGGTATTCGGTTTTGGATTTGGTTTTAAAAAATAGGCTATTCGGATACCCGAATAATCGAACGTTAATAGTTAAAAAATAATAATTTTATAATTGTCTACCATTTTGGTTGACTCTTACTCTACTATTAGTCTCTTACCCTAATTTCTATTCCCAAATCCCTCCCAAATCTCAATTCTTCTTGCCTCTCGCCTCAGTCTCGACTCTCAGTTTCGCTTTCGCTGACCACAACCAGTCGATCTCACATCCTCTCCGACTCTCTCCTTCCGGCCTTCGCCTCTCACTGTCTCACTGTCTCACCCTTCGCAGCTCCGCGCCTCGGCCTCTCTCCCTACGACTCGACTACTCTGTTCTTCAACCTTGATGGCTCGACCTCTCTTTCGAGTTCCGACTTCAGGTAAACTGAATGAATTGCAGGCCTTTAAGAACATAGCCTACATCTTTAAATATCTGCAAGTAGTTTTTATTTTTAAATACTAAAATCATCTAACAATATTTATTTTTGATACTTCTAGATATCAATTGGGTTAATTTCTAGCTTCATCTTGGTTTGTAGTTCAATGAATAGTCAATTTAATCACATAGAGATCTTCACAATCATTATGCACTGTGCAAGCATATTGATCTGTCATTGTGTGCTGCTGAGGTTTTTAAATTCTTTAACTTCCATTGCATTTTGGTTGTTGGGGAATTAAAAAACACAAATATTAAGTCCTATATTTTTGTTTGAAATTATGTGTTATTCATGTTTGATTATCTTTTAACTAGTGCATGAACAAGAAAGTGTAACAACAAAGGATAATGGAAATCAGTTATGGCCTATGGGCTAAAGTGTAACAGTGCATGAACAAGAGGTGTTCAAGACATACATCATACATGGAGGAATTTTACTTGGTTTTCCCTTCTAGTCAGTAGTCACCATTTAGAGTAGTGTTTCAGAAGCGCAACAAAACGAGGAACTAGTGACATTGAGATTTAAGTGTTCGTCAGGTAATCAGACAAGACAGTAAATTTCGTTTTATTGATTCAGTTTTAAGTCTCAATTACCTTTTATGACTGTTATTTGATTCAATAATTATAATAAATTTACATCACCATTTGAATTTTAGAATTTCACACATTAGAAATGGAGGCTTTTATGAAAAATGAGGGAAAATAGTCCAATATTTGATTTGAGTACCTAAAATTGCATATATTTGTAGAGAACAGTAAAGGTGTCAACATTAAGATTTAAGTGTTTGAAAAATGTCACATAAACTCACAAAACTTGCCACAATTTAATTACTAGAGTTACAATGGCCTTACATATAAAGATTTGTATAACATTACTTTTTCATTGTAATTTATGATGATATAATATTTATCCTATACAAATAGTGGTTGAATAAGTTTGTTTGGAATTTTTGACTTGTGAAAAACTGAAATTGCCTCGATGTTTAGGTGTCCAATTAGCTGCGTGGTGGTTTTTAATGAACAATTGTAATCTGCAAGATAGATCTCTCAAATGTCAAAGTTGTCTAAAATGCGAAGTTGGAAAAGTTTGAGATTCTCTCATTTTTTTAATTGGAGTTGTTTATTGGAGTGTGGTTAACTTATCCTTTTCAAACTTTCTTCGTTAATCTAATTTGATTTGTTTGATATTTTCGGATGATGTCAAGAAGTGTTATAAATGATTTGCAAATGGTGGATGATACAGACGAGCCTAGCCTTGATGACCTTGATGCAATTGGACATGAGAAAGAGTCAAGTGGCAGTATTCCTACTAATATAGAGCTCGTGTCAAAGGATACCTTGACAAGTACAAAGACTACGGGACAGTCAGAAAGTGTAAGGATACAAAGTAAGAGGATGACACCTAGATCTAAGGTGTGGACTGAGGGGCACTTCATTCCAGTTAAAGATAAGGATGGTAATGTCATCAAAGGTAAGTGTACTTATTGTGAAAAAGAATTAGCTGCTGATTCATCTTCAAATGGCACTACTTCTTTAAGAAATCATTTTAGAACTTGTAATAAAAATCCTACCAACATGGATAAAGCTCAACCCCAACTTGTAGGGATTAAAGAGGGTGAGGGGGAGGGAGAGACGTGTGAGGGTACATTCACTGCTTGGACGTTTGACCAAGAAGCTGTTAGGACAGCCGTGGCTTACCATGTTATTGTAGATGAACTGCCTTTCAAACATGTTGAGAAGGAGCGTTTTAAAAGACTTATGCAAGTTGCTTGTCCTAGGTTTCAATTGCCTTCACGTTTTACATTTGCTAGAGATTGTATTCATTTGTATGATAATGAGAAGATTAAGTTGAAAACATTCCTTAGAAAAAATTGTGAACGTGTTTGCCTCACAACTGATTCTTGGACTTCTAATCAATGCTTGAATTATATGTGTGTTACCGCGCATTTTATTGATGAAAATTGGAAATTGCATAAGAAAATCTTGAATTTTCGAACCATCACAAGTCATAAGGGGAAGGACATTGGGGAAATGGTTGAGTCTTGTCTAAAAGAGTGGGGACTTTCTAAAGTTATGACACTCACCGTAGATAAAGTTAGCTCAAATAATACTACGGCGGTTTACTTGAGAGATAGATGTACATCTTAGAAAACCAATGTCTTAGGTGGTAAGTTCATTCACATGAGATGTATAGCTCACCTTATTAATCTTGTTGTGAATGATGGGTTAAAGTTGATTGAGAAATCTGTTGAGACGGTTAGACATGCAGTGAAGTATGCAAAATAATCCCCGGCTAGGATCAAGTCATTTAAGGACTGTATTGAGTATTGTGGTCTTGAAGATAAGAAAGGCTTAAGTCTAGATTGACCAACTAAATGGAACTCTACTTACTTGATGTTAAGTTCGGCCTTAAAATACAAAGAAGATTTTGATCGATTTGGGTTTGAAGCTTTGAAAAGAGATGGGGGCAAAAATATTCCAACGGACTCGGATTGGAATAGGACTAAATTGTTTGTTAGATTCTTAGAACAATTTTATAATCTCACTGTGCGTATTTCGGGCTCATCTTATGTCACATCAAATAATGTATTTCTTGAAATATGTGACACTTATATTATTTTGAGTGAGTGGGAAAGAAGCAATGATAGAGAATTGCAAAAAATGGCCAAGGTAATGAAAAGAAAATATGATAAGTATTGGGAAAATGTTGCAAAGATGAATATGTTGTTGTATATTCCTGTTGTGCTTGATCCTCGGTATAAGTTGAGTTTTGTTCAATTTGGTTTAAAAAGAATGTATGTAAATGGTGAAATTGAAGTTAAAAATTCGTTGGAGGTTTTGGAAGTAGATCTTCATTTTGATATTGATAATGAAGATAGGGATTTAGAATATCAATCAAGTAATAAGGCCACAGGGACGGAGATTGCTGATGGTGTGAAGAGAGCAATGGAAGATTTGTTTAATGAGTACAGAAAAAAGTATTCAACTCAAGAAAGTGGAAAATCAAGTTTAAATAACATGTCATCCCAAGGTTATAATGCAATGGAATCCCAAAATACAAATAGAATTATAGAAAAGTTCAAAATGCGTCGTACCGGAGTTATACTTGGAGACAAATAAGAATTGGACAAGTATTTAAGTGAAGATGTGGAAGAAGGCAATGAGACTTTCGATATTTTGGGGTGGTGGAAAGTTAATAGTGCAAGATTCCCTATCCTTGCACGTATTACCCGTGATGTGTTGACTATTCCCATTTCTACCGTTGTTTCGGAGTCCGCATTTAGCACGGGGGGACACATTCTTGATGCATTTAGGAGTTCATTATCTCCTAATATGGTGGAGGCTCTCATATGTTCTCAAGATTGGATTAAAATGAAGAATTGTATTGATGTGGAGGAAGATAACGACTTTGCCGATAATTTTGAATGTGGTAATAATTATTATTTTTGTTTATTTTATTGATCTAATAAAACAATTTATAAAAATAATGTGTTTTAATTATATTTTTCAATTTTCAGTAATGTCCAAGTTGAGCCTTACTACTAATGATGCCAATGTTTCCGTGACTCAACTTGATTAATGAGGTAAATTCGTCTCTCGATTCATCATTGCAATTCAATTTTTAATTTTGAGAAATTGTTGGAATTAGTTTCTAAAGTCTAAACTCTGATTTGTGTGTTACTGTACAGAAATCACATATTGTTTAATCACATGTCAGGCACCAAAATCACATGTATACATGTATAACCAAAATCACAAGTCACAGACTTGCTCCATAAGAACGCACTTAAAACTAAGAACTGTCTCTTTCTCTCATTTGGGTTTTGGTTTCTCCGTTCTCTCTCTTTACCCTGCTTTGATCAGTAAAGACCCTTTCTCCATTTACCAAACAAAATAATATAAAGCATTTCCATTGCATTTTCTATGAAATTTTCTTGCTTATTAATTACAACAAAACATATTTATATGCATATACCTAATATACGTTGCTGTTGTTGTTGGGTGTTTTTTTTCTTTTTCTTTTTAGCTTGATCAACTTATATTTTTGGGAATTTAATGGTGTTCTTTTTGTTAAACTGCATGCATTTTAGTTAGAGTTTTAGTTTATTTTCTTTCCTTATAGCTTGTTTCACTGATCAAGAATTTTGAGGATCAGATGTTCTTATGACTTTGATAGGGCCTTTACTGCCTTTTACTTTATATTTCCCTCAAGATCTAACGTGGGTTTTATATGTTTTGTTACTCTGTCATTTTAGCTTAGGATGTAAGATCTTATCATCTCAAATTAATCTCTCTCTCTCTATTTCTTGAATTTAATCTTATTTTCTTAATTATAGCTAATGTAAAATTTAAAATTTGATTAGTGGGAAACCAAAACAAATAATACATGAAAAATCACATGTTGTTTAATTTGTGGATCTATTAATGGTTGATTGTACAAATTGATAAATATACAAGTAATGTAGTTGTAGTTTCTTGTTGTTTTCCCCTGAAAGTAAATGATCTTTATTTGTACAGTTAAAAGGATTAAAGAATGAATGTTTATTTATGTAGTTATAGATGAAGTCCTTGAAGGAAGCACCTGATTCAGTAGTTGTACAAAGAGTTTAGCAGTCTTAATTTTGCTTCATTGCTTGTGTTGCATGTTGATGTTGTTGTTGCTGACTTGCATGTTGATGTTATTGTTACACTGTTGGGTCGTTGGCTGCTGAAAAGCCTGCAATGTTGTTGCATGTTGCTAGATTATAATTAGACTTTGTTAAGTCATAATTTGGATTATGTATTGTTAATTTTAAACCATTAAACTTTGTTAAGGACAGTTAAAGAGCCAAGGTTATGACTTATGAATTGTCTAGTATTGCCAATTTTAAATAGTTCTTTTTTTGATTGATAAATGATAACATGGAACTGGAAGCACAAGTTCGGTTATTATTCGAAATACCCGAATTTACAATTCGGCAATTCGGTATTCGGTAATTCGGTTATTGCCAAATTCGGTTAGTATTTTAGATAGTGCAATTACGAATAATTCGGTATTCGCCTATTCGGTTCGGTTATAACCGAATGATCAGTCCTACTTGTAACGATCGCGAATCATGTATATTTGTTTATTATTATTTAAATGAATGGATTAATTTTTTATTTTTATGTGATGTGTTTTAAGGTTATTTAATAACCTAAATGATGTGAATGTATGATTTTTATCTGTTGTGTCTCGTGGGAGTGAATAAATTGATTTCACGAAAAATCGCAAAATCATTATTCACTATGCACGTTCCCGAGACACTATTCATGCCCTTATATTTTTGCGTCTTTTTCGATTTCTATTAATTTCTATAATATGTGTATGCGAAGGAATAATTTTTTCAAGTGTTAAAAATTTTATTTGAGCTGATATGTGATTTAATCCGTATCTGAAATGTATTATATGTGTGTTCCGAATAATGGACGAATCCTATAATAATTATTTTACGCATCTCAATATTTTATGGGAGTACCCATTTTAATTTTGGGTAGAGTTATTTACCAAATTTGGGATAAAAGTGGGAGTATTCGGGTATATTTATCTGTATATTCGGATTAATTGGAGAGACAATTAAGCCTCAACCAATCAGATGAGACCAAGTATTGCCATTAGCTGAATATTCCCCTCGGATTTTTCCTCCAATGAGCTCGGGCAGTGCATTAAATTCTCTCAATGCCACTCGCTCTGTTCTCCCAATTCATTCTTCCAAGTCCAAGTTGCTGCAAATCCAATTCAGCTGAGAGAGAGAGAGTTGAAGAAGAAGAAAAAAAAAGAAGAAAAAAATTTGAAGAAGGAGAAGAAGGAAGCGTGCGGGTGGAAGAAAAAGGAAGGAAGGGACTAGAAGAGATTCCATAACACCCACAGAAGCAAGAGCTAGAGGTAATCAAGCCGCAATCCTCTTCTTTTCCATTGTTTTTTTTTTTCTGGTTTTGGTGTTCTTGAGCCCAAACCGATGGGT
Organism: Aralia elata; assembly: GCA_034770075.1. NCBI lineage: Eukaryota > Viridiplantae > Streptophyta > Magnoliopsida > Apiales > Araliaceae > Aralia > Aralia elata. Next base: position 4,397,790 of record CM068380.1, read on the forward strand.
TTGAGCTTTTCTTGCAATTTTTCTTATGATTGATGGTTATGGTTACTTAATATTGTTACCAAGACACCTTGTAAGCTATTAATACCTTTAAAGTGAAACAAAAACGAAGAATGATCAAACCTTTGCGTAATGGATGAAACTTTGGAGATTTTTGGACAAATAGACTTTTGGACAAGTTTATGGGACTATAATATTGTGTTTCTGTGTTGGTTGTGCTTAATTGATGTGTTCATGTTGTAGTTTCATGGGTTATCTTCATAACCCAGTTGGAATCGAGTTAAAAGGTGTATAAACGAGTTCGTGGTGTTGATTTTGGTGAAGAACACCAAGAACTTGAGGAACAGAGTACTACCTTGTACTTTGATCAAAGATTTGGACTTGTTAACGTTTATGGGTGCGTCTGAATTTTTGCTATGTTGTAGCTCCATAAGTTAAGAGTCCATAGAGTCCGAAATGGACTAATTTGAAGATGAATAGAAGGAGTTATGAAGGTTGGAGTCGAAGAAGGTCGAGGTCGCGAACTGGGCATAAGCCTAGAATTCGGCCACTGGATGCTTCACGCCGCAACGTGGGGTCGAGTGCTAAGCTTGATGCCGCAGCATCAAGCCTGTCAGGGGAGAAGAACGGGACTCACGCCGCAGTGTGGGATCCAAGTAGTAAGCTTGACGCCGCAGCGTCAAGCCTGTCATGGGAATAGTACAAGACTTGCGTCGCAGCGTTAAGTCCAAAACTTATATTTTTGTAAATTAAATGATTAGACAGATTAGTTATTCGTATCCTATGAAGTCATAAGGCGTTTTAGGGATAGTTAATTACACCTCACGCCTGGCTTCCAGGGGGTGCTGCCCCCTTAGACCCCCGCCAGCTCACCGGCGAGCTGGGCAACCGCTCGCTCACCGGAGAGCGAGACCCCTGACTAGGTAGTCGTAGTGGCAATCAATGTGTTTTAATGATGCGATGTCTGTAATGAACCTAGTCCTAATGTGACTGTATATGTATTTACATGTGTAGGATATTAAGGGATGTGTGTTATAATATTATAGCAGACGCTTGAGGCAAGTTTTCTAACTTAACTCAATTTATATTTGAGAAAGTTTCCTAACCCGTACAACTCTTATATATTGTGCGAGTTTCCGATGTTATATAAATTCTAAGTTTTCACAAATTATTATCGTGCAAGTATTCTTACTTTTATTCGAGATATCCAGTTATGCTATAATGCATGTTATTGAAACTTTAAAGTTCTATATTCCACGAACTGTTGAGATAGTTGTCTAAGCCAATTGTTTCGGCTAAACTTATATTGAATTGCTTTGTTGATTTGAGAATGATTCATCAAGATATTGTTGATATTTATTGTAGCTATCCAATTAAATTGTTTGACTTGGATTTCCTTAATGTAAAGCTCTGAAGAACAACCCTACTATTGGGAAATTATTTTGGTCGGTGATACTGATTGACCTAAATAGGTGATAAACAAATGCTTAGACGTTTATATAGATGTTGTACAACATAGGGTATGATAGGTTGATCCCCTAAAATGCCCAGAGGAAAAATGTTCGGTTTATAGTTATAAAACTATTAAACCCTTTGATGAAAGAAGAAAGTTCAAGGTCATTTGACCACTCAGTATGTTGCTTAGAAATGTTAATAATGTAACCTTATTATTGTTCCTATTTATTCAAAATGTGTTCTCAACTATTGTTCAGTTGTAGAACTGGAAGCATGATTCCTGATGTTGTTGTTATTTACATGTTATACTTGCTGCGAATGCTCATTCTTGCTTTAAATTACATGCTTTCAGCTAAGGCAGAACAGGCAGAGAGTTCCCGCAAGGCCAAGGGCAAGGGAAAAATTACTGAGTAGAGGATATTATATCATATCCGCTTTTGTAATAGTTTATGCTAGGAATGTGTGATCATTCTGGATTGTATTAATTATCTTAAGATGTTATATACTTATGTCAAGGTCTTAGAACCTAGGATTTGTAGAGTAAGACGTTGTGTAATATTTAGTAATTATATTTATGTCCTTATGATGATGTTAAATAGGTAGAATAGACGATGAATGTGTAGTACTGTGAGCACTGAATCTGTGAGTAAAGAGACCTCAGATTTGGGGGCGTCACAATGCTTCCAACTTGCCAAACAAAACTTTTTAGCTTAATAATTTAAGAAATAAGGAGACAAACGTGACTTCCTATGTTGGTTAATTCTTATCTTTATTTCTTACTTAGATGATGCTTCCTTCCTAAATCCCATGTGTTGGATACCTTTTTATTCTCTTTCCCCCTTTTTAAATTGCTACCATAATTGCTTCCAAAGTTAGTAATAATTTTTTTTAATCCTTATCCTCCATGAGGCTGCCAACACCTAACTAACATACTTAATTAGGAGCACATGGAATGGTAATATAATAATCTTTATCCTATAAGGAGGCTACTGATCTACTCCACTAATTCACCCATTTTTTAAATTGCGATAGAATACGAATTTATCTCATTAAAATTTAATTCATTCAATACATTTACTCAGAATAATTGTGACAACCCGGATTTTTATGAATTATTAAATAAGAATTTAGCAAATAAAATTCTTATTATGTGACGTTTTGGGTTTGAATATGTGTATATATATGTTTCATATTGTGAAATATGTAATTTGATGTGAAGAGAATTATATATTCGTGTATTTGGGAAAGAGGTTTAATAGTTAATTAAACCATTGAATGAAGTGAAAGAAATTGTTACGAAAAAGATATTTACTGAATATTAGTAAGTTGAAAATTATATTATGAAATAATATAATTTAATTGTTATGTCTTGTGAGCAATGGAATTGTTATGAATTAAATTTCATGAATAATGAGAGTAATTCACTTAAATGAAGATATTTTAATAAAATGAGAAAGTAACGTGTTACATATAAATATAACATATTAATGTAGGATGATTGTAAATCTCGTAAATTAAAATATTTATCGAATAAATATTTGATGGAGGTTATTGTAGAATAATTTAATTAAGCGTGTTAATATTAAGTAAATCGATGATAAATAATTTTAGTATTAGTGCGTATTTTATTACGCGAGTAATATTCTAATTTAATTTAATAATTAAATTAGAGGAATAATGATTTATTAAATGAATTTATAACTATAATTGTCTAATTGGAGATTATAAATTTTATTAGTAAGATTTAATTAGATTCATTAATATAATAAGTTTAATTTAATTAAAGTGTGACAATGGTTTATTTTAAATGGAAAGCATATAGTATAATAGTACTAACAAAAATGGATTAATTCTTTAAAGAAGTACCAAACAAGGCCTTGAGACCTTTGGCTTTCTTAACCACTGAAACTCCCAATTAGAGGATACGTAAAGTTGTCAGCATATTTTGATAAAAAAAAAATATACAGAGGAGAAGAGGAGGGAATTGGGAGAGAAAGCTCTCTGTGAATCAAATTGAGAGGAGATTTGAGAGAAATCAAAGAAGAAAAAGAAGGAATCAAGCAAATTTTAGCCATTTAGCTAATTAAAGGTAAGTTTTCTAAGTTTCTAAGTTCTTAGTTTGTGTCCTAAGTTGTCTGTATAAAATTAATTTGACTGTGTAATGGATATATATGTTGTTGGGTATGTATAATCTGTTATACATATCATCTATAATGGATTGTGCAGTAATCAAATTCAAATAATAGAAAAAAATTAGACTTTTGATTTACTGTATACCAAGAATTGGATTTTTAGTTTACTGTATATTGAACGGTCTACTCTACTGGCCAAAATTGAGTATGAAATCATGTTTAAAGTCTTAAATTGATGATATATATTGTTAGTATGTTGAAAAACGAAAACAACGGAAGTTGAACGGACCAATTTGGTTCAGAAACAAATTCGTGAGAATTTGATTCGCTAAATGTATTGAAATATGAAAAACTAGCATGAACTTTGATTTTGAGTCTTTAAAATTGGTTGTTTAAGTTATTTAAGATGTTATAATCGTGCTAGAGGGTTTGGGTAATGATCATATATAAGTTATAGTGATTGGGTAATTTTAATTTGCTGATAAAATGAAGAAAATTGGGAATTTTTGGTATTTTTCTGCGTTCTTCGCGAACAGCAGAATCTGGAATCCAGGAGTCTCGCCCCGACGAGCTCATTAGGCTAATTTTCTTGCCCCGACGAGAGTTTTGTATAGTAAATCCTCGCCCCGGCGAGAGTTTTGTGTTGTAATTTTCCCGCCGCGGCAGGAATTGCAGAAAATGAAAATTTTTCTTGTTTTTAATTCTTTTCTTTTTGGTCATGATATGTTACCCTATACAAGATTTACTTATAAACATTATACATCTAATGTAAAGCAAAGTTTAAGACTTAACTAAAGGTTAAGTGTCGATTAAAGTGGAACATAATAAAATGAAGGATTATGAAATGTTAAGTAGAATTAATACTAAGTGTTGCTACGTGGCTAATAAATGATGTGCATGATTATATATATCGTGTAGGATACATGAAGTGCAGATAAGTATAAGCTGATTATGGTAATTGGTAATCTACGAACCAGGCAAGTCTTTCAGTTCCTAATTGTTATGTAAATTAAATGATTAATTGTTTTAAATCTATGACGTAAAAGCATGATGCATTTTATATATGTTACAAGTATGAGACGACAAAGTCAAATAATGACTATGTTCGTTGAATAAAGAATGTTGATTGAGTTATGGAACTTAATCTCTATTTGTTACGTGTTGATCATTATGAATGACATGTTTAGCCAAATGTTTATGATTTAAATAATGAGTATGTTATCTATGTGCTATGTGACGCATGCAAACTGTTAGATTTTGCTGAGCTGTCGACCTCATTCTTGCAAATAGCCACTTTTGCAGGTTAGAGATTCAAGGTAACGTTATGTGCTGCTTAAATGGCATGATTCAGATGTTATGCATGAAGATTAATTATTTAAGCTTAAATTAATGTTTTCGAACCATGATTAAGGTTCTGGATAATGTATTTGATGATGTATTAAGTGTAACAGATGTAGAGTTGTTAAATTTGTATTGAGTTGTAAATTTAATTTTATCCGGTATATAAAGGGTATTGAATTTAGAAGTAAGTTTTATTTTTATTATAATTCTGATGAAGCGAATCATTAAGTAGATATGATTCTAGAATATGTAAATGATTAAAGGTTACGATTCAGGGGAAAACAAAAAAAGAAAACTGAGAAATTTAAAATTATTCCACATTTTGTTAATTTAACATTAAGTAATGTTATAAAGTTAGAATGAGGATGTATTGATAACGACCGATGTTGAGAATTGAATTGTATGAATTTTGGGGTCGTTACAATAATATCCATACAACTTTATTTTATTAGATAAATATTCATAAACCTAATTATAAGGTTATGTGATTTTTCTCGGGTATTACATTTCCTAACTTAAACTTGAGTTATTATTTCAAAGCATGTTAGTGGATAATTATTGTTGATTATTACACATCTATAATGATTATTGGTATTCGCACTTAGTGCAATTGAATTCATGTTCTATTATTTGAACCGTGAAACAATTTAAAGTTCTTTTATTCATGAATTGTTTATGAGTCATGTCTTAGCCAGTAACTCAAACTCGATTTATTATGTTTCAAGCATGCTAGTGGATTAATTATTAATAATTATTTCACATTTATAATAATTATTGATATTCACACCTAGTGCAAGTTTCTTAACTCAAACTTGAGTTATTATATTTCAAGCATGCTAGTGGATTAATTATTGTAAATTATTCCACATCTACGATAATTATTGATATTCATACGTTGTGTAGGTTCATGTGTTTATTTGGCTTTATTCTTATGATTGTTTCGCGATATTTTCAAATTATATTGTTGCTCAATGTTCCTACATTGAGCAAATCATATAACTTATACAAATCTTTTATATTTGTACAAGTGTTCAAGTTATCTTTAAAATTCAATTATGTCTGAATTGTTTAAGTACTACGTTGATGCCATTTGTTTCGGCTAGACTAATATTTGTTAGAATATGAAACGTTCTATTATTTGAACTAATTTGTTGTTGAGGATATATGTCACTTGCTTTGGCTAGATCAATATTGTTATAATATGTTGAAATCATAATATTTCTTTAAAATCAATCCAAACCATATTAATGTGGTACGGACTCATGATATAAAACTGAGATGAACAACCCTGAAAAATAAATCAGGGGAATTTTATCGTCGGAAACCCGACCCGCGCGCTATGTTTGAGAAGTATACATAATCTCAGGTACAATAAGGTTGATCACCTTACGTACTTGTAAAAGAGTAAAGATTAGTTTTTATAGCTAACTTTTACTCTTGAGATAGTCAGTAATAATAATTGATGATTCCTCTAGCAGTTCACGATCTATTGTGATCACTCAGCATGAAATCTGAAAATAATCCCTATGTATTGAATATTGTTGCAGTATTGCTAATTTTTCCTAATCAATTGGATAATGTTGAAATCTCGAAAGAATTTAACACTTTCATTCTTGATTTATTATTCAGCATAAAATTCAAGAAAATTCTTAATATTTGAAATGATTTATTGTTCAGTTACTTCACAATCTTTGAAACATTGTTGAAGCTCTAGAAAGTTAAACTCTTCTATTCATAATATATCTTTTATTGTATGTTTTAACTTGCGGAGCAAATTAGTTGCTCACACTTGCTTAAAATAAAACTTTTCAGCTAAAGCCGAGGAAGCCGAAGGTTCTAAGAAGTACAAAGGCAAAGTAAAGGCGACCAAATAATGTCACTTGTGTAATGAATATTATATTATATTTTGACTTCAACCTTTTGTATTATTAGGTATGTAATGTTGAGGTTAGTAAGACCTGGGATGATTATATATTTTGTATTCAATTAATGTAATGAATGATATAATTCATAACGAAAGGGTAGATCGAGGTGATGTGTATGTTGTATCGTGAGCACCGAATCTGAGGTTAAAGGGACCCGGATTTGGGGGCGTCACATGAATTGCTTGCAACACATTAACCCCTCGTCTATATGTATACGGTAATCCTGGTACAATTGCTCACGTTCAGAAATATGCATTGAATGGACACCAACGACACCTTGACCCCTTGCTTATATTGAAGCGGTAATATTAGTACAATCAACGATTGAAGATGCCACACAAAACTATGAATTGTTGTATGATAAGTCAAACTTGAATCTCAAAGAATACTAAGAAAATACTTAGAAATTCTTCAAAGAACCAAAAGTAGAGTATAATCGCAAAAGTATGATAAAAATCTGAATATTATTGAAATGTGTATGAATTACATTCATAAAACTTATTTATAGTAGCCAAGAAACCCTAGAATGCATAAAGGTAATAATAATTGATTTGAAATCTAACTCTAATCGAAAAGTATCCTAACTATAATAGAAATATAAAAAGATACTGAAAATAGCTAAATAATAAGAAAATCCCGCATCAAAATCTCAAAAAACGTGTCAACAAATTTCCCCTACGGCGCGACTGCGTTGGAAATAAATTGGCTTTGGGCGCGGTCACGCTAGTCCTTCAGCGAGGCTTCTGAATGCGGGCGCGACAGCGCTGGTTTTGGCCTGTAACACGGTGCGGTCGCGCTGGTCTAGCTGCAAGCAAACCAACTTTTATTCCTTGTTCCGCTGACGCCTTCAAATTTTGAATGTGTTTCCTTGCTCTTCTTTCATCTCTTCCACAGAACTCGAACCTTAGCATAGCACCAATTAATGAACTTAGAACCATATTCCAACATGAATATCTTGCCACGAAGCTTGAATCCTTCTTCATTGTTTCGCATAATGCATAATGAATTGGCTTGAGTGGATTTGGTCTCAATAAATATATTATATCTAGCAATGCCAAATCATAGAATTTATCCTCTACTCACGGTCCACTTGAATTGAGCCTCAAATTAAGTATCCTTGAGTAGTTTTCAGCCCAATCACTCGCGATCATCTGATGAACCTCTTGAACTCCAGTTGAATGAATGTTGTTCGATGCGAGCCTAGTCAGGATCTCATCATTCCCCTCTTAAAAAGAATTTGTCTTCAAATTTGACATCCCCTCCTCTTGAAATGGATTTACCCACAAATCAACAAATTAAGTTAGTAGCATCAAACAATTCATAATCCCAAATTTCAACTTGTAAATGAAATATAAACACAATATCAACAATACAAGTAAAAATATGAAAAGAATCATCAAAAACTCCAACTCCTGCAAGGAACATATCACCATCTGGCAACTCCCCAAGTTGATATGAACAACTTGTAAACATCTCTTTCCAAGCAATGCTCGAATCAGTATAGCATCCTGCATGCAAGCTCCTCGTAACATAACTTGAACACTTAAACTTGCAATCTCCTTTACACGAATTCCTGCCCACACCAATATGATTCTCATCCACGCGTAAATCAGATACTTTCAAAATGCTAACTACATCAAAACAAACTAAATTAACAACTATAGCAAAAATGCAAACTAAATTACTACCAAACAAAATAAATGCATATGTATTAAAATAAATGCAAATAAAACTTTAAAAAGTTCTAACTCCTCCTAGATCAAATATCAGCATATAGAACTCTTCAGTTAGCATATACTCCCATTCACGAATTCCCGGATCAAAGATCGACGTGATGATCTCGTCCCTTCGCAAATGCACCCATATCATTACACCTGGATCAAATAACAATCTTTGAAATTATTCATATCTCAAATGCAAACACTCTTGAATTCTAGGATTAAACATAAAATAAATGCAATCATCGTATATCTTTTGTCTAATCACTAAAAACTCAAGAAACCCAAATTCATATGCATAGTCTACTAGAACAAAAATCAAAACACTTCCCTATAGACTCTCAACGCATTGTCCGAATTGATTTGCACAATGATCCATACTTTCCTCCTCGATGAGTATGAACCCATTCTGAATCAGCAAAACACAAATAACCTTCCCTTCCCCATTGACAATAGCAAATTCAAAATCAAATAATGGTATCAATGGAATTAAAAGGTCACATCTAACTACACTAAACGAAAACTCAATAGCACAATTACAAAGAACACAAACAAATTCAACACATGCTAAAGAATTGTTCTAAGCGTTGACAAAAATAGGAATATCATCAAAACAGATAATAACTAATTTTCCCACGAAAGAATGTAAAATATGATTTAATTTGACAACACTTAATGCATTAGCTAGTCCAAATGATCTAACTAAACACGTATATAAATCATATCTCAATCCAATCTGATGGTAAATACTATTCAGTTCAAATGATAGTAAATCATGTAAAGAAGATTGCTCCAACGAAATCCATGATTACTACCACTATCAACTAATGACAACTCATGTAAAGATTGACTAGCATGAAAACCCAACTCAACATATGGATAAGAAAACCTAGATTGAAAACGAGAATATACCAAATGATAGTATGAACACTAAAAACGAGAATAAATATCATGATCATAACCTAACTCAACAATGATCAAATATCCTCCATAGTTTATAATAAAGACGATTCTACCCATAAAGCAGCTAACAACAAATTTATCAATGGAAGCATGCAATACATGTTTTAAATAACTCATAAACATATTATATGCATCAGTTAATCGAACTAAAATAACTATCTACCTATATAAATTACATGTTAACATAATTCTCCATTCATCACAATTTCCCAAGCTAAATTGATTAGGCATTGTCATCACATGATCATCATCAAATGTAGATAAAATATAAGTACTATGCAATTTATCAAACATATTATCTAAGCAAAGAAAAGCATATCGATACTTGTTTACCAATTCAAAATCGACGCACAAGCTTGACGTATTATCCCCCTTAGGTACTATGATCTCATGAATAGCACACAAACTCATGTCTTTATCCACTATACTCGCTTTGGTGAAGATGGGCTCCATCAATTCTTCAACTCACGTTGATAATTTCATCGTCTCCTCGAGAATACTATAAGTTGATTGATACAGAATGATAGCACGGGGTATATCATCAACAACCTGTACAAGAGACAAAACAGAACTAGACAAAGAAGAGTTAATCTTGTTAGTATTTAAAAGCGTCGTCTTGTACGAATGTATAGTCATTGGCTTTCAAAATACAACTCACTCTCCTCTCTTTTTTCACTCTTACTCTCCACTATTTCTTCCTCTCATTTATTTTCATTCTCTCTCTTTTCAACTTTTTCTTTTTCACTCTTTCAATATTTTGTACAATTTCTTCTTGTCATTCACTTTCACTTGTATTTTCTTCCTCAGGATCATGGACTTCATCTCGAACATTGGAATCTAACAACTCTCCTTGAACCGCATATTCTATTATATCTTCTTCCACCTGCGGCCGGGCTTGCTCCTTTTGCGCCTGTCAGGCGTTTTGTAGTTGTTTCATCCAATTTTTTCATATCTTATCAAAGTTGTCCTCTTTGATCTCCTTAGTAGATACTCGTTCCTTATACACCTTAGGAGTTTCTCGTGACCGTCTGTGTTGCGAATCTCCATGTCTACGATCCTTCCTTTCATCATCCCAATTTGAATGTCTTGAAGGTTAATCGCCATGTCTTGGAGATGTATACTCATTTCTCCGATTAAGCTGTCTTGGAACAAACCGCTTCCTCGTGATAATTTTTAATTCTTCCCATGTCTTGACCGAATTCTCTCCACATCTTCTCTTGCTAATCACACGTTGATCCCACCATGTAGCTGCATGATCAGAATAATCTTACACTGTAAGTTTGAACTTCCTCCGCTCAAAATAGCCATAATAGTCAAACTCTCGCTCCATCTTTTTCTCTCATCTCAAATAAGTATCTGGATCATTCATGCCTTGAAAAGTATTCCTTCGAGACCCATAAGAATTTTCATAACCATACTCATATCTATTTGCTGCAAAACAAATGTTAGTAGATAAAAAAAAATTTCCTCACACACTTCCTTACGTGTTTCGCTCAAACCGTATATCCCACAATTATGAAACGCTCGTGTATCACTCTATTGACTTTTACCCTCAATTATTCTCACACTCTTGTCTTTTACCACTCAATATTCTCTCTTATATGTTCTTTTTGAATTCACTAAATAAATATCACAGTTTACTATTCAATTCAAAAATAACTTATCAAGAACAAAAATAGAAGGTATGACTATGATAACCACTAAATTTTATGAACGCCAATTATACCCTTCTTGAAGAATCCTCAACAATCTCGAAACTTACAGATACCAAGCAATAATAATAATTTTTCCCAACAATTAGAAACCAAACGAAATAACTGAGATTTTTTTTCTATACTCTTTTTTTATTCTTCAACAAGTAAAATAAAGGATAAGTAACTAGCTTGAAAACGTAGCTTTAATACCAAATGATAGACTCCACGACATGCTTATGTGAGGTGGTCATCGCCCGAATCGTTTCTGGCAAAGTTAACTGGTGAATTGCTTGCAACACCTTAACCCCTCGTCTATATGTAAACGGTAATCTTAGTACAATTGCTCGCATTCGGAAATATGCGTTAAATGGACACCAATGACACCTTGACCCCTCGCTTATATTGAAGCAGTAATCTTGGTACAATCAACGATTGATGCGGAAGAAGACGCCATACACAACTATGAATTGTTGTATGATAAGTCAAACTTGAATCTCAAAGAAAACTAAAAAAATACTTAGGAATTCTTTAAAGAACCAAAAGTAGAGAATAATCTCAGAAGTATGATAAAAATTTGAATATTATTGAAATGTGTATGAATTACATTCATAAAACTTATTTATAGTAACCAAGAAACCCTAGAACGCATAAAGGTAATAACAATTGATTTGAAATCTAACTTTAATCCAAAAGTATCCTAACTATAATAGAAATATAAAAAGATACTGAAAATAGCTAAATAATAAGGAAATCCCGTGTTAGAATCTCGAAAAACGCGTCAACAAAATTTTCCCTGCGGCCCAACCGTGCTGGAAATAAACTGGCTTTGGGCGTGGCTGCGCTGGTCCTCCAACGAGGCTTCTGAATGCGGGCGCGACCGAGCTGGTCCGGCTGCAAGCAAACCAACTTTTATTCCTTGTTCCTTTGACGCCTTCAAACTCCGAATGTGATTCCTTGCTCTTCTTTCATTTCTTCCACAGAACTCGAACCTTAGCATATCACCAATTAATGAACTTAGAACTATATTCCAACATGAATATCTTGCCACGAAGCTTGAATCCTTCTTCATGTTTCCTCACAATGCATAATGAATTAGCTTGAGTGGATTTGGTCTCAATAAATATATTATATCTAGTAATGTCAAATCATAGAATTTATCCTCTACTCGCGGTCCACTTGAATTGAGCATCATATTAGGTATCCTTGAGTAGTTTTTAGCCCAATCATTCACGATCATCTGATGAACCTCTTGAACTCCAGCTGAATGAATGTTGTTCGATGCGAGCCTGGTCAGGATCTCATCAATAACTCTTACTTGTGGTCGGCAAAAAAAAAAATCTCTGACCGCAGGTAAGAGTTGCGGCTAGCAAAAAATTATTTAAAGTGAGTATATTTTAGACATTTCTCCTGGTCATATCTCTTACCTGTGACTAGCAAAAAAAAATTCTCTTACCGCAAGATTAGGTCTTTGAATTAACGGTGTAAGATCTGTTAGCTGAAATAGTGACCCTAGCTAACGTGTGTTGTGGAACAGAGTCCATATATATATATATATATATATATATATATATATATATATATATATATATATATATATATATATATATAACTAGTTGAATGATTATTTAGTTTCTTACATTAAAAATGATATATTTAAAACTATTGATAATAAAGATATCTTAAAATATTTTCAAGTTATGAGATTTAGGAAGATAACATTGTAATTTGTAAATATTATTATAATTAGTTAATATTTGAAAGTTTTGTAATTTTTGTATTTATCAAATTTAAGTCTTATTTATTTTATCAAAAAAATAATTAAAATCTGCCCTTACTAAAAGTAAGTCTTGGTTCCGCCTCAGTATAAATGTGTGCTACATGTACTAGTATATATTTCAATTTATGCGAAAGTGAAGTTAACCCAATATTACTTATTAATAAAAATTAAGATTAATGTACTACATTAATTAATCAATCTCGGTTTGCTGTTTGTGTTCATTTAGTGAGTGAGCAATTCTTAGTTAAGATTTTTTCTTTGAATAATTCTGGGGTGACCGTCTTTTGTAACCGGTGTAGCGACCGGGACGACGTGGACATAACACATCAGCAGAATTATTGAAAGAAAAATCCCCCCCCCCAAACTTTCAAATACCCATCCCATTCTCCACTTTAGCAATTCTCTCTCTCTCTCTCTCAGCTATCTCTCTCAGCAAACTCGTCGCAGCTTGTGCCACTGTCGTATCTACTTCCTCGTGCTCTAATTTCCCCTCCAATTCCAAGATTCAGTTTTCTCGCCAGCTTTGGTTTCCATTAAAATTGGATCTTTTGCCTCGATTCTCTGAACAGACGAATCAATTTTCGTTTCTCTTTTCATACGGATTTGTGTTTGGTGTTCCTTAATTTGTTGATTTGGTCTTACAAGAAGCTGTTTCCAGCAGGCATAGTGATAATAATTCAACAAAAAAAGCAACCTTACAGGAAGATTTGATTTTTGAAGACCTAAGGTCAATCCATTTTTATGTTAACAAAAATTGTCATTTTTATTTTCTATGGAAATTATATTTTATGTTTCTGGGTTATATCGTTACTTGGTTATTAGTACAGAGGAGTTCAGGTCATTGAATTTATGTTAATTAGATATTCAACCTCCATTTATGTTTGTTACTTTAGCAGAAAATAGAAAGTGTGAAGTTGTTAGCATCTCAAATATTTTGTCCAACTGATCTAAGATGTTCATAAAGGAAATGAAACGAATATATACTTTTACTGGAATTCAACATGTTCAATTTAACATATATAGTGTTACTGGAATTCAGTGGAAGTCAATTTTGTTTGAACCATTTTTCTTCCTCAGTTTATAATTCTGGGGCGACCGTCTTTCTTTTTACCCCTTAATTTGGTAGGTACGTAGGCTCTTTTATGTATGCTAGTACGAAGGCTCTTTTATGTATATTAGTGTTTGCGAGTATAAACTATGTATGAATAATTTAAAAAATATAAAATGCTCTTTTTTGCATAACTTATATTTTTGGAGAGATTTTTCTAAGAACGAGAGAGAATTAGGAAATAAAATAAAAAAATAATTTTTTTATCATGAAGTAAAATTAGGAAATAAAAAAAAACAAAAAATTACACAACTTTATGTTGTGTTTGTGAGTTTGGATGGATGGAATGGGAAAGGAAGGGATGGGAAAGAATTATAATTTTCCTTTACCATATTAGTGAGTTTTAGAAAGGAAGGGAAGGAATGAGATTTTAATTATATTTTCCCTAGCTTGTGAGTTTAGAAGAAGGGAAGGGGAAAAAATATTTTTATTTTTAAATTACACTATTACTATATTACCCTTATATATAAATATAATAAATGTATGATTTAACAATGTCCAGCTACTGAATTATTTTGTTCGGTCTTTTTTTATGTTCACATATATATTGACCCTAATTTATTATTATGAGTATATGATCAAACCTTGTGGTGATACGATAAACATATAATTAAGTATAGCAACAATCATAGCACAAAGTACATTCCTTCAATTATTTTAATTTTTTACACTATTTTGTATTAAGATTAACGCATCCTAAACTTTGAATAATTTAACCTATTTTTTTATATAGCTGAATTACAAAAATTATAACCTACAAAATTAAGATCTTATGAGTTGTATGATCTAGTATTGAATATCGTAATAGTGAATATTATGATAGTATGACTTTGCATTTATTTATAAAATAAACCTCAAATGACTCATTGAAGGAGACTCTGACGTGGGGTGGGGTGGGTGGGGTGGGGTGGGGTGGGGTGGGGTGGTGGGGGGCTTTGGGGAAAAAATTGTATTTTAAAAAATTGGGAGTTATAATAATTAGAGACAATATCGTCATATTACTTATTTTTTAGGTTATTTTTGATAATGTAAAATATTTAATTTTTCCATCCTTTCTCATTGCTCCAAGTCCTCTCACTTTTGAGAGGAAAATTTTAAGACGAAATGAAATCAACTTTACCTCAAAATTCATTCTTTTCCGCTCTAAAAAAAACTTATAAATATGAAATTTAAAAGGATTTTAATTATTTTCCCTTCTTTTCCATTAAAAAAAACAAAAAAAAATCTTACAAACATGGCTCTTCTTTTATGCAAATATATAATTAATATCATAGTATTTTTGGTATTCAGGCGCAAGCTTTTGGTCTAAGTGCATGCCAAAACCTTCTTCCTGTGCTCGGTATTTATATATTGAGACGCAGCGCGCAAGTCATTGTCAATATAGTAAGTCATTGTCAATAATTATTCTCTCTATTTCAAAAGAATAATATTATTTTTGAAATTTGTGAAAATTAAAAATATAACAAGTCATTGTCAATAAGATATTAGTCAGTAGTGAGGTATGAAAATAAAAATATGTTGACAAAAGTGTAAATAATCAATTTCATATTATTCCTTACAAAAATGTGATTGGTATTGATTGCATAAAAATAATATTATTAGAGCAATAAATGTCGTTTAAAATATTAAATGTGGTTATAATAATTATAAAAGTGTTATTAAATAACAACATCATCTTTAATGTGACAATATCAATTGTGAAATAAATATATAAAAAAACTAATATGGTAATAGACATGGAGAGTGTTTGATAAAACTGAACAAAAATATCTAAATGATTAAGGAATTTTGAATGAACTGAATAAAATAAAAACTCATACACGTAACATTGAATGAATAAAACTGTTTAATGTTTCTGTAAGAATCATGTGAATCAGTTTATTTCCCATCCTACCCCTTCAAATTGTTCAAACAAATTTGCATTATAATTATAGATATACATTTTATTAAAATACTATTGAAAAGACTTTTGACTATTTAATAATATAAGAATTTCAATCGTTTCAAATAAATAAGATTCAAGCATATAAAAACAATTATCTAAGCACAATGATTTCAAACATAACAATAATAAAAATATTTGAAGATCATGTATTTTAAATACATACTCCCTTCATTTCAAATTAAAAGATTAATATTAAATTTTAAAAATGATATTGTAACATATTCAAACTTAAAAATAATTATCAAATCTAACTTCCAAGTATAAAATTTATTATCAAAAAGCTCAACTATAGCTATACTGTGCTACAGAAAGTATCAGGACGAATAAGCACCATTATTGAAAGTTACTCCCGTGGGTCAAAAGAAATGGAGCATGTAAGTGAGGATAATTTAATAATTCTTGCGGTTAAGTGATCCACTGACCCAAAGGTGATCCACTTTGCTGGGCAAAGGTGATAAATTAGAAATAATTAGTAGATGATGAAAAATATTGTTAAGTTCTCTTTCTGTTCTAAATTATAACATTGTTAAATAACCATCAATCAACTGTTTAGATCACCGTGCACATATATAAAATGATCAATTTAAAAGAGAAAAAACTGGTAAAATGAAATATTGAAACCCACATATGTATGTTTGTGTGCTTTTGGTACTTAGTTATGTTACAACACACTTTCAATAGTTTGGAAGGATGTTTAATTTTAATTTAAACTATGAATTTTTGTCGCACATTAAAGTTCTTATGACGTTATGTCAAATTTAAGTATGGACACACACACACACATATATATAGAAGGATCGACTCTCCAGCGAAGCGAACTGTCTATAGCGATAGTTTTGTCCGTCACTATAGCATAAAAAGTCGATGTCATAGCTATGGCGACGGTTCGTACCGTCGCCATAGCTCAGAAAATCGACTTTCTATGTTATAGCGACAGACGAAACCGTCGTTATAGTCGGTTCGTTTTTTGTTCGCTTTTTCCGATTCATTAGAAAAAAATTTCATATATATATATAGGTAGTGATTTATAACTATAATTAAATATGTTCACAATTTGAACTAATACATTTGTATCCATAGATTATTTATTTATTTTGTAAAAGCCAAATTAATATTTTATTAACCGAGAAAATGATGTCCATAATCCAAAAGAATTGGATCATGAAATAAGTACGAACCTGAAAATCACAAACTATAGTCAATAGCTAGTTTTAATACATTTCGCCCCTTAGAGAGACGAAAGAAGAACTTTAAAGATACAGAAAATATTAAAATAACTCTAACTAATATATTATTTTATATCATTTTGCATCTCTAAGGGGCGGAATGAGTGCTTTTTAAATCTAAAATTAACTATACAATGTCATTTTCCTTCCGCGGAGCACGCTTTAGATCTGTTGGGTCAAAAATCAGCAATCCATTTCTGTTAAATCTACCCAAAAAAAAAAACTAACAATTTCTAGCGAGTTTGTTGAGAAATTGTAGTCATTTTGAAGTCAAAAATGGTTCAAAGCAATAATTTTTTTACATATCTTTCCTCGGGGGTCTATTACATCTCAATCCATCGTTTAGTTTTTCTTTTTACCTTGTTTGTTTATACAATTTATCATCTCATAACTCTAGCATCTATATATGCATATGATACTCAAAGATAATTTAAATAAAAAATTTAATGATAGCATCCATGCATGTGGATATATATGCAGATGTATAAATTTAACTTAGGCGAGGATTATGACTATTGGGATTTGGGTGAAAGTCTGATATTAATTAAATTCGACTTGAAAATTATTATATATACTTGAGGAGTATCTCCGATTAGTACCAATTGATATTAAGTTGAATATTTTAGGCTGAATGACACTTATCACCTTCTAAGTTACCACCTACTTTCAATGTCGTCCTTAAAGTACATTTTTCGTCAATTGAGCTCTTAAAGTGACATTTTTTGGCATTTCCGTTCCTTTTACCCTATTTTACCCCACTCGACCCATTTTGATCCAAACCAACCCAGTTTGACCTGACCCAATTTCATCAATTAATTTTTTTTTAAAAAAACAAAAAAGTTTTAAAATTATTTAAAAATAATATTTTATTTTAAAATATTAAAAATTATTATTATTTTAAAATTAATTATTATTTTAAAAATAAATTTATTTTAAAATATTAAAAATACTTATTATTTTAAATATTTTTAAAAATAATTATTATTTTCAAGAAAAAATATTAAAAACTTTTATTTTTTCATAAAATGAGTAAACTTTCATAAAATATAGATTCAAAATATTTATTTAAAAATAATTATTTTTAATATTTTAAAATAAAATATTATTTTTAGAATAATTTTAAAATAATAATTACTTTTATATTCAAAAATAAAATATTATTTTTAAAAAGTTTTAAAAATAATTATTATTTTCAAAAGAAAAAAAATTAAAAACTTTTCATATTTTTCAAAAATGAGTAAAATTTCATAAAATATAGATTCAAAAAAATTAAAGTTTAAATTTTTTTAATTCTTAATTATTTTTATGAAAATTTACACATCTTTTAAAAAATAAATATTTCTAGTTTTGTTTTATGAAAATAAAAAAAAATTATTTACTTTTTTTGAATCTATATTTTATGAAACTTTACTCATTGGTAAAAAAATTAAAAATTTCTATTTTTATTGAAAATAAATTTTAATTTTTTTGTTTAATTTTTTTAAATCTATATTTTATAAAACTTTACTCATTTTTTTTAAAAATGATAAATTTTCTAATTTTTTTCCTGAAAAAAATAATAATTTTTAAAACTTTTTAATTTCTTTTTTTTAAAAAAAAATTGAATCAATTTTTTTTATTTATCTTTTACTGTTTTTTATATTTTACATATAAAATGAAAAAAAATCTACTTTTTTTTAAAATAAAATTTTACTTTTTTATTTAATTTTTTTGAATCTATATTTTTTCCTAAAAATAAGAATTATTTTTAAAAATATTTAAAATAATAATAATTTTTAAGATTTTAAAATAAAATATTATTTTTATAATTATTTTTAATATTTTAAAATAAAATATTATTTTAGTTTTTTTAAAAAAAATAATTAGTGAAATTGGGTCGGGTCAAAATGGGTCGGATTGGGTCAAAATTTGGTAAAAATGGGTCGGGTTTGGGTCAAATCGAGTAAAAGGAACGGAAACGCAAAAAAATGCCATTTTATGGACCCAATTGACAAAAATGTACTTTAGGGACGACATTGAAAGTGGGTGACAACTTGGAGGGCGATATGTGTCATTCAGCCTGAAAAAAATAATAATTTTTAAAACTTTTTAATTTCTTTTTTTTTTATAAAAATTGAATCAATTTTTTCTATTTATCATTTACTGTTTTTTGTATTTTACATATAAAATGAAAAAAAATCTACTTTTTTTTAAAAATAAAGTTTTACTTTTTTATTTAATTTTTTTGAATATATATTTTTTCCTAAAAATAAGAATTATTTTTAAAAATATTTAAAATAATACTAATTTTTAAGATTTTAAAATAAAATATTATTTTTATAATTATTTTTAATATTTTAAATAAAATATTATTTTAGTTTTTTTAAAAAAATAATTAGTGAAATTGGGTCGGGTCAAAATGGGTCGGATTTGGTCAAAATTTGGTAAAAATGGGTCGGGTTTGGGTCAAATCGAGTAAAAGGAACGGAACGCAAAAAAATGTCACTTTAAGGACTCAATTGACAAAAAATGTACTTTATAGACTACATTGAAAGTGGGTGACAACTTGAAGAGTGATATGTGTCATTCAGCCAATATTTTAACATGATATCATACATAAGATTTTTACGAATTTTCTTATTTCGTATGGCTCTACGGATCACATATTACAGTTTACGAATGGTTCACGTCTTTACATTTGTGGGTGAAAGGATACTTCCGATGTATTGAGTTGAAATTCTATATCGAATAAGTTTAGCTTAAAAAATCATTATAATATATATATATATATATATATCTATATATATATATATATATATTTGACTAGCCTCCCTACTTGATTGTATGTTTCAACAATGACGGTGGTACATTATTTTTTCTTTATATGCATTATGTGGTGGCAGGACGAAGTCGATAACTTGGGTGGTGGTGGTAGACTGGGTGGTAACAACGAGTTAGATGATTATTGTAGTTGGGTGATGATGGGTCTCTATTTTTATCATGTTTGATGTAATATCATACAATTATTTCAAAAATAAAAATAAAAATTGATGTGAGTAATAATTTACATTTTTAGCCCCTTAATGTGATATAAATGTTGAAATCTTATTCAAAAATGAATAATTTACATTTTTAGCCCCTTAATGCAATATAAATGTTGAAATCTCATTCAAAAATATGCATTGATTTTTCATGTCATTATGTCATGCTATTAATTTATGACGGTATTCGTCCGATTGACATATATAACTAAAAACAAAATAATAGTTATCTCATCTGATCTTAAAACTAAAAAGATAATCACCTAATTGAAAAACAAAATGAAAACAACAGGATAATAATATATATTTAAGCATCAAATTTGTTAACAGGACCTTTTTTTTTTCTGATTGGAAAGAATGAACACTAATCTTCACAAGCTCTTGTCCTTGATAATTCAATTTAAATTGTCCAAAATTTAAAATAAAGTAATAAAAAATAATTTATATATCTATAAAACAATAATAAAATAGAATATATTAGTGTGATATCTTATTTAATTCTTCTTAGTATCCGTATTCACATGGTTTAAATTTGTAACTAATACTTTAATATATATATATATATATATATATATATATATATATTGTGAAAATTTATATTCTTTAATTATAATTAAATAAATATTAATGATAATTTTTTTAAAAAAATATATAATAAATTTGATTCTCCTATCATTCATATCATCATATGTGCCAAAAAAAAAATGTTGACCCTTCGCTAAATTCAGTCCCCAAATTGATTCCATTAGCTGAAAAATCATGTGTGGATATATTTTACCAAAAACCTTTTCGCAGCCCATGTTTCGAAGGTTCTTCAGAATGACGAGGAAGATCCCCTCTTCTTCTTCATCCTCATCTTCTTCAGTCCAAGCTCTGTACGATCTCTGCAAGAAAACATTTGCGCCTTTACGAACAGCTCCTGCTTCTTCTCAAGCTATTCAGAAATTGTCTTACCTTTTGGGTACTTACTACTTTTAACCTTCAATTTCTCTGATTTTTTCTATTCAATTGTTCATAATTATGACATTAGTTAACATATGACTTAAAAATTTCATCTGATCTGGGTTTCTTATTTTGGCTCCGGAATTTGATAATTGATTGTTATGCAGACTGGGTTTTGTTCGTTTGGCATTGGCAGCAATTTCTAAGTTTTTTAGTTGTGCAAGTGAAATTTGTAAAATTGAATCTTAGTTGGTTAAAGTTATTGTTGTGAGGAATTGGCTCAGAATGGAATGGGACTTTTATGTTGATATTCACGAATGGATGATAATATGTAACAATAGTACTACTCCCTCCATCAAAAAATGAGCGTCTAAATTTTATTCTTGAATGTCCCAAAATTGATAGTACATTATCAAACTTGATACACTATAACTCATTATATTTTTGTACGTTTTGGTCTTGGTTTTTGATTATCTTTGAGTGAAACTTTCTTTAAACACTTCTGACTTTCAAACATGGACTATCATTTTCTCATTTTGTGGCAGAGATATAGTATGTAACAAAATGAACATTATCTTTATAATTTTTTACGTAAGATTTGAAGACTTATATTATTTATTTCTTAGGCAAGTGATGTAGGACAAGGTGGAAAGAAACAATAAGAGTACCTATCTCCGTAGAGAATCGGTAAAGAAACACACACAAAAGCACATAGCTTTAATCTCAAATCAATTCATTACTAAAAATAATGAGGTATTACAATGCTTAAATAGAAAACTCAATACTTGGGGACTAAGTAAAAACCCTAATTTAGAAAGGAAACAATCTTCAATCTCCTAACTAAAATCTACTACTATAATAAACTCTCCTAATTGAAATCTACTACTACAATTAAAACTCTCCTTATGAAAAACTACTACTATAATATCCTACAATAATAATTACATTAAAAATCAAAAGTTTATCTCCAAATAACAAAACAAAATTAATAATAAACTTCTTGAATTTCTTCTTCCGTACCACATCAGCAAGTTAGAGATAACTGGATATAGAACTTTATACTAAAAGTAGCACCAGAAAGTTTGTGTTGATTTTCTTTATTATTATTGTTTTTTTTTTACATTCATTAGCTACCTTTCTTTGGTAGTTAATTTAGGGGGTGATCACTTCCTGGGCAATTATTGATTTTCTTTAGTTAATTTACTCAGTTGTGGCCGTGGCGGCATGACTTGATACGGAAACAAACCTTTCTTTGAAACTGTTGTAACACAGCAAATAAGTTAAGGCTAAATTAGGTGTTTCTCTTGTCCTCCTAGGGTTCAAGTCCTCTTAGCTTGGGTCCTGTCTTTGGTCCTGCAGTCAAGAAAAGGATTAGAAAGACCCTCAGGGTAGTCTTTGGGAGGCCTCTTGGGTGTGAGTGTCAGTAAGGTCTCCTGGGAGAGGTTGGGCTCTCTCTATAAACTAGTCTCTTGTAGAATGAATCAAAGTTATGAAAATGGTTAGGAGTACCTCATAATTATAGGGAGGAATGTGCGCTAATTACCCTTATACCCTTGATGTGTAGAGAAGGTCCATATTGCCCTTTGGTGAAGTGACTATTATATCCTTCAGTTTAGGACATTGTCGCCTTCTGATTGGTTGTATTTTTACATCCTCACAGGAACGATACCTAGCATATTCATGAATACGAAGCAGAAATCAAAAAGTTCTCTTTTCCCTACCACGGTGATTGTTTTGAATTACATTATCATCTATCAAGCATTCACATTATTTCATCACCTGCTGGTCCATCCTTTGATGGAACCTACCTTAAGTTGATGACAAGTTTATATCTTGAAAATAGATTAGGAGATCTAGCCAAGAACTGCCATAGTAGACATTTGTTGGCAGGTTGGGATTTTTTCACCTCAGTACTTAGAGTTATTCATGCTAAAACATTATCGAAACATTTGCTGCTTAAATTTTCATGAATTCTTTTCACAATAAAGGATTTGTGATTGGACAAATCAAACCAGGAGGGGCGGATGCACCTTGTGAGGAAGATTACCCACCTTTATTTTTGGACGGTTTTTTTAGTTGTATCAAAAAAAAAAATTCTTATAGAATTAGAATATATATATATATATATATATATATATTGCCCATCATAATTTTGAGAAATATGTATTTAGTATTTTTTTCCCTCCTTGACTAAAATGTGTGGCTCTGCCACTGCAAATAAGTGTTGTATGAATCTAATGATAAACACATTTTTGTTGTAGTTGCATAGTTATCAAGTCGTCGCTTAAGTGACGACTAGACGGCGACTAGTTGTTCGGTCACCACTAGAAGTGCAAGTCAACAATTCAACTTGGTTGTCGACGTTAAGTCGTGCGACTTGAACAATTAGTCATCACCTATTGGTTCATATCAACGATTTGCCCGACTTGGTATCTAGTTAGACGACTTGGAAACAAACCTAAATTTTAATTTATCCAACTCAATTTTGAATTACTAATAACGCAATTAAATATTCTAAATGACAGATAGTCATATGAGCAAGGATCCTAATAGGGGTTTAAATTTTACATCAATGATGTTTAATAGTATATACATACATATATATATATATATGTATGTATAAAATGAGTATTGTAAATAATTTGTCACTTTACCAACGACTAGTCAAGCGACTGGTCACTTAAGTAGTCGGCCATCGACTCACTTCGACTTAACAACTTGACAACTATGATTTGAGGATCATAAGTACATATGGACCGTTGGGGAATATTTTTTACATATAAAATGTATGGAAAATGAGATCATAATTTATTTTTATTATTATTATTATTATTATTATTATTATTTATGTATAAAATGAGTATTGTAAATAATTTGTCACTTTACTGACGACTAGTCAAGCGACTAGTCGACTGGTTACGTAAGTAGTCAGCCATCGACTCGCTTCGACTTAATGACTTGACAACTATGTGTAGCTGTGTATTTGGATTCTTCCTTCAGGTTCATTATCGATAATTTTCTATTTTGTAGACACAATTGGTCCCACTGATGTTGGGCTGAAAGGGGAGAACCAAGAGGATGATAGAGGCCATGGTCTTTTTGGACTTAATGTATTTACTAGGGTGGATCGATGGGCTCAACCGATAACATATATTGATGTGCATGAGTGTGACTATTTTACGGTAAGCTGCCCCTCTTCTATTTTATCATTAGTTTGAATATCTGTTACAGCATTTGATTCGAGAGTTTCTAAAGAAAATGTAAGATAAGTTAGTGGTTGTGTTTTGCATATCTATGGCACTGCTATCAGAATCTTCCAAATTAACATTAACACCCCCAGGTCATAATGCTTTTATCCTTTTTGGTCTCTGTTGTTCATGACTGCTTAGTGGCCGTTACAAATTTGAAGAATGTATCAACAACATGACGTCACTTTAATGATCATTTGAAAGTATGAAAGATTGATTTATAGTTGCATCTATTAACCCTGAAGGAGAAGTTTAATAACATGGAGCCATATGGAGAGCGGAAGAACATCAATTCATCAGATTGTACAATACTACAACTCGCATGCTGAAATAAGTGTGATTAAAATTTTTATACTGTTATTGATGCTAATCAAAAACCATAAAACATTTCCTTTGATACATGAACAAAAAAGAAGCCCTCATCTGTCATATACATTCAATTATCTTGCAACTGATAAAATTAGAAAATAAACTATTTTTTAAGTGATCCTTTTCCCATGACCTTAAATTGATATATTTCTGATTCAAGCGGCAAAATGTATCGATCTTTTTGTTTTCTGGTTTCTTCTGTTTTCTTTGTTTCCTAGAAGGTCCAAATTGATAGTTTGATACACATGGAGTCTCCTTAATTTCATGTTACCAAGCTTCTTTGTTTTTATTTTTTCTTTAATCTATGAAAGGCGTTGTTGACTTATGTATGATAAGTAGAACTATTGGATGATTATGAAACTTAAGATTTGTCCTAAAGAAGTTGATTTTGTAGTCTTTGTAGCTATTTCAAAAGTTCAGCACTATGTTTAAGCAATAGTTTTTTTCAATGCAGATGTGTATATTTTGCTTCCCAACTTCCTCAGTTATTCCACTCCATGACCATCCAGGGATGACTGTTTTGAGCAAACTTCTCTATGGCTCCTTGCATGTGAAAGCTTATGATTGGGTTGAGCCTAAATGCATTAAGAGAAGCAAAGGAACTGAAGGTCTTAATCTGAACTCATTCCAAACTTCCGATGTAAGAGTTTTTAAAGACGTCCCAAACTGAAATCAAATGCCGAGATTCTAATACTTGGTTTAAACACTATTTCTCCTAGAATTCTACTCTCTGGTGTTAAAACATTATATTTTCTGGTAGAAAGATTCATACTGCATAAAATGAATAGTAATTTTTGACATTATTACAGTACTGTAGTCTCTATTGGATAGCTGCTTGCTTTCATCAATCTTAAACTTCTGATTCACTTATGGCCTTTGACCAACAAGAAACTAGATAACCATGGCACCTATTGTAATACTTTTATCATCTAACATGTTCAGATTTAGCTTTGATATGTGAATGGATTCATCTTGCCCGTCACACATCTTGGTGCAATTACTGAGCATGCAGACGAACTCTTCTAGCATTGATAATGACAACGGAAACTAACTATACCATTGATAACTATAACTGTCACTGCAAATGCTACCCCACCTCTGTTAGCATTTGCAGTGATTGTAGTAGACTCAAAATTCTGAAAAAATATTAGCTTTTCAGAAATTGTATCGGACTATAATGTGGAGTCACTGTTGATATAAGTTCCTAACAATGTGGGGTTGCTTTTGATATAACTTCCTAACAGAATTTAATGATTCTTTTACAAGCATATTCCATAGCTTATCTGTTTTATTCTCCACTATCTACCTATGAGTAGTAGTGCAAGTTTTAATGGAATTCTTGCCTTATTTAACAGTTAGACTGGCAAAGTTGGCTGTTGATAAAGTTCTAACAGCACCATGTGATACTTCGATTTTGTTTCCAAATACCGGAGGGAATCTGCATTGTTTCACTGCAATTACTCCTTGTGCTGTTCTTGACATTCTAGCGCCTCCTTACTCGGAGAATGCTGGCAGGAAATGTACCTACTACCACGACTACCCTTATACAAGCTTCTGTAAGCCATTTGTTTTGCCCTTTCTAGTTTCAATTTTTTCCCCATGACAAACTCTCTGTTTTGTGATTCTGCATGATACCTGACCATATAGAGTAAATATTATTTAAATGGTTTTTACATGAATTGTCACCGTTAACAATGAGTTGCTTGTCTATACTATGATGCAGCGACAGGAATTGATGATGAGATAGATAATGGAAAAGAAGAG
This sequence comes from Aralia elata, assembly GCA_034770075.1. Taxonomy (NCBI): domain Eukaryota; kingdom Viridiplantae; phylum Streptophyta; class Magnoliopsida; order Apiales; family Araliaceae; genus Aralia; species Aralia elata. Next base: position 4,424,414 of record CM068380.1, read on the forward strand.
GAGTATGCATGGCTTGCAGAGATAGAAACACCAGCCGATCTCTACATGCGCAATGGAAGATATACAGGTCCAGCTATTCGTATTTAGGCATCATTGTTTATGATTGGTAATTAAACCTTGTTTTCACTGGATTTGAACTCGATTTGAGCTTTGAGAAGCTTGGAATATTTGTTTGTCACACTTGACTGCACTACCCTGATAATGGACGAAGGCAGGACAATGATCATGTTGTTTGCTGCTCTGAAGAATCTCCATCTTCATCAAAAATACACTTGGAAGCAAAGACTGAAGTCTATGCAACTTCAAATTAGAGTCTATATATCTTGTATGGCCATTTCATGATCTTACTGGCCTATTTGTGCCCAAGGCTTTTTGCTTGAAAGGCTTTTCATAGTGTTGTAAATGTTCTTGTCTGCTTTAATCTGAGCATTTGACATTTACTTGAAATAATAATCTCATTCTTTTACTTGTATAACAAATAGACTTTCTTTTTTCTGGACAAACCTTCATCAACCTAATAGATAAATTTGATTTTCAAAATCAAGGGACAACTGCATTTGAATCATTTCATCATGAAAACATGCGGTTAGACATTGTGCAAAATATCATAATGTAAATAGTATGCATCGTATATTTGTAATTAGAAATCTAGCTAAGAGCCAACTACACAATGGTGTTACGGAATAGATCATAACAAACTATAATTATTGTTTCTGCTCATATTAAACCAAAATCTATTTATTAAATTGCAAAAGAGAAGTTACAACAAGACATCTTAGAGCTGTATGGTATATCACAATCACATTGAAACAGTACAGGACACCTTAAAAAGCACAATTACATTATTCAGTGACAACAAAAGATGCTCTTGGTAGAAGAGTGCTTAACTGTGCTTCCTATTTGACCTCCGATATTGTTTTCAAATCATATTTAGCCGATAGGAACTACAAAATTAAAAAGAAAACAAGAAGAAAAAAGTCCCCATTTTCCTAGACATTTCGGCACAGATTCAGAATTTGCTGCAAGATGTGAATCTGATCTAGTATTTATTAAAACTGAAAAGATGTTAAGCTCTCTTTCTTCTTAAGGTGATCTGAATGCTTCACCTGCGTAGCGAACATTTCCAAGTTCCTCTTCAATACGCAGAAGCTGCAACACAATCAGTAACCAGAAAAATTAGGTTAAGTCACTTGTGATATATATATATATATATATATGATAAGCTTGCTAGCTAATCAAAAGGTCTCCAAACAAATATTTGTTTGTAAAATGCTTTAAAGCCGCGTGTTGCAGAAAAAGCTACAACTCGGCACTAGACTACTAATGAATTTATATCATTCAAGCGCAAGACGGTTATAAATAATTAATTAGCTCTATTGAGTCATTTGTCTAAAACTGACGTTCAGACGAGAGAAAAAGAAATAGTTCGATTTTCTTTTACCTGATTATACTTGGCCAACCGCTCACTTCGACAGGGAGCTCCCGTTTTGATCTAAACAAGACAAATATAAAATGTTTTTGGAAATGTTCAAATAAACAAAAAAAAACATGTAGTAGAGCTCAAGAAAAAACTGTACAAACCTGTCCACTAGCCAGGCCAACAGATAAATCTGCAATGAAGTTATCCTCTGTTTCACCACTACGGTGGCTGACCATCACACCCCATCCAGCAGCTTTGGAATCGAGAGCTGCTTGAATCGATTCAGTTACTGTTCCTATCTGGTTAACCTGCATTTGGTAAATGGGTAAAGATGAGATAAGGTTCAGCATTAACTTCAAACATGTGAACTTGTCGAGAAAAAAACAATTGAAACATGTAAGTTGTCTAACAGAACTTCTAACTCCCAAATTATAACAGTATGTCAATATCTGTAGAAATCAAATAAGTACTATTATATCAATCTCCATATGTCACTCCCCCTTATCATGCATTAGCTCCCAAAGATTATTTACTGATTACGGTTATTTAGAACACCAATGAAGCACCTCAAGTCCTTATCAAACAGAAAGGAATCCATCAATAAGGAAAATTGAGCCAAGAAAAGATGTATGTGTTTCAGTGACATCAACAAAATGTATTCCTTCCGGTTAACTAGAAAGCTCAAATGAATTAAGAACCTACTTTTTCACTTTAATTAATAAAGTGAAAAAGGGATGAAGCACATGAAGCCTACATATATATAACTCAGTTGTAAAAAACCTATCTCATACTTGCCTTCAATAGCAAACCATTGCAAGCCTTCTTCTGAATAGCTTCAGCAATTTTCTTTGGATTTGTGACCAACAAGTCATCACCTACAATTTGGATATCGACTGAAGACTGCAGTGAAGACCATGAGCTCCAATCATCTTGGTCAAAAGGATCTTCAATGGACACGATAGGGAATTCCTTGATAAACTCTTTGTAAAGATCACGGAGACTCTGAGCTGCCAGCACGTGAGCACCATCATTTGGTTGTTTCTTAAAATTGAGATCGTATTTGGCATCTTTTGTCAAGAACTCTGAAGCAGCAACATCCATTCCAATTTTGATCTGCATAGGCTTACAAATACTATATAAGAAACTAGATTGCAATTGCAATTGCAGTGGAGGTGAATGAGTGGTTCATACCTTGCCAGTATAACCAGCCTTTTCAATAGCATCAACAAGCAATAGAAGTCCTTCCCTATTATCTTGAACATTGGGAGCAAACCCCCCTTCATCTCCGACATTGCAGGCATCTTGTCCATATTTTGCCTTGATAATTCCCTTCAGTATGTGATATACTGTTTCAACAAAGTTTAGGACAGTTATTTATCATTCTAATTGAAATCAAAAGTTAATGGCTGCATGTACTGGTTTACATGCTATTCTAAGCAAGGCATAATATGACACGAAATACAAATTTAATTCAAATGCTAGTGTATGAGCATCTTACGAGCATGAAACATCAAAAATTCAAATTTAATTTAAATGCTTCAGCACACATGATGGTCAGGACAATCTGACATTTTCCGTATTTAAAGAACCAACCTCCTCTTCTAGGAATGATATGAAGATATCAATCAGGCAGAAAACATCATAAAGGACATAATAACTGTACTAGTTTGCTAACCTTCACTACCCATGCGGAGTGCCTCGGCAAATGAGCTTGCTCCTACTGGTAGTATCATGAATTCTTGCATAGCCAAATTGTTTCCAGCATGGCTGCCTCCATTTATTACATTGAATGCTGGAACTGGCATCACAAGTTCTTTTGTTCCTGATATTTCCTGAATGTGCTTGTACAGGGGAATTCCCTTTGCTCCTGCACCAGCTCTACATACACTCAGAGACACTCCAAGAATGGCATTAGCCCCGAGTTTTGACTTGTTTGGAGTTCCATCAATCTCCAGCATAATTGCATCAAACTCAGCTTGATTCCTTTACATAGTAATGGAGTAAGTATCAGAATATTTTTATTTTTTTTTCATAAATAAAAGTAAGCATGTGCAGAAATATCAAATGAGAACTGACTGCATATATCCTCAGATTTACACAATGTTTGTAAGTTTTGGTCGGAAAAGAAAATGAGCGAAAAATTTAAATTAGATAAAAAAGAACATTACAGAAAACTTACTAGTTTTCTTTTGTATTGCTTTTGAGAAAATAAAAGTTTTATATTTAGATTACCAGTTTATTAAGTTTACCCTTTTATTAAATCTTGTTGTGATTGTAAATGGAGATTAATATAGGGATTACAAATATTCACCCAAGTAATTAACTTTTCCGTCCAAATCCATTCATTTTTGGCCAGAAAACTTTGACTAAAAACGTGGCCAAATTATATGTCCTTTACTTTTACTTATCTACCTTAAAAACCTCACAAACAAGAGACAAGAAAAGAAAACTTAGGTTTTCCATCCATTTCTTTTCTTTTCTGTCCATTTAAAAACTCAAAAAACACAATGCTAGACAGGATGATCACAGAAGCAAGATAAAATTATGATCTCATCTTCCATACATTTTATCTGTAAAATATATTCCCACCCACTGTGGTTCATATGTACTGATGATCCTCAAATTAAAATTCTCAATAACATTCTAGGACCCATTGGCTAAACTGAAGCAGCTTGACAGCTTACCAACTTCCTGATACATCTCCCTACCAACCCCTCTACACCCTAAAATAAACTGATCCCAACACATCAATTAGTTCACTTCCTATAACTAAAAACTTGCAATTTCATTTCTTTCCCTCAAATTTAAGCATTAATCAAACAAAACCCACAAACATTTATACATCTAAAAAGGGGGAAAATAAAAGAATCTCATTGATACCTGACATCAACACCAATAAGCTTGGGACCCAATATTTCATTAATGTTCTTGACAGCATTAAGAACTCCTTTACCTCCATAAACGCTTTTATCCCCATCTCTCAGCTCCAATGCCTCGTAAATCCCGGTAGAGGCCCCACTCGGGACCGCCGATCGGTAAAGATTGTCGGTGACTAAATCAACCTCCACCGTCGGATTTCCTCTGCTGTCTATGATCTGCCTCGCCTTCACTGATTTCACGGCCGACCCTTTTGTCGCCGCACCAGCTGCCGCCGGAGCAGAGGTGGCGATCGAGCTGCGGACGATCAACGGTCGAGATTTGAGGGTCGGAAAAGATGGAAATTGAAGTTTTGGGGATGTGGGTTTGGTGGAGAAAATGGGTTTAGCTATTGATGGAGGAGCTAAAGCCATTGTTGCGTAAATATATATGTATATAGTCTAGAGAGGGAAAGAGGGGTTTTTAGAGAGGGAGAGAGAATGGAGGGAAATGGGGATTAGGGTTTTGGTATAAGTAGGGAAGGAGGGTTTATGGGAAAATCCGCCAAAGGGGCGAAGAAAGCATAGGAATGTGTATGTCTGTTTTATTTTCAAAGTGGTTGGAGAGAGAGAGGAGCTGGAAGTTAGGTGTGCATGTGTGAGAAACTATGTTGGTATTGTGGGGTCCACAAAATAATTATTTTTCCAAATTTTGTTGTGGGTCCAAGGATATTGAATGTTATGTTAAATTGATTTTGATAAAAAAAAAAAGGAGTTTTTTTTTTTTGAAATACTCTAAATGCTGAAATATATTGAATTTGTAATTTATTAAAATGATTAAGAGATTATAGATAAGTAAGATCATAAGTAAAAATTATGTTGAACAAATAAAAGATAACAAAAAAGAGTTGGTCGTAATAAAATATAGTGAACATTAAAAAAATGTGAAAGACAATTGAACTCTATAATAAATCAATAAAATTAATAAATATGAGCAAAACACTTAAAACAGAGACCTACCCGGAGAGTCTCTCCGAAGAGTAAGAAAGCACTCTGCCCCTCTCCATATAAAATGACGGCTAAGATTTTTTGTATATAGCCATTGATGAATCACAACTAAATAACAGGAAAAGCCTAAATTACTTAATAATTGAGTTAGACTCAATCGCATGTCTTTTGACTCGGTCAATATTTTGAAATAAGATGAGTTAAGAATTTATTTTTATTAAGTGATTTATTAAATAATCGAAAACAGAGAATTTTGAATACTATTCGAAATTCAGAAGAATTTCGTGAAGGTGTTATTGAACAGTTGGAAAAAGCCCGAGCACGCTTACGAAAAGTACCCTTACACGAATAACATTTTAAGTGCGTTTAAACTTTCAAATCTTCTAAATATTGTGTAACAAAGCACGCAGTAGTGAAAGCTAGCTAGACTGTGTAACTCTGTTTTTGATCCAAATCACACCTAAATCACTGTTTTTTTTTTAAATTTCAGTTCCAATAAATCACATAAATTATTTGGGAGTGAAAAAAAAAAAAAAAAAAAATTTGGACCGGACACCAAGCCGGTCCCCAACTCCCGGGCACAGTAGAAATTTTGATTTGATGCGGATATTTTTTATGGAAAAGGAAAATGTCTCTTTTTTTTCTGACTGCATAGAGTTGGGGGGTGGCCAGGGTCAACCAACTTGAGCACATAGAGATGGATTAGTTAAAGTCCTTATAAATACTCCATTTATTTATTAACATAAAACTTTCATATCACACGGCCCAATAAGTTCTTATTGTAGTGCATTGTGTAACTTTTCTTGGATTGAAAATTAACACGAATTGATGTAATCATTTACAGTACCTACAACCTTTATTTTAGTAATATATTTTTATATACATATTTTACAATGACTATTAGATTTATTTAACAAATTCATGTCAATTATCAATCCAAAAAAAATATAAATTTGACTTCAAAAAATTAAAAGCACTTTTATATTTAAGCACGGAGGAAATAATTCTTATGTAAATCAGTAATGTTTTCAAAATTTTAAATTTTAAAGCTTATTTTCAAAAATAAAGAATAAAGAATTTGAAAAGAAAACAAATTTAAAATTCATAAATTCCTCTATATAGAAAGACTCTTGCAAAAATTATTTTATATTTTTGTCTCAATATAAATTGGATTATGTATAGTCACTACAACTGTCATTACCCACACCCCCACGATGCCTAACATAACCGTAGGGCCATTCTCGTCACCCAAAACCGTTCTCCATTAACGTGGCAGTCTCTTTAAACGACACATCATCAGTCATCTCAAACCTTCCCTCAAAAACCCTAATCCCAGCTATCCTAACCCAATGGCATTTCCGTAATTTACAATAAACCCACGGTCAAAAGCACAAACACAATTTAAAACCTTGTACAATAAATCAACCGTTTTTTTTTCCAACCTTATTGATAACAAAAAACAGTTACAACATTTTCACAGCAGAAAAAACAAACGTCCGTCCCTCTCCATTCCCCTCCCCTTTATCAAGATCTTAATTATTAGGGTTTCTCAATTCTTTTCCTTTCATTTCTCTCCCATTTTCTTCATCAGAAAACAAAAATGGTTCGAATAAGTAATACCCTAATCACAATCCTCAACATTTTGACATTAATATGTTCCCTTTTAGCCATTGCCTATTCCATGTGGTTCACCACACACCATGGCACAACATTATGCCAAAAAGTCATCCAAAAACCCCTCCTCTATCTAGGTTTGTCCTTTTTTATCGTCTCGTTGCTCGGAATCATCGGTTCGTGTTGTAGGGTTTCGGTTCTTTTGTACTTGTACTTGATTGTTATGTACGTTTTGATCCTCGGCTTGATCGGATTCACGGTGTTTAGCATAATTGTGACGAATAAGGGCGTCGGGCAAAGGATTTCGGGGAAAGGGTTCAAGGAGTATAGGCTTGGGGATTACTCGAATTGGTTGCAAAAGTATGTGGTGAATGCCAAGAATTGGGAGCATATTCAGAGTTGTTTGGTTGATGCTCATGTTTGTTCTAGTCTTTCGGATGAAAAAAATGTCGAGGATTTTGATAAACATCCGTTATCTGCACTTCAGGTGAATTATAATTTTGGTTATATGTAGTTGTTTTGTTAATTTTTTTGATTATATATATGTTTTGAATGGTAAGATGGTACTCGTTACAATTCAGAAAAAGAGTCATTTGATATGAATTCATTTGATTTCAGTAGATGAAAGTGTAATTATTGTATACTATTTAGAAAGTATCGTTGATTACACAATTTGTTGTCTTCAAAATTTACATGAGTCGTATTAATTTTAAATCTGAGAATTTAGTGTAAATTGACTCTAGAAGGTTAAAATGGGTTATTTTTGTTGAGCGGGTCAGATGTAGTTTTGGAAAGGGATTTTTTATGTTTGTAAATGTTTTATGTAATTGTGTTAGTGATGTTTATATATGGTTTTTTGTAATTACATTTGTGTTTGGTTGGACTGGAAAACAAGGAAAATATGGATTTAAATAGTTTAAATTGAAGATGTGGGAGATTATATGAATTTTAATATATCTATATATGTGGGAGTTTTTTAAAGAAATGACACATTTTGAGTTTCTGCTATATCAAAGTGATAAACTACCCTTAAAACTTACACGAGCAAATGGTGATTGTGTAATCGTTTTCCATTATTAAGGATAATTGGTCACCTTTGACATGTTTAGGTGGGCAGATATCAACACTTTTTATTTAGTATGAATATATATTTAATCGAGGTAATCAACCTAACAACTGCTAAATTTATTGAATTTCTCGCATTTTTCTGCAGTCTGGATGCTGCAAGCCTCCAACATACTGCGGATTCCAGTTCCACAACGCGACATTCTGGACAGTTCCCGAAAAAGGTCCAGCTCAACCGGACAGCGACTGCAAGACTTGGAGCAACAACCAGAGGCAGCTCTGTTTCGACTGCAATTCTTGCAAGGCCGGAGTTTTGAGCAACATAAAGGGACAGTGGAGGCTGTTGGCCCTCATTAACGCCTGTTTCATCGCTATAGTTATCATCATTTACTCGGTTGGTTGCTGTGCTCTAAGGAACAATCATGTCGATAAATTCAAGAGATTGCGAAAAGGAACTGCCTAGAGCCTGCTGGGAATGGTTATGGATATGTAATATTATTAGTTGTTATAGACTAGATGTGTGTTTTTTTAGGGGTGAATCTTAACTTATATATGTTCTTGGTAAATTTGCTAATGTTTATTTACTTTTGAGGTGTTATGGGAATTCTGCTGTGATTTGGATGTTGTTAACTTTGATTGTGTAATACTTACTATGTTGTTATGTTAGTCAATTATATTTTGTGCTTAAATTTATTAGTCCATTTGAAAAATAATATAAAACCAATTTTTGAAATGATATTTAATAATATTGTTACCTACTGTTGAATCAATGGAACTGACAAATTGAATAGAGTATAAAGTCTCACTAAAATTTCAACCGGGTACATCTAAATTAGAATAGAGTATAAACAATGTTCACTAAAACCACCGATTTCATCTTTTCTGCCAATGAATGAGAATTCAGATGCTTAAAATTCAAAATGCTTAACACTCACCTAAAGAACAGATGTGCCCAAAAACCATTCTTAACAACGAGTGTCATGCAAGTTCTTACATGACATGGACTCAACAAAACGCATACTCTTGCGCTATTTTATATCTATAACAATACAGGGCATACCGTCTAACTATCTAAGCGGCGTAAAACCTGGTCTAATTTGGAGGTTTTAAAAGGAGTGAAAAGTGTAGTCGACTGGGCGCAAAAACATTCATTTCAGGAAAGTACAGCCAACAAACATGAAGACGTACACGACCAGTGATGTCAGGAGTTCAAATGTCCAGGTTGGTTGTAATAAAACCGAAGGGATCATAGGTACTACGCAAGAACCACAAATCCAGCCAACCACAAGAGATCCAAATCTGTAACGAAGAAACACATATTTAATCACACTGAAAAAATAGGGAAATAAGGAAGATTAGGAATGAGCATGAGGAGATGGAAATTTCTTTTGCATTTCTTACAAACTCACCCAATAATGGAAGCCCTAGCTACGCTCTTTGTCTTGTCATTGAGGAAGTATATACAAGCTAGCAAAGAGAGTGCCACCTGTATACAAGAAAAATAATTATAGTTATTATGTTATAATATGCTGTTATGTTTTATATGAAATTCATCTCCATGATAAAATCATGAAGAAAATATCATCAAATGCAAACATGAAAGAGAAATAAAGTCTTAGTAGCCCAAAGCAATAAATCTTGTTACTAATTAAATCTTATGCATGTTTACCAGAACCATTTCTCTAACACTCTTCTGTTTGGGGAATAAGAAGGAAAACAATATACCTTTCGACAAAAAAGTTGCGACTTTTATTGCAAGTAGACAAATCTACAAGTCATTCCCCCACCTTGCATCTCTCGCTACGCTTGGACATCTAGATGTTTAACAAGCATGGTGACAATGACCTATCTTGTAAGTCTATCTTTTAACAAGATCTATGTTTCTTTTCTCTTTTCTAGCTAATCATGTTAAAATTTAATTCCTTTGTTTGACCATGGCCAAGAGGAATCTTTCTCCCTCTCTCCCTTCGTGCACACAGTACAAAATTTTGCCTTTTCTTTTAACTGATTCATGATCTTGAATGATTGACATATTACTGAAGCTCTAATTTTATTCAGGCAAATATTCATTAGTGATCTAAATGATAGATCATGGCTATAATCATATAGATGATAAATTGATAATATAGGAGTGGATGATAGGTCTAAATTACATTGCACGCAAATATTGAAGTTTTCTACCTTTGATTATTTTCAGTGTTCACAAATTAGCAAATTTATTGGTAATTTATTTTTTATGATATATAGGAGTGAATGATGAGTCTAAATGAGTGAATACCTTTTTGGTGATCCAAATGATTAGATGTAAAGGATAGATAGGAGCAAAAGATAGATTTTTAAAATGGTACAATCTGAATCAAACTGCTTATTACAAACTTTTCTTACATCAATTATTTTCCATGATCATAACTTTTTGAAGTTTTCTCTTTCTTTTTTTCTTTTTAATGCTTTGAAGTCAGTATTAAAGAAGGATGCGTAAAAACGATCATTCAGGCTTGTCAATTGTTAGCGAATTGGTTCTTCATTCTTATGCTGTCAAAATTAGGTGTAGAACATGGTTGATTAATTGTGGTTAGCACTACAAAACAATTTCAAAGAGTAATATTTTATCCTCAAATTCACAGTCATTTCAAAAACTAAACTGTGGAGGCCAAACAGGATAATATTTTTAATCAAATTAAGTGAATTTCCAGTAAAAGAAACTACTATAAAGAAACTTTTAGACCTAAACAACACTGACAATCAAGAAAGTGCTGTAGAAATGTCTTGAACAGGAGAACCTTTTCTAAACTGAAAATAATGCTTTTCAAAGCGCCATATTTTCCCTAGGTCACGAGGCCCTCATTTTGTAAACTGGCGTGCACAATTTGCGTGTTAAAACAAAAGTAACTTTACCAAAAAAGATGAAAACTGTGGAACAAACCTGGAAAGCCGGTCCACCTTCAGCAGAGTTCATCACACTCCAGCATGCCATAAATCCAAAGAGGAACAATCTTCTAAGAATTATTACAGTAGGAGGAGCTTCCACAAAGCTAAGCAAGTTCTGTACCCAAGGTGGAGACTCGTCTACTGTCTTTTTAAGCCTGCTTTTCAAGTTGATCTTTGTTTTCTTCCTGTTTAAGAAGCTAGCCATCAGAATTTTCTCGAAAGCAGCTTCTATTGATTCTACACTTCTCTCTTGACCAGCATATTGATCCAATAGAAAATTGCGAGAACTCCAAACTTCTTCCTCAGAAGCATCAGTAGTTATACCAAGGCGCTTATAGGGATCCCAAACATTGGCTCGAGGGAACTTCGAAATATTACCTAAAAAAATTGAGAAGTGGAATATTCTGTGAAAAAGAAATTGTGCACTAAAAAATTAAAGAGAATTAAAGCAAACTGCATTGCTAGCACACCTTGTAGGCATATAAAGTGAAAGGACGTGAGTATAAACTAGACCCAACGGCTAACAGGTATTCAGTTCAAATTCGATTCATTAAGAATCCCTATTAGAACTTCTCATTTCATGTCAGGGCAATTGGATGCAGCTCATACAAAAGTTTGAAATTTGTCATGCTACTAAGCAGCGAAAAAATAGGGAACTACACAATCAATGAAACAATATTTAGTAACAAAGCCTAAAATGAATTTGCTATGCCTTCTAATATTGTTTCCTTAGTAATACAGAATACCTAAGACATAAGACTTATTCGGAAACCAACAACTGGGTTCTTTGAATTCTATTATGACATCTAACATCCAAAAAGTCCCTCATGTAAAGTATGCGCATATGGCGCCATGATATCAACAAAACACACATATGCTTAGTATCATTCAGCATCCACTGCTATTAAGACCCAAAGTTACCACTTGGACAAACCAACGCTCACATATGATAACTTTATATGTGAATATAAACACAAATATTAAGTCAGATTATACATAAATCTTTCTATACCATCAGCGCTGTACTATAAATCATAAATACTCAAAGATTAACCATTTAATATAGTTATCATGATTTCAGCTAAGCAATACACTGACTATGTAGAATGCACAAAACATAAACTGAAAGTGAATATTCATTGCATATGCATAACAAAATCAAAATGATAGGTACCTCCAAAAGATGTATCCATTGCACACTTAGGCCTCTCAAATACTACTAATCCACAAGGTGTTGACCTCTTCGAATTCACATTTGAACTGAAATTAACACCCATAAGAAAATAAACGTCATCAATAAAGAACATTAAGAACTTAATTTAACCAAAATCAAATGCAATCCTAAGAAATTAACACCACGAGAGCTAGAATTGAAATCAAATTCATGGGTCTATTGCCAGAAATTTAATAAATATGAAGGTTTTTCAAATTTTCTATACAGAATTTGTATTGCATAAAATTTAAGTAATGTTCTAGAAGTATAATTGTGTAAGAGAGGGGTAAGGAGGGAACTTACAGTTTATGGCCAAGGAAAGGTGAGCAAAGGATAGGGTTCGAAAGTAGAAGCGAAGCCATAATTTTTCAATGATTATTAACCCTAAAAATTTCCCCCTTTTTCCTTTTTATTTTTGTGGGTAATTTTTAGGAAGCCATTGAAGCCCCCTTCTGGTAGCTGAAGAAAGAGACGGAGCTTTTTGTAAAGCTATCGGTTTTGTATACAACACAATGAAAGAGGAAGGATTAGACTTCTGACTATACTGCGCAGGGATGCGCACAGCTCCCCTCTATCCTGTTCCTGCGTAGATTAGTAATTTTAACACGTGTGTCGCACGTGTTCCATGAGAAATTTGTTTACATTTCTTATGATGATTTTAATTATCCCTCCATTATAGCCTTCAAAAACAAAACAAAAAAAATACCCCTCTATTATACATATCTTTCAATTTCCTACATTACACATTTAATAATATAATATTTATTTTTAGTGACAATACTAGCGACATAATTATTTACAACGAATTTTATCGAAATTAATTATGTACAACGAATTTTATTATATTACTGGATGTTGTTAAATGTGTATTAAGAATCATAATCCTAAAAATAGTCTTATCTATACAATTTATAAACTTTAAAGTTATATTTTTGTTTTATTTTTAACTTAAATTAATTAAAAGCTTGGATTAGCACCGATAATAAAATTGTAAACGTAAACTTAAAAGATATTTTATCATTTAATAATATCAAGTATACTTTTTGTTTCTCCTCGGTTGAGCTTTATTACCCTATATTCATTTTATGATCCACGGATTCATAGAATTTAGGGCTGAGCAAGTAACCAAATCGCCTCCGAAACCACACTAAAAACCGCACAAATCGCACCAACGGTTCCGGCGTATGTTGTGGTTTTAGGTGGGATAAAAATCAAATTTATGGTTCGGTTTTGGTTACTGGTCAAAACCGCACGCATAAAACCGAAACCGCACCATGTGTGTGTATGTATGTATGCAGGGGCAGATGGAATTTAAGGGCGGCCTATGCTCACTTTTTTTATATAGGTAAACTCAATGGGGCAGAATTTATAAGTTAGTAAACTCAAGGTGGTAGATTAATAAAAAAGTTGAACTTGGTGGGACAAAAGAAAAACATTCATTCTAATCTAAATATCTAATTCTCTAAACCAAAGTAAAGGTTACTGCAGTGCATATAGAGAGAGAAAGGGTTGGTGATGGTAAAGTTTCATGTAAAATTGTTTTGTAACTAAGTTAACAGTCTATTCTTTATTAATTTCTAATTAAGTTAATAGATATGTTCATGAATTATAAATAATATAATGACAAATTGACAATTAATACAAATTCATGTGTAATTGCACGAAGATATGTTCATGGGTTATAATTTAAATTGTATAAAATTTTGTTGCCTCAATTGGTTTTGTAACCGAAACAGCACCAAATGAAACCGCACCGCACATTTCAAAACCATACCAAACCGCACCATGCGGTTTCATGTGCGGTTTTGGATTTGTGAAACCGCTGCCTAAGTGGTTTCGGGTGTGGTTTGAGCTTCAAACCGCACCATGCTCACTCCTAATAGAATTGAATGAAGAGTGGGCTTACAACGTATAAATATTTGATTTTGGTATAATTGGTACCCGCCATTTTTATTTTTATTTTCATGTTTTAATTTTCTATGAGTTACAAATTAAATAACATCTTGAAAATTATGATTTATGATAAATGGTACTCAAATGACAAGAATACATTATTTGAAATGAATACTGAATAATTGTTCTTTAACAACATAATTTTTTAAATAATAATGGTCAAAAATATTTTATATTGAAAATATGTCAGGTGTATGTTTTAAAATCAGGACAACATATAAACTTGAAACCATTGTAGGCAAATCCAGTAAAATTATGTTGCAAAATTCTTGTTTAAAATCATTATATTTTGATTTTCTTTGTAATTTTATACTCACCCAATATAATACAACAATAAAAACAAGTCTTTCGTGTTAATAATATAAACGTAAATCAAACATTTTTCATTTAAGGCGCTAATCAATCATCAGTCCAGCGTGATTCAAGAAGGGTGTACCAGTGGGTCATTAGATTTGTTTAAGAAAAATCAAGTATACCTATTTTAAAATTCATTTCATTTAAATGATTCTGAGTCTAGTTGACTTATAATCCTGTAAACAACATTTGTAAATGTCCACCAATATACTCCTGATTCAAAATTAAAGTTTCATTTGACTTTAACTATTTCTTCACGTATATGAAAGCTCACCATTAGAGTTTCATTTGACTTTAACTATTTCTTCACGTATACGAAAGCTCACCAAAATAAAAGTGAGAAACACTTGGGAAACCCATTCCAAGTCCCAAATCCAACCAATTAATCCACCCAAAAAAAAGTTCAAAAATCAACCAATTTGGCAAGGAAACTACAAGAAAAGAATACCATTGCTATCATTTAAATCCACCATCTGCTTCTTTCTTTTGGTAATACTTTTTTCTTAAATTTCATCTTCCTTTCTTGTGACTTCTACATATTCATCTTCTTTTTCTTGCTTCTTTCTTCTTTCTTCATCTTCTTTTCAGCTGGCTTCAACATTTCATCTACTTCTTCCTGATGCAACACACCACTGTTAACTCTGATTAGCAACCGGTGCTGTTTTCATCTCCTTGCAACTATAACCAAGTCCGAAACCTAAAACTCAGTTTCATAATCATTTGGACCTAAAGTGAACACTCCAAAATAGTTACAATTATAACACCAATTATACAATATAGAAATCAACTGCACCTCAATTCCAGTAAGAGCGACAATTCGTGCAAATTCATGAGCTCATGAGGTTGTCAAAAGAAATTCATTTAAAGGTTCTTTTCTTCCTCTGTATTTGTAGTTCAGAATTCTTATGCACCATCCTTAAATTTAATGAAACTATTTATTTCATCAGCATAATTGCTATTCTTGTTAATAACAAGTGTAACATATGCCATGTAATGTTATAATTGACACAATCAAGCTTTAAACGGAACTCTAATTTCGTAAATAGTTTTATCTCCTCAACACATCAAATATGTATATAGTATATGTTCATGAGTTTCGAGTCCATGGCTGAGTTATAGGTGCTGGCTTATGATGTCTTGGTTTATCATCACAACCACATACAGCCAGAACTCAAGCATTCCAGAAGTTTATACTTCCCACAATTATTATTCAGAAAGTTTTTTTTTTATGAGACTGACTACTTAATAAAAGAAATGTTATCATGAAATCGAGCTCAGTGAACGTACAACCTCGTAGTCGTTGAATCATAATTTGTAGTCGTTGAATCATAATTGAGATCTTGAATTGGGTCATTGTGTGTATTCAACAACTGTAAGGTTGCAAGCTCACTAAACTCGACCTCATGATAGCATTACTCTTCTATATATAAATCATTAATCTACGGTATTGTTATCTCCCTCCTTGCTAATTCACTTTTTTCCTTTTTCTTTTTTCTTTTTTTTTTGTCTTTTTCCTTTTTTTTTAAAAAAAGTAAGCCACTTATAAATAGAATTGTCAAGGATCAAATCTTAATTGATGACCAATGCGAATCCACTCTTACTGGATTCCACTTTGATGATTGATTAAGATTCGAGGTTCAAATCTGAGTTCAAAATCTAGGATTCGATTATACTACGATCCGCATTCATTATTATTATTTGTTAATTTATATGTTTAACAATTATTTTTAACTCAAAGTAATACCTTACAATTATTTTTTGAATGGAATACTAAATAAAATTACATATCATACTAATTCGAACCAAATACGGACTTTGAATAAATAATCGAATTCAAACTCGATTACAATTGCTTAAAGTCTATTGGATTTGATTGGAACTTGGAGCTCAATTTTTTAATCGGATTAAAATTCAAATATTTGTATTATATTCTGCTTACTAAGACTAACATTCAAATTCAAGTACATACTTTAATGATCTATTAAGATTTGAGGTTTAAATTCAATTATAGGATTTGGTTATAATAGGATCGACCATAGTTTTAGAATGTTCTGATTTTATTTAGATTTGAATCCATTTAATCTTATTTTTTGTTAGTTTATATGTTTAACCCATATTTTTATGTAGTGTAATACCTTAAATTTTTGAAATTACATAACTAAATTTTAAATAATATAATATATAAATATTGATTTGAACCGAATTTGGACTTTGACCATATAATCGAATTCAGACTCGATTACAATTGCTTACAACCCATTGGATTCGATCCAAATTCAGAGTTCAAAGTTGATAATTGGATTTGAATATCCGAACCCAAATTTGACCCTTTGACAACCTACTCAAACACAAAACAAAAGAACAAGAATTGGAAGAGACCAACAGAAAGACTTGTATAGAGTCAAGGGTGATGCATATGTTACAAACACTAACACTAAATAACTTATCCCATTGCCATTGTAATAAGACCATATACTTGGAGAGTGACAATGAACATGAAAATGGGTGAAAACATGTGTGGCTAACCGTGTAGATAAGTTTAATGAACCTCACAACTTAGAGTCTTGGTTGATTTGGGTAAACTGCTGTCGCAAAACCCTTCTCATAACCTTGTTTGTCGCTGTTCTGGGAAGAGATGAGACGGGTATAATATGGGACACCTGAAAAATAGATCATTAGAAAGTAAACATGATTTTGCAGTTGACATGAAATGTGTTATTCAATAGAAGTGGACAATACCTTAAACAATGGGTTTAATTTCTTTTGTAACGCTGAATTCAAAGACACCCTCAACTTGTCTAAATCTGGTGCATGATTTGAATCCTTGAAAACAACAGCAATAACCAACCTCTCAGGCCCACCTCCCTCAGGTGGCACCCCAATTGCTGCTGTCTCATGTACAGCATCGTCGACCGCATTTGTAATGCGCTCAATCTCAACTGAACTTACCTGCAAACAAAATGAAATAGTTAGCATAGTAAGGCACAAGTTCACTCGACCTATTAAAATGCTATTTAAACCTTAGCCACACTTGAGATAACCCTTCTTATTTGAGGCAAAAAAACATAAAAAGAAAATCTGACAAAAGTGTTTTTAGGATGTGTACTTGTCAAGACATATACTGAATTCAAATCTGAAACCACGGTGGTTAAAGCTCCAAGAGTTATCCATGCACGAGGATAAAAATTGAAAAGTTGTTATCTAAAATTATATCAAGATACTAGGAAATTATCACAACACCCTGAACATCATCTTGAGTAGTAAGATTTAAGTCGTAAGAAGTGCTAAAAAAGCTCTTCCAATTAAGCCGAGTCAAAAAATTTATTGGATGAGATGATCTGGTTCCTGTAGCAATAATATGACATGAATGTGCAGTACTATTGCTTTATAAACACATTCAACGAAGAATTACATGTTACAATAGTGATTCAAATGCTTATATGAAGCCGGATATATGTTTTTTAATTGACTTCTGAGTCCAAAATATATGTGCATTGGCACACAAGCTCACATGATGTCTATATGAGAGGTTAATACAGACCTTGATACCCCCAAGATTCATTGTGTCATCTGCACGACCATGTGCATGATAGTATCCTTTAGAAGTACGCTCAAACACATCCCCATGCCTTCTTAGAACCTAGAAGAGGAAAATTACCAAGATAAATTGATTTTTGTTATAAGTCAATTAACAAGATAATTTGATCAAAGTCTGAAAGTGGAGGGACTATTACGTACCTTTCCATTCCAAGTAGGCATTTCTTTGAAGTAGACATTAAAGTGGTTCCCGTTCAGTAGTGTGCTTGATGAGCCAAATATGAAGGGACCAAGGGCCAATTCACCGATCCCCGGAACATGTGGTGGCTATATAGAGGGAATGAAAATTAGTTCCAATGCTTTGGGAAAACATTTACAGAATACAAATTACAAAATAAGTATCATTGACTCCATTGCCATGTTCAAACATAGCACAAGGTTACTGCAATTCAACAAAAGACACCAATATAGTATGTGAAGAGAAATTCGAGTACTGTCCGTAGTCCGTACAACTATCACTACATTAGTTTACCAAGTAAACATGCCGGTTTAATAACAGGGAGTTTATAAGAGTTAAACAGATTACGTCACATATAATTATTGTATGCTGGACATACTTTACCAATTAAAAGAATTCAGGACTGATGGAGGTTATAAACATATGTAAGAGTTTATTACATTTTGAACCATCGACTTACGTACATATTTATCGAGAAATTGAAACCGATGGGAAATTTCACCTTCAGCTATGGTTAGAAGCTTTAGATCTTCTAAGGAAAGATAAATGTCCCGACTCGGTTTTCTATTCTCTACAGAAACCAAGAGGTTCTCCTAGACAGCTGGAAAAGAACTAGTTGGGCAAGACAAGGGACCTTTATAATAGTTTCAGAACCCAGGTATAATAACCCATCAAGACACATAGATAACCTCTATTACTTTCTTCCCGCCTTATTTCTAGATCACACCAATGTTATAGCTAAGGTGTACCGTTATCCTGTGTTTCAAGAACTATCTGCTAATTGGGATTACTAGTTTGCCTTAGGTGATACAGAAACAAACCAATCTAGTTTAGTTAAAACTGAATATACCTCGATATAGTTTTATTGGAGGAAGAAAAGGTTAACAGCCATAGCAGAACTGAATCTATCCCTCAACCTAGCTTTATTGCAGGGAAAAAAAACAGAAGGAAAAAAAAAAAGGTTTAACAGCCATATTAGGCAAAATCAAACACATCAAAGGAATTGAAAGCAAGAAGAAAATGTGTGACAAGCACATGTTCAATTGAACTCCAGTTTGCAATCTGATAAGGCAGCAGCTACTTTACTTTCTTCTGGATACAAGGTTAATGATTCTTACCAAAAGAATTCCATCATTGCCAATAATAAACAGACTACATCCCATAGCAGGTGTGCTAAAAGACGCCAAAGCTTGAGGCTGCAGTAATGAACCAGAAACAAATCCACCGCCAATCTCTGTGCCACCACAATACTCAATGATAGGCTTGTACTTAGCTCTCCCCATTAGCCAAAGATATTCATCTACACTGGATGCCTCGCCGGTGGAGCCAAAGCAACTACCAATGAGCAAAAGTAAATTAGTTTCCAATCTAGGAGAAGACTGAAATACAAGTACAAACATGAGTACAATGTATCAAGTCACATCTTAGTTACAAAAAAAATTATAATATGCTTGTAACTCTACTTTTACAATTATCAAAAGATAGTATGTTATTATAAGCTTCTGCAGTTTAAAGGTCAAGCAATACATAGAAAACATTCACATACCGAATGGCTGACCAATCATAGGTATCTGTAGAATTAGTAGCTTTCCATGTCCTCACAATACTCGGAATCACACCAAGCATTGTTACTTCAGCATCCTAGACAAAGTTGTAGATTCGCAAAACATTAAAAGATAAAACAAAAAAAAGGCTAAAGTAGGATAATATACTGTAACATGTGTTTCATCCCCAGTCTTTTATGGCCCTATAAAATCATCAGAGTTTTAGACTTCATCTAGAATAATTTTCACGTCATTCTCACACTTCAAATGGTAAGGTTCAAAGTCCATTGCTTCACTCTCCATCTAAGAAAACAGCTAAAATTAAATACACGAGTAGGAACACAGGGAAAGGTGAAATTGCATGGAGATTTTTTATTTTTGATTAATGACTAAGATTGCAGAACTTCGTAATTCGTGAAGCTAGGTGCAGTTTTTTCTGCAGACATAACCACTGAACAATGACTTTAGGGCATCAATTAACAAGTAGCACATGTAGCATGTTACTCTAGTTACCTAGTATTCACTATCGTTGCCTCATGTCTTCTGCAGGTGACTATGCATCAGTTAATTTTCAAACCTAAGTTATTCTGCAGTGACCTCATTTCTCAAGCTTTATGCACTTCACTTTCATAAGTTGTAACAACGTGCAGAAAAGTACAAAAATATAGGTATTATCAACTCAAATATACACATAGTTTCCAAAAGGTAACCTCTCTGTACTTAAAATGCAGTCGGTTATCCTGCCACATGAGCTCATACACAGAAACGCACTTAATTTCTCATATTTGCTACTGCTTAAGAAATTATCGTACTTAATAAAAATTGCCCTTGTTCTGTATGAGGGCAAACCGTGTCAGCAACCAATGCAAAAAATTGAAGGAAGACTAATAAGATTGAAAAAATGAAGCGGATCAGAATTCAGCAGTCCCATGTTTAAGACTCTAGTTTACACATCTCTACTAAATGTTCTTATCATAACTATAAATGGAAATCTATTAAACTTACAATAAATGGGTACTCCCTCCGTCCCAAATTAATTGCTTTTTTAGGACTTTTTTAAATCAAATTGACAATTTTTAAAATTAATAATTAAGCATATATAAATATATTTCTAAAATTATAAAAATTGAAATTAGTAATAAATTGTATATACTTTCTTTTGGTTATAATCTCTTCACCTATATTTTAACAAAAATAATAAAAAGATTAGTTCTAAAAAAAGTCAATTTGACTTAAAATGGTCAAAATTGAGCAATTAATTTGGGACGGAGGGAGTATTAACCAAGGTGGGATGCTATGAGGTTAAAAACAATAACACCAATTAGTTAACCAGATGAAATAAATGTGATCAACATATGGCAAAAGAGTTTCTACCTGAACAAACTTAGCAAAGCCAGAACCGAGGGGAGCTCCATTAAATAATGCTATTGAAGCCCCATTCAACAGTGGAGCATAAACTAGCCAAGGACCCATCATCCATCCAAGATTAGTTGGCCAAGCAACAACGTCACTTTTGCGGATATCCATGTGGCACCAACCATCTGCAGCAGCTTTAAAAGGAGTAGCAAGGGTCCAAGGAATTGCCTTTGGCTCCCCTAGAACACAAAGTAAATTCAGTTTATCGTGTTAGTCGGTGTCGTCAAATGATTTAACCTTTCATGACCGCATTATCCATTTCTCACATTAACAAGCTGTTGGGTTGATTCATTTTTATTATTAATGTTCTTTAATCAAATCAGCAATGGAATTATCACTTTATAAATAAATATAAAAGATCCATCACTGACTTTGTTCTCTATTTAATCAACAAGGAAACAGAAGTATTTACATATGTTACAGAATAAGGCTCCACTTAAAAAAATAGTATTATGTACATTCAGAATGAAATACGACTATAAGACCTACTTTATGGGATTTCCAGCAACAGCGCAGGTTCTTGTAATCTTACCCCCCCCCCCTAAAAACCCCACACCCACCCACCCACCCACCTGAAAAGGATGAATTTTTCTTTTAATTGGTATCTGGTGGTCCAAAATTTGTTTATTGTCTATTTCAGAGCAATTCTGAAAGATCTAATTTGAGAATCAAGTGCACACGGGCATGCAAGAAAGTGAGGTATCGTGTGAATTTGTTCATTCACTTTTGCTACACAGTAGGAAAAGAAAACCTCCGTATTCCTCGGTTATGCAGTATATTTATAGCTCAACAAAATAAATTAGCTCATAGCAATATAGAGTATTACTGAACTTCAGAAGATTATTAGTTTCCAAAATGATTAATTAGCTGACTGCTTCATGCATCTCAATTAATTAATCTGCATGTCAGATATCTTACAACATTTAGCTAGTGCCGCAAAAGAGCCTAGTTTCATTAAACTGTAACAAAATTTTCTACTATTTGCTACCTGTTGTTTATCTTTCCCCGTAGATCATATCTACATCTACGGCACTTTATTTTCTTCAGAAATTAAATTTTCGTCATAAAATTTGCCACAAGCCCAGAACTCTTAGAATATAGAGTGGCATTTTTGGATACCAGCAAAGCTTGTGAAGCATAAAACAATAGTGGATACTGTTTCATAATTATATTAGAGATGCCAAAAACTGATATGGAGATGCAATGCCAATAATCAAGAAAATTAGTAAGAGAAATATTTCTTCGTCTTCACCTACCTGTAGTCCCAGAAGAGAAGAGAATATTAGTGAAAGCTTCAACTGGTCGTTCTACTGCTACAAACTCAACTTCTCTGTATGTTTTGACATAAAATTTACACCATGAGTCTTGAAGCATGCAGAAAAGTTTAAAGGTTTTAAGGTCACTACCTCTAGACAATAATTTAATCAAAGTGATTCAAAATTGAAGTACAACAATTTGATAAGATTTAAATGTGAATACTACCGCACAAGTAATGATAGAAATGAGGCAGAACACCATAATCAAATCAAAGATCCCTATCATTTTTAAATATAATGGAAAGGAAACATGAAACATTGTGTATGAATCATCTTTAATTCATAATTGAGGATTTCTGTACCTTTTGGCATGTTTTTTTAGATAACAATCCGCGTAGCCATCATAGTTACAGTCGCAACAACTTGGAGTGAAGTAGACATTACATAATGATTTCAGAATCTAGAGCCTTGATTATTATTTTGATTACATATGATATTCAATATTTAATTTTAGGATCAGATAAATTTGGTTTTTGTTCAATTATAAACATGATTTTACCGTACTTTATAAAGTTCATCTTAGTTTTGAAACTACTATGAAGAAAACACTACAAGTTCTATCTTTCCACTCCATTTATGATCAGTCATTTCAAAGAATGATCTATAATTATAAAATCCCTCAAACAAAATAACCATCGTATCATTCTATCTAACACCATATTATAAAATCAAAGTTTGTCTTGATCTACAATAAATAAAACTAATAATATGAAAATGAAAAAAGAAAAGGGGAAGACCAAACGAGAAAGATAATTTAGACTCAAATCTAGATTGTGCATCTTGAGAAAAAGTAGTGGCATAAAAATATATACAAAGAATTTTATCGGTGCAAAAGCAAAACAATTTTGTAACAATGTTTTTAAGGACCTTTACAGCACTATAATGATCATAAAGGTCAAATACACTTCGTTAAGGTACCGTAATAGGCTAATAGCCATGTAATAACAACAATTATTCATAATTGATCATGAATATAAGTTGTTGTATGATTGTATCAGTTCAATACATAAAGTACTCTCATTCTATTCCCATAGATAAAAGTAGTATTGAAAAGGAAGAAAAGTATAGCAAGGGTAAAAAAATTATCAGTTTTAAGCTCTCTTGTTTTATAACTAATAATATATTCGAAAAAAAGAGGCACCAAGGAGGAGAACTTCAAAAATTATCAGTTTTAAGCATGTTAAGAACTACCAACTGTACAAAAGCCTTAATTTATTT
This sequence comes from Aralia elata, assembly GCA_034770075.1. Classification (NCBI taxonomy): domain Eukaryota; kingdom Viridiplantae; phylum Streptophyta; class Magnoliopsida; order Apiales; family Araliaceae; genus Aralia; species Aralia elata. The sequence continues at coordinate 4,448,093 of CM068380.1, forward strand.
TAACCTTCCAATTGTAGGAGTCAAGAAAAGAAATCTGGTTATTAATCATGTAAGGGAAAAAGAAGAAGAACTGGTGCCAGTACCTGTATTTCATCACATAAGAGAGACAACCCATAATATTATAAAGTCAGTCTACAGGTATGACTAATCGCTCAAGTAAACCTAAAACCAAAATTTTCTTCTTCATCCTTCCTGATCGGCTTGGAGATACAAAGAGTTATTTCAACTTAGATAGACAGTTAGACCAAGAGTTGCGGACATCCTCCTCCAAAACTCAGAAATTCAACAAGCTGATAATTTTGAATGATCTCGCAAGTCTAAGTTTTGTCCCACAAAAATTCCCTTCTTTATGTATTAGGCTAAGAACTCATATTTGAACTTTTTTGTCGTGTCTCAAATAAATCAATAGATAATAAATCATATCAAAAACCAAAGTCACAATTAATATTTCATATGGTTTTAGATTAGTATTCAGTTGGCCACATCTCATACTGGAACGATGAAAACCAAATTACATCTCAAGCTTAAATTAATTAGAAACCCATTTTAACTGGAAAGTTTTCTGAATCAACCAAGTGAAATTCATACTAAATGATCTCAAGTATGTCCTTTCTTTATAAGATGTGCAGATTCTACAACAACTCCAGACTTGCTACACAGTATTGCAGATATATCCAGTATTTCTACCATTATTAAGTAAACAAATATCCAGATTAAAGCCAGTCCAATCGCATGTCATTTGAGTGAAACTTTCCACAATTTCTAATATGAAAAGAATATTGGCCATGTGTTGCCAGACGATCATATCTGTATGACAGAATACAACAAGCAAACAAAGAACAAGCTACACAGAAGTCAGAAAATCCATTTTCAAGAAATCACATGAAAAACTAACATTCAGAAAAAGTGCATACTTAAAATCGTTAACTCGTTCCAGAAACTCATGCCAAGAGATGTCACCCTCACGCAATTTTGTGCTAAAGCTGGAGTCTTTTGTTGGAATAACAATTGCTATTGGTGATTGAGCATCAATAACTCTACTGCAAATTTGAACCTATATGTGAGATATATTGTCATAATAATAGAAATAAAGGTAAAGAATAATAATCAGATAGAAATGAGAATGCCACCTGTACAAGGGAAGTCTTCTATCACCACGAATAATAAAATCCTGAGGACAATATAAAAAGGATAAACTCAAATTACAGATAGAATTACAGGTCTCTAATGGGGAAAGAAAATTTGAGCTTGAGATCAAGTTCAAAGCCTTTGAGGAAACGAAAACAGTGTTTAGGCTTATGATCTAGAAGAGATAAACACCCAAATGTAAGCATGAATCACTTCTTTTATAGTTAGCAGCATCTTGGGGCTCCAATTAAAATCTCAAATATACTCATTTATAAGCCGTCATACTCCATCTCAGAGTCATCATCTGATATTCTGGTACTAAATCAACTTAACAAGACCAAATGTTTTGAAGCAAGGTTATAATAGCACAGTCTATCTCAAAGAAGAACAAGCATTTTTCCAAGTGATAATCAATTCTGTGAAAGACATAGTACTTCCTTTGTTAATATATCATTCAAATCTGAAAATGATAAGGATTCACTCCATATATTAAACAGACAAAAGGACCTACAAATGTATAATATAGCCTAACATTCTCCCTCACATACGACCCAACCTCACATATGGACAGCAAACTAAGGTCAAGGAGTAAACCCAAAAAAAAATGCAAAACTTAAAACATAACTCGAGAATCAATGCAAGAGGAAAGACTAGAGCTCTAAGAAGCAAGGATTCTTCTGTAGGTTGGTGAATCCTAGTAAATCCCCTAATCGATATTCGTGGATTCTTCTTGGGGATTACTCTGTATATGCTTAATGATAAAAATTAAAAATATTACTAATACTATATACTCTGCTAACTACAGTAGAACATCTATAAATTAATACTGTTGGGACTGGAAAATTTTATTAATTTAGAGAGTTATTATTTAATCGATAAATTAATAATTTATTAATTTAACGAGTGTTTTTCTATTCGGTGAACATAAATTTAATTACATTAAAATTATTGCATTTTATTGATGTTTATATCATACTTTTTTTTGATGCAATGTATCATAATTATTAAATTAATGTAATAATAGAATTCATTGCAAGTGATATTAATTATTTTTAATAATTAAATAATGTTCATTGTATCCACTTTTCAAATTACATTCACATTTTATTTCAAAAAAAATTATATTCACATTAAGTTTAATTAATTTGTATATATAAGTTCATTGTACTAGAATTTAATACATTCCATGTATGATGATAAAGAGAACTACTCTATAAACAGCAACACCTGAACTTTTGGACGCAATGAGAAAAATTAAGGATGAAATTCAATTAGATTTGAATTTCAAGACAAAACAAACGAGAATAGCTTCATATTTTACAAGATTACCCTAGATATATTTGTAATTTAAAAGAATTATTAATTTATGATTTTGATGGGACCATATATTTATATAAGGGTCTTTTTAAAAATTATTATTTTATTATTTTATTGAAATTATTAATTTATCCTATTAGCCCAAGTCGGGACTGGGATATTTTAGAGAGATTATTAATTTATCGAGTATTAATTTATAGAGGTTCTACTGTAATATAATATTTTATATATTTATACTATCTACGAAATTAGTATAAGAATTAATTAGTATATATTTCTTAAATTCCTAAATAGTAACAATAATATACATTTTTGTGTTTCTTGAATTATCTTTACATTTTTATCATGAATTAATATTTGTTAGTTTTGAAATTTTAATGTATGTACGAATATATAGTTATAAAAAAATCTATTTTAATATATAAATATGTGGCAAATCCCTGAATTTCATTTTTTGAGATGTGCCAAACCATCAAATCCTCATATGGAGAACCAGAATTAACCCAACTCCTTGCTTCTTAGCTAGAGCCTTAGATAGTGTTGGAAGAAAGTTCTCATCTGATTTGGGCAGGTTAAACCATTATAAGTAAGGAGCCCTATTAGTGTGAGATATTGCCCAAAAATAAGAATAAGTCTTCAGAGAAAACTTCCAGACAGTTTCAATTCTCTTGCTTTCAAAATCACATAGACTATTCATGTAAACACTAGAAATATAAGTTTTCTCCCATACTTTGGACAAAGAATAAGAAGACTAACCTGAGTGAAAATCGCTTTTGCTTTTGATAAAGTCAGCCTCGTTGATATCTCACTTGAAGCAAAACTATCAGCAATTGACACAACTACATAGCCTGCCAGAACAATAGCCAGGTAGATCACCACAGAATTAACATCCATAGGCATATCAATTGCAATTGCAGATCCTTTCTCCAACCCAAGTGTTTCAAGCGCATGTGCAACTAGCCTACAAATGAAATTTCAACAGAATTTCACTCAAGTGCTTTGAGTTGCACCATAAGTTGAGGGTTAAGACTATGACTAGCAAAATAGAAACTTAATATTTGTTCGAAAAGATTCATTATACTCTATGCAGCTTGGAGTCCCATAACAGACTGTTTCACAAAGTGAATGCATCAAAAGCGAGGACCATGTCAAACAACACTCTACAGTTAGTGGTCTGGAACCAACCATACTATGATTTCATATCAAAATTGACTTTAATGAATTTGAACTTTCATGGTGAGAATACAGCTAAGAGATGCAAAGTAGCATACCAAGCCTCTGAGCGCAATTCCTTACGAGTCAGCTTGTTAACAGGCATTTCATCATTTCCTTCATCACGCCATATAACCATTACATCGTCCAAAGTTCTCTTACTATTTAAACTCAGGCAATTCTTTGCAGGATTAACATATGCTCCAGGAAGCCATTGACCTCCTGGGTGACACAACTGGCTTTCAGGAAAAGGATCCTCCCGTAGAATACACTGAGGAGGCACCGAGAATGATACACTCATTTCATCCAAGATAGTTTTCCAATAAACCTGCAAACACCAGGATGTACATCAAGCAGGGGAAATCTTTTTGAAAGTTTAGTTAGTAAAGCATTCCCAAAATTGGTGATTTTACCTCTGGGTTTGAGACCGAGAATTCCTGGAAATCAGAGAAGCTTGATATGGGATCTTTATATCTTGATCCTAAAAACTCCTCTCCACGTCTCTCTAGCAGTTGCCCAACATTTGTAAAGACTGCATTTTTCCTAACAAAAAATGCTATATTAACATGTTGAAATTACTAATACCAACATATATATTGCAAATACTAGCCTAATAGAGTACTCAATCAAGTCCTTGCATTACCGTCTATAAAATTCCGTTAAAACTCGTTGAGTTAATAAACCCAACAAAAATCATAATACACAAACTTCAATAATTTGCTCCACTATTCTAATTCTGTTATCCATATCAGTACCATGTTCAGGAGTAATAATAAATGAACTACACAATTAGCCATTTGTCCTCCACTACTAGTGTCAAATTATGAAGAGCCCAAATTCTGGCGCTACCCAGTATTTTTAGTTCATAGATGTTCCTACCTATTTCCTTTTTATGCGCTTTTTTAGAGAAATATTTTTGTTCTTTTTTATTTATAGCTTGTAGATTTTAAGGAAGCATTAATTACTTATTTTCCCATATAATTCCTAATAATTAAAACTAATTTAATTCTCTCTCATCTTTCCAACTAATTTTAAATGGGTAATACTGAAATTTTAAACCCCATTTGCGTTGAGGTGTCGCGTGATAGTAAAGTCCCACATCGGAACATAAGGAAAAAAAGTGAGGACATATATGCTCTAATGGACCATAGTTTTGGGATATGATTTCAGATGAGCATATATGGGCCGGATATTCCCAACAACTGGTATCAAGAGCTATGTTGATTGGACCCGAAGTAGAGGGAATTAATTCGAGTAATATGATGGCGACGAATTTAGGTAAATTTGAGTTTCTAATATTCGATGGAAAAACAAATTTCACAATGTGAGTCGCTAACAAACAGAGTGTGCTTGAAGATGGAATTGTACTATTTGAAGATGGATGAAGGGATGAATATCCATGATGGCTTAGATGCTTTTAACATGCTAATGCCTCAATTGTTGAATACGGATGATGAGGAGAAGTCATTGCTCTTATTGTCATCTTTGCCCGAGTCTTACAAGTCATTGGTGCAAAAACTAATGGTGAGAAAATCAACTTTGATTTTAGACGAGGTATTTACTGTTTTGCGGGAAAGTCAAAAGTTGATGGGAGAAGAGAGCAATAACATTGGTGAGCAAGCTCTAACTATGGAGGGTTCTAATCTAGGGAGGAGTCAATGGATAGATAATAGTAGGGGAAGATCAAGATTCAGGTCAAGAGATTACAGTGATAGAAAGTGTTACTATTGTGGAGAGAAGGGTCACATCCAATACCAATGTAGAATATTAAGAGATAACATGAAGAGTTTAAGGAAGTATCAAGAAAAATTGAAGAAGAAAGAAAAAGTTGAAGACGTTAATTTGCTTAGTGAAGCGGAAGAAGTTGTTATTTTAACGATTAAAAGTGATTATAATGAAGATGGATGGGTATTGGATTTTGCGGCTTCTATGCATATATGCTAGAAGATAGATTGCTTTGAAGGTTTGAAAGAAGATAGAGAATTTGGCTATATTAATGCGGTTAATAAATAGAGAGTGAAGAGTGTGGGCTCGTCAGTTAAGGAGACGTGATGGGCTAGACTCATAAGTTATAGATATTGGATGAATTATGTACTCTTTGAGCAAGTGGTGGACTCTTCTTGGGGAGCCTTTTGGTGGATCAAACGAGAGATATTGAGAGATAAGTTCGCCAGATAGGGAGACTTGACAAGCTTGAAAGAGGCTTTCGGTGGATCAAACAAGAGATAATGAAGAGAGTGGTTCGTCACCTAAAAGAAGTGATGGGTTAATGCTTAAAAGAGTATGGTTAAAGTTAAAGGGGGAGCTTGGTGTCCATGTGAACGGAGAGATCACGCGTTCAGAGGGAGATTATTGAGGTATCGCGTGATAGTAAAGTCCCAGATCGGAACATAAGGTGAAAAAGTGAGGACATATATGCTCTAATGGATCATAGACTTGTTAACCTTTTGGGTCAATATGTAATTTCAGATGAGCATATATATTCCCAACAATTTAATTGATCAAAAAAAGCATTAATTACATTTCTTAATACATATGCTTGCTCCTAAAAAGTCAATCAAAAAGTAAATACTATTTACAAAACTTACACTCCCAAGTGCTCATTTCATAGATATACGCACACAAACACATACACGTACCCATAATTCTTGTGAACAATTCAAACTTTTTCATTTTTAATTTACTTTTCCCAACTTAATATTCTTCTTCATTTCACAATCCTTTTAAATTATTTAAATCCAGTTAAGATTGTCAAATTGATAAACAAAACTATAAGATTTTAAACTTCTTTTTCCTTCTAAAAACTATCACTTTATAAATTTCCGTTTAATAACTGATACAGAAAGCAAGAAAGTATAGGGAACATATAGTAGGCATACGGGTCTGGTATCCAAGCGGGTGGGTCGGGTCCGAAGTTTTTGTAGCAGCCATAGTACATCATCTGATGGAGCGAGAAGGGAAGTTCCGGTGACAGGATGCCTTTGGAGATGCTTTGCCATGCCTCCGGAGTTGCAGCCCCGTAAATTTGAACGATTTTGGTGAGTATTTCGTAAATTTGGTCCGCAACTTCAGAGGGTACTCCAATGGCTGCTATATCTGATGAGGTAATACAATCGAGGCCTTTGTACGCCATTTTTATGGGTATAATTGATTATTCAGCTATTTGATGATTATTTACATATATAGATATATACATATATATAGTTATATAGAGAGAGAAAGAGGCAAAAATGGAGAAATGGAAATGGATAGAAGGTTGTTGACTGGAGAAATTTTGCTGGCAGTCATGAATGATTACCTTTATCTTTTTACCGGAAAATGGGAATCTCAAAAAAAAATTAATATTTTATAATTTTAAATTATAAGATGATTATTGAATTTTTGAAAATTAATTTGAGACATTATTTCACTCATTAAAAATTATGAAAAAATAAAATTTATATTAAATAATACATTTGAGATAGTTTATAATATTCATCATTTTATTAATTAGATTTAAAAAAAATTATGATATTTTTGAGTTTAAAAATATTTTAACATAATTTTAAAAAGTCAATAATAATATTATAGTATAAAACGGTATCTTTGTTTGAGGAATTAATTAAAAAAACATGGGACTGAATTATTAGTCCCATGTAAAATAGTATTATGTTTGTTTTGTTATCTTTAGACCGGACTGATAGTCTCGTTTATAAAATGGTACTCCATATGGCCATATGAGTGACTAATTAGAGGGAGGGGAGGGGTTGCTATTTAAAGTTTAAAGGCAAAATAATAATTTATTTAAAATAATTTTTACCATAATTTAGTGTAAACTTATTTTTGTCTTGCAAATTTATGATTCTTTAATTATGTGTAACAAAGAATTATGTTGAAAAGTGTAATTAGGAAGAGTTTCTTTTTTGATACTAATAAAATTAAAGAGATTCCATTAAGAGAGAAGAACAATTAGGGGTACAAAAAAATTGACACTAAAAAATACATTTAATTATCCATTCTTCTTTTTTTATTTATACAACAAATTATTATTATTATTATTATTATTATTATGTTGTTGTTGTTGTTGTTGTAGTTGTAGTTGATGCATAGAAAGAATATTTAGTTGGTATTTGACATTTGAAACATTAATTTTATCTAATGTTAATTAAGTTATTCAATAATTTATTTTACATTAATAAGATTATTCAATATTTTATATAGTTACTTAAATGTTATTTAAATTATCAATGTGTTGGAGTTAGTAGTAATGATTTCGTCTGGAGTGGAGAAGAAGATGTTTTTTTGTGGGTATATTTGAATTTGTTTGATCAGGGCATTTGAGTCTTTTTAACAAATAGTCTTCCATATTTTATTTTTTAAATGAGATTATTTGATTAAAACAAGCATTGGATTAGACTATCTAGTCCAGTCTGGAGCAATAATCCATAGCAAAACAAACAACTAGTAAAATAGTCCCATTTAATCTAATCCGCAGAAATAGTCCAATCCAAAAAAAAGTCCAAAGGTCTAATAGTCTCTTATAATTCAGTCGTGCAAACAAACATACCCACGTACTTACATGTTCACAGGGCCAGTCCAAAAACTTTTTGGAGGCCTCAAACCCTTTTTTTGGGTTCTTTACAGAAATATACAACAATTAGTTAAAAATTACAAGATTAGTGCACAAATAAAATAATTACAAAAAGAGTGCAATAAGGACAAATTAATTACAAAAAGAGGGCAACAAATTCAAACCATTCAATTTCACATTAATAAGGAAACCTAAAATTAAGGACAAATAACCGCTATAACTAATAATTTAAATTCAAATCTTTGAGATCTAACAACAAAAACAAATCTATAATTCAAAATTCAAATCAAAAGGAACGAAAAACAAAAAAATTATCTTATCTATCATAATCTTCATCTTCCTCATCATCTTCCTCCGTCGCCTCCTCACCCTCTTCATCACCGCCGCGAATCTCTGCCGCCTCCCCTTCATCATTCTCTTCATCATCATCCTCCGCTGCTAATCTGCACGAAAAAATTAGTTATTACACATTCACGAATTGGTTACCTCCATACTAGTTTTTGGTTACCACTATACTAGTGTTTTGTTACCTATAGTTACTGCACGAAAAAACTAGTTACTACACATTCAGGAATTGGTTACCTCCATACTAGTGTTTGGTTACCTAGATTTACTGCACAAAAAAACTAGTTACTACACATTTAGAAATTGGTTACCTCCATACTAGTGTTTGGTTACCTCCATACTACTGTTTGGTTACCTAGATTTACTGCACAAAAAAACTAGTTACTACACATTTAGAAATTGGTTACCTCCATACTAGTGTTTGGTTACCTCCATACTACTGTTTGGTTACCTAGATTTACTGCAGCAACAAATCGCCATAATAGTGTTTGATTACCTCCATACTATTATTTGGTTACCACCATACTAGTGTTTGGTTACTTGGAGAAATCGAAAAATCCAACCATGAACGTGAATACTCCATTGACGCCACCATGAAGGCGAAAAACTTCATTGACGTCACCATGAGCTTATCGGCGATGGGAGGAGGGAGGCGGGGGAGGGAGGAGGCGGGGAAGGGAGGAGGGAGGAGGGGGGGAGGATGAGGGAGGCGGGGAAGGGAGGAGGGAGGAAGGAGGCGGGGGAGGGAGGAGGGAGAAAAGAACCCAACTTGAAAAATAAGGGTTTTCAAATGGAAGAGAGAGAAATAACAAATGATTTGGTATCCCTTTAATTATGGTAACAGTTACCATAATTAAAACTAATTAAGATGCACTGATTTTGTAAATTAAATATTGAAGATGCACTAATTTTGAAAATATTTTATGTATGCACTTATGTTGTAATAGTTTTTAAAAATGTATTAGTAAATGTAATTCTCCCCTTTTTTTAACAATTCAATTGGTAGGTCAGACTTGATACAATAATGTGGCTTGTTAAAGCCTTCAGACCGAGCCCAACAAAGGCTAGACCCAAGACAATATATTTACTTACAAAAATTAATCTTGAACTCTCTTCTACTTATAAAACAAAGGTAAAATAAGAGATGTATATTAGACGATGTGGGACTTTGAAACAAAAATACAGTTGAACTAAAAAGCCTCTCATTCTTATAGCTTATTGTTAAACTTATGCTTCTTGTGATGTCGATGTGGGACATTTGAACCAAAAAATACACGTGTAAAATGTTTTTGTTATTGTTTTAAGTCCCACATTGGTTAGATGATAAAAGTTAAAGGATTTTTTTTTTATAAAAGGAATATCAAGTGAAGGTTTGGTTGTTTCTAAGTCCCACATTGGTTATATTAATTTTGAACTCTCTTTTACTTATAAAATCAAGGTAAGACAATAGATGTATATTAGACGATATGGGACTTTGAAACAAAAATACATTTGAACTAAAAGGTCTCTCATTCTTATAGCCAAAAGGCCTCTTAACTTATAGTTTATTGTTAAACTTACGTTTCTTGTGGGACTTTGAACCAAAAGACCTCTCATTCTTATAGCTTATTGTTAAATTTAAGTTTCTTGTGGAACTTTGAAACAAAAATACATTTGAACCAAAAGGTTTCTCATTCTTATAACCAAAAAGCCTCTCATTCTTATAGCTTATTGTTAAACTTAAGTTTCTCGTGGAACTTTGAAACAAAAATACATTTGAACTAAAATGTCTCTCATTCTAATAGCCAAAAGGCCTCCTATTCTTATAGCTTATTGTTAAACTTAAGTTTCTTGTGGGACTTTGAAACAAAATTACATTTGAACCAAAAGGCCTCTCATTCTTATAGCCAAAAAGTTTCTCATTCTTATAGCTTATTGTTAAACTTAAGTTTCTTGTGGTGTCGATATGAGACATTTGAACCAAAAAATACATGTGTAAAATGTCTTTGTTATTGTTATTGTCTCTAAATCCCACATTGGTTAGATGATAAAAATTGAAAGAAGTTTTCTTTATAAAAAGTCTTTAAGTCCCACATTGGTTAGATGATAAAAATTCAAGAAAGTTTTTCTTATAAAATGCCTACTTAGTAGCTCTACATATAGGTTATTAAAATTTTGGGGGCCTTTTTAATTTTGGGGGCCTTAAGCCATTGCTTAATTCGCTTAATGTATGGGCCGGCCCTGCATGTTCATATTATAAAAATAGATAGAAAAAAAATGTTATTTATAAAATTTTCTAATATTTAGATATAAGAAGAACCTCCGTCAAAATATTGAAAATTAATATACTATATAAAAGGGTCGAATTTATTGTTTTTTAACGTTGAGATTTAGGCTTTCGTATCATCAAATTGTTTCAAAGTTCCATTCAAAAAAAGAAAATTTTATTTCAAAGTTTATGAACATTTTATTTGTCAGGTTCGTTTCATTTTTACTATAATATTTCAATTTAACATTAATCATAACAAATTATTTTACTTGAACACGTACATATGTTGAATTATGTACATCTCATTTTCCAAAGAGAAAAATACATTAGAGGGTTTCAGAATATTTGTAAATATTTTTACATTTTGAGCTGTAATTAGCTAGACTTATATTATTATTTTATTTAATTTTTAATTTTTGTTTACAAATCTCGGAAAAAAGTCACAATTTATTGTTTGAATTATAAATAGGATAATACCGGGGTCTCAAATTTTTATCTCAAAAAATATCTCAAATGATGTGTCACCATAATATTGGTTGGGTAGATGTCATGTGATTGACTATGCCATAACTTATCATTAAAATATTCAATACTATGTCATTTGAGACCCATTTGAGACCACTAGTATTACTCTAGATTATAAGAGATAATTATTTTTATATACGCTTATTCTTAGAGTAATATTAGGTGTCTCAAATTTTTAATCTCAAATGAATCTCAAATAATGTGACAACAAATAGTTCAATTAATACTTTTTGCCACAGCCAGTCACAAGAAACCTATCTGATCTATGTGCAGATGACACATCGAAACACTTTTTGAGGCTAAAGTTTTGAAACCCTATATTTCCCTCAACCTTAGTATTTTAGCACCACAGAACTTAATTAGTGATCAAGACATGCCCAATATAAATAAATCAAATATATATCTATCTATTTTATAAAGGGGAAGGGGGTTGTGGCAGTCTCAAGAAAACTATCAAAGTTTTCCTTTTTTTTGCCTCGGAAACATTCTCTAAATTTAATAAAAATATCCATTATATCCTTATATTAATTGTACACGCAACGCCTCTGTCACAGGTACTAGTAATAATAATGGGTCCAAGGGAGGCACCCTCTAGGTTATCTAAGTTATATAATCTAGTTTTATAAAACGATTTTATCTTGATCTTTTAATAAAATCTAACTGTATAAATGAAAATATCATGTAAAAATATGAGAGTGTAACTTTTTATTTAGTTTGAACCTTGAGGTTTTGTAGCACCCATTACTATAATCTTGTAAAATAAGTATTTTTTTAACGACTTAGATTTATTGTTAAAATCGTTAATAGATATCACCAAAACATAAGAAAATTCATATATATGCTCTAATAATTTTGTATATTCTTTATATTTGTACTATTAAATTTATCTTAAAAACCCTAAAAGATGAACGTATCAACTCTATGGAGTAATACTAGTTAGATACCCTCCTAGAGGGTATCTTTATTTCTCAAAAGAATAATATCTAAAATATATTCTATCAAAAGCCAATAAACAAACCTTCAAAACTCGAGTGATCGAGACTGTCAGAAAATTTGTCAACGAACCAGAGGTATGGAATAAAACATTTATATAATATATTAAAGTAATAACGGAGAATTTCTCCTCGCAAAAATAGAGCATTGAGAAATAAATTTTTCCTCCTGCTCAACACAGTTTATCTTAACGTCCACTCTAATTTTTTCTCTCTCAAGGTAAGAAACAAATCCCATTAACATCTCTGATCAAAAGAAGGGACAGCCAGAACTTGTAAATTTTTGACTACATTGCTTGGACAAAAAACATTGGTTTATTTTATTGAAAAAAGTATAAAAAGCAAGTATTGTTTACTAAAAATTACTTTACCTTAAATTTTTTTTGTCGTGTTAGCAAGTTAATTAATTTGCTAGGGTATTGTTTTCTTGAATGTAGTATCTTTTAGTTTTGTATTTTTAGTTTTGTTAATTATTGTTTTCTATAAGTAGGAAATTATTTTTTTTACGGTTTTATTTATTTATTTATTGGCTGGGTTTGCTTTTTTGACAGGGTCTTCATGGGTATTAATATCATCTGTGAATAAGACTGGTGTATCAATAATTCACATCAAACTTATATTTGTTGTGTAATATTTGATTCTCTCCCATAACCATGCATCCAGGTTTTGTACGGTATGTTTTTCTTTAATATTCAATTTTTTTTTACGTATTGATGTAATTAAATGAGTTATTTTTTTTTGGTGAATTATGACTTATTTATGAGAATTGTAGAATACAAATAATTCGTGTTCTTTAATAATTTTAAGTGACTGCAATTTATTTCTAACATGATTAACTTATTGTATATATAGTATATGTTTTCTATGTATTGTTTTGCAATCCAATAGAGTGCTCGAGACAATTATACATGCAAGGCCCAGTTTTACACTGAGTGAAGCATATACAATCTACAAGATCAGTAAGTTTATTGAGTATTGATTAGTAAGAGCATAGGGCATATGGGTGTTGTATACATTAATTGATTTTTTTTATAATTTATTCATCCATATTATGTGATTCCGATAGCTAAAGTATACCCTTATTTACAGATTAATAACGTCTCTAATCCTTTTCCTCTAGGCCCTATTCCTCTAGGCCCTACATGTACATATAGCTCAATTTTGGCTAAAAAGTCGTTGATTATGCTTTTTTTTTGTTGTAGTTTATATTTTTAATTCTCTCTATATTTGATATTTGTATGTTCTACTAAAGTTTATTATTTCTGTTAACGCCAAGATTCAACCACGCGCTTCAATCACTAAAAACGCGTCAACCCTGCACAATAACGAAACCACACTCAGAGTTCCGGACGGTTTTGCCGTCGGGGGATAGCTCAGGCGTGAGAATTAATACAGGCTGTTCAAGGTGTATAATAATGGAGGTTTGTAGCTCTAGTGTTAGAATTTGCATTACCTTTGAAATGAGAGAGAAGCCTTGTATTTATATCTCACCATCCACCTGACACACCTGGGCCCCTCATGACCACATGGTACTCCATCATCATCAGTCACATCGTACCAACCGACTTAGTTCAAACACAAGTCAATCAAGTTAGGATAATACATTCCTTAACTGGATATTGTCCTAGTCATCAATGACCTCCACGTGGGGTCGGGTCCACCAAATCCTCATCTTAACATTTTCTCCTACTCTCTTATTAGAAAAAGGGGTATAATAAGAGAGTACCGATATAAAGTTTAATTGATCCTCCTAAAAACCAAACAGTCCTTGGAGATGCAATGACCGCCTAAAAAAGGTAACCTCTGAAACCCTTTTGGAATTGGGCTTGCCCCACTCTCCCACATGGCCCATAAGGGCTCACCCCAATTAATATAGCCCCGCTCTGAAAATTGCGCGGACTTGAACAGTCGCCCTTATTAAAATTGATTCCCCCCAAAAAAAAAAACAACCGCCATTGTCTCAGATCTGCGCAGCCAAGCCCTTGAAGTTTTTCTCTGCAATTTCTACTTTTTCACCGTGATTTCCAACCCTTGCCAGTAAATCGACTCTGATAACCTTCATTTCCCACCAATCAATGGCGACTACAGACGCTTCGAGCTCCTCCAATCCTTCTAAAACCACCGCCACTGCAGCGGCTGCTGCGATGCCCGTTATTCCCAGTGTTGCCGCGACCACTGAGGCTACGACAGTCGCTACCACGACCGCAATGGCCACTGGCACCAGCTCCAACTCCCAAGATCCCATCAATAGTTCTGATTTTCCTGACAACCCCTTTTCTTCACCATCACCCAAAACCGAAGCCGAACTTGAAACTATGCGAATGTTAGAGGAATATTTGACTGATAAAACCTATATCCATATTAACACCAAATCCTCTATCAGGACCCAAGACCTTGCCGCTATCCGTGAGCAGTACCAGATCCTCATAACCTACGAGATACGCACAACCAATCTATATGAGAAGATGTACCGTCGCCCCGATGGCTAGACCGCCGTCTCCTCACACGCTTTGAAGTATGGGCTTCGATTCCCTCTTCATCCTTTCATCCTAACTTTCCTCAATGTCGTCGGGGTCGGACTCGCCCAACTCGTCCCCAACTCCTTCATTCACCTGGTATGCTTCATAACATTCTGCCATGATTGCAAAGTCGAACCATCCTTGGAATTCTTCTTCGCTATGTTTACTGTGATTCGATCGAGAGAGTCCGGGTTCCGTCAGATTAGTAAACTACCAGTCAAAGGAGCCCAGAAGCGGTCCCTGATGAAAACTCCCACCAGCAACAAGGGATGACACTCACACTGGTTTTACATCCGAGGTCCCGACATCGGTGCAATCTCGGATTGGATCGGCTTCTCAAAGAACACCAACAACATCGAAGGATTCCCAGCCGAACGTTTTGAAGAGTTCAAACGTTTCGTCGGGATGATGCCAGAAGAAGAATGAGACTTTGAACTCCTTGGCAACCAAACGTGGTTATACAACCATGGGTGTAAGTTCCGAACTCTTTATATAGATTTTTTACTATGCGTAAAAATCCCACTTAAAATGTACTAACCCGAACTCTTCATTCTTCAGTGTCGCTTATCAAACCGACCATGCCCGTTGACATCGGCCGCCCACCATCTCTACACAACAAACCCGAGTTTGCCGAACCAGAAGGCGACCTTGATCCAAGACCCTCCATTACAAAGTCGATTGCTGCCGAGCCGATAACAGCCATCCCCATGATCCAAACATCCTGGGAAACTGTCGTCAAGCAAACCAAAAATAAAAACCTTACTTAACTCTACGAACTTAAAACTGAGCACAATATAGTAATAAGCAAGGGTCGATCCCACAGAGAATGATATTTTTTTGAATTTATTCTAATGTTTCTAACAATTTTAACAGTAAATAAAAGGTTGGGGGTTTTGAATTTGTTTAACTAATTAAGAAAAATAAAGTTAAAATAATAAAGATAATCAAATAAATTAAAGTTTCAGTTCTTCAGTTCAGTTTCACCAATTTACAGCAACAGTGTAATTAAGTTATCATTATTTCTCCCTTCCATAAGATTAATAGTCCTAGGCAACAACAAGCTCTACTACCCGAAATTTCTCCTAGATTATCACTTAATGAAACAAGCTCTTCATAAGATTCTAACCATTATACAACCTAGAATAAGCTCTCTAAATTTAATATAACAGCAACATTAAGAACTAAGGAATTAGACTATTCCAAGCAACAAACACATAAGCTCGGTTTGTTTAACCTACCTTCTGATAACCATTGCAATAAACCAAAAGCTTGACCACAATTAGTATTACTAACTGCTACTTGTGATTAGAAACAATATCAATTACGTAATACTATTCCTGAATCTAGCAGATGATATTAATCAGATTAATTTAACTGGCCACATCAAATCAATCAGATAGAATAATATATAAACAGTTAAAACAGATTATCAGAATAAATCTCATATACGAAGGAATCAATAACAAAACTTAATTATACTATTAACTGAAAATAAGGTTCCACATCCCCTTAGAACTGAATAAAAATAAACTAAGCTAACATGCTGATAAACAAATAAAATATGATCTAGGATGATGATCCAAGATGTCCCAAGATCTAACAAGATGTCCTCAACTGATTACAAGTGAAAGGTATTTATAGATGTTTTGAAACCCTAGAAGAATTCTAATCCAATTCTACTTCAGAAGTATTCATTCTGCAGATATGGTAGGCTTCTAAATCCTTGTTAATCTCTGAAATCTAGCTTTAAACAGCTTCCTTATCAAATTAGATTTAGTTTCCAAATCCAAGTCTTCTTCCGTTTCCTTTTCCAATTCTAGCTCAGATTTAGTTTCCATATTTGATCAGATTCCATATCAGACTCTACTTCCCATAATCAAATGTAGTTTCCTTCTATGATTGTAATTACATCTCCAAATCCTGTTAGGAATCTAACTCTAACATCCCAGCAATTCAAATCCTATTCCGAATCGGAAATCTGCATGTCAACCAAAATCGTAGAGTATATTCCGCACCAGCACTTATCGCGATCGTAGAGTAAACCTCAGAATCGTAGAGTAACTAGTTGCCGAGTAAACTTGCCAATCGTAGAGTAAAGAGCATCATCGTAGAGTAACTCTCGTCAGACGTAGAGCAACTTCGCCGCTGGACTGAAAACGTAGAGTGTTGTGAGCCTGGTCGTAGAGTGAATCTCGACAATCGTAGAGTGCAACTAGGAATCGTCGAACAACTCCGCCTAGCCTTCCTGCGATCGTAGAGCTGCCAGACTGCACCCTAACACTACGAACGTAGAGTCTTACCCAGCGATCGTAGAGTACTTCTGCAAAATAACATAAAAATCAACATTAAACTAATATTTTGCAAAATCGCATCAATTCTTCATAAAATCTATAAACACCTTAATTAAGCTCATAAACACAGAAAACATATAATAATACTAAGCACAAAGGAACTAAAAATATAGAATATTTTGCACCTATCAAATTCCCCCACACTTAGTCTTTACATGTCCTCATATAAACAGAAATCAAAAATTTATCTGACTCAGCCCAACTAAACTTTCAAAGGTCTCCAACTAAACATCGTGGAATAATAACACCTATCACAGAAACTTGACCAACACCTCATCAACCAACTCACAATAACAACTATGTCATTCCCCATAAAACATCATCCAAATCAAAATATATCCACATAAATATCCCTCATATGATCAACACAAATACCCAACTCAGTTATATGGAACAATAACTGTGCACACTGACTCAAAACTCAAGACCTGATTATCCTGCAAAAATTCGCAAATATTTCTAACCCACAGAACCTGCAGACATTAACTTTCTTTAGGTGAATGCATTTTATGCTCCATTTCACCTTTCACATTTTTTTCCTTTCAAGTGAGTGCATTTTATATTCCATCTCACTTATTTGCTTCCTAGCGAGTGCGTTTTACGCTCCATCTCGCGCTTGTGTTTATGGGTGAGTGCGTTTTACGCTCCATCTCAAACCCACCACAAGACATCTGCATTTTTTTTCATTCTGCAATTTTCACAATTTCTCAAAAGATTTTTCTTGCACAAGGTTCTGCAAACAAAATAACAGTTTAAATAAGTCTCAAATCTCAAGATCAGTGCACAAAGTATAATCCCACAAATAACTTGGTCAAATAATCATGTATCCCATATTCAAGCATTCATGCAAAACAATCCAGATTCAGAATTAATCCATGGATCCTAACTAAGTCATCATTATGCATTAGTCAATAAAGCATCAAATCAAATTCTAAAAATAAGCATCAATATTCACTCTACGGTTTGAACCTTCAAAAGTTTATCAGAACACTACGATCGTAGAGTCAGAAAAATTTTCAAAGCATCATATCTAACACAATAATCCTAAATAATAATCCTAAACCCCTCCCCCACACTCAAACCTTACATTGTCCCCAATGTAAGACAATCATGCAAAGAAGAAAGTACTACTAACTAGCATGAAACTACAAAATAAAAAGCAAAGGGATAGAAAATCAAATCTGAATCTTGGGTTGCCTCCCAAGCAGCTGCCCTTATTTAATGTCATTGGCTTGACATCATTCCTCTCTCAATCTATGTAATTGGACTTGTGTACTGCAAATGAACCGGTAAGGGTTCAAGCCTTAAAGTAGTAGCAACATCCTACAGATCTTGACTTTGCTCCATACCTTTAGATTGCTCCCAACCCTTGGTAATCGCAGCCTTCAAATTTTCCTTGTTTGTTTGCTAAAAAGATTTCTGCATTACAGGGTCAAAAACATCAATAGCAAAAACATAATGAACAATACCAAGATACCTTATAACCTCATAATCATTGATCTGAATCTCTTCATCATCAAACTCCATAGCCAAGGTATCTTTGCATTTATCAATCAGTGTATCATCCATGTTTTCATTGTAGAAATCTGCCGAAATTATTATTTCATCTTCTTCTGATATGGCTCTCTCCTCTTTGGCATTTTTCTTAGTATTATTAAACTCTTGTCCCCTTCTCTCCAGTTCTGCCAGGAATTCTTCATACTCCTCTGTATATAACTCTGAATGTTTTCCAACTTTGTATCTCTTCGTTAAGACTTTAGGAAAAGGAAGCACTGGTTTATACTCAGAGAGAGGTTGAAATTTATTGGGAACTTTACAGTCATCCATAGGCCAGTTGTCTGTGTTAACAGTGTCTGACTTGTTTGGTAATGAAAGCACTGACTGTTCTGCCTGACATACATCTGCACCACTTCCCAAGGTAATTGCATTTATATTCTCTTTTGGATGGACAACTGTTTGTGAGGGTAGCTTCCCCGAGCCTTGAGATTCCAACATTCCTATTGTGGTAGCAAGCTGACCCACTTAGTTCCTCAGATCTTGAACAGAAGTTCTTATTTCCTGCTGGAACTGTTGTGTTTGAGTCATGAATTGTTGTGTTTGACTCATGAATTGTTGTGTCTGTCCCATGGGTTCCTTGAACATATCCTCCATAGATGTTCCAGGGTTTGTAGGAGCTACTTGGTTTTGTTGATACTGAGTTTGAGCTGGTTGGAAACATTGCTGCCTATTATCCTCATAGCTTAAGTTGGGTTGATCTCGCCATCGTGCATTGTAAGTGTCAGGATAAGGATCATATTGATGTTGATATTGTCCTGGGAATGTTCTAACAGCATTGACTTGATGAACAATGACATCCTCTTGCAGTATTGGACAATCATCTGTATTATGCCCTGACTTTGAACAAATTCCACATACTCTTGCTTTTTGCATGTTCCCTACAACAATTTGTTGAACCAAAACAGTTAAATCAGATATTTGTTGCCCAATATTATCAGTGCTTACCTCATTCACCCTTGTATGTGTATGACTTATCCTGGTTCCATACTGCTGAGAGTTAGCTGCCATGTTTGCAATTAAATTCCTTGCAGCTTCTGGTGTTTTATCTACTAGTGCTCCTCCACTGGCTGTATCAATCATGCTTCTTTCCATTGGTAACAGTCCCTCATAGAAGTATTGGATTAGGTGTTGATCATCAATTTGGTGAGGTGGACAGCTGGAACATAACTTCTTAAACCTTTCCCAGTACTCATAAAGATTTTCTCCATTGAACTGTCTGATTCCACATATCTCCTTCCTTATGTTGGTAACTCTTGAAGCAGGAAAGTACTTCTCCAAGAATAACTTTTGCATATCAGTCCATGATTGAATTGCTCCTGAAGGTAGATAGTATAACCAGTCCTTTGCCAGATCTGCCAATGAGAATGGAAAAGCTCTAAGCTTAATTTGTTCTTCAGTCACTCCTTGTGGCTTCATGGTTGAACACACCACATGGAACTCCTTTAGATGTTTGTATGGATCTTCACCTGTAAGACCACGAAAAGTAGGCAAAAGATGAATTACTCTAGATTTTAATTCAAAAGCAACATCTAAAGTAGGATACTCAATACACAAAGCTGGTTGATTAAGATCAGGATTAACTAGTTCTTTCAAAGTCCTATTGTTGTTAAGATCAGCCATCTCTTCTTCTTCTGATTCAGTAGATGAATTATTTCGCAGCAATTCCAGTGCAATGTTAAGACCAGGTGATGGAACAAAAGCTTTTTCTAGATCTGCAGTTGTGCTTTTGGCTCTACAATTCTCTTTTCTCAGCCTCCTTGCTGTTTTTTTTCTATCTCTGGATCAAATTTAAATTCAATAGAGTGAGAGGATTGAGTAAAAAAAATGATAATTGAAATAAAAGAAACAAAGAATAAATCAAAAAAGATAATCACTCCCCGGCAACGGCGCCAAAATTTGGGAAGCTGTCATCAAGCAAACCAAAAATAGAAACCTTACTTAACTCTACGAACTTAAAACTGAGCACTATATAGTAATAAGCAAGGGTCGATCCCACAGAGAATGATATTTTTTTGAATTTATTCTAATGTTTCTAACAATTTTAACAGTAAATAAAAGGTTGGGGGTTTTGAATTTGTTTAACTAATTAAGAAAA
The DNA here is from genome assembly GCA_034770075.1 of Aralia elata. Classification (NCBI taxonomy): domain Eukaryota; kingdom Viridiplantae; phylum Streptophyta; class Magnoliopsida; order Apiales; family Araliaceae; genus Aralia; species Aralia elata. The sequence goes on from CM068380.1 coordinate 4,468,952, forward strand.
ATAAAGTTAAAATAATAAAGATAATCAAATAAATTAAAGTTTCAGTTCTTCAGTTCAGTTTCACCAATTTACAGCAACAGTGTAATTAAGTTATCATTATTTCTCCCTTCCATAAGATTAATAGTCCTAGGCAACAATAAGCTCTGCTACCCGAAATTCCTCTTAGATTATCACTTAATGAAACAAGCTCTTCATAAGATTCTAACCATTATACAACCTAGAATAAGCTCTCTAAATTTAATATAACAGCAACATTAAGAACTAAGGAATTAGACTATTCCAAGCAACAAACACATAAGCTCGGTTTGTTTAACCTACCTTCTGATAACAATAGCAATAAACCAAAAGCTTGACCACAATTAGTATTACTAACTGCTACTTGTGATTAGAAACAATATCAATTACGTAATACTATTCCTGAATCTAGCAGATGATATTAATCAGATTAATTTAACTGGCCACATCAAATCAATCATATAAAATAACATATAAACAGTTAAAACAGATTATCAGAATAAATCTCATATACGAAGGAATCAATAACAAAACTTAATTATACTATTAACTGAAAATAAGGTTCCACATCCCCTTAGAACTGAATAAAAATAAACTAAGCTAACATGCTGATAAACAAATAAAATATGATCTAGGATGATGATCCAAGATGTCCCAAGATCTTCCAAGATGTCCTCAACTGATTACAAGTGAAAGGTATTTATAGATGTTTTGAAACCCTAGAAGAATTCTAATCCAATTCTACTTCAGAAGTATTCATTCTGCAGATATGGTAGGCTTCTAAATCCTTGTCAATCTCTGAAATCTAGCTTTAAACAGCTTCCTTATCAAATTAGATTTAGTTTCCAAATCCAAGTCTTCTTCCGTTTCCTTTTCCAATTCTAGCTCAGATTTAGTTTCCATATTTGATCAGATTCCATATCAGACTCTACTTCCCATAATCAAATGTAGTTTCCTTCTATGATTGTAATTACATCTCCAAATCCTGTTAGGAATCTAACTCTAACATCCCAGCAATTCAAATCCTATTCCGAATCGGAAATCTGCATGTCAACCAAAATCGTAGAGTATATTCCGCACCAGCACTTATCGCGATCGTAGAGTAAACCTCAGAATCGTAGAGTAACTAGTTGCCGAGTAAACTTGCCAATCGTAGAGTAAAGAGCATCATCGTAGAGTAACTCTCGTCAGACGTAGAGCAACTTCGCCGCTGGACTGAAAACGTAGAGTGTTGTGAGCCTGGTCGTAGAGTGAATCTCGACAATCGTAGAGTGCAACTAGGAATCGTCGAACAACTCCGCCTAGCCTTCCTGCGATCGTAGAGCTGCCAGACTGCACCCTAACACTACGAACGTAGAGTCTTACCCAGCGATCGTAGAGTACTTCTGCAAAATAACATAAAAATCAACATTAAACTAATATTTTGCAAAATCGCATCAATTCTTCATAAAATCTATAAACACCTTAATTAAGCTCATAAACACAGAAAACATATAATAATACTAAGCACAAAGGAACTAAAAATATAGAATATTTTGCACCTATCACATCCAAAAAGAAATACTTTGGAGATGAGCAGGTTGGAGAAGATGACTTTAATGAAAAAGAAGCAGCTTCGTAAAAAGAATTCAACCAAACCCATGCCACCCAAGCCGACACCGACTCCTGATTCGTCCCCCTTGAAATCATCACTAAGGAGGAAACCGAAGAGGAAATATTGGAACCGCTCACAAAAAGGCCTCGCAAAGAAGCCTCTTCCTCTTCGGCACCCCCTCCACCTGCCCCTGATCAACAGGTTGAACCCCTTCAACCCAAACCCAAACCCCAACCTTCAAATCTTTCATCCAACAACATTCCCATACCGCGAACTTTATGGCCCCAGAGTCCGGCCGATCCATTTCCTTACGACCTCCTCGATCATTTCGTCCTACTAGCCGATAATGATCGATTCAAGAACTACACCCCCGACCAGTACCTGGAAGACTATACGAGACTTCAATTCCAGGTAAGTCCTATTTTATGCACTATTCTGATTTACGCCATTGTTATCCTTGGTCCTTTTTCCTGACCCAAAAAATTCCTTTTTGCAGGCTAACTCGGTCTTTGCCCGATCCCTCCCTTCATTGATCCAATTATCCCAGAAGAATAAGGAAATCGCTGCGGAAAACGCATTCCTCAAAGGCGATATCCAAACTTTGGAGTCCGATCTGGAGAAAGAGAAAGATCTTCATGTCGGCACTCAAAATAAGCTCACCGAAGCCAGCCGAGAAAATTATCAGCTTCAGAATCAAATAAGTATTCTCCAGTCCGAAGTTGCTGAGCATGAGAAGTAGAACGACCGACTTATGGAGGAGCGAGTTTTATTGAAGGAGAATGATGCCGATCAGAAGAAGGCGATATCCCTCCTCGAAAAACAAATTGAAGAGATGCACTTCAAACTAAAAGATCTGATTCAGACTCACAACGCCCTAGAGAAGGAACATACCGAGATGAAGAATCAAGGGCCCCCGATGACCGAAGAGGTCAAGCTCCAAATAATTAAAGAATACAACGAGTCTCCCGAGCTGGCAGACAAGGTCATCCTTCAATTTTTCGAAGGCTACCAAAGCCATAAGGAGAAGATCAAGGAGAAGATGAAGGCAACTGGGTTAGATATCTCCATTCTCGACTCTTCGGATGATGAAGAAGAAGCCGAAGATCAACCTCCATCACATACCTCTTAGAATCTTTATTTTTTGTTTATACTATTTCAACTCCAAATGTAAGAAGTATAATTTGTAACAATATTGAATATCAATGAAATAGTTCAAAGCTTTTAACAACACAAACTAATGTCATTTCATATTGATAAACATGTGAATTTACATTACTGAAAATAAGAAATAACATGACTTACTGATAATATTTCATAAGTCTCCCAGCATGCCATGTATTCTTAATATCCAAACCATCCATAGCCCGAAGCCGGTAAGTTCCTGGCTTGGGTACCTCAATGACTTCATAAGGTCCTTCCCAATTAGGCATAAGCTTCCATGAATTATGGGGGGTAGATGTCGCCACTTCCCGAAGCACTAGGTCGCCAACTTCAAATGTTCTAAGTTTCACCCCTTTGTTATAATGTCTGGCAGTTCTCCTCTGATAGGCTGCCAACCTTATCAATGCAGACTCCCGAACTTCATCTAACAAATTTAAGTTAAGGCGAAGTCCTTCGTCATTATATAGCTCATGGTACTGGTTGACCCGTAGTGATGGAGACCCGATTTTAACTAGGACAAGGGCATCGGTCCCATAGGCGAGTCGAAATGGCGAATCACCCGTTGTTGTTCTAGTTGTTGTCCGATAGGCCCACAACACACTAAACAGTTCTTTAGGCCATCTCCCTTTGGCTTCGTCCAATCTCCTTTTTATCCCATTGAGTAGGGTTCTATTGGTAACTTCTACCTGCCCGTTTGACTGAGGATGAGCAACAGAGGTCTTTCGGTGTTGAATCCCCAAATCTGTGAGAATTTCCTCAAATTTCGAACCTACAAATTGCCTCCCGTTGTCTGAAACGAGCATCATCGGAATCCCGAAGCGATAGACCAGAAACTCTTTGAAAAATTTTAAACACTCCTGTTCCGTGATCGTTCGAAGAGGCTTGGCTTCTACCCATTTAGTCATATAATCGATTGCTACCACGACAAAACTGACCTGTCCCTTAGCCTTTGGCAATGGTCCCAAAATATCAATTCCCCACATGGCAAACGGGATCGGTGACAAAACTGAAAACAGCTCTTCGGGAGGTTAATGAGGAATTGTTCTATTCAATTAACACTTGGGGCACCTTTTCACATATTACTTTGCTTCTTGAAAGATAGTCGGCCAGTAGTATCCCTGCCTTAAAACCTTATATGCCAATGCCTTAGCACTCATATGATCCCCACAAATTCCTTCATGAACTTCCCGAAGTGCGTAATCCGCTTCGAAAGGAGTCAAACACTTCTGCAACGGTGACGAGAATGCTCTTCGGTACAAGTCCCCATGGATCAAGACGAAGAAGGAGCTTCGGTGTTTTATCTTTTTAGCTTGCATCCGATCCGAAGGAAGGACGCCATCGGCCAGATACGTAATGTATGGCGTGAGCCAATAGTCCATTCGTTCTATCGGGAACACTCCTGATCTCTGAATACTCGGGTCGCACAAAACCTCCAGATATACCGACCCGCTGAAAGAAGTAGCCTCTGTCGTTGCTAGTCTTGCTAACGCATCGGCTATAGTATTGTTCTCCCGATTAACCCCTTGTATGCTATGTGACTCGAAGTAATGCAGTCGATCTTTTACCGCATCCAAATACTTTGTCATCCTATCCCCACGAGCCTCGTACTCCCCTGATATCTGCTTAACCACTAGTTGGGAATCACTGAAGATGACCAAGTGCCGTACTTCTAGACTTCTTGCCAACCGCAATCCGGCCAAAATGGCTTCGTATTCTGCCTCGTTATTGGTCGCATTGATCCCGAAGCGAAAAGCCTGCTGGACCTTAAATCCCTCCGGACTCGTCAAAATAACTCCCGCTCCACTAACATCTGAAGTCGAGGAGCCATCCACATAAAGTGTCCACGATGCGTGAACCGTCTGAGCATCTGATACCGAACCCACGGTCATACCAGGAGAATCTTTGTCGGGTTCGGTGAACGAACACTCCACTATAAAGTCGGCCAGCGCCTGGCCCTTTATTGCCGTCCGAGGATAGTACTCTAGGACGAACTGAGTCAATTCCATCGCCCAGGCTGAAAGACGCCTTGACAGGTCTGGCTTGTTCATGACCTTCTTCAAAGGTTGATCTGTATATATTACCACTAACCTCCCCTGAAAATAGTGCCTAACCTTTCTGCTGGCTATCACAAGTGAATAGGTAATTTTTCCAAGTAGGGATATCTAGTTTCCGCATCTCGAAGTACGTGGCTGACATAGTAGACTGGGCACTGCCTGCCCCCCAACTCCCGAACTAAAACCGCTCCTACTGCCATAGAGCTCGCCGCCAGATACAGATATAAGGGTTCTGAAGGGATAGGTTTTACGAAAAGAGGAGCTGAGGACAGATACCTTTTAATCCCTTGGAATGCATCTTCACACTCTGAAGTCCATTGGAAGGTCTTCTCATTCTTAGGTCCTTTCAGAGTATTGAAGAAGGGTAAACACCGTTCAGCCGATTTTGACATGAATCGGCGAAGTGCTGCAATCCTGCCGGTCAATCGTTGTACGTCTTTGAAAGACTGTGGAGACTTCATGTCCAAAATAGCTTTGATTTGTTTTGGGTTGGCTTAAATCCCTCTCTTGCTAAGCAGATACCCAAGAAACTTGCCAGAACCGAGACCAAAAGTACACTTGGTCAGGTTTAGCCGAAGCTTATGTTTTCTGACCGTGTCAAAGCAATTCTCCAGATCATCCAGATGGTCCCGAACTCCCATGCTTTTAACGATCATATCATCCACATATACCTCCATGCTTCGCCCCAATAACTTCGCGAACACATAATTTATCATCCTTTGATAAGTAGCCCCCGCATTCAGCAAATCAAACGTCATTTTCTTATAAGCGTATATTGCCTGATGCGTAATGAATGCTGTCTTCGGGATGTCCTTCTTATCCATAGAAATCTGGTGATATCCCGAAAAAGCATCCATGAAGCTAAGCATATCAAACCTAGAAGTAGCATCGATCAACTGGTCAATGTGCGGAAGAGGGTAGAAGTCTTTCGGACAGGCTTTATTCAAGTCGGTGTAGTCTATGCAGACTTTCCACTTACCATTATGCTTTCGCACCAAGACCACATTTGCTAACCACTCTGGATAATCAATCTCATAGATGAAATCAGCTTTCAGTAGTTTGGCAAATTCATCATCAATAATCTTCTGCCTATCAAGAGCGAAGATCCTTCTCTTCTGTCGAATATGCTTCTTGGATGGGTCCACACACAACTTATGGACAACCACCGATTTGTCAACTCTGGGCATATCAGTAGGTTCTCATGCAAAGATGTCGCATATACCCGAAGTAATTCTGTTAAATTTGTCCGGAATGGCTCCGCCAGTCCCGAGCCTATTTTAACCATCTTATCAACTTTTCCCGGGATCAGCTCTATCTCTTCTGTCTCTTCAGCAGGTAGAGCCAGGGGTTCGGTACTTCCCTCAGTAAATGGCTCAACCTCAATGGCCATCGTTTGCTTTTGCTTGTTGACTCCCACCGCAGAAGATATCAGCGAATTTTGATAGCACCTTCGTGCCATGTCCAAGTCACCTTTTATCTAACCAACCCCTGTTGGAGTGGGGAATTTCAGCTTAAAGTGAGATATCAAGGTGACTGCTTGTAGTGCCGCCAAAGTAGGTCTACCCAAGATGGCGTTGTAAGCCGAATCCACTTACACCACAAAGAACCTTACTTTAACCTCCACCTGCCGAGGTGCTGTGCCGAAAATCACTAGAAGTTCAACAGTCCCAGCCACTCGAACTGGATCGTTGCTGAATCCATACAAAGGAGGTTCCTGTCCCACCTCCATCCTTACTCCCCCTAGGTCTAACCTATTGTATCTATGAGTATACAATATGTCGACCGAAGAACCATTATCAATCATTATGCGCTTCATGTCCATCGAACCGACCTGCGCTGTAATAGCCAATGCCTCTTCATGCGGATCGATGGTCTCCGATGGGTAATCCTCATCGATAAAAGAGATTACCGTATTGGGAAATAATCGATCTTTTACTAAAGGCCGTTCCGAAATCGACAGTACTGCATTCATCAATCCCCGTCTCTTCTTTTCGACTTTCTTTCCGAATGTTCCCCCGGTGATAACATCAACGCAGTTTCGTGGAGGGGGGTTCGGTGGGGGTGGTGCTTCTATATGCCTATTATGATTTGCCCGTCTTCGGCCATCCAAACCAGAGTCCTGCCGACCTACTACATACTGCACCAACTCGCCATTTTGGATCTTCTTCTCTATCAGGTCCTTTAAATTATAGCAATCCTCCGTGTCGTGACCAGACGTCTGATGGTATTCACAATAACGGTTGGGGTTTCCCCTGTGAGATCGGGTAGTAGTTGGGCAAGGTTCAAATGAGGGCTGATCTCTAATTTCCTCGAGAATCTTTGCTCGACCCTTTGTAAGAGGTGTGTAAACCTTATTGACATTCTTCTTCGGAAAGGGCGGTTTGCCACCTCCCGAATTACCCCCTCCCGAACCACCTCCTGAACTACCTCCGCCATAAAAATTACGCTTCGGTTGGCTATCGGGTCGCGAGACGTAGTTGCGATCCCTATCTTTCGAGTTGTCCTCTGATCAATCTTGAGGATTCAAACTCTTATAGGCCTCTTCTATCGTGATGAGTCCCTTTGCCCGACCATAAATTTTAGCCAGGTCCATCGGTGGGTTAAGGATGAGATCTTTCCATAAATCTTTTGATTTAGTAGCGTCCAGACCCGTAGTGAAGAACTCAACCGCCTGCTGAACATTCAGGCTAGTTACCGTGCCAGCCATTTCTCGGAACCTCTTGACATACTCCCCCAAACTCTCCCCCGATCTCTGCTTGACCTGCGTCAGAGCGGTGGTCAACTTTCCTCGCTTCTTGTTACTCCCGAATCGCGCATGAAATTTGTCACTCAAATCTTGCCACGATCCTACGGAGTTCAGGGGAAGGGATGTCATCCATTCATAAGCCCCATGTTTTAACGTTATAACAAACATGTGACATTTGGCGGCATCGAGGTGATCATAGTAGTTCATGACCTGGTTATACCCGTGTGTGTGATCATACGGATCACCTGTGCCATCATACGACTCCAGAGGTGGCATCTTCTTAGTTTTGTCAGCCTTTACCTGTTCTATTTCCCTGGTAAAAGGCGAATTTGTAGCGTTCGGTAACTCCTTAGCCTGAGCGACTTCGGCCAGCTTTTGCTCCAGCTCAGCCATGCGTATGATGAGGGGATCGACTTCTTCCTTTCGGGGCGGCGATCTAGGCCAACCGCCCTGTCCTGATCCCCTTACCTTTAGCATACTATCCCTGAAACGGCTTCCTCGCCTGTTCCAGTCTGGCGTGCGGCTCATAGGCCTGCTTCTGTTCTGTGAGCGGCTTCTTTACCTCCTGCGATCTGGGGAACGGCTCTGACGCCTGCTCATCTGCCGCGAAGGACTTTGGTGCTTGCCACGGACTTGGGAGCGACTATATCGCCTGCTCCGAACTGGGGAGCGGCTATGTTGCCTGCTCCGAACTGGGGAGCGGCTATGATGCCTGCTCCGAACGGGGGAGCGGCTATGATGCCTGCTCCGTTCTGGTCGGGAACCATCCGAACGATATGTCCTGGATTGATTCCGATCAGTAAGTTGTCGACGATGGGGTCGGCTTGAAGAGACCTCCTCACCTCCCTCCAGCCTGGCTAAATATTCAGCTATTTCGCGTTGTTGTACGTGTAAAGCTTCTACTATGTCCTGATTTTGGGTCCTCCGTTGGGTCTGAATCCACTGTCGTTTATCCCCATGATCAGCATTATTCTCGGGGTAAATTAAACAAGGGTTCGGGCCGGAGTATCCACCAGATTGGTCGAAGGCGCCGGCGTTTGGTGATTAGTAGGAAACAAACGACGACGAATCGGTGCTAACTGGACTTGCAGGGGCGCCTTAGGTTGACCCTTCGGTCCCAACCTCTCCCTCGCCGACACTCTAAGTCGATCAAGGACCGACCTTCGTAATGGGGTATGAGAGTCAGCTGACCTCTCTTCCCTGTTAAAAGTTGTATTCACCATTCCTAGAATTCCTTCTCCAATCTTAGCAGTGATTGAAAAGTAACACCAAAAGCCCTCCTTCTAGCGCCAATGTTAACGCTAAGATTCAACCACGCGCTTCAATCACTGAAAATGCGTCAACCCTGCACAATAACGAAACCACACTCAGAGTTTCGGGCGGTTTTGCCGCCGGGGGATAGCTCAGGCGTGAGAATTAGTACAGGCTGTTCAAGGTGTATAACAATGGGGATTTGTAGCTCTAGTGTTAGAATTTGCATTACCTTTGAAATGAGAGAGAAGCCTTGTATTTATATCTCACCATCCACCTGACACACCTGGGCCCCTCATGACCACATGGTATTCCATCATCATCAGTCACATCGTACCAATCGACTTAGTTCAAACACAAGTCAAACAAGTTAGGATAATACATTCCTTAACTGGATATTGTCCTAGTCATCAATAACCTCCACGTGGGGTCGGGTCCACCAAATCCTCATCCTAACAATTTCTATTCAAATTATAAAATTATTATTGACTTTTAAAAATTAATATAATATATTTGTAATTTAGAAATTGATATATGATTCGTTAATAATTGTGAAATAAGAAATCTTACAATTAGTAGTATTTTTTACATAGTTTACCGTATGTCTCATATCGACTAATATCATATAAATATGTCAATTTTGAATTTTAAAATATTTTAAATTAACTGTAAAAAATTAATAATAATCTTCTATTTAGGACTTAGAGCATAGATGGGTGACCCGTTCTCACAAGAATGTCTCACAAAGACTCATTTTGGAATTAGATTATTTAACAAGTACTATCTTTTTACTCTATATATAAGTATACTGAATACTTTTTTTTTATTTTAAAGTAGAGTTATTAGGATCATCTTTTTAGTTATGACTATCACATTGTTTTAATGTTTTTGACTATGTGAATAATAAAATTTTCTAGTTTTAAATTAATGAACTTAATTGTACATGTTGACCTATTTGGATGGTCATTTATATTTATTATTTGTAACTTATGCACTTAACTTTGCACTTGAGGTAATGGTTAAAATCGAGATTATATCTCTATATTTATTTTTTTTTAAATCTAAATATATATGTTTAATTATTAATTTTATTAAAAATAATTAATTTGACTAAAGTTAATGAAAGACTTTTATCTTAAAATAAAGAGAGTATAATATACTTACGTGTATATTACGAAGGAAAAAGCAATTAACTGAGTATAATATAGTTACGTGTATATTACGGAGGAAAAAGCAATTAACTGATTCGTAGTCAGGTGAGGCATTTGGTCAAGTGAACAACCAGATAGCCGCGTACCAAGCTTTAGGAAATTAAGAGCAAGCGCGAAATGCTCCTAAAATAAAGCATATTTTCTTTATTTTTCCTTCCCCTTTTTCACTATTTATTTTGTGCAATTTCTTTTCTACATACTAGTACGGTTAGTTATAAGATTTATAACTAATAGTAATTTATAATATCCGTTGTTGTATTGACATATTCTACATGAATTCATGTCAATTTTGAGTTTAAAAATGTTTGAAAATGACTTTTAAAAAGTCAATATTGATCTTACAATTCAAAACGTAAGAAATATATGTTATATTTGTGTCTATCTAATAAATCTAATTTGGTATATGTTAAGACCATATTTTGCCAACTCCTAATTGGGCTTGACCCAATGAGCCACAATTAAATATATTCTAGATTCCCTAAAACTTGGGTAGGTCCAATGTATTTACTGCCTTGACATTACTTGTCATCCAAGTATCAGCTAGTAATATCTATAAATGATTCAATCTTTATGTGAAAATATTATTTCTTACGGGAACTCAAGAAAAGACAATTCCTTAGTTGACAACTAAGTATCATTTCCTCATAATACGGTGTAGAAACTCTATAAATATGAAGTACTGGATGTGTAAAAGATACATACACAATATTATTATATTAGCTCTAAACTCTATAAATATAAGGTACAACGACTTCAAGGATTTTGCTTTAGCCCCTCCGAGGGGCACATACATATTCGGACTTCTCTTCGGACTTTGGTTTCGACAGCCCGGAATTAGCTTCGGCTATGTAATTCCATTGGCTATGGGTTTGGATACCCACTTCGGCGGTTTCTCCTATGACTTCAATAATCTATTCATAAGTCCAGAGCAGATCTTGAATCTTTACGGCTTATCCCCCTCATCTTTCCTTAATCTTAAAATCCTTTACAACATTGTTTTAAGAAAAAAGTTTCAAAGGATTGCGGGGCACATATATATTCCGATGTACATATTCGGTGGATGTACATGTAGAGTGGCTATCATTTAGTACAAAAGACACACACACACACACATATATATATATATATATATATATATATTAGGCGTAATAATTAATATTAGAACATGGTTTTTATTTATGATGATGGTATATAATTTAATTTCTACTATAAAACATATAACGAACTCAGTTTTTGAAAAGAAAAAAAAAACACTTCTTCAACCCACAAAATGATATTGATAGAAATACATTGTGAAAATTTAGAAAGAGTATAAAATGAGTTTCAGTTTTACACGGACCAGATTAAGTAATCTCAAGTACGTGAAATTAATTTTATTTTTTTTTGAAAAAAACTAGTAGTCCCATGCCTAAATGAACTTTTAAGGGTTTAATATAGTATTTGCACCACATTTTATATTTGACATTGTACCACTGACATTTAATTTTTCGTGGACATATTTTTTTGATTTTTATTAATTAATGTCATTTTTTAGTGGATAAATTATTTTAATGTTTGAAGATTTTTTGGGGGGACAAAAGATATATTACTTATAATATATTAAATGTAATGGGTGCATATGATAGTAATGTTGGATAAAACCTGTTCAGGCCCAACAAAGAAAAATATTTATTTTTGGGTCTATTCAAATAATTTGAGCTACTTTTTTTTATGAGAAAGCAAAAGAGTAATAGTATTTTGTAGCTAACGAGACTCTTAACCTAAATACTATATCTGTTTGTAACATCTGGATTTAGTTCATAAAAAAAACAAGAATGATAAAATTACACATACTTGCATAAGGTTTGACTCTTCTCATGAAAAAGAAATACATATATCAAACTTAAATAAATGATCAATTACAATATGGGTCTTTAACATTAATATACAACAATTAGAAAGTAATTACAAAAATAAAACACACACAAAATAATTACAAAAATAATAAAACACAATATATTACGTTGCTAAAATCACGTATCATTAACTCCTACACCTCAGTTATCGACTTTCATATTTGTAACTAACCGCACCTAAATTCAAGCAACTGAAGAAACATGCAACTTTGATATCGGAATAACAGATCAACGCCAAATCAATCGGAGAAGACAAAATCTTCTGTCGCGACACAACTCTGATATCGGAGAAGACGAAGCCTCCTGTCGTGACGCAACTCGTAATCGGAGAAGACGAAACCTGTTGTGGCGACGCATCTCTAAGATCGAAAATAGCATACAAAATCAACATCGCCTTCAAGTTCAGTAACCAAAAACTTAATTACTGCAGTGATTGTTGAATACAAGATCAACATCAACTTCGATACAAATACTGAGGTATGTGAGTTTAAAATTTATAAGCATATAGTTACCTATGGTTACTACGAATTTCTATATTGATTACCTTTCTTAAGTTTTTCGAACTTAAAATTGTCGCAAAGTTTGAATACTGAATGTTGTGATTGTAAAATGTATTTGAAAACATGTTTTATATTATGGTTACTAAGGTTATATAAATTGGTTACTATCTAATGTTGTCTTGGTTACTGACTTTTTTGTATTGGTTACTGTGCAACATTATACTGTCTAATGTTGTCTTAGTTACTGACTAATGTTGTCTTGGTTACTGCATAATATTACTAATTAATGCTGACTTGGTTACTGACTAATGCTGACTTGGTTACTGTGTAACATTATATTGGTTACTGACTAATGTTGACTTGTTTACTATATAACACTATAATGGTTACTGACTAATGATAACTTGGTTACTGTGTAAAATTATAATGCTGACTTGGTTACTGTGTAAAAATATTATTTAGTGATTAATGCTGACTTGGTTACTGACTAATGCAAACTTAATTACTGCAGTGATTAATTGGTTACTGTATTATTGGTTGCTGAAGCATATTAATGTACACTTCTACTTATGTTTTTTATATTAATGGTTACTTGTTAGCTACATTGGTTACATTCTTACAAAAGTTTGCCTTTAGTTGGTAACAAACAAATTATACTGGTTATTTTTTTACTATAAAAATGCAATGAAAAATGTGTTTATGTTGTGGTTACTAAATAAATATGTGTTGGTTACAGTCTAAAATGTATTTGGTTACTGTATAAAGTTGTTATGATTAATGTATAATGTTACAGTGTTTTATATTGGTTTGTTTTAATATGATGGTTACTTATTGGCTACATTGGTTACCTGCATACAACTGTTATAATTTAATTGGTAACAAATATCAATATACTGATTATTTCTATTGTAAGATGAATGTACAAATGTGTTTTATGTTCTGGTTACTAACATCATGTAGTTTGGTTACTAGCTAGCATTGATTTGGTTACTTTACAATACTTATTCTGTTGTCAGACAATGGAGATGATTCCAGTTGTACTTTATTTCAACGGTACATAGACTGATAGTAACCAATACACCAAATTTGAAGTTACCGGCATACTAGTTCCATCAACTTGTTCGTTCAGAGAAATATAGAACATGATATGCAGTGCATTACGGCTAGACACAAACGCAACAACATTGTCAATCAAATTTCAAATTAGAAGCGATATTCCACCGATCAGTATATCAGATGAAGCAACCTTAAGATTCTTTATTGAAGTCAGTAGAAAATCTGATGAGCAAGGTAAATTCCCAGTGATTATAGAAACTGAACATAGAAGAGGACGCACAACAATCTTGCATAACTTGACAAATGTAGAAGAAACTACAATTAACAACGTAACGCCAATCAGATCAACACAAGGGAATTCAGCACTAGTTCCACTACCAACGCACGATTGCCAAATTGGAACGCAGTATGTCGATCACCTTGCAATGGAAATTATTGAACAACAACGAGACAAACAACATGACAGATCATACACAGAAGAACGATATGATGATGTAATAACAGATCCGAATGAACGTGAAGTACAATTACATCAAACCTACAAAGACAAAAAAATCCTATCACAAGCTATGAGGCTGCATTCAATCAGGAAAAACAGACAACACAAAGTTCAACGAACAGGTCATAGAGACTTTGTGCTAGTGTGCGTATATGATGAAAATTGCAAATGGAAGATGAGAGCATCAAGTTTTCAAAAAACCAGTATGTTCAAGGTGAGAGAATTCAACGACATCCACACGTGTTCAGTCAACGTATTGCTGGGAGACCACAGACAGGCAAATAGTGAGTTGGTCAGTGAATGCATAATGCACAAATTAAAAATTTTGAAAAAAATATACACACCAACCGATATTGTGGAGGACATGATGACAAAATATAATGTGTCTATCTCTTACCAAAAAGCATGGAGATCGAAGGTGAAAGCGTTAGAAAAGGTAAGAGGAAATCCACACGACTACTCAATGATCCCATCATGGTTACACATGCTGAAGAAAACAAATCCAGGTAACAGTTAAAAACATTTTATTGGTTTTCCATAATTAGTTGGTTACCCTACTAAAATGATTTGGTTACCCAACTCAACTAATTTGGATACCATTAACCAACTGAATGGTTACCAACTACTAGTGATTTGGATACTGTATACTACTTGTAATTCTAATGATAATGCTCATGTTTCATATCAGGTTCTGTCACATCCCTTGAGTTGGAAACAAATGGTCGTTTCAAGTATTTATTCTTTGCCATTGGAGCTTCCATTCAAGCATGGAACCATTGCTTTCCAATAATTGTAATCGATGGAACGTTCATACAATCAACTTACGGGGGGACACTACTGATAGCAAGCACACAAGATGCAAATTGAAACATTGTTCTGATTGCTTTTGCAGTGGTTGACAACGAAAATGAATTATCTTGGAGATGGTTTTTCGTAAATTTGAGAATTGCTTGTGGAGTTAGGGAAGGCCAATGCATTGTCTCAGATAGACATGAAGCCATTATACAATGACTGAATTTTATGTTTCCGGACATCATGCATGGTTCCTGCACATACCATGTACTGAAAAATATAAAGAATAGATTCAAAAAGAGAGGAGAGGAACTTAATGTCATTGATCCTCGAATAAGCTTACACTATTGAACAATTCAACAAACACATAGCTGAACTTGATGCCATTGATCCTCGAATAAGGATATATTTGGAGGAAGAGGTCAAGTTGGAGAAGTGCACCAGGCTCCATGGGACTGTAAGCATATACTTAACAATGACTTCAAACACCGTCGAATCTATTAACAACGCAATCAAGATGATCAGGGATCTTCCAGTTGCATCAATGATTGAATGCCTACATTGTCTGGTTCAAAGATGACATTTCACAAACAAACAAGCAACCATATCAACATTCACAACACTTTCCACAACAGCTGAGGGAAGGTTGCAATCTAATATCATTAAATCAAAGAAACTTAAGGTAACTAATACAAAGTTTAAATTATTGCATCATAAGTTGCATTTGCATTTTATGGAAACCTATTTGTTCACTATTGGTTACTGTGTAACATTATACTGTCTAATGTTGTCTTAGTTACTGACTAATGTTGTCTTGGTTACTGCATAATATTACTAATTAATGTTGAATTGGTTACTGACTAATACTGACTTGTTTACTGACTAATGGTAACTTGGTTACTATGTAATATTATATTGGTTACTAACTAATACTTAATTGCTTACTGCATAACATTATAATGGTTACTGACTACTGCTGAGTTGGTTACTGTGTATCATTGTACTGGTTACTAACTGATGCTTGTTTGGTTACTCTCTATAACTATAATGTTATTGTGTTTTGTAATTATAACATTGAGTTGTTTACTTTACTATATTTATTCTGTTTTCAGGCAATGAAAATGATTCCAGTTGTACTTTATTTTTACAACACTTAATTTGTGTTGTAGGTTGAGACATCAAACTTAGTAATTTTCACTGTTTACGATGTCGCCAAACAATATATTGTGGACATCGACCAAAAGACATGCACATGTGGTAAATTTCAGTACCATGAGATGCCTTGTCCGCACGCTGCTGTTGTTATGAACAAGCGAAATTTGAGCTGTTATGATTTTTGCTCAAAAAATTACTCTAAAACAACTTTGGTCGACACATATTCAGCTTCCATCATGCCGTTAGATGACAAAGAAAACTGGGATATACCAGAGGAAGTAAGAAACATATGTGTAAAACCACCGAACACAAGAAGACCAACGGGAAGACCAAAAATAGGGAGGTACAAACACGGGTCTGAAATCAAAATTCAAAACAAATGCAGCAGGTGCCAAGAAAAAGGACACAACAGGAAAACATGCAATAATCCACCTGTTTTAAGACAAAAAAAGTCTGATATAGTGCAATTACATTAAGAGTGTAAATACATGAATATATAATTGTTTACTATGAGTAACCATTATCCATATGGTTGGTAACATTTTTTATTGTGTATAGTAAACAAAATTGTTATTGATTAATATTTTGATTTTTGATTTCATTATGAGTTTCCAATATAAAGCACACATATATATACATTGTATAATTGTTAACTATTCTAAAATATTTTTATGTAAATTTGTTTACCACCTAAAATAAAATGGTTACCACTACATTAATGTTTAATTACTACCAGCTAGATAACTATGTAATTTAAAAGTATCCATCAGCTAGATAAATGGGAACCCACACATGTACACTATGCACTTGACTATAAATCAGACACATATATTTAACACTTTATAACATTCGTGATACAAACTTATAACTGTTTGGTTACCAACAAAAACAAAAATTGTTAACATATATGTAGCTTTGGATATTTACCTAACATTTCAACTTAAATAACTGATATATACTGATTTTAACAAATTTTATGTCAATTTGTTCACTAATAAGTAATAAAATGGTTACCTATATAATAAAAATAATGGTAACTAGAACAAAACAAGAATCCATCTTAGGAAATCATGTATAATAAACAATTACATATTAACCAAAAAAAAACTAAAATCCCTCATTGATTGTACAATAATAGTAATCAAAAACCGTTAAATAACAGTAAAACAAATATAATAAATAAGTAACCAAATAGTTACATAACAGTAACCATAACATGTATTAATGGTAACCAAAACATAAAACAACCTGTGTATCCAGCATCATGTAATGAAAGTGATATTGTTTGTTTAGGCAACCCAAGTATACCCTGACATGTACATTTCACAATTGATATATGTCCTGAAACAAGCTTGTAACTCTCTGGTTACTATAAAACAATAGTTGGTTATACATATTTGGTTACCAACTGTACATCTCAAACAATGTAGCAAACACAACTTAAAAGAAACAAATACCAACCAACAAACAATGTTACTTTCATTACTGCTAAAATTCTCAAATATGTAATCCCATCTACATAAGATCCAATAAACATCACAAACTCATAACCCATACAAAAATGTTGTGTATATCCCAATAAAATAAAATAAAATACAAAACACAATTCATAAATACAAAACAACGAGATCCGAACTAATCAAAATCTAGAACAAATCTTCCTGGAAATTCTCTGTCAGTCTCATGTCCCTCCAACTGTTTGTTCCTTGCAATCATATATAGGTTTGTGCATAACTTCTTCCGATACTGCACAATGGGGAATGGAATAGGAATTTCATAAAATTTCTGATGAATGACATGCTCAGCGAAACATATCTTGAACATCCCGCAATCACTACACACACAGAAAAAAGATAACAAAAATCAAAACTAAAATCAACCTATATGTAATAATTAAAAAATGTAAACAATGTAACCCTTACCCCTCGACTTGTTCAGGAACCGCATCTGCAAATTCCAACTCAATTATATCATCTTCCTCCTTGTTGCGATACGGTTCACTGCTAAAGTCAATGTCAGACCTATCCCTCCAAAAACCACTCTTGCGCAATAAAGTGGGAAGAATGGATATGTATGGCTCACAAACATCCATAATTTTTGTTTGCATGGATTTCTTTTTTGGCCGCAAAGAATTATAAACAGTTAGACGTCTACGATGCACATCAAATGTCAACAAAAACCAATGTTCCGGTGATGTCATATGAATGGGGAACAAAACGTAGTCAACATTTCTCCATGGTGTGTTGACATCCATAAACAGCCCATGGATGTATTCATCAACATCACCATCCACAGACAAAACATTCTTATCTGCATTTTTACTTGTATACTCCTCGAAAAGAGCGGTCATCTTGTTATGAAACCAACAATCCGTAGTTGTTGCCCTTATATGAACACTGTCGGAATGTCTGGCCAATTTACAGAAATAATATAACGCAACATTGATGTGCTGAACCAAAAAAAAACATATATTATTACACAGTTGCTGAAAAATGTAAGTATGTAATGAATGTAATCAACTCTGTTAACACTAGTTACTACCCCAACTAAAAAATATAACCATATCTAGAAAAACATAATTTTTTAAAAAAAGAACTCACATCGTCGTCTAACCATTTTCCATGAGTCTTTAATTTGTAGAACCACATTTTTGATGATATTGGGAGAGACCCAAATACAAAAGCAGGTTCAATATTATCCTTCTTTCCAGGGAATTTGTCGGTCCTTCAATATAAAAGCATATTAGTATACACGCTAACATTAACAGTTACCGTATTAGTATACACTACCCAAAATCAGACTTGAACAGTCAATAATTAACATACTAATCAACAACTTACTTGTAAACAGTAACCTGGTAACCAACAAATATTAATATAATAACCATAATCAAATAGTAACCAATACATAACAAAAACAGTAACCAAAATATAAAATAATAGTAACCATAAAATAATTTAATAGTAACCAAAACAACAACATCATCTAGTCAATAATAATTTTAAACAACATGAATGTACTAAACAAAAACCTAGTAATCAATCAAAATATAATATAAAGTAACAAACACTTTACTTCAATGGAACATTAACATAAAACAAATATTACATGATAGTAACCAAAATATAATATATTAGTAACCAAAACATAATATGACAGTAACCAAAATATCATATGACAGTAAATAAAACAGAAATATAATGTAATCAAAAATAATTTAACCAACATGCATATACCTAACAATTACACAGTAACCAACATATAATATGATACTAACCAAAAAACCATTTTGAGAAAACAAAAATGGTATCCGACTTATAATATAACAGTAACCATAACATGATAAAGCAGTAACCAAAACATAAAATAATAGTAACCATAACATTTATTTAATATTAACCATATGTTTCCACAAAGAAAACAAATTGACTTGTTTAATAAAAAAATTATAGCATTCTTAACAATAAAAAACAAACTTTTTCCTGTTGTTTAGACCAATTTTAAACCATTGTTCAAACAATGCCTCTTCAAACTTTGATGGCATATCCATGCATACTTTCGGAAATGCAGAAAGACATGCAAGTGTTTGACTAGCACCCACGACAGTAGACGATGAACCAGCCGATCCAAATGTTGATGTATATGGAGACCGCAAAACGGCACTCTTTGCATGTTCACGTACAGGTCTACCGCCGGATTTATGGACACTTTTCTCCAACTCATCACATTGAACTATGTCCTGTGTGGTCAAAACCATCTGATCAAGGGCAGACTTGCTTTCTGCCTCACATTTATTCCCCTGTTTATATTGACATAAAAGGTAACAAATACAGTTTATATTTTCAACATAAACACATGCAGTTAACAACTATATGCAATAAAAAAATGAATGAACAATAATCGACATATTAAAATGAACATATCATAATAGTAACCAAAACAAAATAAATTACTAATCAAATTATAATATAATAGTAACCAACACACAATGTAATAGTAACCAACCAATATTATGATAGTAAACATAATATATATAATAGTAACCATATCACAATATAACAGTAACCAGAACCAATAGCATGTAAAAAAAAGGATGGCATGTCATTATAACACTAACCTCAGCAACAATCTTTTTCCTAGTGCATTGGCTTAATATGTCAAACGATGGCATGTCATTATTCTTGCCAATGTGTGCAAAATAAAAAACAACCAATTAATCATTAAAAAAAAGACATATAACACAACAAAACAAATAAATATATCTAACCTTGACATTTTCTGCATCATCATTAATTTTAATTTCATGATGTTCTTCAACCACAACATCACGTTCAACTTAATTACCAATCTCAATTTTGATTCCCATCATTCTTCTCAACAAAATTCAACACATCATCACCATCATTGTTCTTATTTAGTTTTGAACCATCATCAACATCCTCATCAACATGAGGGTCTTCACACTCTTTAACAACTTCATCATCTTTAACAACTTCATCAACCATAACAACATCTTCACACTCTTTAACGACTTCAGTCTCAATGTCATTATTCTTGCCAATCTGTGCAAAATAAAAAACAACCAATTAATCATTAAAAAAAGACATATAACACAACAAAATAAACAAATATGTCTAACCTTGACATTTTCTGCATCATCATTAATTTTAATTTCATGATGTTCTTCAACCACAACATCACGTTCAACTTCATTACCAATCTCAATTTCATTCTCATCTTTCTTCTCAACAAAATTCAACACATCATCACCATCATTATTCTTATTTAGTTTTGAACCATCATCAACATCCTCATCAACATGGGGGTCTTCACACTCTTTAACAACTTCATCAACCATAACAACATCTTCACACTCTTTAACGACTTCAGTTTCAAACTCATCATTCTTCTCATCGACTTTTAACCCATCATCACCAACTTCATCATCATCATTATTATTACCTTTAAAAATATCATCATCATCATCAACAACATCATCAGCTACATCATCTTCATCATCATCATCATCATCATCATCACCGCCATCATCAGAATCACCATCAACTTGTTTGTCCCCAACATCTTTGATCCCGCGTAACTCATCTCTAATAATGGACCTAAAGTCCCTACATAACTGAACATGTAAAACATGCATATCATCCTTAATATCAGCCCGTAATTTTACAATGTCTTTCTTAATTTCAGACACTTTCTTCTCCAAGGGCCTAAACCATGCATCAATTGCATCTTTAACTTCAGATATATCAAATCCAATGTTGTCACCCTTCACTTTTTTTCAACCTTCTTATCAGCGTCCTTCCCATTGAAAAATTGTAGCCCGCCCAAATCAAGTTGATCCTTCTCCTCGGACGTGGGAATCAAACTTTTTATCCTCAACTGAAAAACATTAAGTACATTTAGTATAACATCTGACAAACATTGTATAAATACAGTAAAAAAAATAGTAAATAAAGAATCATAAAACATAATTAGTAACCAACTACATATATACAGGTAACCAAATGTATATAAATCAGTAACCAAATCAATGAATAAAGGTAGCCAATATTTGTATAACCGGGTAACCAATAAAATTGTTATTAGCAACATGAGGGTAATTTAATTAGTAACCAAATGCGTATATTCAGGTAACAAAATACATTGTTATTATTAACATACACATAAATAATCAGTAACCAAATGAGTATATAAAGGTAACTAACTACTTTGTTAACAGTAAAATTCACAAAATATAATCAGTAACTAAATATATAACTAAAGATAACCAATTATACTCTTAGTAGTAAACTTCATACCTGTCCGGAACAAAATACTAAATCATTCAACTTGTCATTCGTAGGGGGCTTCACTAGCTCCTTCCATCTAAATAAACGGACATCCGACGGATGCTCATCATTGCATATGCCCCGAGTTTTGAATGTTGGAATGGTTTCAAACATAAACACTTGGAATACATAAGGTAGCCCATTCAACTTGTACAATTTTGTATAATGATCCTTGTACAAATTATATATTGACCCACCATTCCTTCCTTTCTTCAAACGCCCCTTCAACGTATTGGACAAAAAGTACTTTGTCATCTCGAACGCGACTTTCCCCCAAGGAAAACTACTAACATCACCATAACATAAAAAATTGACCAATGCTCCATCCACATAATTTTCAGAAACTGTGGATAAAATGAAATTAAACACCAAAAAAATCAATGACATCTTAATAGCCTCATTATCGTCATCAAAAACTGCCTTCCGATAAACCCTACCTATACTACTACGTGTCACAACTTCATCCCCAAAAAACTTTTCAATAAGCATATTCTCCATACCTTTATACGCAGCTATATCATCCTCACCCTGCCATCTCAACCCAGAAATTAGATAGAATTCAGGCAAACCAAATCTGACCCTTTTATCACCAAACAAAAATCACATTTTACCATCATCACTCTGGTGAACCTCCCTTACAAGAGCATGGTGAATAATCTGGGAATACATTTAGTGCTGATCACCAAACTCAAGAAAATTCCCAAAACATGTTGCCTTAAACTTCTCCAACTGACTTTCGTTCAGTTTCTTGGTAATAATGCTGGGGACTTCCACGTCGCACCAATATATAACTTTTCTAGTAAATTTTCTGTTGCATCCCTCATAATACATATCCCATAACTGCAAATAAACAAAATCAGATTTGCACAATTATTAGTAACCAATATAAAACATTATTTATACCATAAACAGTTACATAGTAACCAACAAATAATATCATATCAGCAAACACATAATACAACAATTACACAGTAGCCAAAATAGACTATAACAAGTTTCTAACATCCCACATTGACTACACAAAAATAGTTACCATACCATAATATAACAGTAACCATAACATAATAAAGCAGTAACCAAGCAGTTATATTATATAATCTAGTGCTAACCAAAATATTAACAAGATGTAATACATATCAGTTTATATAGTAACCAAACAGTTATATCATAGTAACCAACATATTTTTTCATGGTAACCAATACATAACCAAGCATATAAATCAACCACATTTTAGTCAACCATGTATACTAAAGCAAATATATGGTAACCATAACAACAACAAACAGTAACCAAAGTCCTAACTCAAGGGAACAAAAATGGTATCAAAATTATAATCTTACATTAACCAAAAACATACTCAACAAGTAACCAAATATACCAAATCGATTGAAAACAAATGGTATCCAAATCAAAATCTAACAGTAACCGAACAATTATATGATAGTAACCAAGACATCTTTTAATGGTAACCATAACAGAATAAAAAAGTAACCAAATATACCAAATCGATTGAACACAACTGGTATCCAAATCAAAATCTAACAGTAACCAAAAGCATACTAACTAAGAAACCAAACATTTATATTATCATAAAATAACAAAGTTTAAATTTACAAACCTTTAAAATTCTTTATGTTGGAATTATATTCTGGCTAAGCACTTGTCCTTCTGACTTAACTACTTGGACATCAAAATCATAATCTAAATGCACTTCAGAATGCTTCATATCACTATGAATCACCAACCTATCCTCACTCTTACTCGATTTCTGACCTGCATTCTCCCCCTTCCCCTTACTCTCCACAACAAACTTCTTCAAGCCCTTTACAGAATCATCCTCTGTGATTCTCTTCCTCTTTCCATACTTCTTCATTGTATCAGCCATTCTACACAAATCAAACAAACAGAACAAAACAACTAATCGAACGAACAGAAAAACGAAAATGGCGAACAGAGAGAACACGAACAGAGAGAGAAGAAAGTGTTTCAGCATACAAACAAGGGTTTAAAACCGAAGAGTTGTAATGGCGGTTATCACGTCTTTCAAAATAAAACAACGCATTTTAAGTTGGACACTAATTTGTCATGTCAGCCATTAATATTAATCCCTTAAATTAAGGACTTATAATTATATTAATATTGTAAATAAAAATAAAAAAGTGTAATATTTTTGTAATTATTTTATAGAGGTATAATTTTTTTTAATTATTTTTAAAAATGTACTAATATATGTAATTTATCCTTACAATATTACCTTGAGTAAATCCTAGTGGTGGTATGACTTGTGAAAAGGCCCAAACATGAAAATTTGCCAAAATTATCCTGTTAAAAAAGAGTGACACGCTGACATATAATGTGAATATTCCGAATTTGAATGGTATTGTCAAGCAGCAGTTTGGGCCTTGTAAACATTAATAACATGGTCTCCAACTTCAGCATTATGACCCGCCGTGCACCGCCCTTGCATGACCTTCAGCCACCAAAAACAGCCTCTACAGTTGACACTTTCTAGCGGCGACATGGCGGTCCGGCGACTGCATTATTTGCCCATCACACATGAAATAATTGCTAAGACTGTTAGAACTGAGATTACTGCGAAAAATGGACCAATAGATCCTGAAGAAGAATGCCAATTAGCACTATTGCTTTGTAGTACTTGATCAGGATTTGGCACTGCTTGATTTTGAGGCTGTTGTTCATCTGGCAATGAAGGCGATGTGGTTCCCATTGCATGTGTTAATTAAGGCCAGCTACAACCCCATTAGAGGGCTATATATAACCTGCGTCCAGAAATGAGAGTCCCATTTGTGTAGGATACATTCAATGACTCAAACATAGATATGTAAACGAGTCGAGTCGAGGTGAACTTTGATTTGTTAAAATCAAGTTCGTTTGAAAGTTAAATAAGTCAAGTCGAATTGAAATTTATACAAATTTAAGATTTTGCGTACGAAATCGCCCGATTTAGTAAATAAGTTGAGCAAGTTGAGCTCGAACTCAAGGTGGGATTAAGTGAGTTAAGTCTAGTCGAACTTAAGAACGAGTCATTTAACTTTTTTAATATAAAAATAAAAAATATTTAATTAAACGCTAAACAAGTTATATTTATTTGAGTCGTACCTAAACGAGTCGAATATCACATTATTCGAACTCGACTCATTTAAAAAAAATAAAAAAAATGGCTTTGTTCGAGTATGGTTTGAGCTTAATTGTGACGGGCTGAATCAGACTCGTGGATAACCCGATTTATTTACAACTTTATTCAAACGCGTACATTTATTTATTAGAAACAAAATTAAGTCTCAAAATTGATACTAAAAAATAAGAACACACAATATACCCAGGTTCACCAATTTGACTAGTTCTGTTTGTCTTATGTATTCATAAATTGTCTTACACACACTCTACAATGATCCATATATCAATAAAACTCTAGCTGCTATAATATGGGCTCAAACTCGTGAGACTCAATACATTAATAAAACCCAAGACCGGGCTACTAATAAATCTCCAAGCCCAATTGCACTTTGTCATTAGTCGAACATGCAGAAGTATGAGCTGGTTTACACCAAGGTTTTCAAACCAGGACCGGACCGGCGGTCGGACCGATAAAAACCGGAACCGGTCTGCTCTCCGGTCCGGTTTGGACCAATGACCCATTTTTGACTAAAAACCGTTCAAAACTGGAGAACCGGCGGTTGAACCGCCTGACCCAGAGAACCGGTGACTGGTTCGCGGGTTGGGCCGGTTCTCTACTTAAAAAAAAAAATAGGGCTTCGTCGCTTCAGCTTTGCACTTTTGCTCTCTTCATCGACCATCACCATCATCTATGATCTATAATATATCAATAGTTCTTCCCCTTTCTCTCTCCGGCGAAGAATTGAAGAGAAATGCAGTAGGATGAAAAGAGAGGAGAAAAGGGTAGGGAAATGGGGTTTTGAGATTTGAGCGGTGGTGATGGAGTTTTGAGGAGAGAGAAATGGGGGGTTTTCTAGGGATTTTGGGAGAACGTGTGAAGGAGGAGAGAGAGAAATAAGAGGAAAGGGGTGGATAGAGAAAAAGAGAATTAAACCATTTGAAAGACAGCTAAATCACATCTCAGAGCCCACCAGCGATAGAGAGAGAAAGGGAAAGGATGACTTTACCCTTTGTTTTTGAATCACGTCCCATTCAACTCCTCCGCCAAGCTAAAAGTTTGGAATAATATTCATAAATTATTGGTTACAAATTAAATGATTGAAAAATAATATTAATGTCTATAAATATTTAATAAAGTTATATTGCGTTACACTTTTATCCCCGGTAAAGCAGAAATCAAGATGTATTATTATCAAACATTGCAACCGAATCTAAGGGATAGTCTAATTAGTTATAAATCTCTTTCTTTATATTTACAACTACGAGTCTATCCTTAATAAAATTAGCACAATCTACGTACTAAAGGGAGATTGATTCTATCTAGTTTTTTTTAGATAAATTAATTAATTTTACATATTTACTAAATATTATATATAATATATAATAATTTATTTAATTATGTATTATTTATTATATATTAATGACGTCACTGGTTCAATAATGATTCGACCACTGGTTGGACCAGTGACCCATCCACCCGGTACCTTTTTCGGTTCAATGAACGGTCCGAGTTTGAGAACCTTGCTTTACACAAATATTAAGCTACATAAGTATTTTCTAATTAACATTTTTCCCTGCAGATTTATTGTGTCATACAACCGTGGATTGTTAGTCAAATTCCAAGCTCACATAAACGTTGAATGGTGTAACAGAGGCCATATCGTGAAGTATTTATTCAAATATGTCAACAAAGGACCGGTAAAGGCTACAACTTTATATTTGTTAACGCCAAGTTCTCACCGCTCGCCCAATCACCAAATAACGAGCCGAGAATAACGTTTAACGGTGGAGGGTATGTGACTGTTTTAGTGCTTGTAAATAGAGTAAAAATAATAACACATGAAAAGTAATAATAGCACCAGGATTTTACGTGGAAACCCAATTGGGAAAAAATCACGGAGAGAGATCTCAAAGATTCACTATGAAAATAATGAGAAAGTTACAAGCCTTCAACTGTAAAATTATTCATTCCCTCTCTCTCCCCTTGCTCTCTGCCGAGCTTCTCCTTTTTTCGCTGGATATTGTATTGTTGTGGAGTTATGGAGGTGTGTCCCCCCTCCCTGCTGCCGAGAGGCTATATATATATATATATATATATATATAATAATCTCCTTTGTACATTTTTATTGGGACCCACAAATAAAGTAAATCATGAAACATGGCAGGCAGCAAACATGCATTAATACACGGAGCATAAAACAAGGAAGTTTATGTGGGAACTTGGACCCACGTGAGCCCACTCAATATTACATCCCAACAATATTATTGAATCAAGAAATAATCAGGAAGTGACAGCGTAACCAAGCCAAAGTCCAAATCATAACCCAAACGATCGACGAGGTCAATAATATTATCCGTCATGCCGATCTGTTTCTGCATCAGAGGCATATATGCTGGCGAATTTTTTGAATTTCCAGTTCATTTTTGCAAACCATCTGTACAGCGGTTGTATTTCCATTTAGAGAATAAACAAGAAGTTGGATTCAATGAAACGTAACGGAGTCCTTATCCTCAATACTCAACCGCAGAGACCCAAACGCAACAAATTTAACCTTTGTCGAATATCCAACCCAATGAAAATGGGACAATGACTCAAGGACTTGGATTCCAAGGAAGAAAAATATAAATGGTCTATGCCCATCCATCTTCAGGGGGAGCGCTTTTACCTTCGGCTTCGGATATGCTTGCTACATTTAAAGATGCGTGGGCTACATCACTTGGGCTACGTGAATTGTTTGTTACGATATATATATTTTTTTTTTTGCTAAATAATAATATTATTATTGTTTTGTCAAGTATCAAACGTGCTTTGACTTATGGTTGAAGCACTGTGAGTCATTAGCAGAAGATGTTTAACGTCGCATCTACAACATGCCAAACTTGCATTTGCCTACTTTAACGTATTCAATCTCTCACGTTAATTATACGAGATAGATTCATTGTTACCCAAGAATGGCAAGTCTCTAGCAGATTACCCGTCTTTACCTTATTTTGATCCTCATCTAAAACGTTATATTTGGTTTAAAGGAGATGTTAACGCCAGATTTTGGCCACCTGATAAAATCACCAAATGGCAGAGCCAAAATCGCACCAACGGATGATGGTGTAATCTTGTGGATTTTAACCCACAAAATATATAAATAACAACATACACCAAGAATATAAATACAGATAAATAACAAGAACACCAAGATTTAACGTGGAAACCCAAAATGGGAGAAAACCACGAAGAGAGCAGTCATAATGATATCTTGATTACAGAGAGTGTATTTGTATTTCATCTCCTGTTGTATATTGTCTCTCCTCCCCCTCCTGACCCCTGCCCACTACCTATTTATAGAAGAAATACACTCAAGTGGTGCACTATGACCCACCAAAATATCTAGCCCAATAAATTCCAACCCAACATTGCCCCCCAATCTCTTATTTACAAGAAACTTTAAACAAGAGATTATACAAAAAGTACCCTCCAACAACCAAACCAGCAAAATAAACTCATTACAACCGTACACGAGTGCCCTTCAGGAGAACAAAGTTTTTCTAAATGATGTCTAGCCGAAGGGATTTTTATCCGTTCAAGAGAAATGCTCCTCTTCGACCAAGGGCCTAAAGAGGAGAGGTCCCCGACCTGGGAGACCCAAAATGCTCTGCTCGACCAATGGCCTGAGCTGAAGAGATCCCCGTCCCCTCCCGAAAGATAGGTATCCGCCTAAATATTCATCATTTTAGAAAAACTAAGCTCCTCCGAAGGACGCCTCGGATCCGACCTTATAACGCCAACCAACCTTATCACGCCGAAATGGCAGCCCAACTACTCGTCACACCCAACCGAACCAAACCCAAACCCAAACAACGGCCCCAAAACCAAAGAGCAACATTGCATCCCATGGACGCAAAGCCGAAGTCCGGCGGCGGCCCGTTGAGGATCAACCGAGGACACAGGAGAACTGTCGAAGTCAACTCAAAGCCTCCAAACATTGCCGAAGTCCGAGATGCCGAAGCCGAAGCAAATGCGAAGCTTGGCCAAAACTTGGTCGAAGCCAATCCGAAGCCGACATGAAGCCAAAGGTTGGCTGCCGAATGAACTAAAGCGGTGCCGAAGCAATTCAAAATGGTCCGAAGGCATGTGTTGAAGCCGAAGCCATTCATTTCGCCGAAGCCCAAGCTTACCCATCCGGAAATGGAGGTCGAAGCCGAAGAGGAGACAAGTTCATCAGTTTGTTTTCTTGGAGCATCATCATCAGATGCTACGTTGAAAACGATCGTTCACATGAAGCCCAAGTGAATGAAGTTGCTGCTATTCTATTCAGTAGGAGATGATTTGTCGAAGGATGCTTCGCCGAAGAGGAACCATTGTCGGAGCCGAAGCTCACCTCGCCGAAGCCATGGTTAATATCGCCACAACTTTGGTTGATGCTACCGAAGAGGAGTTGATGGTGAATTTGAACACTGAAGCAAGCTCTCCGATGACAGAACCATGAAGACCGACGTCTTGCTTTATTGGTTAGCTTCGGGAGGATTCTAATATCATAATGCACTACAAAAAAATGGTGATTTCGCAACAAACCGTTTTTGTTGCAAAAGGTGCCAAATTTCGTTACCAAAGGTCATTTGCAACGATTTTTCGGTCGTTGGACCATTCGTTGCGCAATGAGCGTTGCTAATTGTTTAGCAACAAATTTTTTTTTTCGTTACAGAAAGTGAGATTTTTCGCAACAAAATTTTGTTTTCGTGAAAAATCATAGATCATTTAGCAACGAAATGTTTCGTAGCAAATTTATTAAGAAATTGTTACTGAAAAGCAACTTTCGTTGCAAAATCTGCCTAATTGGCAACGAAAAGAATCCCTTTTTTTGCCAACGAAGATGAAATTCGTTACATTTGATACACATTTGCCAACGATGTTTGCCGTTGCTGAACAATATGAAAATTGTAGCCTTAATTAATTTTCGTTGCTAATTATATACTTTTTAGTAACGATATTCGTTGCTAAATGTACAAAATAAATCGATCATATATTAACTTGCAACGAAATGTTTCGTTACCATTGGTTTTGTTATGAATAATTATGATCAATTAGCAACGATATTATTCGATACTGATTGTTTTTCAAGAGCAACGAAAGTTGTTGTCCATTAACAACAACATTGTACGTTGCCGTTTGATACAATAGATTTTGATTGTATCATTGCCAAATCCATTATTGATAATCCTGTTATGTAGCGAATATCAAACTTATTTTACAAACAAAATAAATTGTAGCTCAATGACCCCATAACAAATTATGATCGAAATATAAAAAAATAAAAAAAACCTCAAATATTATTAACTAAATAAAATCATTCAGTACATGATCATTCATCATCTTTACAATCAACTATCTAAACATGCCACAATTCTTTAGTCACGTAAGGCATGAAAGGATGAAAAGTTTTCAATATGTTCTTGAAAACATATAAAATAACAGTCTATGCTACTGAAGAAACTGGATGAAGACCTTCAAACTTGTTCCCTCTGAGATTAAAATAGCAAAATCAATTAGCAACAAAGAAAATATGAGGACAGAAAGTAAACATAAAAGAAATGCATTAGTATGAGAGAATAGTACACTGATGTTGGTCATCCCAAGTAGCAAGACTTCAGGACAGTGCTTAAGAGGATATTCGAGCATTGGTCGAACATAACTTGCATTACGTCTCTAAGCTAGCTGACACAATACCTCCAGAAGGTCAAGACATAACCATGCATGATTTACATGTCCTGGGTGAAACTTGTGATAAATCTAAGCCAAAAACTAATCTGATAAATCTATACATGAAGTTACAAATGAAGCTTAAGCCAGGATTACAGATAAATATAACCGATATAATATTCCAAAAACTAATTTGATAAGTCTATACATGAAGTCCCCCAGATAGAAGGTCCTGCTTAACCAACTCAATCACATTTATACACTCTCAAACAAGGCATGCCATTTGTCAATTTTTCTTTTTAAGTATATTACTCTCTCACCCGCCTAACTACAATGGTGACTGGCATAACTTCAACCGGACAATGAGTAAGGACCCTTCTCTTTCAGTTAAAAAAAACCCGCAAACAGGTTGTAAATCATACAACAACTAGTACCAAGATATAGCTTACAAATCAATATTCGAAAAGGATCAGAATGCTAAAATATCATGTTGATGCTCACAATAATTGGTGAAGCTGTTGTATTTCTTTGCGTAGCGATTCAACTTCTTTCAGGAGCTCAGCTTGGTTTTCCAGGATTGAGTTCATCACTTTCGAGGTTTCCATCTGTAATGATTTGGGAAGTGACTAAAAAGCAACTAGCAAAAACATAACCACGACAGTTATCAGAATGTACAGGAGCATGTGAAATTATCTTATAATTTCTATATGAAGATTCCTCATATCTTCGTGAATGGATTTCTGGAATGAAGCTAGAGTTTCTTCAAGAGTGCGCTAAAACAACTGAAGCATAAAGGAAGTTCCCTGTTGTGAGTCAGACTGTGATGGAGTTTTCCGGGGTTATGTAATCCCACCCTACCAGAAATATAGTAAGTAAACACACAGAGCATTCAAGGTTAATTTGTAATGCTTCATCATCAAACATACTTTCATCACGTTTCATTTGAAACAACAAATGATTAAGTCAATGCTGGCCACTAAGTCTGACTAATGGATAACCTTAATGTTTTCAATAAGCACAAAGGTGAAAGCGTGATGATGATAATTCATCACAAATCATCTGTTATGCTTACATCCATAAGCATACACCTTAATGATTGTATTCAATAACAGGTTAAAGCATAATTTAGTGTGTTAAGCATTTGATAATTTCGTACATTCATAGAGGGAAGATTCCAGTTTCTACAGCTGATGAAACATCAGATCTGGACAACAAGTACAACATAATTTCAAATAAAATTACAATGATATAATCAATAATCATAAGGTATTAACATTATCAACTCAGATATATATAGAAAACAATAGGATCATGGATTACCAGTTTACTGTCTCAGTGGTAATTCTGTTTCTTTAAGTATCTCCTTTATGGTAATCTAGACAATTTCAAAGGCAAAGGAAGCTAAAATACTTCTAATACTAACTTAAAAGAATAAATAGATCTGTAAATGTGAGTTACAGGCCCTTGTGATTGAACACTCCTGAAAAATTAGAAACCCATATATATTAGCATAATATTTTACCAAGGTACATGCTAAAAGCATGATAATTTTAAAATGCAGGACCTAAACAACAGTCTTGTCGTGGAATAATTGTAATGGTAAATATCTAAAGAAATTTCGCATGATAACTAATTTGTGTGTTATAGTTGGAATATCACCTGATATTCATTATTTCAATCATTTAAAAGAGTTACAAAGCCTTATCATTCTCTAAATAGAGTAGGTGTGCCATTTTTGTTTTGCTTTTATTTTTTATTTATTTTTAAAAAGATGGGAAGTAGGGTTGTGCCATTAGCCAGATAAAATTACCCACCTACGAATTAAGAATCAGATATCCCTAGTAAACTTAAACTAAAAGAGCATTCTGCTGACGCGTTTCTACCATGCCTACTGTCATAACTATGGTTCACATATACACCTTAGCCAGCAGAGAATCCTGTAAAAGCTAATGTTTTCCTTTCCTCTGTGTGAGGATGGATAACCAATTACACTCAGAGAGAGGAACTGAGGATATCCCTTCAAGAGAAAAGTTATACACTAGTAACATTTGTAGTGGAAATACCCCACATAGATATAGTATCAATTGTTGATCACTAGTAAACTTCAAACCCAAAGAGTATGATATAAGGTCGAAGCTCTATATCCATAGGTACTGTATATAACTATAGTTCTGATTATGCACTTTGTCTTAACCTAAATTTTGCAACAAAATGTCCTTCTGGCCTATGTGGGGATGGATTGCCAAAGAGTTTAGCTGTATCCGAGAGACAAATAGAGTTTATCCCTTCAATAGAGTAGTTTTGCCATCTAAGAGCGTGGGTAATATTACAACAGAGGCATTGATTGAGCAACCTCAAGGTTGCTGGTTCCATTCCCAACACTTGGGACACACATAGATATTCCAAAAGATGAGTAGCTTTGACACGTCTAATGAAATTCGATATTTAGGAAATCAGAATCAGGTGTCTTTGAGTGTTACTTCCTAGTAAGCTTAAACCAACTTGTTGCAGGTAATCTCAAGGATCATGATGGAAACATCATCTCTCTTATTCTACACTAGCTGGAAATAAATTTAAGAGTTTAGATGTTTGCTTCTTTAAAGATTTACACTAGGGTTTAGGTATCTTAAAGTTCTGCATGCACAGCAAAAATGCAGTCCATGTTATTCATCTCTTTCTGATTCCATATTAATGAATGTATTCAAATGGATAATCCCCTCAATCATATGTATTTTACAATAATCACAGAGATCATGAATGTAGTTGCATACCTTGCTCTTTTATGTAAGTTATAAAGAAGCATCAGAGAGCAGTAAATATAATATCTGATGTACGTCAGTAAGGATTTATACTTGGATGTATTTGATTTCCATTTTGTTCACTTTTAAAGTTTCTCTCGTTCCTATAATAAATGTTTTGCATCCAAAAGCCACACACAGTTTATTGATAATTATCCATAAATCTAAAATGTTATCTTAGCATAAGTGGTTATGTAAATAAGAGATTGACTTCCATATCTTAGCAAGCAGGCCTCACTTCTCAGTATATCCATAGGTAATCAGAAGATTGAGGTTGGATGATAAAGTGATGACCAAAAGTAGAGTACTTACCCATGTTTTCCACTAGCTTGGGCATTAAGAACATCACAATTAGCATAAATCCGACCATGAGGCCCATTGGGCTTTTCACGAGAGATATTACGTTGAAGGGTTCCCTTATCTGCAAGAATATAAGTATATAAGATATATAAGGGTAACATTCAATGTACTGCAAAAATAAAAAGTCAACAATAATAACATCAGGTACAAGACTCAAAATATTCAACTCCACAACGTTTATTTTTCCAAATTAGTTGGGGGTAGGCGACTCAAGAATATTCAACTCATCAATGCCTAAAGTAAAAAATGAAGGAGACTCAAAAACGCTTATAAGTATAAACCTACCTCATAATACCATTCGTCTCTCAGAGGCTCCAGCACCAGCTCACTAAGGCCCCTCTTATTCTCTGACAGTGCTGCTTGAACCTTACCAGGGTTTCTGGCACTAACATCAACACGGACCTGTAAATATGAAAGAGATGCAAAATCATGAAAATGTTGATTTACAGAAAATCTAAAGTCAAGTATTAACGAATGCAAGTATGAAGAATCTCACCGGAGAAAAGAAATAACCAATGGCAGCCACTTCAATTAGATGAGTCCCCGTTGGAACATTATGGCTTTGAGCATGGAATTAAGGAACTTCAGCAAAGATGCAGAATGTTTACAAGCACTGATTCCATAAAAGTACATACATACATATTGATCAGAATTTTGCCAATCAATATGAATGAGATGGAACAAATGGTAATTAGATACCTTATAATCTAGGTGATTGTCATATAACATAGAAAATGAGGTGGGCTGGCCTTGGCGTTGAAGATGTTTATATAGTTACAATACACCATCAAACCCACATTCAGATTCCTTTTCCAGTTGAGTACAAAATACGGTGGATAACATAGTTTGTGGTTTCTTTTGCAGTTCAGAGTAGAATTCAGTGATGTACAGAACTTATGGTCCTTCACAATTGCATCATTCTACAGCAATGGGTTTCTTTTGTCGATTTGATCATGCAGTGATTTTACATGGTCACTGCATCATTTTACAGCAACAATGTAAAATCAAAACATGAGGAATGTAGGCAAAATAGTACAACAAAAAAATGCTTGTGAGTGCACGTTCAACCAGATATGCCAAAAGACACCATATTAATACTCATGGGTTGTGCGTTAGACACAATTAGTCCATGATTTTGGCAGAGCCAGATGACACAAGAAAGCCAAGAAAAAAAGAAGAAGAAAAAAACCAGAAATACCAGTTGAAAGAATGCAGTATTATATGATTACATGTTGCAATACTAGAGACAAAATTACACAAAGTAAACAAGATATTGAGACATTTCATTGAACAAAGTAGGTCAAATCCTATCGCTGCAACTCCTGTTCAACATATAATCCAACATCTAGAAGAGTCCAAAGTTAATTCAAAACTAAATTAAAACTAAAGATAATGTTACGATTATGCTAATAAAACGAACATGTAAATTAACATGAACAGTAGTTATCATCCTCCTGGACAAAGTTGGTCCTAATATCTGTAGATTCTGGCAAAGACCAAAAGTTGAATGAGGACCAAATCTAAAATAAATAAAATAAAAAAATCAATGATGCCTACCAAAATAAACAAAGCTAAACCTATCTCATACAATTAAACTAAATCTTATTTAGGAGCATCTCTAAGTTGTTCAGATAATAATAGCTACAACTATATTAAATAGCAGTACGTAAAGGGTGAACAAGCACTGGACACTTGCATATTCACTGTATTCTTATTGTAGCCGAAGTTTTTATGGAATAACTGATAAAGCTCTGTGGCTCCATCTTCGGGATCGGGCCTTCCCAGGGCTAGCAAAGCTTTGATGTGCTTGGCGGGAGACGGCTGAGGGAATGGGCGCTTGAAGAACCTCCGCAGAGTCGACCTCGTCGGAGACGACGACACTCCAACCGGAATCCTCTTTCTAACAGCCTCTTTGCTTTTATCAGTAAGTGAAAAGCCCTAAACTTAGGAGAAAGGGATGAAAGGTGAAGAAGGTGAGACCAGGGTTTAGGAGATAGAAGAGATTTAGTTTCAGTGTACATAGCGGGAGTGAAATTAAGAGATAAGTGGAAAAAATTTTGGGGAAATATTAGAGGTAGCTTAGTTGCTAAATTAAAATTTTAATTTTGGTGTTTATTTTTTAATTGCTAGTATTTTATTCATCTTTGTATTAGTTTTTTTTATGAGATAATTAATTATTTCTCTTTGTGATAGAGTTTCATTTGTGAGATTTTATTTTTTTTGAGTGTGGGATAATCATAACTGTTTATTATTAAGCTGCTTCTGGTGAAAATTTTTGTTTTGTTTTCTACACAGTTTGATTTTATTAAAAAAATAACTAATTAATACTTTTTTTACAAATTACTCAATGATCCAATGTTCTTTCCAAAAGTCGTAGATGCAAAGGCCCAAAAGACCCGTCAATTCGTCACTTTGTTCACAGGTATTTGTCCAACAACTTTGTTCCATGTAATAATATAGCTTAAACACTTATAAGTGCTTCCATTGCTTGATGAAATGATATATACATATATACACAAAAACATATAAGAGAGATATTGACGCCATTCGTATACTTTTTGAATCACTTACGAACAAGGTTTTAAAATTCGGACCAGAATAGCGGTCGAACCGGTAAAAATCGGAACCAGTTCACGCTTCGGTTCAATTTGAACCAATTAATCAGTTTTAATCAAACCCCGCTCAGAACCGTTGAACCGGCGGCCCAACCGGTTGATCCAGTGAATCGATAACCGGTTCACGGTTTTGACCGGTTTGCTGCTTAAACATTAAAAAGAAATATTAGTCATGACCTTCATTTATCAACCGCCTCCTTCTCTCTCTTTAATCCTCTCATCTCAGTTCTCTCTCAATGGGTTTCAAAAATTTACAATATTGTGAAATTGTGACGAAATTGTTTGTGTTTCTCTTCGATTAAGTCATATTTTGGATAATCTAAAGTGTTGTCGGGCAATTTCAATTAATTATCTTTTTTCTAAAATCATTTTATAAAACTCATAAAGTTTGTTAAAACGATCTCAATGTTTAATCTCTTAAGCATGCAGAAGATTTGATAGTTAAACCCAGGGGCGGATCCAGCCTCGAAGTTCAGGGGGGGAAAATTCAAAAAAAAATTTCTTAAGAATAAAAATTTAATGAAATAATCACAAAACTAAATAACGTAGTGAGTTTTTTTTTTTGAATATCAGTGACAGGTTGTCACAACTTACATTTTCAGGAATAGATTTAAAATTTGTACGTTTAGTTGTTATAACCTACTTAGGTATGTCTATGCTGACTATCAATAAATGTTTAAAAATTAATTCAACATCAAAACAAGACTAATATACAATATGAATAGTTAAGTATAATTAGCAACAACAATAAACAATCTCAATTAAACCACTAATCAGTAATAAATAACATTACAAAATAAATTACAAAATTTAAAGAAAATAAAAATAGAATTGAACACATACTCGAAAAAAATTTATTTGATGGAGTTCTCTTCATTGTTGCAGTGTTGTTTTAAGAAATAAAAAGCCCTAATTTATAAAAGTACAAAAAAGAAGAATCCATAAACAATTACAAAAAATCCTAATATAATTATTAATAGTGAGAATGTGAGATTGGAATTTGGTCCATGAAAGACAACATTAAATAAATTTTAGGAGATCAAAGACCAAGGTAGTGGAAAGTAAGAGAATTTTAAAACAATATGTTAACAAAGTTTATTGCAATGACTCATTGTTCTCCATAACAATGCCGACTAAAAAATAGAAAATTATTAATATAAGTTTGGTGGAGATAAAAAAATCATAATTTAAGGGAAATGTTAAATTCATCACATGCACAACACATTGCTATCAATATTTTATAGGCTCTTCTTGTCTTCCTCTTATCACATGCCTGAGTGCTTATGCCTGGTTCTTGAAAATCCAGTGGGGGCAAGTGCCCCCCTGCCCTTGCCCTGGATCCGCCCCTGGTTAAACCATGATATTTATTGAGTTCTGTGAAAATTTTGTCTTCATAAGTACTTATATTGCATAAGAGAACTTATCTGAACATCAGAAAAGGAAGATGAGCAATCTAAAGGCTAATTTATTCAATTATTTCAAGCTTTAAAAGAGAGATTTAGTAATAAAGGAGAAACTCTAGGCTCAACTGGATATGATTTCTAGCATGGTTTTTAAATCTGAACTGGACCGGCGATCGGACCAGTAAAAATAGAAATTGGTTCACATTCCAGTTCTATTTGGGCCAATAGCTCATTTTAAGCCAAAATCGTTTAAAACCGACAAATCGGTGGTTGAATCGCCTGACCCAGTGAACCAGTGACTGATTCGCGGGTTGGACCGGTTCCCTTAGTTACTTAAATATATATATATATATATAATAAAAAAACAGGGCTTCAGCCCTTTTGCCTTCGGCCTTCGCTCTGCACTTCTTTTCTCGCCCAAACTTAAATCTCTCTCAAGGCCATGGCCATGGCCATCATCTCTCTCTAGGCCATCGCTATCATCTCTCTCTCACGGTCATCGCCATCATCTCTCTCTCTAACACAGCCTAGTCGCACTTGAAGGTACCTCCTACATATATTTAATTGTTCTTTTTTTCTTGCAATTTGCAATGAGATTCTAATTGGGTACTGGATTGGGATTGTATTAATTTTGTGGCCTCTATTTATGTACAATGTGATTGTACTTTGATTATCAAATAATGGCTACTTATAATTGCGTCACAAATAATTCACTAATTATAAACTTTATGAATTCCATATTTGAAAGCAGTTCAAGGGTTTACTTGGTCTTATATTAACTAACACGAAAAT
Source organism: Aralia elata (assembly GCA_034770075.1). Classification (NCBI taxonomy): domain Eukaryota; kingdom Viridiplantae; phylum Streptophyta; class Magnoliopsida; order Apiales; family Araliaceae; genus Aralia; species Aralia elata. The sequence continues at coordinate 4,507,526 of CM068380.1, forward strand.
ATTTTAGCTACATAAAACTTATGTAACATATTAAATTGGGATTAAGCATTTAGGGTTCATATAATTGAAGAAAATTGATGGCTTTGGTGATTGTAAGGATTGGATTTGTGGTTTGAAAAGTGATAAGTTGAGGGTATTGTCTGAAATTTGTTGATTTCTAGTATAATATCCAATTACATATTGTTTCAATAGTAATTTAAAGTTTTATAGAAGGGAAAATGATTGATTCCTTTAATTCTTGTAACTTTCCTGTTTTCTATCTTTGTACCTGTTGTTGCCCTAAATAGTGGATAATTCAGTCTATAACACTGAAGTTTTTACGAATTTATAAATCGTATATGTTCAACCTTTTTGTAACTTTCAACATATGTTGTAACATGTAGCCTAATAATAATTGTTATCTTGTTTGTAAGGCTTTCCCCAGAGAAAATTTAGTACATTGATCAGATGCTCAAGGTTCTCTCTAAGGTATGCAACGAAATTTCAAGTTCCTTAAATTCTGATCTTGGCTCTATGCTTTAGCCTTTCTTGATACGTGACTCCTTGTACAAATATCTCTTTTACCTTTTCAGAAAAGTTTATTATCTGAATGTTTTTTCAGTTCTTTGGCCACACCCTGTTACGTTTACTTTTTCATTTTCTCTATACTTTATAGTTTTGATCTTTTTGGTTTAGACATTTGTTGGCATTGTCTTAATACCTGCTACCATTATCACGGCTTTCATTATTCTTAATTTTTACTGTATTTTCTTATGGAACTGTCATTTTTGACTTTCTTTTTATAGCCTTACCATAGTTATCAGTGATCTTCCATCTCTGCTCATGCAAAAGCTCATAGTTGGGACTTGGGAGTGGTTTCTTTCTTTTTAAGGGATAAACAATAACTTTTCCACACAACTATTTGTCGTTAGAAGAAGTAAGAGCCAGTTGAATTCTGCTGGACACCTGAATTGGTGTTTGTTTATCGCATGCATATGTTTGTCACAAAAGTGAGTTATTGTTGTTACTTATCATTGATGAAAGAAAAATATTTACAGATTTGACATTTTTTTTTGATTTTTTATCATCATCCCGACAGAGAAGTAGAAAATATGATCTGTCATTATATATACTATTATATTTATACAAATATGGTCCTCATTTTTTTTATTGTAGTTCCTTGGCAAAAGTATTGTGAATCATCTCACAAAACTGTAAGGAGAAAAACCAGCACGGTGATGGTAGGAAATGTGGCTATTGGCAGTGAACATCCTATAAGAATTCAAACAATAACCACAACTGACACTAAGGATATTGCTGGAACAGTGGAGCAGGTTCTTAAATTCCTTCCCTCTCTCTGCTACATTTCTTTCTTCCAACTTAACAAAGTTAAGGAGCAGCTATTTATTCTACTGTGGTTCAGCTTTAAATGTTTCTTTCTGTCCTTGCTTTCTTTTATTGACATCTTTTGAAGTTTATTCTGCACTACAAACAGAGATTTTGCAATATCTCGTGATGATGAACATGGCTGCGCCTGGAATTATTGTAATGGAGCTGCCTAATATTACAAAGCAACTACAAATTTTTAGTTTTTCCCCTGTTTTTTTAACCAGTATATTTGTTAGGATCACATATATATGCAACACAGAGTATTTATATTTAAATCTCCCAATCTCTTCTTGCCGGGTTCTTATATCTTTTCCAAAAATTTCTCATCCACTTGCCTTAGATGACCTACCAAAGAAGGTTCAAATTTTAAATGAGACATATAATTATCACTTAAGACAACTTTTTCCATGATAGTTTCTGATGTATGACTGTAAAACTCCAATGTTCTTTGGCAACATCACTTTATGATCTAGATGCAAATATATTTAAATTGGAAATTAAATTTTATGATGTTTGATATCCCTTCTATGTCCATCTTAATATTCTTTCTTCAACTGATTGATTATTAGTTAATTTCCACTTTTGCAGGTAATGCAGATAGCTGACAAAGGAGTGCTAATCTTGTTCGCATAACAGTGCAAGGGAAAAAGGAAGAAGCAGATGCATGCTTTGAGATTAAAAACACCCTTGTTCAAAAAAGTAGGTACTGTTAAGTACATTTTCTTTGATGGATATTTTGAACCAAATTGTAAGAGCATATTTCATCTCACTAATTCTCTATTCATGCAGTTATAATATACCATTAGAATAAGGAGAGAAAAAAAGAAAACATGTCTCAAATTTTGGAATGAATGAAGTGTATATTAAGCATGTTTTTGACTTTGTTTCACAAGGTGGAAATGAGCCCTCTATGGAAGCAGAAGAAGCTGAGCACTAAAGAATGTGAAAAAATCAATGAAATTCCACAGTAGAAGGGGAACCTGAGACTCTTCTTCATATCGGATGAAGGACGTTACAAATCTGTTGAAGACTTATGGGATGAAAATATCAACTAAAACAAAATCTTGCAAACCCAAAATAAAATTCGTATTTCTTGTTGGTTAAATTTTATTTGTATGTTAAAGTTTTACCATACTCATATTTAGTGATAGATATATTTGTCACAAATAAATATTGTATCGATGGTAATGTCACATATTGGTAAACTCAAATGTTTTTTTTTTAAAAAAAAATTATTTTTATTTTTATTTTATTCTTGATGAATGATGACCAAAAATTAGTAATTGAGAATTATAGAACAGGCGCTAGCTGGAGTAATTATATGCAAATGGATTGTTGTTTCTTATATAGGAAAAACTATAATAATGCTTGTGAAGGGAAGAGTTTGAGGAGTGAGAGTTGTAATGTGATATACTGCTACCTCATTACTTTAGTAGGACAGGGGAGAGTATATTTATCAGCAAGAGTTATGATACAATCACCACTAGAAGGTATTATATGTGAACCTTAAAGGTTAATTATATATATATATTGATCCTTCCTATGAGCAGAAAGTCAATCTTTTAGATACGTATACAAGTTCGAACTAATATTATTGTTGATTTTTAGATTTTTATTGAAATGTTTAATGTATTAGATAACATATATTACAGAATTATATATCTAATATATATATATCCACACACATACTTATGATATTCATTAGGCTACGAAATAAGGCAATCAAAAACCTTTCGTTGCCCACAGGAGTTAATCATTATAAACTACATTTAATTTACTACAAACTCTAATTTTTGTAAATTAGAAAATATATCTATATGTGCTCAATTTTAATTTCAAAAATTATACCTCTAACCAAAAAAATTAAAACTGGGCATTCATTTTGAGACATGAAGTGAAACATTTGATTGTATAAAATTGCGTGTAAATAAAAATTTTAAAATGCAAAATGATACGTTTTGGGGGGGGGGGAGGGGGGAATGGTTGAAACGTGTTTATTGGGTTAATATTAATTTTGGGCAACAATTTACCAGTCATTGCAAAAAAATTACAAAATACGCAACGAAAAGAAAATTGTTGCCAATGAATGTGACCCAATATTGGGCAACAAAATATAGCAACAATTTTTTTTCCGTTGCCCACGACGGGGAGAAATCACATTGGCAACGAATAGGTGGGTTTTGTTTTTCCCGTCTACGATTTGGCAACGAAATTTGGCAACGACTGATGAATTTCGTTGCACAAAATGAAAGCCTTTTACAAATTGCAACGAATAACAAATTTCGTTGCTAAACATGCATTTTTGGCAACGACTTATAAAGTCGTTGCCCCAAAAATCGTTGCCAAATGTCCATTTTTTTGTAGTGATGGAAGATAACATCGCACGTCGAACCCATTTTTGAGAAGCTTCACATGCAAAGGTCCTATAGCCTCCACCAATAATTAAGTTAGGAATAACATAATAAGGGGAATGTCTTTTTGCCTTCACAAGATTCTTCTACAAAATAAATCTACTAGCGGTACTAATTAAAAAGAAATTAAACCAATTAGAGTACTGGAGGTATATATGATAATGGAAAGCATGCATCGAGATTAATGAGGACTTGGGTGGGAGGAGAGAGAAAAGAGTCATATCCTTTTTATCCTCTTCCGCAGCACATGGGTTTCTACTTTCTATGCTTTCATATAACTAGTACATAGGTATTATAATTATATTATACTCCATAATTACATGCATGGGTGATGGGTATGCTCATGTGCTTTGGTTAAATAAGCCAACTAACTATAAAAAGGTGAGAATTTTATAATATTAGTCAGGCCATTACAAATAAAAACCCATTAACTCAAGAAAGGTGACTTGCATGAATCGCTAATTTGCAGCATGTATACATGTAAAGTGAATATTAATAATACACTTTAAACAACTTTATACCCAAGGCTGGCATGAACCACGTGAATAAAACAAGTGGCTCATCTTGGAACTTGAGATAAGTCTAAAGTATTGAAGATTAACATGAATAAAAGAAATTGATTTACATGATGCAACAGTGAGTTCGACATGAAATTTATAATATTAATAAAGGAGAACCACTTAACTTATGTGTAGTCGAAGATGAGATTTTGTCGACTGATCATGCATGGAGAAAGCATTCTTTCTCGGAACGGAACCATATTTGCCGAAGTGATATTCACCTTGCTGAAGTGGTCCGAAGAGAAAACTGATAATTATTATTACGGACAGGACCCATTAGTTAGCTTTTATGCGTGAGGCTTCCTGTTCGTCATGGTTGATCGGTGATTTTTCGAACTTAATTTTCGTTCCCACAGACGGCGCCAATGTTAACGCCAAATTTTGGCCACCTAATAAAATCACCAAAAGGCAGAGCTAAAATCGCGCCAACGGATGATGGTGTAATCTTGTGGATTTTAACCCACAAAATATATAAATAACAACATACACCAAGAATATAAATACAGAATAAATAACAAGAACACCAAGATTTAACGTGGAAACTCAAAATGGGAGAAAACCACGGAGAGAGCAGTCATAATGATATCTTGATTACAGAGAGTGTATTTGTATTTCATCTCCTGTTGTATATTGTCTCTCCTCCCCCTCCTGACCCCTGCCCACTACCTATTTATAGAAGAAATACACTCAAGTGACCCATGTGCACTATGACCCACCAAAATATCTAGCCCAATAAATTCCAACCCAACAGGAGATTTTAAGATGGAGAAGCTAGAAATTAATTAAAGGGGATCGAAAAAATAAATTTAGAAATCAATGCTATGGTAAAATAAAATCTAAGAATAATTATAAATTTACTGAGAAATGATACAAGTGAGACAATGTTATCAGGAGGAATACTATGGAATTAAGGGGATGGATTTTTTATTGGCCGGATGGGGAGAGAATCGGAGGAGCATACTTGTTTTAGTGTTTGACTTGTGTTGGAATTCTTGCTTCTTTGTGTTGGAAAAATAAAATTAAAAATTGGGGTTTTTTTTTACATTAAAATGAGTCTTTTTAATTGGCCGAATGGGATGCTGATAAAATTGGGGAACAAGTTTGCAACGTGTTTTAGATTTTGAGTTGTGTTGGAATTGTTGGTTTTAAGATTTTAAAATAAAAAATAAGATTATAAAATTAAAAAATGAGAAATTTGTTACCTTTTTAAATCTTTTTAAATTGTATTATATAAGTATTAATAAAATTTTAATTTAAAATAAAAAGAGATTTAGTTTTAGAAGAAGTTTTAAAAAAGAAAGATATATTTATTAGATACTTTCAATTGGTTGAAGAAGTTTAAAAATATTAGAGACTATGAAAATGTTTTATTTTGTGATAAGAAACTCTCACTTACAACCTTTATATATTATATAGATATAGATTTTTGAAAATATATTAGGTTACATAGGTGTTAAATTTTTTAATGATTTTGGACTCTACATAATATGAAAAAATAAAGCTAAAAAGGAAGAAGTTTATTAAATTTAGGTAATTACTTAGTTTTTTGTATTGGTTTTAATTATATAAAAAAAGATTTAGTTTGAGAAGAAGTTTAAAAAAGGAACATATATTTATTAGATTTATTTTTTATTGATATTGGTAGAAGAAGTTTAAAAATATTGGAGATTATGAGAGTGCTCTATTTTATGAGAAAAATTCTCTGAATTTCTATCTTTATATATTATATATAAAAGACATAGATTTATCACCAACAATAATAATTTTATATTTTAAAACTGCCGACGGATTTATGTTTTGTATCCCCTTTGGAACGGAGGTAGTATTAGTATTACTTCAGGCTTAACTAATGTGTTGTGCAGTTGATGTCCTACAGTTTAAATACTTACATTGAGTAGAAAATTACAAACTTAATTAATTTTATATATCAACTTTAACATATGACTATATTTAAAATTGGGTTTTTTATTGAACTACAAAAATTTATTTATTTTCCTTTTAGTTCTTGTGGTGAGGTGGGCGCATTAATTAACAAATCTATATTATAAAGTATGTTTGGTGATTTTGTGTCATATTATTTTTTTTTCTTTTTTTTTTACTTTTTTGTCCCTACAAATTTAGATATATTACTATTTTGTCTTATTTAATTAAAAAAATTTATATCATTTTATTTAGTCCTCCAACTCTATAAAATTTCAATTTTGCCCTACATAATTAATATACGCAATACGTGTGCCAACGGGTGCTAGTACAATTAATGTCGACGCCGGTAGGAATCCGCTTATGCGGTGATTGTTACCCTTTCCGATTTTAGCCTTTTTATTGAATGATTTTTTGAAAAAAGGTCGGCATTGATGTCGACGGGGTTTTGAAAGATCGTTTTTTATGATGAGCCAATTAACCAGAGTCGCCAGTTGGTATATTTGAAATGGATGTACCAACTCATCCGAGTTTTGTTTTCGTAAATCGCTGGCTCATATGTGACTCCGAATTAATTGGTCTGCGAACCGAGATTCATAGAGTTCGGGGGCTTGCTTAAGCGAGGGGAAGGTGTTAGGCACCCCCCGACTTCCGTGAAACACGGTTACCGCAATCTTGATGCTCTTCCTATCCTTTTAATTCTTGAATGTGTGTGTGCGTGTGTGTGCTTATATGAATGTTGTAGTGAGTTTGCGTGAAGAAAACATTTGAGTTTTTTATAAAACGTCGTGTTTTCTTTTAAGAATGCTTTAGAACGTCATTCGGCTTATACGAGAAAGTTTTATGAGAAAGGTTTGATTTTAATTGTCAAAATTATGAGATTTTCATTAGGTGTCGTTTTGGCAAAACAAGAGTTTCTTAAACCTTCGTCAAAATAGGAATCGAGATCCATACGTTGCTTTCATAAAATGATGGGCAACTTCTAGGATATCTTTCACCCTACGCACCAAGATTTAATAAAACGTTGTTTTATTTTATAAAACCATTTTTTGTGACATTTGAAAACGACCTTCTTTAGCTTTCTCGTTAGCACTCCCAAATTTTAGCCTCGTGATTCTAATAACCTAGTTTGATTGATTTTATGAAAATCTTATCGTTTAGCCTTGAAATCATTTTCGTCTCATAAATCAAATCAAGCATTAAAATGCATTGGGGCTACTCATGGGCATGTAAACCATCAAAATAACCCCGAACGCCTACAATCGCATACTTTCACTATGACGGGGCCTTAAACACGATTCTCGCCTTGGCGTCGTTTTAAGGCCCGACGATTACATATTTACAATGAAAGGTACATCGAATTTATTACATATATCAAAAGATGTCCATCATCGAATTTGGACCACGGGGTCGCGCTCCTAGGCTCACATCCAAAATCGCTATACACCCACAAGATCCTAAAAATAGCAATCTAAACAATCTATGCACAATACATCATTACAACGAGCTAAAAATTCACCAAATGGATATCATCGGGCCATTAGGAGGAAACGGAAAGATAATTTGGATGGACTATTATTTGGAAGAGAAGAAAGTTTATACAGAAAAAAGTAGTCTGGAACGTGAAAATCAGATAGCAGAATCCAGACAACCTAACCCGTCTACATCAGAAGTAAAAGCAAATGAACTTGAAAAGTAGACAGCTGAAATCAGACACCCTGACCCGTCTACTTCAGAAGAAAACTTATATATGCGACAGATGTATCCAGACACCTTAACCTGTCTGCTTCAGAAGCAGAAATTGATATACCAGAACATGAACCAGAAGAGGTTTGGTTATGAAAATACAAAATCCAAGGCTACTCTAAGGAGCAAATCTTCCAAGCTTGCTACTGGTAAAAACAAAAAGTGCTGATATATAGGTAACAAAATACAAAGGTATGGTCATTTTGTTTACTTGCCATATGTGATATTATTATTATTATCTTGGACCAACTTCTATCTAAAATGAACATGGAAATGATTTCGCTGAAAATTTAAATATGCTTAATTGGAATAATCATTTGATACATTTCATCTCTTAATTGAAGATTGATTCCATATAGTGAGTGGATCTACTAAGTGATAAAACCGATTATGTATTGTACTGCCCATTGAAAGATTCCTTTGGTTAAAATCTGATACAATAGAAAACATAGTTCAAGATAAGGCAATCATTGTGGATGCTAATTTGCTTAGTTCTATGTTTCATATTCCTAACACTGGTATTTGCCCATTTACCCTTAAAGATCCCGTTGAGCTTGAAAGTATTATGTATTGTGTATGCTTATGTGCAAGATTTCAGGCCCAACCAAAAGAATCTCATCTTAAAGCGGTAAAAAGGATATTTAAATATTTATTTGGGAAAATTAATCTTAAATTGTTTTATCCTGTATCTTCTAGCTTTGAACTTATTGGTTACTCAGATGAAGATAATACAGGGTGCCAAGGGGAGCACAAATGGTGTTTATGAATTTCTAGGCCAAAATCTTGTATCTTGGCACAGTATGAAACAAATATTAGTTGTTTTATCCACTACAAAAGGTGAATACTTGGCAGCAAGTAGTTGTTATTCACACATTTTATGGATGATTCAATCTTTGCATGATCTTAATGATATATGTGAAAATGTGTCTATTTTGCGTGACAATACTAGTGCAATAGATATTTCAAAAAAATCCTATGCTTCATTCTCGTACTAAACATTTTGAGGTTAGACATCATTTTCTAAGTGATAATGTTGCTAAAGGATTAATTCAGATTGTATTTGTCCCAACTGAGCATCATTTGCTGACATTTTTACAAAACTTTTATGCAAAGAATGTTTTTGCACTTTAAGAAGAGAATTGGGCAGAACTATCTGTGCATAACATTCATATGTGTACATTTGGGCTTGATATTATGGATATTTCGTGCTTAATATTTTTATCTTTCAAATTATAGCTTCCAAAATTCAAATAAAATATGGTAATCAGGGATATTTTTGGAATTTTATTAAAATATTTTTAGCAGGAATTAGAAAACCTAAGGGTCTTAGTTGTGTCCCTTTCCTTTTTTGGAAACATATATGTTCTAAACTTAACTTGAAAAATGTGAGTTAGTTTTTTTTTGTACCTGTGAGAAAGACGAGTATTCCTTTGACCAAGACCAGAGTCTTAGAGAGGTTAACTGGGAGTTGGGTCTCTAATGTACTTGTGAGGTGATGGAAAGACTGTTGTTTCAAGACCAGTTCATAAAATAGAAATGAACTCAAAGGTAATAATGAAAAAAAAAGAGATAATCTATTTGGCTTTAAATGTTTCTTATGAACTATTTTTTTTGCCAAAGGGGGAGAAAATTGGTATTGACAAATGGGGGAAAATTAATAACTTAATTTGGTTTTGGAAACTGGTATTGGTAAATTGGTATTGGAGGTTATGGGGGCAAATTAATTTGATTTGATTTTGAATTCTGATGAACTCATATGAGTTTGATGGGTCTGATTATTTGCTTTGATGGCTCTGCGATATGATTAATGATGGAACATGAAAAACTGTTTAAACTTGTGTGCATTCTATTCATGCTAAGTTGTTTATTGGTTATGTTGACAGTTTGTATGATCATAGTATTTATTGATCTTAAATATGCATAATCGATCTTAGGAGGAGAGATAATATATATGAGTTTAAATACTTCTTATGAATTATTTTTTTGTTGATGACAAAGGGGGAAAGATATCTAAATTGATATGCATGTGCAATAATTCAGGGGGAGCAAAATATATCAACTTGTGCTTAATGATTAAATGCATGGTTTTAGGCGGAGTCATATATTTAGGGGGAGTTTATGTATTATAGGTTGCCATCATCAAAAAGGGGGAGAATGTTGATTTATGGTATTTTGGTTTTAATGATGACAAGTTACTTTTTAGTATTTGTATTTGCATGAAAATATTTATGGAAGTAATTTAATTAATTATGAAAATATTTAATTAAGCTTTCAATTTTTGTATGGATCAAATATTAACCAATTGGTTGAATCATATACTATAACCTGCTCCTCGGATTGACCATTAGTTATTTTGATTTAGTTAATTGGTTTCCTTATTTTTCACTTGATTATTGCTAGTACATGGAATCAATTTAGTATTGCTCATTTTATCTTCCTTGCATATTTTCAGCATGATTCTTGAATACATTACTGTCTCATCCGTCCACTTCTCCCATATCTCATATCATGGGTATGAATGCTTTTTTAATGTTAATTAAGTATACCAAAGTTGCCTAACATGGGTAGGTTTTGTTTTGAATGTTATTTTTCCAAGGTTGTCTAAGAATGAATATAGGTTTTGTCCATGTTGCTCACTAAAAAAACAAATTGACTCTCTCTTTCATGGCTGGGACATGCATATGAAATCATGGGAAATCTGCCTACCTCTCTCTAAAATACATTAAGTATGTTGCCCATTCCCATGATTAAAGTAGTCAAGCTTGTTGCTTCCTTTATGGGTCAAAGAGTTATTCCAACGGTAGAAATAATCAGCAACAATTTTGCCTCAAACTCTTTCTCACAATCTCTAATGGCTGACTCATGCTTCACTATGTTCCTTAAAATACTATCTCGCCTACCGAGGTTGTCTAGCTTGATAAATTAAGAATACATGGCTGACACATGGTTTCATGGGAAGAATATATCAGCCTCCTCTATAGAATATATAGGATATCAAATGATTCCCATTACTTGATATATTCCTTCCATACATGTTTCACCATCTTGGGCAGAACATTTGTTTCACTTAAATATATCATTGCCCATCATCTTCATTGGGTTGATTTTCTTTTTCCTTAGCAGACCAAAATGTATTCCAACGGTAGGAAAATAAATTCTTCTTGTCTGCTCTCTCTCTCTCACTCTGAATAGCCAACGGAAATAATACTCCTCTCCTATATATCTGTCCAGTGGTGGCTCAAGAAAATCAAGAGAGAAGAATACGCAGAACAAATTATACATCCTGAAATTTTCTCTTCACATACATTAAGAGATTAAGAACTACCAAGAATTATATTCTGATAATCTCTTCTCTTCACAAGCACTTGAAAAGAACTATTTTATTTTTCCTTGTGAAGAAATCATTCCAAGCTGCTGTGGTACATCAAGTATCAATTAATTTCAGCTTGCATTCATTGTGCTTAAACTGGTGATATCTTTATCCAACTCTTTGATCATTGCATATTAGTTGAGCCTTACATTGTGAATATAATTATTAGTTTGATCATAGTTTATTTTGTTATTATCTTTCAATAAATTACGTGAACAGTTGATAAATTAAGTGGTTAGTCTAGTGTTTTCTAATCAGGATTGCATTAGGGTCTTTACAAGCAAGTTCAAGGAGGCATAGGTGCCTAAGGGTGCAGAGGTGCCTAAGGGTGCAGAGGTGCTCAGGGAGTATTAATACTCAAAGTTTGTGGAACTTGTTTTGTAAAGGGGGTTAATTGTAAACCAAATTGATTAATAAAAGAGTCTCCAATCCCAGTTGGTATTGGACGTGGATTAAGCCATTAGACTACAGGTTAAGGGCTGAACCACGTAAAAATCTTGGTGTTGTTTCTCCTTCAGTTTGTCTCGTTCTTATTCATTCAATTATGCACTCAAATATCTGCATATACTGTTCTGCTACATTTAACACTAATCCAGACACCAATGCAGACGGGTTGTCCTGTCTGAATACAAACTGAATTAGAACTTATACTAAAGCAGACACCATAGCAGACAGGTCTTACCTGTCTGGTTTCAACCTGTAGCAGAAAAGTTTGAAATTGTAACTAATAATCACCCTGAACATAAACACCTATTCAACCCCCCTTCTAGGTGTGCACACACGGAATTTCAATTACCCTAGCATTGAAAAGAGAAAATGCTAGCTTATTGATTTATTTATATTTTATTTGAAAAGATGTGGAATAAAAAGTTATATATTAATACTTAAGGTAATATGAGAATTTACATAATTAATGTTTTTTTAAAATTTATAAACGATAGATAAAAAAGAATAAAAAGAATCTCTCCAGAAAGACAACTCAAAAAGAAAAGAGGGAGTATTGTAATTTGATATCTACAAAAATATATCATTTTTTTTACATCTCAATTGGTTTCTATGAAAATCTAAATATTAAAGAAGCAATATTACACTTTTTCTATGGCCTCTCCTAGACTAAAGGTAGTTCCACCGTATTGAAGCATCCAACTCAAAATTAATTGGGTTTTAGTTGCCCGATGTGAGACTTTATATCTCAACACGCCCCTCACGTGTGACTTAATTTTGAGCTAAACATGTGGACAATTTTAATTGGGTGACGTGTAGTATGTGCGTCGTTGGGCCTGCACATGAATTATGTCTACTCTGATACTATATTAAACCATTCAACTCAAAATTAATTGACAATGAGTGGAGTAGCCTCTCAAGTTATATATTAAGTATACAAGTCTTAGTTGTCCGATGTGAGATCTTTGTCATTTTATCATTTTTATTAATGACATTATAGATGTTTAACTATTTTACTTTCAAATATAATATTGTTTTGAGTATGATATTTATATATATATATATACATACATACATATACATATATATATATAGAGAGAGAGAGAGAGAGTCAAGTTTGACCCTAACAAACTACATATTTTCTCTTATCTTTTAATATTTATCATATTTTTTGAGCAAAATATCAATTTGCGTTTGAGTTCGGATTGAAATTTTGATTCAGGTGAAGAAAGAGTAAGCCTATTTTTTTCTGACTCTAAGACCAACAATTCTAGTTGTCGACTCGGTTCTTTCAAATTGTTTATTATTATTAAGAGAGTTAAATGTATTTTGCATCTCCCAAGTTTACCCCATTTTGTACATTGCATTCTATACTTCAAAACGTGACACTTTGTATCCCGCACTTTTAGTGAACCGATATATAACACCCTCTGACCCAAAATCCGTCACTAAAAGTGCAAAATTCGACATTTTTTCGTCACTTTTAGTGAACCGGCATATAACACCCTCTGACGCAAAATCCGTCACTACAAGCAGGGGCAGATCCAGGCGCTGAAGTCAGGGGGGGCAAATTTGAAATAAATAAATTATCGTAAAAAAATAAAAAATATAGTAAAATAAATTACAAAACTAAATAATGTCAAAATATTATTTATAGTAATATTTTTCGAGACTTCTGTTGATTTATATTATTTTGGTTTGACACATTGTTTTGTAGTTATTATATTTTTACAGGTTTGGACTTTGATTGAAGACATGAAAGCTCGAACAAAAATGATTGAGTCTTTAGAAAATTAATGTAAGATTTTAACTTTAATTATCCCTCGATCAAGGTTCTAGATTTGCATTGCATGAAAATAATTATACAAATAGTTAATTAAAACTATTATTTAATGAGGTTTTTCGATTGACCATCACTTATTTAAATGGAATTAGCAAAGTGACTCACTCACTCTCCACTAAAAAATGAAAACCTGAAGCTTAAAAGAAGGGAAGGAGAACATTTTTTAATATTGTCCATCAATCCATAATCTCAAAATTAATACATAATGAACATAAGAGTTGCATGTCCTATATTTAGAAATTAGGAATGCTAAATTAGCATGATAAACAAGTATACACATCTATCACATGCTTTAGTGGAAAATGGAGTGGAATATGGGAAGTGAGATTGGTCCTTTAGGATTTTTAATGTGGGAAGTGGAGTGGAATGTGGGAAGTGAGATTGATCATTTAGGATTTTTAAGTCTAAAGCATAAAATTTCATTTAATACCATTCTAAAGTTTTTTTTATAAGAGCCCCCCAAAGTTCAGGGGGGGCAGGTGACCCCCTGCCCCCAAGTAGATCCGCCCCTGACTACAAGTGCAAAATCCGATACTTTTCCTTCACTTTTAGCAACGAATTTTGGGTCAACAGGTGTTATGTGTCGGTTCACTAAAATTGCGGGATGCAAAGTGTCACGTTTTGAAGTATAAGATGCAATATGCAAAATGAAATATACTTAAAGGTTACAAAGTGCATTTAACTCTTATTAAGAAAAGGTAGCAAAAATAAAATACGAGCTTGTTTTATAGCAATAGTAATTAATCGTTGTTGTTTGAAAGTCAATTTATTCACCCATCCAGATAATATTTTTTCCTTGTTCACTAACAAATCGACTAATTAAACTCATGTTTCTATAATCAATTTGATCCCCCAATTAGATCGGGGACAAACGCCTACAAAAAGATCACTTGAATTAAAGAAAAGTTCGCTTGGATTTATCCATGGTTTGTTTAGTGTATTCCTTATTCCAAAAATCCTATTTCAGACATCTACTAATGGTTACCCAAAAGCTAATTAAAGTTTCTTGCACTCCCGCAACAGACATCTACTAATGGTAGAAGCAAAATCCAAGCCCAAAAACTCGAACAAAAAAATTCCCCTGCACTTCAGCAGCAACACGTCTAAAGAGATTATGTCAACTTCAAACTTGGCACCTAAACCCAATTCCCCAAACAACGTTTTCCTTTGTTCCACTTTATCTTTTCAACTTGCTCTCTTTAGCTTTATAGCCAAAACACCATCTTTTGCTCCACTTTATCTTTTCAACTTGCTCTCTTTAGCTTTCGCTGCTCAGTTTATATATGGATCCACATCTCTACCTCATCATCTACTTCTACCATCTGTTGTTCTTTATTCATCAATTACATCTCAATTAAATCTTTATTCGTTTCCCAAATTACACGCATAAAAAAAAAAGTTACGAAGCACAGAAAAACAAACAACCATGTGCAGTATTTCTGATATTCCAATTGTGGAAGATTTAAAGGTGAAAGTTATGTGTCCTAAATTGGAGACGGTGATCCCACTCACCATGTGACATATGGGATGGGGACCAACCCTTTTGTTTTTTTTTTTACAGGTTTTACAACATTTATAAAAGAAAAGTACTTGCTCAGTCTTTTTTTTAATTAACGTTTTAAGGTTATATACATAGATTAAAAAATACAATTAATATTATATTTGATTGACTGAATTAAGTATAAAATTTCAATATTAATTTTTTTTAAAAAAATTAAAGATGAGAGAGAAACAAATTAACCTTTAATCGATAAAGGATGATATTTTGATCATAAAAGATAAAGGACGATATGAGAAATTAAGTATTTAATACTTTTGAAATGTACAAACGACAAATAAAAAGAAACAAAAATTTTTCTCTAGAAAGACAAATAAAAAAATGGAGGGAGTATAAGAGAGTATAGAACAAGTTCAGATCTTATCTTAAATAGTAATAATGGACTTCACTTAACTAGTATTCGTTGAATGTAAATTAATTTCTATAAAATTTATTTATATTTAGACATCATTTGATGAATAATTTTTTATTATATTTGTTCGACATCCCTACCCCTATTTGCGAGTCTTATTTAGAGAGAAGGGACGGAACAAGAATGAAAAATTCTTTTTTTTTTAAAAAAAGTTGGAAGGAATTTTTTTTTTTCCTATCCCTTTTCTTCTCTCTCAAATAAAACTCACAGATTTTAGTGTTTATTTCGTTCCTATCATCCATAATCCATGTTACTTGAACTTGCTTTTGGTTATAAATTTTTCTATATTTAAATTTATTTACGTGCTTTTGGTTATACTCTCTCTCTCTCTCTCTGTGTTTTATATATAAGGCAAAATAACTAATTTAGTATCTGTACTCTTCCTTTAATTTCATTTTAGACCTTTTATAAATTTTATTTTATAATTGTCCCTATGCTATTTTATTTTATTTTATAATTGTCCCTATCATCTCAATGTTCTATAACTTTTGTTTATATACATAAGCCTTAAAAAGCCTTAAACAGGCACGGATCTATAAATTAAGGGGCAAGTGTTCTATATTGTATATATGGACTGATCTTTTACACTAACGCTGACATGTTTATTAATTATTGACCAATTTAACTCGTTTAGTGCACATATCAAAAATTTGAAATTAAAAAATACAATATTATTTTCTTATTATTAAATAATAACATAATTTGTTGATCACAATACATTATTTACAAAATACAAGATAACATACTTAAAAAATAACTAAAAAAGTGAAATTTTAATATTTAAGTTAAGTTACATGGTCATATTATATTATTATTTTAAATATTTTAAGTAAACATGTTTTATCGTATTAAACGAGTAAACTTGTTTATGGTGGTCGACTATCGTTGTTGGTACATGCCTAGTTTTAGGTGATCAATTTCATTAACTACGTAGTTGGTAGCCATTTTGCAGTTATTTCAGCAAGGAGTTCAAATTAAGCAGAAAGTGTATTGTACTATGACATCAAACTATTTTCGGGTCCCAGCTTTCTTTATTTATATAGGAGTATTTTTTAATACTAAAAAAGATGGGAGTAGTATTTATTAGTTTTTGAGTATTTATTTTCGGGTCCCAGCCTCAACTCCATCTTTTGTTCCACTTCATCTTTTCAACTTGCTTGCCCTGCCCTCCTCTTTAGCCTTTGCTGCTCACTTCATCTTTTGTTCCACTTCATCTCTGCCTTATCATCTACTTCTACTATCTGTTGTTCTTATTTCATCAATTAATTACACATCAATTACATCTTTATTTGTTTCCCAAATTACATTTCAATTCAATCTTTTGTTCCATTCCATCTTTTGTTCGACCTTCATCTTTTCAACTTCTACTATCTGTTGTTCTTATTTAATTCATCAATTACATCTCAATTAAATCTTTATTTGTCTCCCAAATTACACGCAGAAAAAAAAAAAAAGAGTTACGAAGCAAAGAGAAACAAACAACCATGTGCAGTATTTCTGATATTCCAATTGTGGGAGCTGCTCTCAATCATATTTCGGAAGCCACAGTTGAAGCTGTGTATCGTGGAATTCGTTATATCCTTGATTACAAGGTTAATGTTGAGAAACTGAATTCTGAAGTCTCTGGCCTTCATATTAAGGAGCTTGAGATCGAAAGACAAGTTGAAGGAGCTAAAAATAATGGAAAAAAAATCAAGGAACATGTGTCAAAGTGGCAGGATGACGTGAAAGAAATCAAAGGCGAAGTAACAGAGTTTTTGAGAAAGTATGAAGGCAGAACATCCTGGAGGTGCTTTAATGTGTTGCGGTGTCCCAATCCCTACCGTCGTTTTCAGCTTGGTAGGTGGGCTGCAAAGAAGACCACCACGGTAAGTGAATTCTCTGATCTCGAGAAAAAACAACTTACCGGTGAAATTTCATATTTTCCACCGATAGAGTATAGCCCAATATCTAGTACTGAATACCAGAATTTTGGATCTAGAGAAGTTGGTTACCAGAAGATTTTGGAGGCCCTGAATTACAAAGAAGATGGTTTTCCCGTAGTTGGTGTCTACGGATTTGGAGGTGTGGGGAAGACCAGGATGATGGAGGAAGCTTCCAAAGAAGTCAAGGCGAAGGGGATTTTCAAAACAGTTGCACGAGCAAACGTCGGTCAAGAGGTGGACATAGGGAAGATACAAGATCAACTGGCGACCTATTTAAACATAACTGAAAAAAGTGAGGACAGAACTTCTCAACTGAAGGCTAGATTGAGCAAAGGGGATACGATCCTTGTCATATTAGATGATGTCTGGAGTGAGATTCCTTTCAAAGAAATAGGAATTCCTCTTGGGGATTCTAGTATCAAGGGCTGTAAGATCCTCCTTACTTCTCGATTTCAAGATGTGTGCATCCGTAACACTTGTAAGGATCCTGTTAAGATTGAAGCCTTGTCTGAAGTTGAAGCGTGGGATATGTTCACCAATACTGTTGGTATTTCTACTATTGAGTCTGTAAGAGAATCTTTGGCAAGGGAGGTATGCCACAAGTGTGCACGTTTGCCACTCATCATTACTGCGGTTGGAAAAGCACTCCGCAACAAGCGTCAAGATTCATGGGAAGATGCACTTCATCAACTCATGAATTGCAAACCAGAAAACATTCCGGGAGGAATAACTCGAGAGGCGTATGCTTGTCTGAGGTTGAGTTTCAATGTACTAGACAAAGACACATACTTGTGCCTTTTGCTATGTTCATTGACTGGTGAAGATGAGGAGATTCCGATCGAATTTCTGTTTAGACTTGCAACCGGGTCAGGATTGCTTGAAGATTGGAATACGTATACGTTGATGAAAGATGCAAGGCATAGAGTAAATGCAATGGTCTCTCAGCTCAAATCTTCTTCTTTGCTGCTTAAAGGTCAATATTATGGTAGTATTAAACTGCATGATATCATCAGAGATGTTGCAAGATCTATAATTCATGACAAAGAATCAGAATACGAATTCCTGTCTGAAAGTAATCCTCACTCATTGAGGCGCAACGAAAATATTTTAAAATCTCGGAAACTAATCTATCTTGATTTCAAGAGTGACAATATTGTCTACTTTCCTGATGGTCTGAAGTGTCCAGACCTTCACACCTTATACCTCAAGTGCAGTAATATTTTAGGTGTACATCTTCCAGATTGCTTTTTCGAGTCATTTCCGAACCTCAAAAATTTATTGCTCGACATTGAATCTCTTTCTGCAATGCCATCGTCTATTCAAAACTTGGATAGACTCCGAAGTCTAACCATACACCGATGCAAAGTAACTGACATCTCTCACATCATTCAGTTAAAAAATCTTGAGATGCTTAGCTTTCAAGATTTTTGTTTTGGAGGCCTGCTGCTAGATTTTCGACAATTGAGACGTCTTCAAATGTTAGATTTGCTAGGGTGTTTTGAAATTATGGGAATTGTCTTATCTGGTTTAACATGCCTTGAAGAATTGTATCTTCCAATAGATTGTAATATTTTGGATGAAGAAACCAAGAGAAAGACCCCCTTATCTTTTGTGCCAAGCAAATTGACAAGTTTGGAAATTTATTTTGAAGATGTCAAATCTTGTCCAGATGATATTTTTTGCAAAAATTTATGTAGATATAAAATATGTGTGGGTGGTAATATGGAATTTGCGAAACATGATTCAGCAATGAAATCAGTGTACTTCTGCAATGATTCTATCGGCGGTGGGGTGAAAACCCTGGTGGAGAGAGGTGAAGATGTGACCTTGGAACGAGTGACGGGTTTACAGAAATGTTTCAGCCAAGGAGGAGGAGCCTTTACAGACTTGAAAAGGCTAAAGATAAAGGAATGCACGGGCGACGAGTATCTATCCAGAATTCACCCACAGCCTCATCAACGTGCGGGGTCTTTTTCTAAATTAAGTGCATTAAAAATTTTAAATTCGGGATTCAAATATCTCTTCTGCACTTCCACTGCAAGATGTCTCCAACAACTGGAAGAGCTCTTAATTTGGGATTGTGAGATGATGGAAGAGATTATAAGGAATGAAGGCCAAATTAACGAAATCATACACTTTCCCAAATTAAGAGATCTGCGTCTTACTAAACTACCGATGTTCAAAAGCTTCCGCGGAAAGGTATGCTTCTTTTATTTTTTCAATTTTCAATATCGTTAAACCAATATTTTTGTTTATTTATTTTAATTTACTCTAAGCCTGTTGACCTAGCATTCTACAGTCAAAATCCCAAATCAAAAATCATGTGAAAAATTTGCTGTGTGTTTATGAGTTATAAAAAGAAAGGAAAAGAGTACGACGAAAATTAATTTGGGAAGGAGAACCAAGATTCTCCTGTTTATGAGTTTTTTGACGTGAAAAAAACATTAAAGGATGAAAATTTGAAACAAATTTAATCCGAAAGTTAAGAAATTTTAGAAGGAAATTGATCAAAAACTTATATAAGTTTCCTAATTTCCTTCACCATCTTTTCTTCTCTTTTCCTTTCCCTCAAAAGTTTCAAATTCTCTACCTTTCTTTTCTTCTCATAAATTTTAAATGCTAGTTAGGAATATTTTCACAAGGGAAATTGATAGTTTCACAAAACTCCCCTTTCATTAATAATAAATGGGATCCATATTCATGTGACTTGTGAAAATATAAAATTTCCTATGAAAATAACAATTCCAAAAATTATAGGAATTATCTGTAATGTTATTTGAGGGTTTAAATAGTACCCAATTAACTAACTACAACCCTGTGTTATTAACCGAATGATAATTATGTGTACTGTTATTTAAAAACAACGTGAAAATATTATTTGAAATTAACTGTAATTAGAATTAATCTTTAAATATTATTGAAAAGGCAAAAAGAGAAAACATGAGGCAAGTACTTAAGATAGGAAAAGTATAAATTAAAATTAATAATAAGTATATAAACGTAATATATCCTCATTTATTAGTAAAGACAATAATATTAAAATAGAAAGGAAAAAATGAACAACGTCCACATCTTTAAATAAAATATTCTAACACATTGATCATTTAATTATTAAATAGATATCTCAAATTAACTTTAAAAAGTCTTAAGAGTCTTATACATGTTTTGGAACGTAGGGAGTACAAGATTAAATAAAATATACGAAATTTGTAACCCAGTGATTTTGTAATTTCTGTGTATATAGCACTAAAAGAAATATGAATCAATGAGTGAAATAAGTAAATAATAATAACAATAATAATAATAACAATAAAAAAAATAAAAAAAAAATCCCTACTTCTATGTGGAGGGCAGAATATGGATATGATTAAATTTTGAGAGATGATATTTTCACATTAAACAATGATATTTCTACATGACTCTCTCACATGAATAGTGAGTGAGTCCCACATCCATGTGAGAGAAAGACTCATGTGAAAATATTGATTTTCAAAATTTTATAATTTCAGAAAATAAAATAAAATGGTTGATGACTGTATTATGCTAGAGAGATGTAGAGAAGAACGTAAGAAATTATAAAAATAAATTTTAATTTAGAATTTGAAATAATATATAAATCAGATAAAGTGTTTAGAAATTGCTTAATCTGGGAGAAATATCTGGATGAATGGTTGTAGTTAATGTGTATTTTACTGGATATTTTGCAGTTTGTTTTTTTGCCATGGAGAGACTTTATATCGAACATTTGGATAATATAAGAGAGATTTTGGAAGAGTCATGTATAAATTAGAATTAATCTTTAAATATTATTGAAATTGAAAAAGAGAAAACATGAGGCAAGTACTTAAAAGATAAGAAAAGCATAGTTGTCAGAATTTTGGCTATTATTTAATTTTAAAATTTATTTTTAGTCTACATTAATATTTACTTGATTACTTTTATATACAATCAAGCTAATATACTTAATTGTCCAATAAATTGTGTGTTTATATGGTACTTACCCATGACAACTATTTAAAATTCACAAATGAATTTTATTTATTTTAAGTAGTATATACACACTTAGACTATTTAAAATTATTTTACTTGGTTGATTAGTCTATTCAATTATTTTATTTGAATTAATTAATTGAGTTAGTTATTTTATTTAAGTTAATTAGTGGAATTAATTATTTTATTTGAGTAAGATATCAAAGATAATTATTTTATTCATAATTAATCTCATTAATTAATTTAAATAAAATAATTAACTTTGATTATTTTATTTGAATGATTAGTGGAATTAATTATTTTATTTGAATTAATTAATTGAGTTAGTTAATTTATTTAAGTTAATTAGTAGAGTTTATTATTTTATTTAGTTAATTAGCGGAGTTAACTATTTTATTTGAGTAAATTATTAGATTTAATTAATGATTAGATTTATTATTTATGTGTAGTGTGGTAATTTGTAGTGAATTTTATTTATTTTATGTAGGGAATTGATAGTTGATAGTCTTGATGATATAAATTAAATACCCTCTTTAGTGAGAGGGCATGCTTCTATATCTGTTATATATATAGGGTCTAAAACTTGATGATACGTGGTCTAATCTATGAGGAAATTATTTGTTGATAGTCTATTAATTTGTTGCAGGTTGTATTCTCTGCCTTGGAGAGTCTTTCTATAAATGATCTGGATAATATAACAGCGATTTGGGAAGAGCCACTAGTAGTTTTGCCAAAATTGAAAAAATTGAAGCTATCTAGCTTGCCTAAATTGATGGAAACAGGGTTGAACTCGAGTGATATTATTCTTTATCCCAACCTCACCACTCTATCCATTAAGAAATGCAACAACTTGAGAAATGTGTTCCTACCTTCAGTTGCCAGCCATTATCTTAAGCTCCTTGAAAAGCTCAAAATAACATCTTGTGAGATGATGAATGAGATAATTGCTTCTGTTGGAAAAGACAGCAAAGAAATACGTGTCAACAATATTGAGTTCTCCATGCTAAACTGGCTAGAACTCGGAGACCTACCGATGATGAATAGCTTTTGGGATAATGGAATCGTAGAACCCAATCTCGACCAACAAAAATCCTCCCAAACCCTCAAGGTACATTAAAGTATTTTATTTTATTTTTTTAATTTTTTTATTATACTATATGTCTACTTGATCACATAAAAGGACAAAATGAAGAGTTGAACATGTGGATGCTCACTTATTATTTAATCAATATAACTAGCCTTTACCCGTGCAAGGCATCAATTTAGTGGGTACCGTGAAATTAATATAATTTCAATTTTATGTTATATTCATTATTTAACCGTTTATTATTTAACAGTAGTATAGATGACCAAACTACCCCTCAATAATTGTGTGGTCAATTATATATATCCTACTCTTTTGCTAATTATATTTTTGAAACAATAAAATTTTATGAAGTAAACTCGAGCATGTTATTTTTCAATTAAAAAAAACAAATCTTAATATTAGTAAAAAAGAAAAATTAAACAAAAATAATTAGTTAATTGTTTTTTGAATATATACATGAAAAACACTTGGGGATAATATCTTAAAATAAAAAATAGCATACATGCATAATTTTTTACATTAAAAACACAATAATAATACTCATAAAAAAAACAAAAACAAAAACATCAGCGAACTTCTTTTCCCTACCAGGAGTATAAATCACATTACATTTCTTCCATTCAACATTGTAGTAAAATTAAAATTTAATTGTCAAAAAAAATATTTAACAAACCCTCAAGGTAAATTCAATATATGACCTGAAATGTACCCAAAAATCGTAGAAATTTTTTTCACTAATTTTTATTAAAAATGAAAAACATCGACGTACCCAATTCACTCTAAACACATCAATTCTACCAATAAGTTAGTTATAAGTTCCCAATAATTACATCATTACCCAAACGTGTATTAAATTAGAATAGGATAATGTACTAATTAACGTCGATTACAACATATATTACTTTTCTTAAATACATGCAGAGGTACTAATTGTTAATTAATTAAAAATTAGATGTGTTGTGAATGTTATTATAGTTAATTATAGTCTAGAGGGGGTGTTGTGAATTGGATTGATTTTTGCAGGTTTCGTTCCCAAGCTTGGAGTATTTGATTGTGAGCAAGTGTGACTTTCATGAGGGGGACTTATTTAGCCTTCTGGGGAATTCTTCGTGGAAAAATAATCCTATTAGCTTTCCAAGATTAGGGTACGTAAAAGTTGTTTCGTGTAGGCTGTCGACTATTTTCACATGCTCCGTTGCTAAAGCTCTCCAACAACTCCGATTCTTAGTAGTAATTTCATGTGGGTCAATTGAAGAAATTGTTACCGATGAACGGCGTAATGATGAATTAGTTGTGGAGGAGATTTCATTCCCTAAATTGAGGCAAGTTGCACTTGAGGATTTACCAAACCTCAAAAGTTTCTGTCCCAGTGCAAACTATTGTTTTAAAATGCCATCAGTGGAAGAAGTTACTATAATTGGATGCCCCCATATGCTGAGTTTCACTCCTCGCCAAATAAGCACTCCAAGCCTCAATAGAGACATCAAAAGTTACCTACATCCAATCAGGAACAAACAGCAAGGTACGTCATTATGGAGTTTTTCGAAAATGAATACCATGATATTTTCCTTTTTGGTTTAATTTTAATCTTAATCTAAAGCAGGGATGGAGCCACTATAAGGCCCGGGGATCGGGCTATATATCCTGGAGTTTTTGAAATTATTTTTAAGCCTATACAATTTGTGATATTTCTATTTTAGGATAGCTCCCAAAAATATACAAAAAAATATATAATACTTTTTGAAAAAAATAATATAAGAAAGTACTTTCTTTGTGCCAAATGTAAGAATTATTTTAATTTTTAAGTCATTGTTTAGGTATCATAATACAAATATAAAATTTTATGATATCTTATGTTTCATTTTGTGTATTATAATTAAAGGGTTCATATATATTATAATAATAATAAAAAAAATCTTATTTCAACTAAAAAGTATAAAATTTGGATCGTGAATGGTATCTCGGACCCTACAAAATTATTTATGACTTACTATTTTATATCCTAATTCTCCTCCAAAAAAATTCTAACTTCGTCCATGGTCTAAAGGCAATGTGAAGACTTTGACTCAACACATTTGACTATTTTTTAGAATGAGTCATATTACCTTTTCTAATAAAAGAAACATAAATTTTTGAGGGGATTATATATTAAAAATCCGATTTATATTACTCCCTCCGTCCCAAAAGGTATAATTTGTACACAGGTTAAAAAAAAGTAGAGAAAAAATGTAAAAAAATTTTAAATTTATATTTACTGGTCGCATAAGATTATATAAAACAATGAGTACTTTTATTTTTATACTAATGTGCCCCACTAAGTAACATATTTACCATTCACCTTACGTACTTTATCTCATATTTTTTTAAGATAAAAAAATTTGTAACTTTAGTCATTGTTTTGGGAAGGAGGGATATTACTTGACGTACTAAATTAATTAGAATCATGTTATATCTTGAGACAAAACCGTGCAACTTTTGATAATTACAAATTGAATAATGTTTGAATGTGTCTATTCTTAACAAAAGTTATAATACTTTTGTCGCAAAATATATTATTTACTAATTATCAATAAGTTTGACGAAATAATTTGATCGGTCCATGGTTAATTTAGAAATATCTTCTAAACTATAAAAATAAAAAATATTTACCTTAAACCACAACTCCATTAGGCTACCGAAACTGTGGCACAATCTAGCATTTAACTTCATGTGGTCTGATTTGCTATTTATTCTAAAATTTTACCTTTTCATCCAAAAGAAAGAGTACAATATATTACATCATTAATTAGAATCTTTATAGGTTGTTATAATTGAACTAAAGTTCTCCACCATTACGGTGATCATTGAGCGCATCTAATTGAACACAATGCTTGACCAAAGCATCCAGGAGTGCACTTAATTTTGTACTTAAGGATTTTAACAATTTACAAAAAGGAAAACATTGTCTTATATCTCATATCTGGTTAGGACCACCAAAGCTAAACTAGTACTAGAAGACAAATTATCTAACTTATAAAACATCAATAGCTACTTACATCCAATCAGGAACAAACAGCAAGGTACGTACGTCATTATTAGTTACTCTTTGGTTTATTTTTCCTTTTTGGTTTAATTTTAATCTAAAGCAGGGATGGAGCCACTGTAAGGTCCGGGCTATATATCCTGGAGTTTTTGAAATTATTTTTAAGCCTATA
This sequence comes from Aralia elata, assembly GCA_034770075.1. Lineage (NCBI taxonomy): Eukaryota > Viridiplantae > Streptophyta > Magnoliopsida > Apiales > Araliaceae > Aralia > Aralia elata. The sequence goes on from CM068380.1 coordinate 4,533,354, forward strand.
CAATTTGTGATATTTTTATTTTAGGCTCCCAAAAATATAATAAATATATAATACTTTTTGAAAAAAATTAAATAAGAAAGTACTTTCTTTGTGCCAAATGTAAGAATTATTTTAATTTTTAAGTCATTGTTTAGGTATCATAATACAAATATAAAATTTTATGATATCTTTTGTTTCATTTTGTGTATTATAAAGAGTTCATATATATTATATATAATAATAATAATAAATTATCTCAACTTAAATGTATAAAATTGTTTATAAATTTGGATCACAAGTGGTATCTCGGACACTATAAAATACTATGTTAAATCTTATATAAAATTGCGAGAAATTAAAGAAAAAAGTAATATGAAAGAAGACACCCCACATAAAAAAGAGAAGCAAGTAGAACCAACCTCATATATGTTAATGAGTTTGCAGACAAGACAAGATATTTTTGATTTAGTAAAATTTGATTAGATATTACACCTGAGGTACGTTTATGGATAATAGTAGGAGGATCAAATTTTTTCTATGGTTTGTAAGGTTTTTAAGGCTGCATATTTGATATATTATTTCAATTTTCTATTGTTACGATATTTGAGGTAAAAATTTCTTACTTTTTTCTTCGTCGTATTTGCAAATTTATGTAATTTCAATGTAATGATGACGTACATTTCCAAACTGTGATTACTTAGAATATTTGGAAGTGAGCAACTGTGACTTTCATGAGGGGGACTTATTTAGCCTTTTGGGGTATTCTTCGAGGAAAAATAATCCTTATGGAACTACTATTACCTTTCCAATATTATGGTACGTAGAAGTTGATTCGTGTAGGCTGTCGACTATTTTCACATGCTCCGTTGCTAAAGGTCTCCAAGGACTCGAAGTATTAAGAGTAAGATCATGTGGGTCAATTGAAGGAATTGTTACCGATGAACGGCGTAATGATGAATTAGTTGTGGAGGAGATTTCATTCCCTAATTTGTGGAGCGTTGAACTTGAGGATTTACCAAACCTCAAAAGTTTCTGTCCCAGTGCAAACTATTGTTTTAAAATGCCATCATTAACGGATGTTACTATACGGGGATGCCCCCAGATGCTGAGTTTCACTCGTGGGCAAATAAGCACTCCAAGCCTCGATAGGGACATCAATAGCTACCTACATCAAGGTACGACATTATTAGTTACTCTTTAGTTTATTTTTCATTTTTGGTTTAATTTTAATCTAATGCAGGGATGGAGCCACTATAAGGCCCGGGCTATATATCCTGGAGTTTTTGAAATTATTTTTAAGTCTATACAATTTGTGATATTTCTATTTTAGGCTCCCAAAAATATATGAAAAAATAAAAAATATATAGTACTTTTTGAAAAAAACTAAATAAGAAATATAAAATTATTTTAATTTTTAAGTCGTTGTTTAGGTATCATAATACAAATATAAAATTTTATGATATCTTTTGTTTCATTTTGTGTATTATAAATAGTTCATATATATTATATATAATAATAATAAATTATCTCAACTTAAATGTATAAAATTGTTTATAAATTTGGATCACGAGTGGTATCTCGGACACTATAAAATTATTTATGATTTTACTATTTTATATCCTAACTCTCCTCCAAAAAAATTTTAACTTCGTCCATGGTCTAAAAGCAACGTCAGGACTTGACTCAAGACATTTGACTAATAATATAACATCTCACGTTTGAGATGTTGACTATTTTTTAGAATGAGTCATACTATCTTTTCTAATAAAAGAAATATAAATTTTTGAGGGGTTTATATATTAAAAATCCGATTTATATTACTCCCTCAGTCCCAAAAGTCCCAAAAGGATGTACAACATATAATTTGTACACAGGTTAAAAAAAATAAAAAAGTTGAGAAAAAAGAGAAAAAGTTTTAAATTTATATTTAGTGGTCCCATAATATTATATAAAATAATGAGTACTTTTATTTTTATACTAATGGACCACACTAAGTGACATATTTACCATTCACTTTATATATACTTTATCTTATATTTTTGGAGATAAAAAAATTTGTAACTTTAGTTATTCTTTTGGAAAGGAGGGATATTACTTGACATACTAAATTAATTAGAATCATGTTATATCTTGAGACAAAACCGTACAACTTGTGTTAAGGACAAATACGAGGATAATGTTTGAATGTGTCTATTCTTAACAAAAGTCATAATACTTTTGTCGCAAGATATATCAATTACTAATTATCGATAAGTTTGACGAAATAATTTGATTGGTCGATGGTTTATTTAGAAATATCTTCTAAACTATAAAAATAAAAGATATTTACCTTAAACCACAACTCCATTAGGCTACCGAAACTGTGGCACAATCTAGCATTTAACTTCATGTTGTCTGATTTGCTATTTATTCTAAAATTTTACCTTTTCATCCAAAAGAGAGAGTACAATATATTACATCATTAATTAGGTTGTTATAATTGAACTAAAGTTCTCCACCATTATGGTGATCATTGAGCGCATCTAATTGAACACAATGCTTGACCAAAGCATCCATGCAGGAGTGCGCTTAATTTTGTGCTTAAGGATTTTAACAATTTACAAAAAGGAAAACATCGTCTTATCTCTCGTTAGGACTACGAAAGCTAAACTAGTACTAGAACACAAATTACCTGACCTATAATATAAGGATAATAGTAGGAGAATCAAATTTTTGGCTCTAAAAAATATCTTCCAGTTACACATGTTATTAATACATTGATGGATCATTTACATTTCAATGCAATGATGATGTGTTTGAAATTCATTTAAAACCCCAAATTTGCTAAGCATTGTTCATAATAAAATGCTTCATACCTCGAGGCTAGGTAAAATGAATCTTAGTCATATGGGAATCCAAAATTTTTTATTTTGTTTATATAGTTAATTAGTTTTTTTTAGCCTTTTGAAATTTTAAAATATATTTTGTAGGAGAGAAAAATTGATATTTGGCTTAATTAGACGGAATGGTGTTGGGGGGGGGGGGGGGAGGACCATTATTTATTTCACGTTTTGGAGTTCCACATTGAGTTCTCTTTTTTCGTCTTTTCTTATCTATTTTCTATGGTTTGTAGGGTTTTTAGGGCTGCATATTTGATATATTATTTCAATTTTCTATTATGTGTTTGTAACATTCGAACTCTTCAAGTGCAGAATTATTTGTGGACAAGAAAGAAGAACTGAAGCCGAATTGTGTAGACAAGGGAAAATTCATAGTTACTGGTTAGTATTGATTATGTTTCAGATGATTATGTTTATATATGTTGAAGGTTAGATGTTAGAGTTTAATTTTGGTTTATATTATATAGGTTGACTTCGTGTTTTTGGAGAATTTTAATATGAATAATTTGTTGCGGTATTTGAGGTAAAGATTTCTTACTTTTTTCTTTGTTTGATTTGCAAATTTATGTAATTTGGATACATGAATTGTTGGTAAATGTTTGCTCTATATGTTCCTGTTCAATTCGTAATTATATTCTATTATAATTGAACTGTGCGAATATTTTGTCTAGAAATTTCAGTCCTATTGTAAAATTGATATAATATTTCATCTCATATCTACAACTTCTAATTCTTGATTCTTTAGAGAGCTCTTTCAGTTATCTACATCTTTTTTGAAATAATATTTTTTTGTAAAATTATGTTCCTAAACATGGTCTATTTTTTGATTTATAAAATATGATTTTTCTAGTAACGAAAATTGATCAACTATGTAGTAAAATTAGTAAAAAAAAATCATATTTTTCAAAATTTCATATTCTCTATGTGGAGATCAGGTTAGCGAACGGATTAAAAAGGGAGTCGTCAGGGAGAGGGTTTCAAACCTTATTCTGTGCCTACTCTTTCGACCCCAATCAAGGATGACTCATTTACTATTCTTTCTTACACGTTATCTTTGTTTTCATTGGTGTTGGGTAAGCTTCTAAAGCGAATTTTAAAAAACGAACCAAAGACGAACTGTCGTCTTTGGTGTCTATGGCGACGATTCGACCCATCGTCGTAGCCATGTAATCTTTGACGACGGTTCGAATCGTCGCTATAGACACCAAAGACGACGGTTCGTCTTTGGTTCGCTTTTTAAGAGTTCGCTTTAGAAGCTCATCCCATTGGTGTTTATTCTATCTTAGTGGACTTATGGGTCATTCATATGTATAAACAACCTTTAATTAAAGGGGTCTTTGGCTTTTGCTATTATTCATGTGCCCATAGGATTGATGAAGCCAATTTGGTGTTATATTTTAGTTTGATTAGTCGATTGGATTAAACGTGTTTAGTTGATTCATCTTTGAAATTGTATTACGGTGGAGAAAAAGTGTTATTTTACATTTTCATAGTTCGAATTCTTAAAAACTCATTCTTTTTTTTTCTTTTTCAGGTATTGCTAAAGATGAGAGACATAACTAGTTGAGATTTCTACATTTAATTAATTAGTTTTAATTTCAATATTTCACGAGTATTGTATACCTTGGATTTGAGACTTATATTTATGTTCATTAATTTAATTATTCGATATGTCAGTATTTTAGAATTGGTAATAAGTTGATTTTAAACCTTGTTAACAAAATAATATTTTTACATCTTTATGAGTTGATTTTGTACTTTAATTTATTTTGCTTTTGTGATGCAGGAGAAAATTATAACAAAAATTAGAATTTATATATATTTCATTATTCTTGGAGTTTTAGTTTATTTGATGTATTTTTATTTATTATTTAAAAAACTTTATTAGCTAAATTTGTATTTGACCCGTTTATGTTTCGGCAAGATTAAGATCCCCTTATCTTATGTGCTAAGTAAGTTGACTCTCTTGACAAGTTTGGAAATTTATTTTGAAGATGTCAATTCTTGTCCAAATGAAAATTATGCAAAAAAAAAAGAAAAAAGAAAAGAAAAGAAATACGTGGTCAACACCAGCGGAGAGTACTTATACCCCAGTTCAGTCTCTCTAGGTTTGATGGAAAGGTATTGAAATGAAAGAAGAGAAATCATGAGGCAAGTACTCAAGATAAGAAAAGTATAAATTAAAATTAATAATTAGTATATAAATTTCTTCTATGCTTAGTAAAAATTAATATTAACTTTTTGAACGTCAATTTTAAATTTTTTTGTAACACAAAATTGATATGAATTGAATTCATTCAGTTTATGTCAATACAATGATGTTTATGTCAATACAATGATTAATATCATAATTAAATTACTTAAAAATTACTACTTGTCAAAAGATTTATTATTTTTAAAACTTAAATGTATCATTTTAATTTAAATTTGAAAATATACACATATTTATGAATGACGCAAACACACATTAATACGTAGACTTTTTTAGGTAATATTTGTAAATAAAACGGAAATTTTAGAAAACGCGGTAACCATGATCTACGGAAGTCGACGGTTATATGATCTACGGAAGTCGGCGATAACCATGATTTACGGAAGTCGAGGGTGCTTATCACCTTCCTCTCGCTCTACAAATCCCAATTATATAGGCCAAAACTTATAAATCATATTTAAGGGTCTTATTTAAGTTCAAAATTCGGATGAATTGCTACATTTATTGTAACACTTTACCAACCGAAAACTCTACAAACTTTGATCATTCATGTAATAAAATTGAACTCTTTTAACTCATCGAGTAAAAACTTATTTTTCACAAACATCATGTAACGAATGACATTTTTTTTAAAATCTTGTAAAAAAATTCCAATGTCGACAGTTATAAATAAACACTAGGTAATACAAACATATCATATTTTTTTTTTTTTGAATACCACTGAACTTACACAAACATTATATTATTACTATTGGGCCAGCGTACCACTGGTCCTAATACAAACATATTATTCATCATCTTCTTTTCTTTTTTCTAATACAAACATATTACAAAGGCTCCAATACAAACATAAGCAAACATATTTAATACAAACATATTACAAACATAAGACCTAATACAAACATATTTATTTTATCGGCAAACAAATTTTTTTTTATCGAAAACTAGAAAGATTACATCAGTGACAAATCTGGATAAATTAAGGAGCATAAATTACAAAGGCTCCAATTAAAATTCAAACAGCAAAAACCATCTCCAATAACCATTAATTATTCTATCTATTTATTTATACTACTACGTACGATGAGATTACCACTAGAATAACTAACTATCCATATCCTTAACTATGGCAAACTATACAATTTACATCCCAGAAATTATGATCTATCAAAAATGGTGTCAAGGATCTACCAATTAAAAGAATAAAAACTAAAGTTATAACTTCAGGCCAAAATTTAAAATTAACAAACTCGGTAAAAATAGAGAGAATAGTGATCATTTTAATAACATAACATGATCACTGATCACATACAGACATAGAGGGACTCTAATCTAGATAAAGAATGTACCTCAGACCTTTCTTAACAAAACAACCGAAAAATGTTAGTCTGAGAGTAATTTTGCGGAAGTGATTGTACCAAATCTTCTTGCAGGTATGATCCGAGATGGTGACAAAACCTCAGCCAAAGATAAATTGTATGAATCTGTCCCTAGCCGACTTTGTAACCAGCCTTTGCTTCCGGAGAAACCATCAGCCACTATCCAGGCAGGAGTTCTTAAAACCAAGACTTGTTAGTACTCTTGCAACTATCTTGGCTGAATCTGAGTAGCTGGACATTGAAAAGTAAACATACAATTCATGTTACAATAATACAGAAAAATATAGAAAAAGGCCAGCAGATAATATTTAGAGACTTCGGATAAATTCTGGCATTTACAGCTATATTAGATTTACAACAATATATATATATATATATATATATATATATATATATATTTGCAAGCATAACGGAGGAAAGAACTCACGAGTCCAGTATCACAATGTTGGAATTTTCTAATATAATGTTCAACCAGATCCTATCATATTTCTCATATTTGTGCTCTGCGTGATACGGTGATATCGAAATCAAGTGGCGTCCAACAAAGGTGAATTCTATCGAAAGGAGTCGGAATTTTTCTCAAATTTTTGCAGATGAAAGAGTAAAGAAGTAGAACAAAATAGAAATGGTCGGAGCAGAGTTGAAATCTCCAAATTGTAATTGTCTGAGAAAAACATGGAGAATAAACCAGCAAGCCTATTACTTTGTTTTACACTAGACGGTGACCGATTTTTCTTAGAATTATGTTTTCTCAAATAGTACTATAATTCAAAAAAATTATTTGGGCAATCTATCTACAAATTACAATTGATGTTGTTCTAAAACAGAGTACGGCATGACAAATGTTATATGAAGTATAATTCTACACCGGTGTTGATATGTAACAGGGTGTTAAAGATGTTAACATGAATTTAATTATTTGTATAAGAATGAAGTTAATCAACCATATGGGTTTTTTAAGTTAAAGTTCAATTAGGTGTGATTGGTTGTTTTCTCAATTTTACTTTACTCTGTTTTCCTTGATTTTTTTTTACCATACGAATAAATGAAATGGAGAGTCTTCATTTTATGGTTCAGATTTAAAATGTGTTAGAATATGACATCATAATAATGGGAGAGAGATGATGATGAAGAATGTATAAAGAATGGAGACTCTCCTTTGAAATGGAGAGGATTTGAACCCACACCAATGGTGCACAGCTGGGCTGATGCTCCACTAAGCTGCACACTATCCGTTCTCTAAGAGTTTTTAATGAGAAAGGGAATGGAGGGGAGAGAAGAGATAATGAAGTACATTTCTACCTTTGTGTCTTGGAGTTTAGGAAAGAAGAGAACATGGTAACCAACAACGTGAATTAATTTTATACGCAAAACGAAATTGGATACAAAAAATGTTATATATTGATGAAATACAAAAGGTAACTACGTTCTTGTATCGCGGTTCACGATTCTCAAATCACAAGGGGAATGGACTGTTAACCTTAACCCTAGAAGAGAAGAGAAAATGACGTCCTTCAAATTATATAAAGAGGGATGATTTTTTTGTCAAGGAATATATCCAAGTAAAAAAGTAAGGGACAAAGTACAAGAGGAATCAGTAGCTTGTGGTAATAAGGATTTAAAAGTACCCAAAAAAATACGGGAGGAAAAAATTATAAGATTATTATTGACTTTTGAGAGTGAATTTGAAATATTTTTAAATTTAAAATTAATCACTCATTAAAAATTATAAAAGAATAAATTGACTTGATTTAGTTTCACCGATTATAGACACCCAACTTTACCTATTGAAGGGGAAAAATGTCGTTTTCGCTCAACTTTACATGTATGACGCCCAGAGCGAATTATCAAGTTGGATGAAATTTCCTACTAAAGAGGGTTCTGAAGACTTAGACAAAGTTAGATCTCTTACACATGCTTGATAAGAATAATGAGTTAGTTATCAAAATATTCCGCCGTGTTAGAGATCGTTTTAAGGACGATGACTTGGTGCCCGTAACGGTTGCAGCAAGCATTTTCCTAAAAAAATTATATCCACGACCACCATTGATGATAATGGCTTTCCAATTTATAGTCGGAGAAATTTCATGCAAGGGAGTTGAAATTTATAATAGGTAAAAATCTTATCATACTGGTTTACACAAATATTAAACTACATAAGTATTTTCTAACATTTTTTCCTGCAGATTTATTGTGCCATACAACCGTGGATTGTTAGTCAAATTCCAAACTCACGTAAACGTGGTGTAACAAAAGGCCATATCGTGAAGTATTTGTTCAAATATGCCAACAAAGGACCGGACAAGGCTTCACCTATACATTATTGAATCAAGAAATAAGCCGAAGTCCAAATCATAACCCAAAGGTCCCAAACCACGAGGTCAATAATCTGTCATGCCGATGGATCTGTTTCAGTATCAGAGGTAGACATGCACAACATGCTGCCAGACCTTGGGCTTTGACCAAGCCAGGCCAGGCTAGGTCCTAGTTGTTGGGCTGTGGTCTGGTTAGGCCTGTAGGTTAGGTCAGCCCTAGGCCGATCTGATTCTTTTTTTTCCCTTTTAATGTTGAATATTAAATATTGAAAATATAAGATAATAAAATTTTATAAGAATGATACAAGATTTTTGAGATTTATTTTATTTTAACATTCTACTGCGCACCAATATAAGTTGGATGATTAGAAGAAAAATAAATATATTTCTCTTAAATTAAAGGGGAATGTAATTTAGATGTAACTAGAATATAAAGCAAATTAATTTCCTAAATGTATGTCTACTATGCACAATTTGGTATTGTAGAAAATATAATTTGAATACAATCTACTGCGATATATATGACTACAGATGCAAAATAAAATCAACTTAGTATAAATTCCCTTTTATATTTTGAATATAAAGTTGGTTTCTATTTTATTTTCTTTTAGTACTAGAATCAGTTGGACATATATTTTGTAAAGTTTAAATACACATATCTTTTTCTTGATGGTCATTAAACACTTACATAGTTATATCTCAAGTATTATTTCCAATTAGTTTTTTAATTGCTTCATGGAATTATTCTTTAAATTGTTACACCATAATACTTGAAAAATAACCAAAATCTTAAATTCCCCTAAGAATTTATCGTATCCAAATTAATGAAGAACTTGAGTATTTATAAGAAATTAACTTATTATTAATATTTAATACTAAAAGTTAGTTTATTGATGTATTAATTAATGTTAATATTTAACATTAAAAGTAGAGGAGTATTAATAAAATTTCATTGTTAAATATTAGTAATTTACTATTTGCAATAAATTAACTTATTATTAATATTAAATATGCTAACTAGTTCTATTCATTGAAGATGTATATTAATTAAATGTATCTACAAGAAATAAGGAATGAATAATTAAAACTTTATTGATGTATTAATTAAAACTAATGTATTATAATTTATAAATTAGAATAATGAATAAGTAAAAATTTATACTTTATTGATGAATAATTAAAACTTTAATGTTCAAAAATTACAAATAACTCGATAAAGAAATAAGTCAAGCATCAGGCCGACCAAACGTTTTTACAGGCCAGACCAGACCAGATTTCTATTTTAAAAGAGCGGTATTTTCAAATTTTTTAGGTCGGACCTGATCGATTCAAGCTTTGACCAGGCCGGACCAAGGCCAGGCCACGAGCCTTTTTTGAAATTTTGAATTTCCCGTTCATTTTTGCGAACCATCTATATAGACCAAAACGCAACTAATGTTTTTACAATGGTTGGGATGCAATCGTCAATATGCTCAGGGCCGAATATCCAACCCAATTCAAAGGACTTGGATTCCAAGGAAGAAAAATATAACTATGGTTGGAAGAATGGTCTATGCCCATCCTTCTTCAGGGGAGCGCTTTTACCTTAGGAGGAGCAGAGTTGTTTTAGTGTTTGACTTGTGTTGGAATGCTTGCTTCTTTCTTTGTGTCGGAAAATAAAATTAAAAATTGGGTTTTTTTAAAAATTAAAATGAGATTTTTTAATTGGCCGAATGAGATGGGGATAAAATTGGGGAAGAAGTTTGCAACGTGTTTTAGATTTTGAGTTGTGTCGGAATTGTTGGCTTTAAAATTTTAAAATAAAAAATAAGATTATAAAATTAAAAAATGAGAACTTTGTTATCTTTTTAAATTTTATTATATAAGTATTAATAAAATTTTAATTTAAAATAAAAAGAAATTTAGTTTTAGGAGAAGTTTTAAAAAAGGAAGATATATTTATTAGATACTTTTAATTGGTAGAAGAAGTTTAAAAATATTAGAGACTAAAAGAATATTTTATTTTATGAGAAGAAACTCTCGATTACAACTTTTTATATATTATATAGATATAGATTTTTGAAAATATATTAGATTACATAGGTGTTAAATTTTTTAATGATTTTGGTCTCTACATAATATGAAAAAATAAAGTTAAAAAGGAAGAAGTTTATTAGATTTGGGTAATTACTTAGATTATGTTTATTTGTAAGAATTATAATTCCAGAATAAATAAATAAATAATTAAAAACATAAATAAAATAAACGGAATAAGAAAGAAAGAGGTAGTTCCATTTGCAAAGTATTCAATGTTCATCGCTAAGGGAAATGTCGCCCTAAAAGAGCTCTTAAAATTTACACTTAAGTCATCTGCAGTTTATTTTGTAGGACAATTACAGTTTGGTAGTAACTCACGAACATTATTTTATGATTAAGGGCAACCTATGGGTTTCTTATAAAATAACTGTATATATAAAAAAAGTCGCAAATAATTACAGTTTAAAGATATACTTAGTCATATTTAAAAAAATAAAGGTTAGTTTTGTTAAAAAAAATTATTTACTCGTATTGTGATTATAATACTTAATTAGACATGTTATTAAATAATAATTCATTACAAGTTACTTGGTTATTCTGAAACTAATAATCTCAAGTTTAATTTTAAAAACAAACAAAAAATGTACAGTACATTTATTTGTGATCAATAAATATACTAATAATACATTATTTCAAATTGAAGTTGGGATCCCAAATTTAAAATCCAAATATATGTTATAGAAAATTAATATTTTTAAGTTTTATAAATAAAATTTAATAATTTTACAAGTTTCTTTTTATATAAACGTAAGATTCATTTATTATTTATGGGGAAAAGATTTTATAAAATTATTATTTTAACGTGTGAATACTGTTGATAGTCAACAAAATCTGATATAAGCAAAGAATAAGATACCCTTTACAAGGAAAAATTGTAACCAAAAGTGAAAGCTTTTTATAATGGATTTGTTTATCCTAATGGCCGGCAAAACCCATGGATAGGCAACTAAGTATTCATCATTATTTCTACAATATAATAATAATTTTATATTTTAAATTCTAAAATATGAGTCACTATTATAATTTTTTTATACAATTAAGAAGGGTTCAATATAATTAACGTGTGAATTCTGTTGATAGTCAACAACATCTGACATAAGCAAAGAATTCTGGATTTGATTTATCTTAATGGCCGGCAAAACCCATGTGGCTAGGGCACATTTGACAAAGAATATATGTATTTTATGGAATGATTATATGTGTGTATCTATATATATATATATATATTCATTATTTTAAAATTGGTTTAATTGATTCATTATTTATCTTACTGCTTTAATATTATTAATAATTTTATGCTACGGTGTACTCATACATGTGGATAGGCAAGCAGCATTCATCATTATTTCTACAACAAAGAATATAGTTTATGCTGCCATTGATTCTTAATTATAAGATAAATATTAATTTTTTAAAAGTTAATTTTAAAATTTAAAATTAATATGAATTTATTTAATTTATATTAATATAATTATAAATATCATAAATTATTTAAAAAATATTATTAATTATAAAATTTATTATTTTTTCAAAACTTAAATGTATCGTGTCAATTTTAAATTTAAATATATATCAAATTAAATTCTAGAAAATCAATATTGATTTTATAATTTTGAATTGAACAAGTATTTTATTCATCTTAGAATGACTTACAATTTGGCTTTTTAAAGTTGAATCTTAAAATTTGAAAATTTAAAATTATGGGAATTAATTTAATTTCAACAATACAATAATAAATTTGACTCTATGTATTCCACAAAAAGAATCATCCTTGAAAAATTTATGAATTTTAAAGAATTTTTTTTGTTTCATATTTACTCTTAAATTATTGAGTGTGTAATTTTATAGTGATGTTATCAATTATTAAGGTAAAACTTTGAATTGAGTGCATATAATATTTATTTAGTCATGATTATGAAAAAAATAATTATTTTAATTTTATTTAAGTTTGTAATAAAATTCTATATTAGTGTTTATATTGATAAAATTTACTTGAAATTCTAATCCAAATAAAAGTATGAAACTCAAACTCTAATAAGTTTTCATTTAGTTATATGACAATTAGTTACTAATGAATTCATTATAATTTTTCAACTAATTTTACAGTTATTATGTTTTAAAAATATTCACATATATTATTAATACACTTTATTGTGTGATTTGGTATAATTTCAAGTTTTAATAAATTTAGGTAATATATAGTATAATATGTTATATTAATTGTCATAATTAATTACATAAAATTATGATAAATTTTGTTGTAATTTAATTGGTAAAACCAAAAATAAATATTCTTTTAGAAGTTATTATTTCTATTAGAGATTGGTTGAGTTTCTTTTGAATACTTTACAAATTTGGTTAATATATTTTAATTATTGTAAATTTGTATAGTACTTATATTAATTTGAATACGATAGAAAAAGATCTTCCTTTTTTCTATTTCTATTAGAGATATAAATATTTTTAAATTTGGATATCATTTAACTGATACAAATTTGAATAGTACTTATAGTGATATGAATAGGAAAGTTGAACTAAAAATTAATAAAAACCAAACCAAGTTTATGCTTTTAATTATATAATTTATTGAATAATTTATAATCCATTTATTTTACAAGAATAATTTTATTCGTCAATTTTTTCATTAGAACCTTTGGTGACTCTAGAAAAATACAAAATAACGTGTAAGGTTATAATTGAATCCGGTTATGATAAAATCTTAACAAATTTCACCATTCAGTTGCTATTATTTTTTATTGTATTGATTATAAAATTGTTATAATATAATAAAAAATTATAAAACTTATCAATATAATATTTTTTTAATTAATCTAATAAAAAATTATAAAATTAATTATAGTGAAATTTTCGATAACTTCGTTCTAATCAAATCTATTATAATTCGTTATAACTATTAGATATAATTAAATATCAATTAATTATAATAATAGACATCATTGTGTTACTTGTGTATCTTTTTTATATTCTATGTTTTGTATCCTTTTGGAAGGGGATAATTAAACTTTTAGTACCTGTACTAGGGCCCGACTTATAAGTTGGTACCCAAACTGAAAAAACTTACAAACTGGTGCTTGTACTAGAAAAAACTTACAAACCGGTGCTTGTACTTGAATATTTATGCTAAATCATTAAATTTAACTAACGGGCACGACGGAAAAGTCTGATTGACTAACAGAATCTACGTGATTAAACTTTTGGTACCTATACTAGAACTCGACTTACAAGTTGGTACTCAAACTGGTGGTTGATATGTATTTTTATTTTCAATTGGTTTTATAATTGTAATTAATACATTTTTATTATAGGACTATAAAGTGACATGATATTTTGAATTTATTTTTATCATTTTTTTTACCACCACCACTAATTTTTTAGCTAATATTAAATATATATTTAAAAATTAAAATTATTCTTAAAAAATTTCGTATTATAAAAATATTTTAATTAAAATTATTCTTAAAAAACTATTCTTAAAATTATTCATACTAATATTTTAGCTAATATTAAATATATATGATGAAAGAATGTATATAAACTATTTTTTGAAAGTTTTCAATAGCATCATATATATCTATCTAACTCATGGTATCTTACTTTATTTATTTTTTTGTGAAGAATTTTCTCATTTTAGGCAAAAGTAAAAATTTGCTTGAATTAAAGAAATATTGCACATGCACATGCATATAATACTATAAATAAACAAACACTAAAACACAAGCCGAATAGAATCCTCATAATTAAACGGAAAATAATTGCAACAAGCACTAAAACACACATTTATGAGCAAATTAAAAGAAACTAGCAAATATGGAATCCTAATAATTAAACGGAACCCTAAAATTTAACGGATTGTAAGTTTTTACAAGTACAAGCACTATATTGTAACTTTTTTTCAGTTTGGGTACCAACTTATAAGTTAGGAACCCTAATAATTAAACGGAACCCTAAAATTTAACGGATTGTAAGTTTTTTCTAGTACAAGCACCAGTTTATAAGTTTTTTCAGTTTGGGTACCAATTTGTAAATCGGACCCTAGTACAGGTACTAAAAGTTTAATTATCCACTTTTGAAAGTAGTATTGCTTTAGGCTTAACTAATGTGTTGTTTGGTTGATGTCCTGCGATCTAAATTCTTATATTATTTGAACATCCATACGTGTGAATGGGAGAATTACCAATTATGCAGCGGGCATATATATTGCTAGAAAACTGAAGCAAAGACTCAATTTCTTGATCGTGCAATAACATTTAATAGAGTTTTTGAGACCCCTAACTACTAGAGTTTTGTCCGATATCATAAGCTAGATTATTTATAAAATTTATAATTTTTTTAAAAAAATTGGTAGCATATTGTTTATCTTTAATATTTATAAATTTGATAAATTGTACTGTATAACATATTCCCTCCGTCCCAAATTAATTACATTTTTAGGACTTTTTAAAGTCAAATTGACTATTTTTAAAATTATTTTTTTTTTACTATTTTTGTTAACATATATGTGAAGATATTATAACCAAAAAAAAGTATATACAATTTATTACTAATTTCAATTTTTATAATTTTAGAAATATATTTATATATGCTTAATTATTAATTTTAAAAATAGTTAATTTGACTTAAAAAAATTCTAGAAAAGCAATTAATTTGAGACGGAGGGAGTATTTATTTGTGATCAACAAATATAATAATAACACATTATTTCAGATTGAATTTGGGATATCCTAAATTTAAAATCCTAATGTTAAAGAAAATTAATATTTTTAAATTTTACGAGTAAAATTTAATAATTTTCTTATTACATAAATATAAGATTTATTTATTATTTATGTGAAATTATTTTAATAAAATTATTATTTTAACTTGTGAATACTGTTGATAGTCAACAATATCTGACATAAGCAAAGACTAAGATACCCTTTACAAGGAAATATTGTAATCTCGACGGTGAAAGCTTTTTATAATGGATTTGCTTTATCTTAATGGCCGGCATAACCGATGTGGATAGGGAAGCAGTATTCGTCATTATTTCTACGATATAATAATAATCTTATATTTTAAACTCTAAAATATGAGTCACTGTTATAATTTTTTTTATACAATTAAGAAGGGTTCAATATAATTAACGTGTGAATACTGTTCATAGTCAACAACATCTGACATAAGTAAAGAATTCTTTATAATGGATTTGCCTTATCTTAATGGCCGGCAAAACCCATGTGGATAGGCAACTAAGTATTCATCATTATTTCTACGATAAAGCTAGCTGGGGCACATTTGACAAAGAAAAACTATTAATATGAAATTTTATTATTATCTCTTATTAAAAGTCGAAAATTATTAATATAAAAAAATTTGAGACAAAGAGATAAGTTAGAGGTAATATGAGAAAATAAATAATTTATTCTACTAAAAAATTATAAACGACAAATAAATTAAAATAAAAAAATATTAGCTTATTCATTTTATTTAGTTTTTATGAAAAGATTTGAGATAGATAAATATATATATATATATATATATATATTAGTTATATTTTTTAAGACTCTTTTGGTATATAAAATAATAAATATAACAAAGTGTACATAAAGGGGGGTAAATAATTAGTAAAAAATCTACCATTTTTAGTAAATGGAGTGAATATTTTATGCGATTCCATCATTGACAACTCAAAAATTTTTGGACAGTATTAAATTAAAATTAAAAAAGAATTTCTAATTAACATTAAATAGATTTATGTTTCTAAAAAAATAAATAATTTTTTACATGTCAATAAAAGCTCCATTTTAAATACAATCATAGAAAGACTATAAGTATTAAAATTGAACAATCTCATTAAATTAGTGTTCACTTATTATTATTATGTTTTACTTTCTTCGCCTTTTTCTATTTTAGAGAGATTTTTGTTTTTATATGTTCTTTAGTAAATTTGAAGGAAGTATTAAATAATTTGAAAGAATTTTGTCTACTTTACAAAATAATTTGATTTTAAAATTTTGTCCCATCAAATCATTTAAAATTTTGCACACTTTGTCCCATCAAATCATTTAAAATTTTTATACACTTTGTCCATCGAAAGTAAATAATTTTGTACCTACAAGAGTTTTGTTCCACCACTACTGATGAAGGCACGTTCACCCTACACCAAAAGTTTATATCACTTATATATTATCAAAAAAAAAGTTAGGGTTTATAAGAAAAAAAGATTGTTCAGATAGAAATATTTTATCTATTTTAAATTAAAATATTACCTCAATTATAAATAATTAAAAAAATTACGAAAAGCCATGAATAAAGTTCAAAAATTAAAGACTTAAATATGGGATATATAAAAAAATTTTAACTCAAATTGAACCAATCTTGTTCTTCTCACCTTTTTGCAGAGAAATTTTTGAGATTATTGCGAATAACCAAGGTAACAGAACGACGCTCGGCATTTGATTGGTGATGCAGCCAAAAACTAGGTTACCATGCAGTAACTTAGATCTATTTGGAAGAAGGTTCTGTTTGGAAGAAGACTCTTTTTGGAATAAAGAGAAAAGACAAGATCAAAATGTTAACCTACTGACTAAATTATTGGATGTATTAATTGAGGGCAAATTTAAAATTCCTACTTCTCATCATGGTTGTAATGTATCTGCTTAAGTTAGAATGTGGCCCCCACATGTGGAACTATAAAAAAACTGTAGAAATATCAACTCCCATAATTTATTCTTCATTATCTTAGTCATGTTATTTTTTACTTGGCTAGTTGAGCTCACCCTTTTGTTTCACAATTCCTTTTAGGTAATAAGAGTATAACTGGGTCTGGTGGGGAGAATATGGGAATGATGTAATGGTCCGAGTTAGTGGTTATTTTCATCAAGTTATAAAATAGTGTGACAATAGTTGTATGAAACACTTGAAGTTTTAGGTTGTCGGATGTACACGACACTTTTATAATTGATTTTGGTGAACTAATTAGGGTTATGTAAACTCAAATTTGGGAGTGTCAATAATGCACACCATTAGAATAAGGAGGACAAAAATCTTTTTGTGTTCCTTTGTGGTCTATTGGGTCAACCAGGGATAATTCTTAAGTTCTACAATATTTATTACAACCTAGAAGTTTGGCCTCCCATGTACGAAGGTTTCCTCGAGCATTTTTCAAGATTTTTAATTCCAAAAACAGTTAATGATTGTACCTTTATGTAGAAGGTTATTAGTCAAAATTGTCGTTGTAATAATAGTTGTAGATATGAATATTCGTGTTTATTTGTAGTGTTGTTTTTGGCGACCCAAGTTTTGGGACGGGTTTAGGCCTCGAAATTTGGGGGCGTCACAAGTACTGAGAGCCTGCAGGAGGGTTATCGATGACTAACAGAAATAAATTACTTAGAACTCTGCCTCATCTTTCAACACTTCCTCAGTCTTTTCTTCTTCCATTACAAAATCATATCCAATTTCAAACAATCAAGTTCGTTATCCATTTATGGAAAATGGTAAATTCAATAAATAAGTTAAAATCAAATCAAAAATGATAAATTTATGTAACGGAGATAGAGGAGTTACCTTGGCCCTCATGGTGATGAGTTTGTAATTCTTTGCTAGGGAGGAAATGAAACGGAAGAAAATGAGGCATGGGCTTTGCCGTTTATCTCTAAATTCAGCATACCAAAATTTTCTCAATTTTGTGTTACATATAGTTGCACAAATATCTAACTTAGAACTAAATGCTCAAGGATCACAATTTTACTAAATTATGAATAATACAATCAACCTGTTGTTTCAACTAAAAATTTTGTATGAATCTTAGTTTTATTTCATTTAAATTCTTAAAACATTCCTAACAATAAATCTAAGGGTGACAATTTTTGACACTGACACAAATTGGCTCAACACCTAAATTGACGCAAGGCCCTTCTCAAATTAGTTAAAAACCCTGAACAATTAAGCATAAGAACTTCAAATTAATCAATAATTAAGAACAAATTCCAGAAATGAAACCAAATCCCTAAATCATTTAGGGATAATCATTTCAATTTCAACAAAAAATCTATCCCAATTACACAATAAAAGAGAGGACTGTTTTACAAATAGATTAGATGATCGAACCTTCTTCTCACTTGATTCCCCACCGAAATCCTTCACCGGACCTAGGTTTCGAGCGGCGTCGACGAAGCCTCAGCCGCCTGTGGCATCGATTAGAAATAATTAAACTCAAACCAATCACACAAATCCATTCATGCGTATGTACATCAATATAGAAATTTGTGAGAAATTAGATAAACCATAACCAAGATAAAAGGCAAACCAACCTTTGATCGTTTGCCATTAGAGAGAGGAGATGAGGAAGGGAAAAGTAGCGGACATTTCAAGGATGAAGAGCGTCGCTTGGTTTCAACTATCTTTCATTGATCGGAAGAATAATCAGAGCAGAAAGAGATGTATATAGATATATAATATGGAGAGAGAGAAAAAGAAGAAAGAGATATGGTGAATGATTGAGGAAGAATGAATTTGTATCAATTGGGAAGTGTTAATTCATTCGAAGAGTCATTCGCTTTTGAGAGATCGAGTTTTCCGATTCACCAAGTTAACTTTTAATTAATTAAGAGTCGATTCCGTTCCAATTAGAAATTGATTACGTCATATTGGTCGTGTATTTATATATTATTCTTGATAGGCATAATCCAGCCGTCCAAAAGAAGATTCAAGGGTTGGACTTAGGCACGACCGCTACTCCCTCTAGCGGCCAGATATTAATTAAATTACTTTTTATACTGGCCGCTAGAGGGAGTAGCGGCCAGTCAAAATGGTGCCATTTTGACTGGCCGCTACTCCCTCTAGCGACCAGTATAAAAAGTAATTAAGGGTATTTTGGGGACTTATCCAGGACGTAGGAGCCAGTAGCGGCCAGGTAATCTAGCTTTATACCTACCATTTTACTCCATTCGCAGCCTTGTGCTAAACAGCTGCAGAAAATTGAGTTGCGGAGATAATTTGTTTGTCCTAAGATTAGAAGAATTCACTTATTCGTGCAATCAATTTTCGATAAGTCTTTATTAATGGATTCCATGCCTACTACGAAGATATTTTTATCTAATTCTTTTGAATCTCTTGCTAGTTTAGATTGTAAAAATGCATCGGAGTATGTTAATGATGTTGAAAGCAGGAAAGAGGTTATGGTTCCTTATATTGGTCAAATGTTTTCTAAATTGGAAGAAGATGAATTTTTTTATAGATCATATGCCCAAAAAAGTGGATTTGAGATTAGGATTACTACGAGTCGTAAATATACTCACAGTAATGATTTGACATCCAGGTTATATCTATGTAAAAAAGCGGGTAGACCAACGGGTGTACAGAGTTCATTAAATAATGAATGTGATAATGAGAAGAAAACAAGACAACGAGACTCAGTAGACCGAACATTATGCAAAGCTAGAATGTATGTTGTCCACGGTAAGAAAGAAGATAATTGGCGTATTTCGATTATTGAGTTGGATCACAATCATCATTTAGTGACACTTACCGAATTAGATTTGATTGAGACACATAGAAATATTACGCCGGTAGCAAGAAAATTAATTGGCACATTAAATAAGGCGGTTATTGGACCAAGTAGGATGATGAATATTTTGAGCACAATGGGTGGAGGTATGCAAAATGTAGGTTTGGTGACAAGGTCGGGATTTAAAGGCCTGACTCGGAGGATGAAAATGATGCACAAGTTGCAGTCACATATTTGAAAAAATTTGGTTCTAGCAGTGTGAGTAAATTCTTTTTTTTTGTGTCAAATCTAGCCAAGACAATCTCATAGCTTTTATTTTATGGGTAGACGCTCGTTCAAGATATATGTATCAACGTTTCAGAGACGTGATTACATTTGGTACTACGTATAGGACAAATAGGTATAATATGTCATTTGTTCCATTTACAGGAGTCAACCACCATTATCACTCTATTTTATTTGGATTTGCACTATTAAAGAATGAGACAAAAGACACTTTTGTTTGGGTCTTAGAGACGTGGCTCGAAGCAATGGATTACAAGGCTCTTGTAACCATCATTACTGACCAAGATAAAGCCATGGGCAATGCTATTGGTAGGGTACTCCCATTCACTCATCATTTATTGTGTTCTTGGCATATTAGCAATAAATTCTCAGAAAAATTGCATCATGTTTATGCGGAACACCCATCGTTTAAAGATTCTTTTAACAATTGTGTGTATAATTCATTGTCCATTGACGAGTTTGAAGAGCGTTGGAAAATCCTTATGAGAGATTCTGATTTGTATCAAAATGAATGGCTCATAAGTTTGTATGATGTGAAGGAAAAATGGATAGGTGCATATCCAAAGAGGTATTTTGCTACGAGAATGACAACCACCGGAAGAAGCAAAGGTATGAATAATTTTTTTGATTTATATGTGAATGCTTCAAGACTATTGGAAGTGCATGCTGCTTCAAGACTCAAAAGGCTATTGAGAAATAATTCATCAGAGAGAGAAAGGCCGACTACGTAACAAAATATCGAAAACATAGTCTGGTATTAGGATCATCGTTGGAAGTGCATGCTGCTGAATATTATACAAAAGAGATGTTTAGACGTTTTCAAAAAGAGCTCATGGATTTTCTAATGTACAACATCAACAAAGTTAGTGAGTTGTGCATTATTGATACAAAGGTCTATGCAGTGTACCGGTCAGATGCAATCGAAAATACTCAGAGATATCGGCAAGTTGTCAATAATCATTATGAGGGCTCGATAACATGCACTTGTCAAATGTTCTCACATTCTGGTAAGATTTGCAGGCACATATTAAGATACTTTAGCTTTAAGAGTATTTCAAAAATATTTGATGACATAATCGTTCCTCGGTGGACAAGAGATGCTAACAGGAAAAATGGTGAAGAAAACATTGTTTCTCCAATGAGTGCTGACTTTGAAAAAAATTAAGGAATGTGGTACAATCATTTGATGAGTGATTTTCAAGAGTTAGCTAGTAAAGCTGCTTGCTCAGTTCGAGGTTACAAGGCAATACTAAAGCTAAATGTACGAGGAAAAGCCCTTGTTGATCAATTTGACCTGGATGAGAATATTACCGACATACTGGACGATGAGAATGATCGTGTGGACGAACATGCAGCTTAGGAAATGGGATTGGAGGATGATGAGGTTTAGGAGGAACAACATGAGTATTTGCCACCAATTGTTTCTCAAACAAAGGGCCGTAAAAACAATCTAGATTCAAAAGTGTCCTTAAAAAAGTAGTGGGTAGTAAACCTCACCGAAAATGTGCCATATGTGGATTTGAAACCAACCATGACAAGCGCAATCATTATAGAGTGTTAGGGCTTCTTGAACCTAAAGATAATTAATGTATGTGTTTATTTGGAATGTTTGTATGTATTTTGCTACTTTAAAATGTTTGTATTTTGCTACTGAGTAAGCTGATTAAGAGTTGTAATTTAAAATTATTAAGCATAATTGTGAAAAATTCCATGTTCCCTATTATTATGTTATACTAGTGTACCATGCTAAAGGGGGGAAGGGCCAATTCCCTGTTTAATACAAACATTACATAAAAATGAAGCAAACATTTACAATACCAAATTAACCAACAAACACATATGTCTAATACCATACATTTATTCCATATTAAATTAAACTAGCATCAACTGAACAATAAAAAACCATATAATCTAACACGTAGAATGTTTCAAAGTAATTAGAGTACATGTTCAAATAAAAATCAACAGACTAAATTACTTGCCCTGCTGGTATATCTCTAGCTTTACATTTGAACAATTCATAAACTATTCTATACCTAAAGACCGATACATCCTCCGCTGACCATTTTTCATTGCTCAGGTCAATAATGTCCCGCACGAGGTAGTCGACATACTTGCAAACAAAGATGTCGCAATCGTAATGATTATCCTGTATGGGTCGACTTTTTGATGTATGGACCTTTGGGGTTGTGCGAGGTCAATCACCGAACGGGTTACCCATTCGCAATATCAACGGTATCAATTGTACCTATAATAACAACAACGTCATAAAAACGTACATATATAGCGGGGACACTAAATGATTGTATTAAAAAATAAAATTTGCCACGTACCGTGACATCGACGTAGTCTTTGTACATTTCAGTTAGCTTCATGTAGGGTGTGTCATAATATAGCGGGTTGAGAATAGAAAACTTGCATGTTGAAACCACAAAGGTTAACAGTATGAAATGACTGTTGCTTAGGACACATATAGGCATGAAGATAAAGTCGCACTCATGCAATGAGGGACCTGCTTGAGTCGTAACATATGACTGATAGAATTGATCTCCACGAATTTGGTCGCGAATAGATAAGGCATATTTCCCCAAATTCATGAAATAGGAGGGCCTGAAGCCAAATTTGGCCCATCTCTTTATCCCTTCGCGCTGATATTTGTCTTCCCGATCCCGCAAAAGACACATATACGCATCCATCACTGTCTCGAATAGCCAAATTCCAGGGCACAAAGAATTCATCTCTTCGTGACCCAACGTGTACCATTGCTAGGGGTGCTCGATGGGAAATAATGGTGGATTCGAAGGAGTTAGGTTGAAGAAGTTCTCGTTGATCATTCCAATCTTGTGCCCATGGAGTCTTTTTGTTATAAACCGTTTAGGTCCATATTCTTCTACTGGAACATCATCCCCAATAAATGCAGATGCACCCTTATAAGTAAGCTGAGTCAGCTAAGACATATTAGTAGTAGCCTGGGTGCTAGGGATGTATGCGTCGAGGGCAGCCGAAGAGGTTTGAATCTCTGTATCCTCACCCCCCATATACTCTTCCTCCCACCCCTAACATCCGCATCATACAATTCATACAGTTGATCCCAACCTCTTTCATGCGATTGTATTCAGGAGGAAAGTCTTGCTTGAACTTGAATATTTTGTCCAAGAGAAATTTTGTACCCTCAATCTGTGGAAAAAAAAGACAAAAATAAGAAGACACAAACAAACACATTAGTATTAAAGAATACAATAGACTATATCAAATTAAAAACAATATATTATCTCCAGTGACTAATTTAACAAAATTTATCTTGCTTACCATGCTAACTGTAAGATCCCGACTTTATGAAATAAAAGTTTATTATTTTCTTTATGATTATTTTTCTAAATAGTGAAGTGCTTAATTGTTATAAATAATAGTTAAGGGTGTTATATGCAAATTATCTGATAAACAGTATATCGGGAAATATTCTTTCTCTCGGGGAATATTATATTCGGTACCGTACGAAGGCGCCGAAATGACAATATTGTTAACGATAGTGGGCCCCATTGTCGGATACTGAAAACGACAGTATTTGTCAACAGTATTATCACCTGCAACTGTTGAAATACCCGGTAATAAAAAGAACAGTAAAACGCGTTATTCCACAGTAGTACGCGGTATTTCATAAGCACACGGTGTTGCACAATATTTTATATTATTGATACAATAATTGATAAAGTAGTTATTGCACAGTATTTTGATTCAATAATTGTTACAGTAGTATCTGCATAATATTTTTTATTATTTGTCATGACACTGTAACTCATATTATTTGATATGATATTTAGCATTATTGACAATGTCTAGAAATTCTGTCAAGGAAAAAGGTTATTTAATTGCGCGCCGTTTATACGGAAGACCCCCTTTTTCCTGGGAATAATCTGATTGTCAATATTATAAGTCTATAATATTAACGGTGAATAATTGTTGAAAGTCTGAAATAGTGTTGATTAAAAATACTTGAAGCATTTGTTGTAAGTTAACTTATATTTATGTGGGACCCACATTTTATTCCGTGGGACCCATAACTATTTGATAGGTGGGACCCATAAATTATTTTTGTAGAATAATTTCTTCAGATTTTATTTTTTTGTGGGACCCACATGTCATTTAATAGTAATTAACGTCAGTAAATAGTTAATCCAAATTTTATTTTACCTTAGGGTTAAAAACCTAAGTGAAAGCATATTTTGAGAATATATTATGGCATAAAGTATATTAAAAGAATATGTCAAGGGTATAAGAGTAATAAACTAAGAAAATTTAGGGAAAAGACTAAAATGCATTCACCTTGATTTTCCTATAAATAAGGAGGGTTCGCTTAAGAAATTTTCACACTTTCATTGCTTATACTTCCTCTCTCTCTCTCTAAATTTCTTAAGTTCTATTAGTGTGCTAGGTTATTGTGAGTATTTGTAAGAATACTAGTATTATCCGAAGTTAATAAACTTTATAGGAAGTAACATCCAGTCACTTGTTAACTAAGGTAGGGAATATCATTTCTTTCATACTCATATATAATATCATTTGCTTTCATGTTCGTAAGTGATATTATACTCATAAAGGTTGTTATTCATTCTGTATTAATTTGTGGGGATAACATGTCCGTGCGGATTGACGCATGCCTGGTGAATAACCTTTTGTATTCATTTCTTATTATTATATGGGAATAACTTGTATGTACGGAGTGTCGTACCTGGTGAATAACCCTTTGTATTTATTCCTTATTAATCTGTGGGTATAACCTGTCTGTGCGGATTGACGCATGCCTGGTGAATAACCCTTTGTATTCATTACTTATTAGTCTTTTGTGGAAATAATATGTCTACGCGGATTATCGCATTACGGGTGAAAATCCATTTGCAGTTTCATATATTCTGTTATACTCGTATAACGTATCATTTCTTTTGTACTATTTAAGGGATATCTTTTTCTTTCACATTTCTCCATTTATGATAAGAAATCTTTTTTGTTTCCAAAACCTTATTTTTAAATGGTGAAAATCCCTGAAAATTAGTAAAATATCCTTAATAGTTTGTGCTTCATCTAATATCTTTTCACTTGAATCTTTCTATTTCGTTTTATACGTTATAGTTGAATCATGAAATAATTTCTTGAATATCATTCTTGAATTTGACTCCACAATTTGGTCATCGTGTTGGCAATTTGGTCAATCTTCAATACTGATTAAATTATAAATCTTTTCTTATCCTTAATCTCACTGTATCGTTGTCATCATCCTCATCTTCATACTTAAATTGTGGTGATAGTTCTCTTTGGCCCGTAGTGCAAAGATGAACTGGCGTGACATGATTTTGACCAAACTATGTATTGGTAGAATCATGACTTTTGGTGTTACAAACAAAGGCGTATGGTTTTGGCCCGTAGTGCAAAGATGAACTGACATTTGGCATGATTATGACCGGTGATGTTACAAATAAATATCTTTGTCACATAGTGCAAAGAGAGGCTGTTGAATATAAAC
Organism: Aralia elata; assembly: GCA_034770075.1. Taxonomy (NCBI): domain Eukaryota; kingdom Viridiplantae; phylum Streptophyta; class Magnoliopsida; order Apiales; family Araliaceae; genus Aralia; species Aralia elata. Next base: position 4,559,508 of record CM068380.1, read on the forward strand.
TGTTGATTTGGATGTTTATAAACATGAACTATTGATTAGTGTTACAGGGATAAAATATTGGTGGTGATCCTTTAACTTATAGAAGATAGTAGATATTACAATCTACTTGACTCTTCTAATGGATTGTTCATTCCGCTGCAGTTGTTGTTGTTGAACAATTATTATATCTTTAAATCTCTGATTTATTATTGTTGAAGACTAAAGATAATTTTTTTATTCTTCATTATCTTAGTCATGATATTTCTTACTGGGCTATTTGTGCTCACCCTTTTCTTTTTTATTCCATTGTTCTCCTCAGGAAAAGAGAGTGTAGTGGGGACTAGCTGACGAATGGAGTGATGGTCCGAGATAATAGAAGTATCTCAATACCTTACTATTAGTGTGACAATAAGTGTATTGAGAATTTAAGATGTATTTGTATTGTGTTGTCGTATTTTACACAACACTTATTAGTTATAAATAGGAAAATTCATATTTGTATTTGTATTTTGTAGAATGTTATTGGCGACTCAAAATGGGTTGTATGGACCTATTTTGGGGGCGTCACAATTGGTATCAGAGCTTAGGGATATGATCTCTAGTAGAGATCTGGGATTAGAATTAGGATGGGAGAGACGAGTAAAATCCTTCGCTAGTGTGTCCTACCTAAGTTATTTTGTTTTTTTTAGTAATTGGTTTGGTTATAGGGACAAGATGTTGCATGTCTTTTTCTTTAACTAATCTTTGTTTTGTGATCACATTTCAGAATGACATCTGAAAACCAAGAGATTCACTATGAGATAAATTGTGGGTGAAAATCAGGAAACCACAAATAATACGGGTGCAAACTCAGAACATCATTATGCCAATCATGATACTAACAACAAGATGAATGATGAATTTTTTAGGAACTTGATGTAATACATGCAGAACCAGACGAGAAGAGCTCATGTCTACAATACTGACAGAAATACTGATAATGCACGAATGGTCACTGCCAAGCAGTTCAAAGAGTTGGGATCACATGAATTTTTCGGTAAGCCAGATACACTCAAGGAAGAGGCTTGAGTCAAACAATTAACAATGATATTTGATGTACTGCGTTGCACAGACGACCAAAAGGTTCCTTTCGTCACTTTTATGTTGCGAGGGGAAGCGGATCATTGGTGGGAATCCGTGAAATGTTCCCGTCATTCGGCACTCGAGATGTCTTGGGTTGAGTTCCAGGAATTATTTAACGAGAAGTATTCCCGAAAAGTATTCGCCATATGAAGGAGGTGGAATTCATCAAACTGGAACAGAACAACATGACGACGTCGCAATACGAAGCCAAGTTTGCCGAGCTATCGCGTTTTGCATCCCATTTAGTGGACACTAAGGAACAGATGACACGAATGTTTCTACGAAGTTTGAAACCAGAAATTCGTAAATATCTCGTTTCTCATAAAATTTGTCTGTATTCAGATGTTGTGGATATGGCTCAAGTAGTGGAGCAAGAGAGAGGAATACTACAACCAGGAAACAACACCCAACAACGAGAGAAAAATTACGATAATAATCGTAATGGTGGCAACAATCATCGAAATAGTGATAACCAGCGAGGAGGGAATCATCACGTCAAAAATGGTAATCCTAGCCCAGATAACAGGAAGAGTGAGTCAAGCGGCAACAATTCCAAGAAGAGAAGATTCAACAATAACCAGGGAAATGCACCAGCATCAGCAGCAACACCAGTACCAGTTTCGAGGGAAGGGGAACGATCACCAGTCACATGTTACAAGTGCGTAAAGGAGGGACACATCAGTCCAAACTGTACACAGTCACACAAGGTATGTTACAATTGTGGAAAGGAAGGCCACATATCTCGATTCTGTCATGTAGCAAAATCAAGTCCAGCCGTAATGATGACACCAAGGGCTGACATGGACAAGTCAAAGCCTGTGGTACAAGGCAGAGCTTTTGTCGTAACCTCTCAAAATGCGTGGAAACTAGATGACGTTATAACCGGTGAGCTAATCATAAACTCTTGCGAGTCTATACCTTATTAGATACTAGTTCTACCCACTCTTTTATTTCATCTGCTTGTACCCAACGTTTAAACTTGACCCCTGAGAAATTAAATTTTGACTTATCTGTTGAAACACCATTGGGACAAACATTCGTTACATCTACAGTCTATAAATCTTGTTTTGTTCAAGTCGGTACCCTCACTTACCCATTGATATTATCTCTTTTGAAATACAAAAATTTAATGTGATTTTAGGAATTGATTGGTTAACTACTCATCATGCTAAAAGTGATTGCTTTCGTAAGGTCGTTAGTTTTCATATTTCAACCTATTATGCGAATTCAAGCAACCAAACCATTGAAATCAATAACTGTCATTTTTATCCACAAAGTCATTTGTTTATTGTAAAACGGATGTCAAGCTTTCTTAGCCCATGTAATTGATTTAAACAAAAATACGTCAGATTTGAATGATATTTCTGTTGTTAATAAGTTTCCTGACGTATTTCCCGAAGAACTTTCTGGCCTACCCCTAGACCGTCAAATCAAATTTTGTATTGACCTTGAACCCGATACAAAACCCATTCTTAAGACCCCATACGTATGGCTCCTATTGAATTTCTGGAGTTAAAAACCCAACTACAGAAGTTATTAGATACCGACTTCATACGTTCGAATACATCGCCTTGGGGTGCTCCTATTTTATTCGTAAAGAAGAAATATGAGAGTAAATAGAAATCTATGCAGATCATAAAAGCCTCAAATATTTCTTCACCCAGAAGGAACTCAACATGCGACAACGACGTTGGCTCGAGCTATTGAAGGATTACGACCATACCATTCAATACCATCTTGGAAAGGCGAACCTAGAAGCTGACGCATTACGTAGAAGAACGTATGCAAGTACGAGTACGATGCTAACAACATAAATGCCCATTGTGAATGACTTATAAAGGATGAATATAGAGTTAAAGACTCCACGAACCCACGTGAAAATGGCAACGTATATAAGCAGCGCAAGATTGACAAAAGAGTTATGTCGATCTTCATCGAAGAGACGAGGAATTCAATGTAGGGGATCATGTATTTTTACGTGTTGCTCCGTGGAAAGGAGTTACGAGATTCGGAAAGAGAGGGATGTTTAACCCTCGATTTATCGGTCCATTTGAAATACTCGACCGAGTAGGAATTGTGGCCTACAGACTCGCCTTACCGCCAAGCATATCTCGTGTTCATAATGTTTTTCACATATCCATGCTACGTAAATATGTGAAAAATTCAAACCACGTTATTGAATTAAAACTAGACGAGATAGCAGAGGATTTGACGTACGAAGAGTTACATGTCAAAGTCTTGGATAAGAAGGAACAAATTCTACGATCAAAGGTTATACCTCAAGTCAAAATTTTATGGAGAAACCATGATGTTGAGAAAATGACCTGGGAGTTAGAATCTGAAATGAGAGCAAGGTATCCCCACCTCTTCGAAATGCCAGGTACGTACGTCAATTTGAGGACGAAATTTCATAAGAAGGGGAGATTGTAAGATCCCGACTTTATGAAATAAAGGTTTATTATTTTCTTTATGATTATTTTTCTAAATAGTGAAGTGCTTAATTGTTATAAATGATAGTTAAGGGCGTTATATGCAAATTATCTGATAAACATTATGTCGGGAAATATTCTTTCTGTCGGAAAATATTATATTCGGTACCGTACGACGACGCCGAAATGATAATATTGTCAACGATAGTGGGCCCCATTGTCGGATACTGAAAACGATAGTATTTGTCAACAGTATTATCACCTGCAACTGTTGAAATACCCGATAATAAAAAAATAGTTAAACGCGTTATTGCACAGTAGTACGCGGTATTTCACAAACACACGGTGTTGCACAATATTTTATATTATTGATTCAATAATTGATAAAGTAGTTATTGCACAGTATTTTGATTCAATAGTTGTTATAGTAGCATCTGCATAATACTTTTTATTATTTGTCATGACACTGTAACTCATATTATTTGATATGATATTTAGCATTATTGACAATGTCTAGAAATTTTGTCAAGGAAAAATGTTATTTAATTGCGCGTCGTTTATACGGAAGACCCCCTTTTTCTTGGAAATGATCTGATTGTCAATATTATAAGTCTATAATATTAACGGTGAATAATTGTTGAAAGTCTGAAATAGTGTTGATTACAAAATACGTGAAGCATTTGTTGTAAGTTAACTTATATTTCTGTGGGACCCACACTTTATTCCGTGGGACCCATAACTATTTGATAGGTGGGACCTACAAATTATTTTCGTAGAATAATTTCTTCAGATTTTATTTTTTCGTGGAACCCACATGTCATTCAATAGTAATTACCGTCAGTAAATAGTTAATCCAGTTTTTATTTTACCTTAGGGTTAAAAACCTAAGTGAAAGCATATTCTAAGAATATATTATGGCATAAAGTATATTAAAAGAATATGTCAAGGGTATAAGAGTAATAAACTAAGAAAATTTAGGGAAAAGACTAAAATGCACTCACCTTGATTTTCCTATAAATAAGGAGGGTTCGCTTAAGAAATTTTCACACTTTCATTGCCTATACTTCCTCTCTCTCTCTAAATTTCTTAAGTTCTCTTAGTGTGCTAGGCTATTGTGGGTATTTGTAAGAATACTACTATTATCCGAAGTTAGTAAACTTCATAGGAAGTAACATCCAGTCATTTGTTAACTAAGGTAGGGAATATCATTTCTTTCATACTCATATATAATATCATTTGTTTTCATGTTCGTAAGTGATATTATACTCATAAAGGTTGTTATTCATTCTGTATTAATTTGTGGGGATAACCTGTCTGTGCGGATTGACGCATGTCTGGTGAATATTCTTTTGTATTCATTTCTTATTATTATGTGGGAATAACTTGTATGTACGGAGTGTCGTACCTGGTGAATAACCATTTGTATTCATTCCTTATTAATCTATGGGTATAACATGTCCGTGCGGATAGACGCATGCCTGGTGAATAACCCTTTGTATTCATTACTGATTAATCTTTTGTGGAAATAATATGTCTACGCGGATTATCGCATGACGGGTGAAAATCCATTTGCAGTTTCATATATTCTGTTATCCTCGTATAACGTATCATTTCTTTTGTACTATTTAAGGGATATATTTTTCTTTCACATTTCTCCATTTATGATAAGAAATCTTTGTTTGTTTCCAAAACCTTATTTTTAAATGGTGAAAATCCCTGAAAATTAGTAAAATATCCTTAATAGTTTGTGTTTCATCTAATATCTTTTCACTTGAATCTTTCTATTTCGTTTTATACGTTATAGTTGAATCATGAAATAATTTCTTGAATATCATTCTTGAATTTGACTCCACAATTTGGTCATCGTGTTGGCAATTTGGTCAATCTTCGATACTGATTAAATAATAAATTTTTTCTTATCTTTAATCTCACTGTATTATTGTCATCATCCTCATCTTCATACTTAAATTACGGTGATAGTTCTCTTTGGCCCGTAGTGCAAAGATGAACTTGCGTGACATAATTTTGACCAAACTGTGTATTGGTATAATCATGACTTTTGGTGTTACAAACAAAAGCGTATGGTGAAAGTTCTTTTTGGCCCGTAGTGCAAAGATGAACTGGCATTTGGCATGATCATGACCGGTGATGTTACAAATAAATATCTTTGACACATAGTGCAAAGAAAGGCTGTTGAATATAAACTGTTGATTTGGATGTTCATAAACATGAACTATTGATTGGTGTTACAGGGATAAAATATTGGTGGTGATCCTTTAACTTATAGAAGATAGTAGATATTATAATCTACTTGACTCTTCTAATGGATTGTTCATTCCGCTGCAGTTGTTGTTGTTGAACAATTATTATATCTTTAAATCTCTGATTTATTATTGTTGAAGACTAAAGATAATTTTTTTTATTCTTCATTACCTTAGTCATGATATTTCTTACTGGGCTATTTGTGCTCACCCTTTTCTTTTTTATTCCATTGTTCTCCTCACGAAAAGAGAGTATAGCTGAGGACTAGCTGAGGAATGGAGTGATGGTCCGAGATAATAGAAGTATCTCAATACCTTACTATTAATGTGACAATAAATGTATTGAGAATTTAAGATATATTTGTATTGTGTTGTCGTATTTTGCAAAACACTTATTAGTTATAAATAGGAAAATTCGTATTTGTATTTTGTGGAATGTTATTGGCGACTCAAAATGGGTTGTATGGACCTATTTTGGGGGCTTCACACTAACCATGCGATATTGATTATATACAGAACGAGGCTCGTAGGTAGTGTTGGGATCTCCTTCGTGTCGAGAGCGTTGCAGGTATCATTGGGTAATTTTGTTATACTACTTGAAGTACGTATCCATGTGGATAGTGTTTGTAACCTGCTGGACTTGTCCCTCGAATGCTACCATATATAGCTCCCACTGCTCAATGTACTCCTTTCTCATTTCTATGTAATCCACTAGCTCCAATGACTGTCTTATGGCCCGTCTCAAAGCATCATGCCTCTCAACCAAGGACGGAATTCCTTGTACATACTCATATTGCCTCATTATCCGGTCGGGCATTTGATACTCGATAATATCAAAATGAATCAATGGGACCCGAGCGGATCCTGCCAGTCTAGCCTCATAGTTATAGAACCTCCAATCATCATCCCATTGCTTGTATGGCCACCATACTACCTCCCACTTAGGTTGCCTATCAAATTCGTCCCGATAGAAAGATATATGGTGATGAGGATTGTCCCGACTATCACCATATTGATGTTTAGTGGAGTATGCCCATGTCGTTGCTCTAGGGAACCAAGTCACAAATTTTGGCCTAGGGTTAGGCCTTCCAACAAAAAAACGCTTATGTGCCCAAATTTGTAATAAAGTCACACAACCATTGACATAATTACTCCCTCTCTTAGTTGCTGTGTATAGACCCTGATATAAATATGCCAAACATGCGGCACCCCATGCATATGTGGCGATTTGCACTGAATCAACAATAAAATACATATATCTAGAGTGTACAATATTTTTGGACCTGGTGGGAAATAAAATCGCCCCGCATAGCTAAAGGAGGTATGCCTTTGTATATATACCAACCACATTCCTATCAGCATTGTCTGGGACCTTAGAAATTTTTTTATGCAACCATACTAGGGAAATACCACGTCTTTTTTTGACATTGTTCCATTCTGTAACCCACTTAGCCCTAAAAATTTCCCTGAAATAACTTAACGGGGCATCAAATGTCGGACAAGTTAAGGGCTTACCCAATACTGGCATGCGAAAAATAAAGTGTACATCCTCTAACGTTACTGTTATTTTACCACATTTCATATGAAACGTATTTGTCTCCGATCGCCATCTCTCAATTAGGGCAGATATGTTCTCATTACTACTGCCGGATAACTAAACCCCCTAAACCCCCACCCCTTTAAAAGTTTTTTTTTTGTAAGCTGGTCAGTTCACATTTATCATATATTGTTGAAGTCGTTTGGGTCAACATCAGCATACCCCTTTCAATCTCATTCCATACATCCTCTGAAACATGATTTTCTTGATCATAAAGGACACTGCAATCAATGGGTCCATGCAGCCAATTGTACATATTTACCTTACAATATAAACAACAACAATAAAACTATTATTCAATGTCTAAATATATGCATGGCCAATAATAATACCAACAACATAAAAAAATTTCTATCAACTATTATTTTCTGACTAAATTAAAAAAAATTCAAAAAAATACCAACAACAACAATAAAACAGTTAACCCAATTTATACATACATAATACCCAAAAATATACATACTAATCTCCAATTTATACACCTAATTTGTATACATCGAACAATAAAACAATAATTTATACATACATAATACCCAAAAATATACATACTAATCACCCAATTTATACACCTAATTTGGATATATAGAACAATAAAACAATAATACTAATATTTTTAACATACATAATACCAATGAAATATACATACATACCACCTAATTTGTGTATACATTCATACAACAATACCAAAGTTCACACTCTTGGGTCATGCTTTAATATACCATGAATTAGAGAAGAAATTTGCAAAAAAATTAAGTTCAAACAATACTTACTTTAATTTAGAGTTGATTAGTCAGTTGTAGTTGAGATTGTTGTTACCAATTGATTGAAGCGGCTAGTCAATATTTCTTCTCCTCTTTCTGCAGCAAACCTTTATCTTTCAATCTGAAGCAAACACAAGCGCTTGGATCTGTTTTAATTGCGTGGCCGCTACTCCTTCTAGCGGCCCGGCTAAATCCCCATAGTATCTTCACGCTAAATTACTTTTTATACTGGCCGCTAGAGGGAGTAGCGGCCAGTTAAAACGGCACCGTTTTGACTGGCCGCTACTCCCTCTAGCGGCCAGTATAAAAAGTAATTTAATTAATATTTGGCCGCTAGAGGGAGTAGCGGTCGTGCCCAAGTCCAATTCTTAGATCTTATTTTGAATGACTGAATCACGGTTAGATGAAACCGTTCCCTATATATATATATATAACTCTTTTTTATTTAAAAAAAATAATCAAATTTAGACCTGAAAGAATACTAAAAGCAAATGAAAGTATTTAGAGCAACACAACCGGGAGTAATTTATACATAAACATGCACCTGGTAACCAAAGAGTAGGGATGACAATTTAACAAAATCGATCGAACTGCATCGAACTGGCTTATTTTTATATGACCCCGTTGATCTCGTCGGTACGATTTTGGTGAAAAATTTATATATATATATATATATATATTAAAATTGTTGATATTATAGTTCTACTATCTCAATTCAAATTATAAGATTATTCGACATTTTAATTAGACTTATAATCAATAATTTATGTGAAATTATCTGTAATTCATAATTATTTTTAAATAATTTATAACTCATCATTTTTTTTAGGTAGTCATTGTCACAATTTGTTCAATTTGAAAGACAAATTGCATTTAAATACAATTGTGTGACTAAGAGTTGTTAGTATTTCATTCACCATCCTTGTGACGAGATTGGTGTGGTGAAGTGCCGTCCAACGTGTGAATGCAAGGATTGCACGCCTTCTATGGCTATCATTCGCCGTGGGCATCTAAGAAATTTAACAATAAAAATATCATTAAATATCTATAATAATACTACCAGAAAGGTTGGCGAAGTGGTGCCATAGATTAAAAGAGTATTTCTGGGGCGACCGGCCTGGGCGACCGGGCTCAGCGACCGTTCGGAAAAAGTTTTTTTTTTTTTTTTTTTGGATTTTGGCTCTCAAAAAATTTATATGATTTATTGGAACTGAATTTTTTTTTAAAAAAAGTGATTTAGGTGTGTTTTGGATACATATACAAAACAGTGTTGTACAGTCTGTACAACACTGTTTTGTATATGTATCCAAAACACACCTAAATCACTTTTTTTTAAAAAAAATTCAGTTCCAATAAATCATATAAATTTTTTGAGAGCCAAAATCAAAAAAAAAAAAAAAAAAAAAAATTCCGACCAGTCGCTAAAGGGTCATCGGCGCCGGTCGGCCTAGAATTATTCAGATTAAAAACATTTTAAAATTAAATTATAATTTTTTAGTGTTCGGTGGCTCTCCAAAACCATTTTTAATGAATATAGATTTTAGCTAAAAGACACTTTTGCTAAATTTATTTTTGGTAGAAAGATGATGTACAAATTTATACGTACAGATTGTTGGAGAAAATTAAAGTTCATACTTAATTTTTTTTTTCATTTGTACTTCGGTGACTCAAAACAATAGATACAAAGGTGACATACAAATACTGTATATGGTCACGGGTGAATGTGGCTTGAGGCCAGCTATGACATTTGCCATAGCTAGATTTTTGATAATTTCTCATATATATATATATATATATATATATATATATATATATAAACATATCCTTTTTAGTGACGGATCCGTCGCTGAATCTATGGCGACGGTTCGCCCGGTTCGTCGCTAAAGATGATATGCTTGGTATGTTATATAAGTGGGTATGCTCTTAATCTTCTACATATACATATATATATATATACATATATATATATATACATATATATATATATATATATATATATATATATATATATATATACACAACACGGATCAGGTGAGGGATCAAAATGCGGGACTTTTTTTTTTTTTTTTTTTGCTTTTTTTTTTTAAAACAACTAAAAAAAATAAATAAATAATTATGGAACTGAAATTTTTACATAATATAGTGTTTTGGGCGTGATTTGGATACATATAATAACACATGTATGTACAGTCTGTGCATACATAGACATTGACACACACACACATATATATAGAAAATTAATGCAAAAATTTATTTATTTTCTTTTAACAAATCTATATTATAAAGTATGTTTGGTGATTTTGCGGATACTATTTTTTTTTTTTTTTTTTAAAAATTTATTCCTATAAATTTAGATATATTATTATTTTATTTAATTTAATTAAAAAAATTTATATTATTTTATTTAATCCTCCAACTTTATAAAATTTTAATTTTATTTCACATAATCAACGTGTGCAACGGGTGCTAGTACAAATAATTCATAACTAATTCATCAAAACAAGTGTTTGCTAGTGTTAGTCCCTAACATTGAAAAGAGAAAATGCTAGCTTATTGATTTATTTATATTTTATTTGAAAAGATGTGAAATAAAAAGTTATATATTAATATTTGGGTTAATATAAAAATTTACAAAATTAATATTTTTTTTTAAAATTTATAAACGATAAATAAAAAAGAATTAAAAAAATCTCTCCAGAAAGACAACTCAAAAAGAAAAGAGGGAGTATTGTAATTTGATTTCTACAAAACAATATTTATTTCAGTCGGATATAAAATGAATTAAAATAAACAATACTGTATACTTTTATAGCACATTTGTTTGTGATTAACAAATATAATAATAACACATTATTTCAAATTAAATTTGAGATCTCAAATTTAAAATCCTAATGTTATAAAAAATTAACCTTCTTAAATTCTATAAATAAAATTTAATAATTTTACAAGTTTCTTTTTACATAAATATAAGATTTATTTATTATTTATATGGTAAAGATTTTATAAAATTATTATTTTAACGTGTGAATACTGTGTATAGTCAACAAAATCTGACATAAGCAAAAAATAAGATAACCCTTTGTAATGGATTTGCTTTATCTTAATGGCCGGCAAAACCCATGTGGTTTCTTTCGCCGAAGTATTCATCATTCATTAAGCTAGGGCACATTGGTCAATTATGTAGCGCGTATTTTGCTAGAAAACTGAAGCAAAAGAAATAAATAAGAATAAACCAATGAGCTAAATGAGTAAAAAAAACATAATAAAATTATATATATGAAGATGTTTAATTTTATTTTGGTTTCTTTAGCTTCCTCAAGTATTCAGCACTTCAAGTTTCTAATACCTTTTGTGCACGGTCACGGAGTGTGAGTGTGTGAGATCTCTACCGCTTTAGTAAATGGAAAAATATTTTATGCGATTCAATTAGTGATAATTTAAAAATTCTTAATCAGAATTGAATAAAAATTATCCCTGAATAACTGTAAAATCTTATACATTTGTATTGCCAAAAAAAATGATTGTGGGTATTTATAGTATAGTCATATGAAATTTGTTAAAATTAAGCTTCGAAACAAGATATTGAGGATGATTTCTTACGGACTCATTTGATTTTGTACATTGAGAAGGAAATTGTTAAGACTTTCACTTTACGTATTTTGTGACATGAAAGATTGTCGAGTGTCTCTTTGATAGAAAGTTTGAACTTTACTTTGATGTTTAATTTTTGAAAAATGATATACATTGATAAATTTTTGATTAAATTGAATTAGACCAACGTGAAAGTATATGTGATAAGATAAAATAAATTAAAATGAGATCTTTCTTAATTTTTATTTATCTTATATACGTACATACGTCGCAATTAGAATTTATTTTTACTTATACTTTCATGAATGTAATTATCTATTATATTAATATTATAATGTTCTTAAAAAATATAAGTCTCCCACTGTAAATTCTTTGATTTTGCCCGCGTGTCTACCCTAGTTTGGGTAGTAAAATACAATAATAATAATAATAATAATAATAATAAAAAAACATACAGAAACTTCAAGCCTGTTACCTATTTCAATATTGTCCTTATTATAATAGACCGTTGTAGTCTAATATAAATTTGAAATGTTTTGTTCAAATTCAATAACAAAAACATCACGCACTATCTTAAATATATACACATAATAATTTTATATTGCAGTAATGATGATAGTCTGAAAGCAGACTTTTTCATTTTTTTTTCTTTTATAATTTTTTTTTTTAAAAAAAGACAAACAATCAGTGTCAAGAATTTAAAAAATGAACATCCATGTGTGAATGGGAGAATTGGTCAATTATGCAGCGCGTATATATATTGCTAGAAAACTGAAGCAAAGACTCTCAATTTCTTGGTCGTATTAATAGAGTTTTTGAGCCGTACCTACCTACCAGAGTTTTGTCCGATATCATAAGCAACATTATTTATCTTTGATTAAACGAATATTGTCTCAATATTTATAAAATTTATAATTTTTAAAAAAAATATAGCATAATGAAAAAATTACAATAATAAATTAAAAAATATCGTGTCATTTTAAATCATAATAATAAGTACTATTTGATAGTTTTTGAAGATTAAAAGTTGGGTTTATAGCCAAAATACCATCTTTTGCTCCACTCTATCTTTTCCACTTGCTCTCTTTAGCTTTCGCTGCTCAGTTTATATATTATTGATCCACATCTCTGCCTTATCATCTACTTCTACTATATGTTGTTCTTCATTCATTAATTACATCTCAATTAAATCTTTATTCGTTTCCCAAATTACGAAGCAAAGAAAACAAACAAACAACCATGTGCAGTATTTCTGATATTCCAATTGTGGGAGCTGCTCTCAATCGTATTTCGGAAGCCACAGTTGATGTCGTGTCTCGTGGAATTGGTTATATCCTTTTTTACAAGGATAATGTTGATAAGCTGAATTCCGAAATCCAAGGCCTTAATACTAAGGAGCAGGAGATCGAAAGACAAGTTGAAGGAGCTAAAAATAATGGAAAACAAATCAAGGAACATGTGTCTAAGTGGCAGGCTGACGTGAAAGTAATCAATGACGAAGTAACAGGGTTTCTGGAAAAGTATGAAGAAGGCAGAACATCCTGGAGGTGCTTTAATCCCTACCGTCGTTTTCAACTTGGTAGGTGGGCTGCAAAGAAGACCACCACGGTAAGTGAATTCTCTGATCTCGAGAAAAAACAACTTACCGGTGAAATTTCATATTTTCCACCGATAGAGTATAGCCCAATATCTAGTACTGAATACCAGAATTTTGGATCTAGAGAAGTTGCTTACCAGAAGATTTTGGAGGCCCTGAATTACAAAGAAGATGGTTTTCCCGTAGTTGGTGTCTACGGATTTGGAGGTGTGGGGAAGACCAGGATGATGGAGGAAGCTACCAAAGAAGTCAAGGAGAAGGGGATTTTCAAAACAGTTGCACGAGCAAACGTCGGTCAGGTGGTGGTTGGCCAGAAGGTGGACATAGGGAAGATACAAGATCAGCTGGCGACCTATTTAAACATAACTGAGAAAAGTGAGGACAGAACTTCTCAACTGAAGGCTAGATTGAGCAAAGAAGGGGATACGATCCTTGTCATATTAGATGATGTCTGGAGTGAGATTCCTTTCACAGAAATAGGAATTCCTTTTGGGGATTCTAGTATCAAGGGCTGTAAGATCCTCCTTACGTCTCGATTGCAACATGTGTGCATTAATAACAACTGTAAGGATCCTGTTGAGATTGAAGCCTTGACTGAAGATGAAGCATGGGGTATGTTCACCAAGACTGTTGGTATTTTTACTATTGAGTCTGTAAGAGAATCTTTGGCAAGGGAGGTGTGCCACAAGTGTGCCCGTTTGCCACTCATCATTGCTGCGGTTGGAAAAGCACTCCACAACAAGCGTCAAGATTCATGGGAAGATGCACTTCATCAACTCATGAATTGCAAACCAGAAAACATTCCGGGAGGAATAACTCGAGAGGCGTATGCTTGTCTGAGGTTGAGTTTCAATATACTAGACAAAGACGCATACTTGTGCCTTTTGCTATGTTCATTGACCGGTGAAGATGAGGAGATTAAGATCGAATTTCTGTTCAGACTTGCAACCGGGTCAGGATTGCTTAAGAATACGTATACTACGTTGGAATCTGCAAGAAATAGAGTAAATACAATGGTCTCTGAGCTCAAATCTTCTTCTTTGCTGCTTGAAGGTCGAGATTATGATAGAGTTAAACTGCATGATATCATCAGAGATGTTGCAAGATCTATTACTGTCGAAGACCCAGATTACGCATTCCTCTCTGAAAGTAATTGTCCCTCATTGTTGCAGAAGGTAGATGATTTAAGTTCTCGGAAACTAATCTATCTTGATTTCCAAAGTGACGGTGTTTACTTTCTTGATGATCTGGTGTGCCCAGACCTTCACACCTTGTACCTCGAGTGCAGCAAGTGGTCAGATGTACATCTTCCAGGTAGTGTTTTTAAGTCATTTCCGAAACTCAAATATTTATTGCTCGACATTGAATCTCTTTCTGCAATACCATCGTCTATTCAAAACTTGGATAGACTCCGAAGTCTAAACATACACAGATGCAAAGTAAATGACATCTCTCACATCATTCAGTTAAAAAATCTTGAGATGCTTAGCCTTCGAAAATCTTGTTTTGGAGGCCAGCTGCTAGATTTACGACAATTGAGACGTCTTCGAATGTTAGATTTGCTAGGGTGTACTGAAATTATGGGAATTGCCTTATCTGGTTTAGTGTGCCTTGAAGAATTGTATCTTCCAATAGATTGCAATATTTTGGATGAAGAAACCAAGAGAAAGACCCCCTTATCTTCTGTGCCAAGCAAATTGATGACAAGTTTGGAAATTTATTTTGAAGATGTCAAATCTTGTCCAGATGAAAATTTTTGCGAAAAATTATGTAGATATACAATATGTGTGGGTGGTCATAGGAATTATTGGGAACATGATTCAGCAATGAAATCAGTGTACTTCTGCAATGATTCTATCGGCGGTGGGGTGAAAACCCTGGTGGAGAGAGGTGATGATGTGACCTTGGAAAGAGTGACGGGTTTACAGAAATGTTTCAGCCAAGGAGGAGGAGCCTTTACAGACTTGAAATGGCTAAGCATAAGTGAATGCATGGGCGACGAGTATCTATTCAGAATTCACCCACAGCCTCGTCAACGTGCCGGGTCTTTTTCTAAATTAAGTGTATTAAAAATTTCAAATTCAGGATTCAAATATCTCTTCTGCACTTCCACTGCAAGATGTTTCCAACAACTGGAAGAGCTCAAAATAGAGGATTGTAAGATGATGGAAGAGATTGTAAGGAATGAAGGCCCAATTAACGAAATCATATACTTTCCCAAATTAAGAGATCTGTGTCTAACTTCACTACCGGTGTTCAAAAGTTTATGCGGAAAGGTATGCTTCTTTTATTTTATCAATTTTCAAGATCGTTAAACCAATAGTTTTGTTTATTTATTTTAATTTACTCTAAGCCTGTTGACCTAACATTCTATAGTTAAAATCCCGAATCAAAAATCATGCAAAAAAATTGTTGTGTTTTTGACTTCTAAAAAGGAAGGAAAAGAGTAGAAGAGAAATTTGGGAAGGAGAAACTAAAATTCTATTGTTTGTGAGTTTTTTGATGTGAAAACACAAAAAAGGAGGAAAATTTGAAGCAAATTTTCTCCGAAAGTTAGGAAATTTTAGAAAGAAATTGATCAAGAACTTATATAACTTTTTCAATTTCCTTCACCATCTTTTCTTCTCTTTTCCTTTCTCTTAAAAATTTCAAATGCTCTACCTTTCTTTTCTTCTCATAAATTTTAAATGCTTGCTAGGAATATTTTCACAAGGAAAATTAATAGTTTCAGAAATTAACAGTTTCACTGGACTCCCCTTTTATTAATAATAAATGGATCCACATTCTTTTAACTTGTGAAAATATAAAATTTCCTTATGAAAATAACAATTCCAAAAATTATAGGAAATATTATCTGCAATGTTGTTTGAGGGTTTAAATAGTACCCAACTAACTAACTAACTATAGCCCTGTGTTATTAACCGAATGATAATTATGTATACTATTATTTAAAAACAACGTGAAAATATTATTTGAAATTAACTATAATTAGAATTAGAATTATACGTACATTTAGAAGAAATGTGTTTCTTGCTTAAAATTATTCACAAGTGATGGAATTTGGAAAAATACGTCAACTCGTCTATAATGATGGAAATTATAATATCAAAAAAGAGAAAAAAAATACTTAAGTGTAGAAAATCATGAAAATGAAAACCTACTACAAATGATAAAATATATTAAAAAGGAAAAAAATAAATCGATGGACCTATTCGATCACACTTACAAACATCTTTTTGATGCATTAATTATAAGTAGCATGCATCGAAAAAAATAGTGGGAGTGGTACTTAATTAGAAAGCTCCCAACTCTCGTGATGCAAATAACGTCCGTGTGTCTACATAAAAGACCCAAACTTACATTTGTCACCATCTTTTCTTCTCGTTTCCTTTCTCTCATAAATTTCAAATTCTCTATCTTTTCTTTTCCTCAAACTCACAAACACAATGCCAGTTAGAAATAATTCTACAAGGGAAATTGATAGTTTCACAAGACTCTCCTCTCATTAATAATAAATGAGATCCATATTTATGTAACTTGTGTTATTAGCTTAATGATAATTATATATACTATTATTTAAAAATAACGTGAAAATATTATTGAAATGACAACCAGAGAAAACATAAGGCAAGTACTTAAGATAAGTATACATTAAAATTAATAATTTAATAATAAGTATATAAACTTAATATATTCTCATGTATTAGTAAAGACGATAATATTAAAATAGAAAGGAAAAAAATGAACAACGTCCACATCTTTAAATAAAATATTCATCATTTGTAACACATTGATTATTTAATTATTGAATAGATATCTCAAATTAACTTTAAAAAGTCATAATAGTCTTATATATGTTTTGGAATGCAGGAAGTCCAAGATTAAATAAAATATACGAAATTTGTAACCTAGTGATTTTGTAATTTATGTGTATATAACACTAAAAGAAATATGGATCAATGAGTGAAATAAGTAAATAATAATAATAATAATAATAATAATAATAAATTCCTGCTTCTATGTGGAGGGTAGAATGTGGATATGAATAAATTTTGAGAACTGAATATTTTCACATTGAACAATAATATTTTCACATGATCTCTCATATGAATAGTGAGTGGGTCTCACATTCATGTGAGAAAGAAATTCATGTGAAAATATCATTTTCAAATTTTTACAATTTCAGAAAGAAATAAAATGGTTGATGACTATATTATGCTAGAGAGAGAGATAGAGCACAACGTAAGAGATTAGAAAGATAAATTTTGATTTAGAATTTGTAATAATATATAAATTAGATAAAGTGTTTAGAAATTTCTTAATCTCGAAGAAATATTTAGATGAATGGTTGTAGTTAATGTGTATTTTACTGGATATGTTGCATGTTGTTTTTTCTGCCTTGGAGATACTTTATATCGAAAATTTGGATAATATAAGAGAGATTTTGGAAGAGCCATGTATAAATTAGAATTAATCTTTAAATATTATTGAAATTGAAAAAGAGAAAACACGAGGCAAGTATTTAAAAGATAAGAAAAGTATAGTCGTTAGAATTTTGGCTATTATTTAATTTTAAAATTTATTTTTAGTCTACAATAAAATTTACTTGACTAATTTTATATACAATCAAGCTAATATGCTTGATTGTCCAATAAATTGTGTGTTTTATATGTTTAAATATATATTATAATATTTTTCATTTTGTTTCTGTAACGTACGATACGATTCACAATACAATATATGGAAACACAATATAAGGATTTTTGACCCCAATCAGGAGGGACCCCAAATTTAAATATATATGAACATTTGATTGGAGGTTTTGTCTCTAAGAATGCTAGAAGAAAAATCTTTCAACGAATATATTCTCATATATTTTGTTGTAGTCGAAGTTCTCATGTATTTTGTATTTTTGTTGTAGCCGAATTATTATATTTTAAGCTTTGTACTTTTTATTTATTTATTTATATTTTTTTTGATACACGATACAATTTATAATTTGACAACTATGAAGAAAAGTATAAATTCAAAATAATAATAAGTAAATAAATTTAATATGTGCATTCACCGCAGTGAGGGAATTGATGGTTGATAGTCTTAATGATATAAATTAAATACCCTCTTTAGTGAGAAGGCATGCTTCTATATGTGTTATATATATAGGGTCTAATTAAAACTTGATGGTAGTCTAATCTATGAGGAAATTATTTGTTGATAGTCTATTAATTTGTTGCAGGTTGTATTTCCTACCTTGGAGAGACTTTATATACGTAATCTGGATAATATAACAGCGATTTGGGAAGAACATGGTCACCTAGATGTAGAGGAATCCTTCTGTCAATTAAAGGACCTCAGGGTTCGACATTGCCACAAATTGAAGAATGTGATTCCATATGCCATGCGCCAGAGGCTACAAAATCTGGATACGCTGGAGGTTGACTGGTGTAACTCGTTGATCTCTGAAGTTGAAGGTCCCAATGGTGCAGAAATCGCAGAGCCACCACTAGTAGTTTTGCCAAAATTGAAAACACTGAAGCTATGTTGGTTGCCTAAATTGATGGAAACAGGGTTGAACTCGAGTGATATTATTCTTTATCCCAACCTCACCACTCTATCCATTGGGAAATGCAACAACTTGAGAAATGTGTTCCTACCTTCAGTTGCCAGCCATTATCTTAAGCTCCTTGAAAATCTCAAAATAACATCTTGTGAGATGATGAATGAGATAATTGCTTCTGTTGAAAAAGACAACACAGAAATACGTGTCAACACTATTGAGTTCTCTATGCTAAAGACGCTAACACTCGAAAGGCTACCGATGATGAATAGATCTCTGAGGTTGAAGGCCCCACTGTTTCAAAAATTGCAGAGCCACCAGTAGTAGTTTTGCAAAATTGAAAGAACTGAAGCTATCTAGCTTGCCTAAATTGATGAATAGCTTTTGTGGTTATGGAAACGTAGAACCAATCTCGACCAACAAAAATCCTCTTAAGCCTGCAAGGTACGTTAAAGTACTTTATTTTATTTCTTAATTTTTTATTATGCTCTATGTCTACTTGGTCACATAAAAGGACAAAATGAAGAGTCGAACTCGTGGATGTTCACTTATTATTTAATATAACTAGCCTTTATCCGTGCAAGGCATCAATTTAGTGGGTACCATACCATGAAATTAATATAATTTCAATTTAGTTGGTACGGTGGGTACCGTACCGTACCAACTTTTAGACCACTAGAGCAAAGTAATTTATACACAGTTTAAAAATAAGTAAAATGTAGAGAAAAATAGAGTAAAAATTTTTTAAATTTATATTAAGTGATCCCATAAGATTATATAAAACAATGAGTACTTTTATTTTTATACTAATGGCCACACTAAGTGACATATTTACCATTCACCTTATGTATTTTATCTCATACTTTTTGGAGATAATTTTTTTTGTAACTTTAGTCATTCTTTTGGGAAGGAGGGATATTACTTGACATACTAAATTAATTATATCTTGAGACAAAACTGTGCAACTTTTGTTAAGTACAAATATGTGGATAATGTTTGAATGTGTCTATTCATAACAAAAGTCATAATACTTTTGTCGCAAAATATATTATTTATTAATTATCAATAAGTTTGACAAAATAATTTGATCAGGATGATTTATTTAGAAATATCTTCTAAACTATAAAAATAAAAAATATTTACCTTAAACCACAACTCCATTAGGCTACCGAAACTGTGGCACAATCTAACATTTAACTTCATGTGGTCTGATTTGCTATTTATTCTACAATTTTTCATTTTCATCCAAAAGAACGATTACAATATATTACATCATTAATTAGGATCTTTATAGGTTCATAGGTTGTTATAATTGAACTAAAGTTCTACACCATTACGGTGATCATTGAGCGCATCTAATTGAACACAATGTTTGACCAAAGCATCCAGGAGTGCACTTAATTTTGTGCTTAAGGATTTTAACAATTTACAAAAAGGAAAACATTGTCTTTAATTCCTTAAACTAGTACTAGAAGACAAATTATCTAACTTTTAAGGATAATAGTAGGAGAATCAAATTTTTGGCTCTCAAATATCTTATGAATACACATATTATTATTACATTGATAGATCATTTACAAGCATTACATTTCAATGCAATGATGACGTGTTTGAAATTTATTTGACGTTTTGGAGTTTCACATTAGAGTTCTATTTTTTGTCTTTTCTTATCTATTTTCTATAATTTATAGGATTTTTTAGGGCTGCATATTTGATATATTATTTCAATTTTCTATTCTGTATCGGTATAACATTCGAACTCTTCAATTGCAGAATTATTCATGGACAAGAAAGAAGAGCTGAAGTCGAATCGTGTAGACAAGGAAAAATCCATAGTTACCACTTAGTATTGATTGTGTTTTAGTTAATTATGTTTATATATGTTGAAGGTTAAATGTTAGAGTTTAATTTTGATTTATATTATATAGATTGACTCCGTGTTTTTGGAGAATTTTAATATGAATGATTTGTTGCGATATGTGAGGTAAAAATTTCTTACCTTTTTCTTCGTTTGATTTGCAAATTTATGTAATTTGGATACATGAATTGTTAGTAAACGTTTGCCTATGTTCCTGTTCAATTCTTAATCATATTCTGTTATAATTGAATTGCGCATATATTCTGTAGAATTGGGCAATCTATCTACAAATTACAATTGATGTTGTTCTAAAACAGAGTATGGCATGACAAATGTTATATGAGGTATAATTCTGCACCGGTGTTGATATGTAACAGGGTGTTTAAAGATGTTAACATAACTTTAATTATTTGTACAAGAATGAAGTTAATCAACCATATTGGTTTGTTAATTTAAGTTCAATTAGGTGTGATTGGTTGTTTTCTCAATTTCTCTCAATTTTACTTTCCTCTGTTTTCCTTGATTTTTTTATTTTTTTGTGGGTACTATTTAACATTACTACAATTTTACTGTACGATAATCTCTATTTTATGGTCCAGGTTTAAAATGTATTAGAATGTGACGTCATGACGATAAAGAATATACAAAGAATGGAGTCTCTTTATTTCATTTAAAATGAAGAGGATTTGAACCCACACCAATGGTGCATAGCTGGACTGATGCTCCACTGAGCCGCACCCTGTTCGTTTGGAGAGTTTTTAACGAGAAGAAAGGGAAGGGAGGGGAGAGAAGAGATAATGATGTAAGTTTCTACCTTTGTGTCTTGGAGTTTAGGAAAGAAGAGAACAAGGTAACCAAGAACGTGAATTAATTTTGTACGTAAAACGAAATTGAATACAAAAAATGTTATATATAAAGAGGAAAACGCAAATCACAAGGGGAATAGACCGTTAACCTTAACTCTAGAAGAGAATAGAAAATGACGTCCATCAAATTATATATAGAGGGGTGATTTTTTTGTCAGAGAATATATCTAAGTAAAAAAGTAAGGGACAAAGTACAGGAGGAATCAGTAGCTTGTGATAATAAGGATTTTAAAGAATCCAAAAAAAATATAGGAGGAAAAAATTGTAAGATTATTATTGACTTTTGAAAGTGAATTTGAAATATTTTTAAATTTAAAATTGATCACTCATTAAAAATTATAAAAGAATAAATTGACTTGATTTAGTTTTACCAATTACAGACACCCAACTGGCCAACTTTACCTATTGAAGGCCAAAAAAATGCCGTTTTCGCTCAACTTTACATGTATGACGCCCAGAGCGAATTATCAAGTTGGATGAAATTTCCTACTAAAGAGGGTTCTGAAGACTTGGACACAGTTAGATCTCTTACACATGCTTGATAAGAATAATGAGTTAGTCGTCAAAATATTCCGCCGTGTTAGAGATCGTTTTAAGGAAGATGACTTTGTGCCCGTAAGGTTACGATTAGTTGCAAACCGTCAGACCGATGGTCGTGACACAAATTGACAAATGTGCCTATAGATGCGCATGAATCGGTTGCATTAATACCTTATGATGACTGACCAAATCCAAAGGATATTGCTGTTGAGTAACAACAGTAACAAACTTAGCCGAATCTCTACTGTTCATCCTAGCTGCATGGCACCACAGTACCCACCCACAACTGTTCCCAATGGAGAAGACGAGACGGTTACAAAACAAACATTTTGCACTGAGGTCTCACTTCTCCACTTCCGAAAAAACGGAGTACGGTGTCCATGCGGGAGTATTACACATATAGATTGCAAACTAGCTGCAGCTAGGGTCAAACACTTCTTAAGGGAGGACGATTATTCCTTCAGTTTGTGGTTGATGCTTGGTGTTTCGCTTAGTATTGGTTCATAATATCAAACAATTCTTCGCTCAGAAGTTTATCATAATACTTTTGGGAGGCGTGTCATTTTACCAACTTCATTCACGGGTAGTCCACGATTTATGCAACAAAATTATCAAGATTGCTTAGCAGTTTGCCCGCAACTTTGTAATCCTGATTTGTTCATAACATTCACATGCAATCCGATCAAAATGGCCAGAAATAGTGCTGCAGTATGTCCAGAAGGTACGTACCGCATTCAGATGCTTCTGTGCGGCCAAATATCATATATAGCACGAGTTTTCAAGATGAAGCTCGATCTTTTGATAGAAGACTCGACAAAAAAATCATATCTTCTTGAGTGGCTTCAAAGTACAAAAAACATTTTTCTTGCACTTTTTAACATAAGCTAATTATTATTTTATTTTATTTTGTTTTTCATTTAAAAGTTGCTTACACAATTGAGTTCCTATCATTGTTTGGATGGCGGATCCAGACAAATATCAAACTACCAAGGATATCGACAAAATTATAAAGTGGTTTCACAATTTATGGTGCACGACCCCTGTGGAGCCTGTAAACCACACTCCCCTTGCATGCGTAGTAACGGTTGCAGCAAGCATTTTCCTAAAAAATTTATATCCACGACAACCATTGCTGAGAATGGCTTTCCAATTTATTTCATGCAGCGGAGTTGAAATTGATAATAGGTAAAAATCTTATCATACTGGTTTACACAAATATTAAACTACATTAGTATTTTCTAACATTTTTCCCTACAGATTTATTGTGCCATACAACCGTGGATTGTTGGTCAAATTCCAGGCTCACATAAACGTTGAATGGTGTAACAAAGGGCCATATCGTGAAGTATTTGTTCAAATATGTCAACAAAGGACCGGACAAGGCTACAGCTATATATTATTGAATAAGAAATCAGGAAGTGACAGCGCAACCAAGCCAAAGTCCAAATCATAACCCAAGCCACGAGGTCAACAATCTGTCATGCCGAGCGATCTCTTTCGGCATCAGAGGTAGACACGTACAACAGGTCGGTCTGGTCTGGTCTGATCTGGTCTGGGTCTGCTAAACTTTGGGCTTTTGACCAGGATGGGTCAGGTTTTGGCTGTTGGGCTGTGATCTGGTTAGGCATACAAGCCAGGCCTAAGCCCGTCTGATCTTTCTCCTTTTTTTTTCTTTTAATATTCAATATTAAATATTAAAAATACAAATTAATAAAAAATATATTCTAATGCACACCAATATAAGTTGGATGATTAGAACAAAAATAAATATATTCCTCTTAAATTGAAGGAGAATGTAATTTAGATGTAACTATAATATAAAACAAATTGATTTCTTAAATGTATGTCTACTATACACAGTTTGTCATCGTAAAAAATATAATTTGAATACAATCTACTGCGATACATATGACTACAGATGCAAAATAAAATTGACTTACTATAGATTACACTTTTATATTATGAATATAAAGTTAGTTTTTATTTTTTTTAGTAATACTAGGATCAGTTGGACATATATTTTGTAAAGTTTAAATACATATATATTTTTTTTCTTTATGGTCATTAAACACTTATATAGTTATATCTCAAATATTATTTTCAATTAGTTTTCTAATTGCTTCATGGAATTATTCTTTAAATTGCTACAACAGAATGCTTGAAAAATAACCAAAATCATAAATTCTCCTAAGAATTTAGCATATCCAAATTAATGAAGAGTTTGAGTATTTACAAAAAACTAACTTATTATTAATATTTAATATTAAAAGTTAGTTTATTGATGTATTAATTAATGTTAATATTTTACAATAAACTAACTTATTATTAATATTTAATCAACTAAGTAACTAACTTATTATTAATATTAAATATATTAACTAGTTCTATTCATTGAAGATGTATATCAATTAAATGTACCTACAAGAAATCAAGAATGAATAATTAAAACTTTAAACTTTATTGATGTATTAATTAAAACTAATGTATTATAATTTATAAATTACAATAATGAATAAGTAAAAATTTATATTTCATTGATGAATAATTATAACTTTAAAGTTTAAAAATTACAAATAACTAGATAAAGAAATAAGTCAGACATTAGGCCGAACTAGGCCAGACCAGATCAAGCTTTTTTCCAGGACATGTCATGTCAGATTTGTGCATTAAATGAGCGGCCTTTTCAAGCTTTTCAGATCGGGCCTGACCGGTCCAGGCCTTGACCAGATCGGACCAAGGCCAGACCGCGGGCCTTTTTTAAGTTTTTGAATTTCCCGTTCATTTTTGCAAACCATCTCTGTAAGCGATTGTATTTCCATTTAGGCCATGTTTGTTTGCAAGGATTATAATCCCGGGATTATAATCCATGGGATTATAATCCCAAGACTATTAATCCTAGGATTAAATAGTCCTACTCACATGTTTGTTTTTTATAGGATTATTCATGGGATAACTTAAAATAATCCCATGTTATGTTTGTTTTTTCATGATTAATTAAAGGATTGGATAAAAAAATATTGTTTGGACTATTATACCCTTACCAATAATAACATGTTTTAAAATATAATTTAAACTTGTTTATACATCAAAAAATGATTAATAATAAGTTGTTTAAAAAAATAAGTTGTCTGAAAAATAAGTTGTTTAAAAAATAAGTTGTTTAAAAAAATAAGTTATTTATTAATAATAAGTTGTTTAATAATAAGTTATTTACTAATAATAAGTTATTTACCAATAAGTTGTTTAAATAATAAGTTGTTTGAAAAATAAGTTGTTTAAAAATAAGTCGTTTACCAATAAGTTGTTTAAAAAATAAGTTATTTGAAAAAAATAAGTTGTTTAAAAAATAAGTTGTTTAAAAATAAGTTATTTAAAAAATAAGTTATTTTAAAAATAAGTTGTTTAAAAAATAAGTTATTTGAAAAAAATAAGTTGTTTAAAAAATAAGTTGTTTAAAAAATAAGTTATTTAAAAAATAAGTTGTTTACTAATAATAAGTTATTTACCAATAAGTTATTTAAGAAAATAAGTTGTTTGAAAAATAAGTTGTTTAAAAAAATAAGTTGTGTAAATAAGTTGTTTAAAAAAATAAGTTGCTATAGCACTGTAGCACTGTACGTAAACAAACAATATTCAATCAATCAAAAAAGACATGATTCAATATTTAATTATTTGTAAGTATAATTTGTTATATAGTTAATTTGTTGACTATAGAACTGTAGCAATACAAAAAAATAAAGGTTAGTTTTGTCCATAAAATTTTAATCCCTCATGATGGGATTATAATACCTAGCTAGACATGGTATTAAATAATCCTTCATCTTAAGCTATTTTATAATTCCTGGACTAATAGTCCCAAGCTCAAATTTAAAAACAAACAAGACACTTGGGATTAATAGTCCTATCCCAAGTGTAATCCTTACAAACAAACATAGCCTTAGAGAATAAACAAGAAGTTGGATTCAATGAAACGTAACGGAGTCCTTATCCTCAATACAGTACGTATAAATAATTAAGGGGATACTAAGAATAATTATAAATTTACTGTGAAATTATACCAGTGAGACAATGTATCAGGAGGAATACTATGGACGGACTTAAGGGGATGGACTTTTTATTGGCCCGATGTTTTAATGTTTGACTTGTGTTGGAATTCTTGCTTCTTTGTGTTGGAAAATAAAATTAAAAATTGAATTGGGTTTTTTTTTTTTTTAACATTAAAATGAGACTTTTTAATTGGCCGAATGGGATGAGGATAAAATTGGGAAAGAAGTTTGCAACGTGTTTTAGATTTTGAGTTGTGTCCGAATTGTTGGTTTTAAAATTTTAAAATAAAAAATTAGATTATAAAATTAAAAATTGAGAAATTTGTTACCTTTTTAAATTGTATTATATAAGTATTAATAAAATAATTTAATTTAAAATAAAAAAGAGATTTAGTTTTAGAAGAAGTTTAAAAAAAGGAATATATATTTATTAGATACTTTCAATTGGTAGAATTAGAAGTTTAAAAATATTAGAGACTATGAGAATGTTTTATTTTGTGAGAAGAAACTCTCAATTACAACCTTTATATATTATATAGATATAGATTTTTGGAAAATATATTAGGTTACATAGGTGTTAATTTTTTTAATGATTTTGGACTCTACATAATATGAAAAAATAAAGTTAAAAAGGAAGAAGTGTATTAGATTTAGGTAATTACTTAGTTTTTTGTATTGGCTTGAATTAAAAAAAAGAGAGAGAGATTTAGTTTGAGAAGAAGTTTAAAAAAGGAACATATATATATTTTATTAGATTTATTTTTTATCGGTAATGGTAGAAGAAGTTTAAAAATATAATAATAATTTTATATTTTAAAACGGTATACGGATTTATGTTTTGTATTCCCTTTCGAGCGTAACGGAGGTAGTATTAGTATTACTTCAGGCTTAACTAATGTGTTGAGTAGTTGATGTCCTACAGTTTAAATACTTATATCGAATAAAATATTACTAATTTAATTTTATATATCAACTTTAACATATGACTGTATTTAAAATTGGGTTTTTATTGAACTGCAAAAATTCATTTATTTTCCTTTTAGTTCTTGTGGTGAGGTGGGCGCATTAATTAACAAATCTATATTATAAAGTATGTTTGGTGATTTTGTGTCGTACTATTTTATTTTAATTTTGTTTTTGACCTTTTTGTCTCTACAAATTAGATATATTACTATTTTGTTTTATTTAATTAAAAAATATTATAACATTTTATTTTAGTCTTCCAACATTATAAAATTTTAATTTTACCCCGCATAATTAATATACGCAATGCGTGTGCAGACAAGTACCAGTACAATTAATGCTTAACTAATTGATCAAAACAAGTGTTTGCTCAATATTACCCTAGCATTGAAAAGAGAAAATACTAGCTTATTGATTATTTATATTATTTCTTTTTAAAAAGATGTAGAATAAAAAGGTATATATTAACACTCAGGGTACTATGAGAATTTACATGATTAATGTTTTTTAAAAATTTACAAACGATAGATAAAAGAAAAAGAAAAAGAATCTCTCATTGCTGATTGGTGATTGGTTTGTTTGGATTTATCCATGGTTTGTTTATTGTATTTCTTATCCTAAAAATCTTATTTCAGTAGGACAAACTACATATTTTTTTTTCTCTTTTAATATTTATAAATTTGATAGATGGTACTATATAGCACATTTGTTTGTGATCAACAAATATAATAATAATAACACATTATTTTAGATTGCATTTCGGATCCCAAATTTAAAATCCTAATATTATAGAAAATTAATAATTTTAAATTTTACGAGTAAAATTTATTAATTTTATAAGTTTTTTTTTATATAAATGTAAGATTCATTTATTATTTACGTGGAAAAGAATTTATAAATTTTTTATTTTAACGTGTGAATACTGTTGATAGTCAACAAAATCTGGCATAAGCAAAGAACAAGATACCCTTTACAAGGAAAAATTGTGCATCTGCCGGATCCCATGGGGATAGGCAAAACCATGTGGATTGGCAAAACCCATGCAAAACCCATGTGGATTGGCAGTCTACAATAAAGCTAGGGCACATTTGACAAAAAAATACTCCTATATCTGTATACACACTCATGCATTTAAAGATAGAAATAGACCTACACTAGGAACAATAGGGTCCCCTTAAAACGTTAATTAAAAATGGACGAGAGAGTAAATAATTTTGTCCCACCGATGGAGTAAGTAAACGTCAATTAATTTAATTAATTTTGATCAATTAATCAAGCATAAATTGTATTTGTTATTTAATGTGCTCACCACACCGCAAGAACTAAAAGGAAAAATAAACAAATCTTTGCAAGTCAATAAAAGCCCAATTTTAAATACAGTCATAGAAAGACTATAAGTATTAAAATTGAAAAATCTCATTAAATTAGTGTTTACTTTTTATTACTATTTTTTACTCCCTCCGTCTTTTACTATTTGTTTATTTAAATAGAGGTTTTTGTTTCTTTTTATTTGTTGGTTTGTAAATATGAAAGAAGTATTAAACGATTTGAAATAATCTTTTGTGGTATTCTAAGAATACATTTTTTTAAACTTAAAATAGTCAGAAAATATATAGAGCGGACCGTTGCCCCTACGATATTGGAGTCTGGAACTTCTGGATCTCATCGATCTCGAACAACAATAATTTTGTCCAATCGAAAATAAATAATCTAGTTTTTTTGCTACTTTGTATGAGCACATGCTTGCACGTTCACTCTACTCCACTAACGTAAATAATTTGGTCCCAACTCGAAATGTATTCGATCTAATGAAGTTAAATTAAATTGATTGGATCTAATGAGGTTAAATTAAGTTAAAACACTATTTTGCATGTGAGATATCACACACCCACATGGATGGCTCTGAAAGCGCCTTAAACGAACATCGTTATTTTAATAGTTTGTTTTGTGCCATCGAAAGTAAATAATACTATTTCCTCTCAGATTAATTACTTAATTTTGATTTTTTTAAATTAAATTGATTTTTTTTATAATTAATAATTAAGCATATATAAATATATTTCTAAAATTATAAAAATTGAAATTAGTAATAAATTATATATACTTTGTTTTGGTTATAATCTCTTCACCTATATTTTAGCAAAAATAGTAAAAAAAATAATTTTAAAAATGATTAATTTGATTTTAAAAAGTCAAAATTGAGTAATTAATTTGGGACGGAGAGGGTAGTTTGTTTTTGTCCCCCCACTGATGAAGGCACGTTCACCTCTTAAACTCCATTGATTATGAAAATGTTATATTAAATAATGTAATAAAAAGTTATAAGATTTATTAATATAATATTTTTTTTATAATTAATGTAATAAAAAGTCATTTCGTGAAGTTATTTTTTAAATAGTTTATATTGTTCATTATTGTATTGACTAAAATTAAATGAGTATATGTCAATTTTGAATTTAAAAATTATTTAAATAGATTTTTAAAAAATTAATAATAATCTTATATTTTGAACGGAAGATATATAAATTTAAATTCTAAAACATGAGTCACTATTACAATTTTTTATACTATTGTGTATCCCTTTTTTATATTCTATGGTTTGTATCCCTTTTGGAACAGAGGTAGTATTGCTTTAGGCGTAACTAATGTGTTGTTTGGTTGATGTCCTACGATCTAAATTCTTATATTATTTGAAAAATTGCTAATTTATTGTGATTTATCAATTTTAATATAATCTATCTGTGACTATATTTAAAATTGGGCCTTTACAAAAATTTGTTTATTTTCCTTTTAGTTCTTGTGGTGAGCTGAGCACATTAATTAACAAATACAATTAATTAATTCTTGACTAATTGATCAAAACATGTGTTAGTTGATATTACCCATGCATTGAAAGAAGAAAATGCTAGCTTATTGATTTATTTAGTTTTTATGAAAAGATTTGAGATAAAAAAATATATATTAGTGATTAGGGTAATATGAGAAATGACATAATTAATGCTTTTTTAAAACCTATAAATGATAGATAAAAAGTACAAAATGATTCTCTCTGGAAAGATAACTCAAAAAAGGAGCGATAAACCCTAAACTCTAAATAATAAACTCTAAATATTAATTAATAAATCCTAAATTCTAAATAGTAAACTTTAAACTCTAGTTAATAAATTTAAATTCTAGTTAATAAACCCTAGTTAATTATTATATTGCCTATGACTGATTGAAGAGGATAAATTAGTCCAAATCTTATGATTAATCTGTCCACTAATATTAGTAACAGACGTCGATTTTAATTTTTTAATTTTATCCGTTCGATCTAATATTATAGATTTGAGCGTGACGATTAACAACTAATTGAGAGGAATTTTCTCATTAACTTCTCTCTTTCTTCAATCTTTTGTGTATGAAAAGTGTAGCATATATTTTTAGTATTCTCGAAAACATGGGAGTAATCTTCCATTGCTCAGTCTGTTATCTTTTTCTCTTTTTGACTTATTTTTACAAACTTTTATAAGTACTTTAATGCATACATATGTTTTGTATTTTTTGTCATTCTTTTAGAGATGTAAAAATTCTTAATTTGATGAAATTTTATATGGGTTGATGCAAGAATTTTTGGCTGTCAGATTCGAATAACACTTTTTTTTTATTTAACTTAAGACCTCTGGCTTGATAAAAGGTCTATAGTATCAACTGAGCCAACACACTACCATCTTGAGTCTCTTCAGAATTGTGATTTATGGAATGATTATGTGTGTATTTATATTGCGCGTGTGTGTGTATAGTCATTATTTTAAAATTGCTCTAATTGATTCATGTTTATTCTCACTGCTTTAATATTATTAGTAATTTTAATACTTTACGGTGTGCTAATCAAATAAATTTTAGGTATTGATTATTTGTTGTAGCTAACTATGTTTCTTATTTTGTAAATATTGTTTATGTTGCAATGTAGATATATATTTTTGGATGAAACGTTTTCAACTTTAATCTCAAGGGTCTTTCTTAATTCAAAGGTCTTATACTGCATTTGAAGTAATTTATCTTCTTCATGTGTATAGTAAGTATATTGCCATTGATGATTAGGAATTCTGAATCCACCCCTGTATAAGGTTATACAGTAAAGATAGGCGGACCGGCCAATTGGCCCGGAAAATTGGATCGGTCCCCTTATTTTCCCATGTTCTTTTGGGTTTTTTTTAGATTGAGTACAAACATATTTATACTATGGATTTAAAAAAAAATAAGAAAAAACATAAAAAATTAAGTCCAATTTGACTATATATAAAAAAAAATGGTAATATGGGCCCATTTTTAAATTTGAATGAAGCACTAAATGATTTGGTGGTATTCTAAGAATACATTTTTTAAACTTAGGCATAGAAAGAATCTAACGTAAATAATTTTGTCTTGCCGAAAGTAGGTATACAACAATAATTTTGTCCCAACAAAAGTAAATAATTTTTTTTGTCCCACCACTGATGAAAGCACGTTCACTTTAACCCCACTAACGTAAATAATTTTGTCCCACTGACGAAGCCACATTAACGTCTTAAGCTCCATTGATTATGAAAATGTTACATTAAATAATGTAATAAAAAGTTAATGTAATACAATAAAAAGTGAAGCCATTCATTCTTTTTAAATAATTTAATAATTTTGTCTCATCGAATGTAAATAATTTTTTGAGTCCTTCTACGTTGTCTGGGAATGAGAATCGGTTTGGGAGTCAAAACAAATAAAAAAAATAAAAAAAATTGAACCGGTCCCCAAATCTCGGCTCCCTAGAATTATTGTAATTTTTTTTGTCCTACCAATGATGAAAGCACGTTCACTCCATTGATTATGAAAATGTTATGTTAAATAATGTAATATAAAGTTGTTAATGGCCTATTTTTTGTATAATTAATGCAATAAAAAATCATTTCGTGAAGCCATTCATTCTTCTTAAACTTCCGTCAACTTTGTAATTAACACACCGATTAACAAATCATCTACTCCTACTCTCTTCTTTTCATTTCTTCATAAATATATATTGGGGCGTAGCCAGCAACTTGAGTGGGAGGGAATGAAATTTTTATTAAAAAAATTAAAATTTACAAGTTAAAAGTATTCATGTAGTATAATACTACAATTTACAGCAATTTTTCCTTTTATATTACATTTCACTTTTTTTGCCCTTCAAAAATTTGAAACTCTGAGTTCCTAACAAATATAAAATTTAATATTTTTAAGATCCTTAAATAAGTATAAAAGCTTATACATTTGTATTGCCAAAAAAAAAATGATTGGAAAAGTAAGGAAATTAACGCTCTACATATTTGTGGGTATTTATAGTATAGTCATGTAGGTATAGTAAGAATATAAGATTGATTTTGAAAGACAATTTAAGATATTTTTAAATAAAAATTGACATGATTCATTAACAATGATGAAAAAAATAAAATTTATAAATATTAGTACTCTTTAAATAGTTTACATTGTTCATTATTGTATTGACTAAAATTAAATGAGTTTATACCAATTTTGAATTTAAAAATTATTTAAACAGACTTTAAAAAATCAATAATAATCTTATATTTTGAACGAATGACATATAAGTTTAAATTCCAAAACATGAGTCACTATTATAATTTTTTTTATTCAATTAAGAATGGTTCAATATAAATGACTAACAAGATATACAATTACTATTACATATATACTAGGTAAAAGAAATTAGGGGGAGGGGGAGGGGGAGGGGGCAGGCCTTTGTGTGTATTTTCGGATGAAAAATATTAAAGATCTTCACATTATGTATTAAAAACATTATAAGAAATGTGTGTATTTTCAAATGAAAAATATTAAAGATCTTCACATTATGTATGAAAAACATTACAATAAAAAATTTCTCAGTCAAAACTTATTACTAATCCCAATTTTTATAATTTTAGAAATATATTTATATATGCTTAATTATTAATTCTAAAAATAGTCAATTTAACTTAAAAAAGTCAAAACTAAACAATTAATTTGTGACGGAGAAAGTATAAAGCTTTTGATTTGAGGTAACATTCTTGTCATGCTAGATGAATTCCTATTGTGTCTGGTTCAAATATTCACTTATAAATTGGTCAACATTAACACAATTTAGTTAACTAATTGTGTCAAAATCTTTTACGCTAACACTAATTTGAACGTTTATTAACGGTTAAACATGTTGAGCGGTTTAATCTGTTTAATATATAGATTAAATTTTTAAATTAAAAATACAATGTTATTCATTTATTGTTAAATAATAGCATAACTTGTTGCTCACTAATACATATTTAAGAAAATACAAGTTAATATATTTACAAAAGTAACTAAAAAAAAGCTAAAATTTAATGTTTAAGTTAAATTACATCATCAAACCATATTTATTTTTTTAAATATGTAAATAAATTGGTCAATTATGCGGCCGGTATATATATTGCTAGAAAACTGAAGTAAAGACTCAATTTCTTGATCGTGCAATAACATTTAATAGAGTTTTTGAGACCCCTAACTACTAGAGTTTTGTCCGATATCATAAGCTAGATTATTTATAGAATTTATAATTTTTTTAAAAAAAATTGGTAGCATATTGTTTATCTTTAATATTTATAAATTTGATAAATAGTAGTGTATAACATATTTATTTAAGATCAACAAATATAATAATAACACATTATTTCAGATTGAATTTGGGATATCCTAAATTTAAAATCCTAATGTTAAAGAAAATTAATATTTTTAAATTTTACGAGTAGAATTTAATAATTTTATAAGTTTCTTGTCACATAAATATAAGATTTATTTATTATTTATGTGAAATTATTTTAATAAAATTATTATTTTAACTTGTGAATACTGTTGATAGTCAACAAAATTTGACATAAGCAAAGACTAAGATACCCTTTACAAGGAAATATTGTAATCTCGACTATCAACGGTGAAAGCTTTTTATAATGGATTTGCTTTATCTTAATGGCCGGCAAAACCCATGTGGATTGGAAAGCGGTATTCATCATTATTGCTGCAGTATAATACTCTCTCTGTCAGATTAATTGTTTAGTTTTTATTTTTTAAAATTAAATTAATTATTTTTTAAATAAATTTTTTATTAGTTTTTTTAAAATATTGGTGAAAATATTATAATAAAAAAAAATATATACAATTTATTACTAACTCTAATTTTTATAATTTTAGAAATATATTTATATATGTGTAATTATTAATTTTAAAAATAGTCAATTTAATTTAAAAAGTCAAAACTAAATAATTAATTTAAAACAAAAAAAATAATCTTATATTTTAAATACTAAAATATGAGTCACTATTATAATTTTTTTTATACAATTAAGAAGGGTTCAATGTAATTAACGAGTGAACACTGTTGATAGTCAACTAAGTATTTATCAGTATTTCTACAATAAAGCTAGCTAGGGCACATTTGACAAAGAATATATCTGTATAAACACTCACACTCAAAAAGTATATATTTAAAGTAGTCCATCGATTTCATATTAAGTATTCATGCACATGAATTAAAAAATAATTTAATATTATTATTTAATAATTAAAATTTATATGAAATTCTATTACTATCATTTTATGAGAAGTTAAAAATTATTAATACAAAAGAGAAAATTTTTTGAAACAAGGAGAGAAGATAGAGATGATATGAAAAAGTAAATAATTTATTATTCTAGAAAGTTGTAAACGACAAATAAATTGGAACATATTTTTTCTTCTAAAAAATCATTTATTATGGAATGAAGCAAGTATCATTTTAAATTATAATAAATACTCACTCCGTCTGTTAATATAAATCGTTTTAAAGTTATGCACAAGTATTAAGGAAATGATTGTATATTATTAAATATAATATCAATTATCTATATTATCTTTGTATTGGAAAAATGAGTGTTATTTATTGACAAAAAATAGTGAGAGAATCAAAGTTATATTTAATACTTGGGGATAATATTGGAAATTAAGTAATTAATGCTTATTTAAAATTTTCAAACGTCATATATTAAGAAATAAAAATATTTTTTTAAAACGTCTTATATTAAAGGACAGACAGAGTAATATTTATTAGTTTTTGAAGATTTAAAGTTGGATTTATACCCAAAGCACCATCTTTTGTTCCGCATTATCTTTTCCACTTGCCCTCTTTATAGTCATTTTTTTCATTAGTAATTTGGTGACTCTAAAAAATAGATACAAAGTTGAAATATAAAATAATGTGTATGATTATACTTAAATTTGGTTACGATAAAGTCATAATAAATTTCACAATCAGTTGGTATTATTTTTTATTGTATCGATTATGAAATTGTTACAATACAATAAAAAATTATAGAACTTATCAATATAATATTTTTTTAATTAATATAATAAAAAATTATAGAATTGATTATAATGAAATTTTCGACAACTTCATTCTAATCATATCTATTATAATTGATTATAACTATTAGATGCATTCAAGTATAATTAAATATCAATTAATTATAATACAATATATCATTTTGTATCTCTGTTTTTATATTCATGTTTTGTATGCTTTTGGAACAGAGGTGGTATTGCTTTAGGTTTAAGTAATGTGTTGTTTGGTTGATGTCCTGCGATCTAAATCCTTATATTTATTTGAAAAAATACTAATTTATTGTAATTTATCAATTTTAATATAGTCTATCCGTGACTATATTTAAAATTGGGCCTTTATTGACCTACAAAATTTTGTTTGTTTTCCTTTTAGTTCTTGTGGTGAGCTGAGAACATTAATTAACAAATACAATTAATTAATTCTCGACTAATAGATCAAAATAGGTGTTAGTCGATATTACACATGCATTGAAAAAAGAAAATGCTAGCTTATTCATTTTATTTAGTTTTTATGAAAAGATTTGAGATAAATATATATATATATATATATATATATATTAATTATATTCTTTAAGACTCTTTTGGTATATAAAATGATATGTTCAAGTATAACAAAGTGTACATAAAGGTCGTTAAATGATTAGTAAAAAATCTACCATTTTTAGTAAATGGAGAGAATATTTTATGCAATTCAATCAGTGACAACTCAAAAATTTCTGGACAGTATTGAATGAAAATTAAAAAAGAATTTCTAATTAACATTAAATAGATTTATGTTTCTAAATAAATAAATAATTTTTTACATGTCAATAGAAGCCCGATTTTAAATACAATCATAGAAAGACTATAAGTATTAAAATTGAACAATCTCATTAAATTAGTGTTTACTTATTATTATTTTTTACTTTCTTCGTCTTTTTCTATTTTAGAGAGATTTTTATTTTTTTATCTGTTCTTTAGTAAATTTAAAGGAAGTATTAAATAATTTGAAAGAACCTTTTGTGGTA
This sequence comes from Aralia elata, assembly GCA_034770075.1. Lineage (NCBI taxonomy): Eukaryota > Viridiplantae > Streptophyta > Magnoliopsida > Apiales > Araliaceae > Aralia > Aralia elata. Next base: position 4,596,073 of record CM068380.1, read on the forward strand.
TTTTTGTTGAATAAATTATATCGGAACGTACTATTGCATAGAATAAAATAAAATCAATTAATCATAATATTATGTACTTACATGAATTGAGAGAAGACATCTTATATGTGTCACGTTTCCACTGCGCTTAAGGGTGAAAGTCTTCAATTGTCTCTCTCAATCTTATGATGGATGTATAAGTGTGTATAAAGTTCTTGAGACGACAATTGGGATCAAAACCCTAACTGTTTTATTTATAGAATAGCTAAGGGTCAAAATCGTCCATCAAGATTATGAAACCCTAGGGCCCATTATGCCAAGTACTATCAGTAATAATATTTATATGTCACATAATTAATTACCAAACCCATAAATAAAATAATTAAATTACACTACTAAAAAAATAAGAATACGTGACGGAACTTTGTGACAATTTTTAAAAGCAATCACAAAAGATAATAATTTATGATGGACTTTTTAAGCAATCACAAAATAGTAATATATATGATGGCTCTTAGTGATGGCTAATTTTGCCATCAATGTATTATAATTGTGATGACCATATCAATCACCAAAATTTTCATGCAAAATAAATTTTCTTTTTGTGACGCACTAAGTCATCACTTATAGATATACCCTTTTCGTGATTGCATTTAAGCTATCACCAATATTTGAATGAAAAAAATAATCAAAACAATATTTTATGACGGTCATAACAATCACTAAAAAAGACAGATTTTTGTGACGACTTTTATTTGTAATTACAAAAAGAAGGTATTTTGTGATAGAATCTTCAAGCCATCACAAAATAATAAAATATATGATGGCTCTCAGTGATGACTAATTTTATCATCATTATAGAGTATTTGTGACTGCCATTGCAATCACCAAATCTTATGTGAGACTAATTTTGTTTAGTAAGTCAACTCACGTATGTTTCCTTTTATATTTTATTTTAAAATTATAATCATAAGTTGGGTTTTGATGTAGTGGTAATACTTGTTATTTAGTTTGCAAATGGGGGAAGGGTTCGAATCTTACAAGTATCATTTGATACAGTTAATATATTAAAATAAATTATCCGTAAAAAGAGATTCATGGTAACCTTTTATCCTTAAAGTCATGTGTTTTTTTTGTGATGGCTTTGACAACCACAATAGATTACGTGTTAATGCGATTATATTAATCATCACAAAAGCACTAAGCATTTGCGTGATTGTCAAAATCATCACAAAAAGGCTTTCATGATGGGGGTATATAAGATGGCCTTCGTGGTGACGGCTAAGGTTATCACAAAAACTTTTTGTGATGATTTTTTGAATTTATATGATGGAATTGAGCCATCACAAAAGGCCAATTTTTTGGTAGTGTTAATACAATTTGTAAGCCCAATAATTACATAAATAGTAGAGGCCACATAAGAAAATAAAATATTCTAACATTCTCCCACTTGACCGAAATACTATTTATATACAAAACATAATGCTTACAATCGTTAATTTGGCCAAGTATTAATTTAATGTCTACATCCTGTTCAAATAAAAGCACCAATGCGAATTAATACAATCTTTGTGTCACTATTAACACAAGATCCCCATTAGTTACACAATTAGTACTTTTATTAGAACAAAGATTAACATTAAGCATAATAGGTATGAATAGAGTTTACATAAGTGGTAATAAATTAAACTCATTCATATGGTCCAAAACGTAATTGTTTGCTCATAAGTTCTCATGTGTGCACAATAAAGAGAATAGCAAACCATAAACATAATGTGAAGTTCAAAACAATGAGCTCAAAATGTTGTCTTACATGAAAATAATTCACTATTTAAGACTACTAGTTAAACCCATGCCGGCAACATGCTCTAAAAAGAGCTTGGGTGGTAAGCCTTTCGTAAGTGGATCTGCTAACATATCGTGCGTACTAATATACTTAATGACAACGCTTTGATCTTCACCTCTTTCCCTGACAAATAAATACTTAGTGTCAAGGTACAGTTCAACACTACTCGAACTGGTGTTATTGGAAAAACTAACAACAGGATCATTATCACAAAATACTTTCAATGGCCTTTAAATAGAATCTACAACCTTAAGTGTTGAAATAAGATTTCTCAATAATACGGCATGACAAGTAGCATGATAACCAGCCACATATTCTGCCATCATCGTGGAAGTGGTAGTTAACTCCTATTTATGATTTCTCCACGAAAAAGGGCCTCTTGAAAGCATAAAAATGTAACCTGATGTAGATTTTCTTTCGTCTTTACACTTAGCAAAATCAGAATCAGAATAACCAACAACTTTAATCTGTTTTTCGGAATGTAAGCATAAAATCCTTAGTACCCTGTAAGTAGCATAAAACCTTTTTGGCTGCTTTCCAGTGATCCAAACCTGGATTTGTCTGGTAACGTCCAAGCATACCAATTACATACGTTATATCTGAACGTGTACAAACTTTAGCGTACATAAGACTCCCAACCATAGAAGTGTAGGGATAAGCTTCATTTGATCACGTTCCAACTGATTTTTAGGGCATTAATATGAGCCAAATTTGTCACCCTTAACAACAGGGGTGACAGTAAGGGATCAATTTTGCATGTTGTATTTGTTAAGAACTTTGTCAATATAAGCTCTTTGGGACAATCCTAATATCCCACGAGACCTATCTCGATGAATTTCAATTCCTATGACATAAGAGGATTCACCGAGATCCTTCATATCAAAATTTCCAGAAAGGAAACGTTTAGTCTCATGCAACATGTCTAAGTTATTATTTACAAATAGTATATCATCAACATACAAAACAAGAATAACAAATTTACTCCCACTGACCTTCAAGTATATGCATTGATCCACTATATTCTTCTTAAAATTAAAATTACTCATCATCTCATGAAACATAAGATACCATTGTCGAGAAGTCTGTTTTAACCCATAGATGAACTTTTTTTTTAAGTCTACATACCATATGTTTCTTGCCTTTAACCAGAAAACCTTATAGTTGTGCCATATAAACATTCTCATACAAGTTACCATTAAGGAATGCAGTTTTAACATCCATATGATGTAACTCAAAACATAATGAGCTACTAGAGCCATTACTATTCTAAATGAATCTTTCCTGGATATTGGAGAGAAAGTTTCATTATAATCCACACATTCCTTTTGAGTGAAACCCTTAGCAACCAATCGAGGTTTATACCTTTCAACGTTCCCTTTATGATCTAATTTGGTCTTATAGACCCACTTGCAACCAACAGGTTTAATACTTTTTGGTAACTCTTCAAGATCTAAACTTTATTAAGCTTCATTAATTTCAACTCATCATTCATGGCTTCAAGCCATTGAGTTGATTGAACACTCGTAATGGCCTCTTATAGGAGATAGGATCATTAATTTTACTTGAATCATAGTCAACCTCATTAAGATATGTTATAAAATTATTAAAAATAATATGTTTTCCAGGTTTTTTCGGATCTATGTAAATGTTGCACAATTTCAGGAATATGATTTTCAATAATGTGGGGTTCAACATTTGGTGGTCGCTCAGTTATCTTAGGGACATCATTTGCCTCAACAGGAGTTTGTTGTGCCTTGTCCCCTTGAATTACATGATTAGGAACATAAATTCTGTTTTCTTCAAGTTCAATTTTTTTATAGGCTCACCACTCCCACTTAAATCACCATTCTCCAAAAACTCTGCATGCCTAGTCTCAACAATTCTAGTGGTATGTGAGAGACAGTAAAACGAAAACCCTTAGATCTATCAGGATATCCAATGAAATGGCAACTAATGGTTTTAGAATCAAGTTTCTTTATCTGTGGATTAAAAAATCTTAGCCTTAAAAACTTTAAACATATTTAGTGATTCAGATTTTTCATTAACCAGGTAGACATAAGTATAGTGAGAATAGTCATCAGTGAACGTAATGAAAGATTTGTGTCCACCAATTCCAAGAGAAAATAGTCCACATATATCAGTGTGAATCACCTCAAGAAGTGCATCACTTTTAGTGGCTCATTTCTTACTTCCTTTCACAAATTTTCCTTTTTATCTAAGACAATGGTCAAGATCAGAGAAATCTAGTGAATGAAGAATTCCATCTTTTATAAGACGTTGCATTCTATCTTTTGAAATATGGCCTAAACGTTTATGCCATAATTTTTGAAGAATTCTCATTTTCTAGTTTTCTCTTATTTCTATTTTTAAAGGTACTTTTCGTCACATTCATTGTTAACTAGTATTCAGCAAAAACATTATCCAAATTTAACTAATAGAGGTTTCCCTCTAAAGAGTCAAGACCAATAACATGAGAGTAATGATAAATAATTATTTTATATTTCTAAACTTAAACGAAAAACCATCAACGTCAAGTTTAGATACAAAAATTAAATTTTGTATCATAATGGGAACATAAAGAGTATTATATAAATACAAGGTGAAACCACTCTCCAAAACTAAAGGGAGAGTTCTTATAGCTTCAACTTATATATACTCTACATTGCCAACTTTAATGGTTCTTTCCTTTTTTTTAAAAAATTACTTCTTTGAAATGAATCCTTGCAATTATTAGTAATGTGAACCATAGCACCAGTGTCAAGCCACCATGTATTAGAAGGAACATCAATTAGAAAGGATTCATAAGTCACATAATTAAAGGACATAACTTTCTTTTCAAGTCATTCTGTGAACTTAGAGCAGTCTTTCTTAATATGTTCTTGCTTCTTACAGAAACGACGTTTAAGGTGTGCCTCAGAGTTGTTACCTGAATCATTTGTCTTATTTGTTTTGGTAGAAATTAGTTTATCCTTATTCTTTATGGGATCTAGTGGTAGTCAAATGAGCAACATTAGGTTTTTTAAGAAAAAAAAACTCTTAAATTGTTCCTCAACTGAAGCTAAGTACTCTTTAGCATTCCCAGAGTCAGGAATAACTCCTCGAATGAATGTCGTGATAGAGTTTTTCATAATCATAAGGGACATACGGTTGGATCGTTCCCACTTTTCGTAAATAGCCTTTTGCTTAATTGAGCTTGTAGCTGTAAGTGGAGCAAGAGGATCCACTCGTAATGTATAGTCCAGATCCATAACGTCGAGAACAATTTTCACTTGCTCTTTTTAAACAGTAAAATAGTCTCATTCAAGGCTTCAATTCAAGAAAGATACCCAGAAATACTAGTTGGAGTCAATGCTGAAACATAATCAAGCTCATAAGCATGCTTACAAAAAACTAAAAGAAATCCACAATGTACAACAATAATTAATAATTGATCATAACAAAACCAACTGTAGGGCAAGCAGTTAGTTACATAAAATCTATTTACAACACCCAAAAATAGATTTTAATGAGATTTTGGTGCATAATTATCAATCTTTCGTTGGTCCAATTAATAATATGCTAATAACATCCCCATAAAATAATGCATAACACATTTATCCACGCATCACTGTTGGGTAGAAACGAAATAAATATGTTACTTATGCAATAAAATTCCATTTAATAAATTCTAATTCTAATTTTTCCGTTGGATAAAATTAAAATCTTCATTTATTAAATGTAACATTATGTGACTTTTCTTAATCTTTAATTGTTTCAATTAATAACCCTCCGTTGGGCTGATTATTAATTTTAACAATAAAAGAGTCACGCATACATGTAAATTATTATGATCAAACTCAATTTTCTTTAAACAACATATCAATCAAGTTTGAAAATTAATATTATTTATAATTTACATGTAACAACTTAAAAGCCCTAATAATATATCACATCATGTTCTAGAATCTTAAATTAAGATATATAGTTTTGAACATAATTTAATTATAAAATATTCACATTAATTTTATAACAGATACATGAGGACATAATATAAAATAATATTATATGAACATAATTAGAAATACATCCATAACCATTATATAATATTTTAGTCTCATGTACAGTAAGGCATGAATTAGAGATATATAAAGGCAATGCAATAGAATACTTTATATCAAAAAGTAATTAAATGAACTACATGATACTTTGTTAGAATACTTGATATCCAACATTTGAACAAACTGACTTCTTTTCAGGAACATTATTTTTCACCCAAACATACATAAAAAATTCATACCATGAATAAGATATGCCAACATTCATAAAACATAAATTCATATTCAACATATATAAATAATACTAAATGGTATGATATGATATGAATTGAAAAGTAATATGTATGTTCCGTATGCAATTAAATAAATAATCAAAAGGTGAAAAGTGAGCAAGATGGATTGATTTCATAAATATAGCACGAGAAAACATAATCGTTAATTTTTGAAAGCCATAAGGAATCATAATCAGATTACAAATAGAAATAAATCACTAATTACTAATTATGAGTCAGATTAAATAATTACTTTTCAGAAAAGTAAGTATTAAAGAATCAGAATACGCAACACATGAGGAATAATCACTAATTACGAATAAAAATGAATTTATATTTCTTTCGGAAATTACTTAACATACTGAATAGTTCTATTATTATACCAATAAAGAGGTTATGCGGAATTAAAATTTCTAGCATAACAGCGTAATTAATTTATTTTATACAATAGCGTAACCATGCTATGATACAAAATGTTGAATAAATTATATCGGAACGTATTATTGCATAGAATAAAATAAAATCAATTAATCATAATATTATGTACTTACATGAATTGAGAGAAGACATCTTCTATGTGTCACACTGCGCTTAAGGGTGAAAGTCTTCAATTGTCTCTCCCAATCTTATAATGGATGTATAGGTGTGTATAAAGTTTTTGAGACGACAATTGGGACCAAACCCTAACTGTTTTATTTATAGAATAGTTAAGGGTCAAAATCGTCCATCAAGATTATGAAACCCTAGGGCCCATTATGCCAAGTACTATCAGTAATAATATTTATATGTCACATAATTAATTACCAAACCCATAAATAAAATGATTAAATTAATACAATTTGTAAGCCCAATAATTACATAAATAGTAGAGGCCACATAAGAAAATAAAATATTCTAACATTCTCCCACTTGGCCGAAATACTATTTATATACAAAACATAACGCTTACAATCGTTAATTTGGCCAAGTATTAATTTAATGTCTACATCCTGTTCAAATAAAAGCACCAATGCGAATTAATACAATCTTTGTGTCACTATTAACACAAGATCCCCATTAGTTACACAATTAGTACTTTTATTAGAACAAAGATGAACATTAAGCATAATAGGTATGAATAGAGTTTACATAAGTGGTAATAAATTAAACTCATTCATATGGTCCAAAACGTAATTGTTTGCTCATAAGTTCTCATGTGTGCACAATAAAGAGAATAGCAAACCATAAACATAATGTGAAGTTCAAAACAATGAGCTCAAAATGTTGTCTTACATCAAAATAATTCACTATTTAAGACTACCAGTTAAACCCATGCCGACAACATGCTCTAAAAAGAGCTTGGGTGGTAAGCCTTTCGTAAGTGGATCTGCTAACATATCATACGTACTAATATACTTAATGACAACGCTTTGATCTTCACCTCTTTCCCTGACTATCAGTAATAATATTTATAGGTCACATGATTAATTACCAAACCCATAAATAAAATGATTAAATTAATACAATATGTAAGCCCAATAATTAAATAAATAGTAGAGGCCACATAAGAAAATAAAATATTCTAACAATTTTAAGAATACATTTTTTAAACTTAAAGGTATAGAAAGAATCTAACGTAAATAATTTTATCTACTTTACAAAATAATTTGATTTTAAAATTTTGTCCCATCAAATCATTTAAAATTTTGCACACTTTGTCCCATCAAATCATTTAAAAAATTTATACGCTTTGTCCCATCGAAAGTAAATAATTTTGTACCGACAAGAGTTTTGTCCCACCATTACTGAGGAAGGCACGTTCACTCTACCACAAAAGCTTCTTCCTATACTCTGTGCCACCAAATCTATATGTTAGTCATTTTGAAAATTCTTTTTAGACAAATAAAATAATCTATACATAGAATTGTTATTAATTACTCTTTCCGTCCCAAATTAATTGCTCAATTTCACTTTTTTTTAAATAAATCTATAGAGACATCCAATTTACACCCTCCTTCCCGGTAGCATGTTGGTCCTACTTATTTATTAATGAAACTTATTCCACTTCAATCTCCACTTGTTCTTTTTCTTCCTTATCAAACTTACTTCTCCTTAAAAAAACTTCACTCCAGTTATTTCTTTTCTTCCTCATAATTATATTTTATATTTTCAACAAAAATTGGAAAATTAATCACTACCATACGTTGCTAATCATGAGTATTTATCTCATTTCCCGTCAACTTTCATTCAAATATTGAGTCATCTATAAATTAGCAAATTAATTAAACCTTGGAGTAAATAAAACTATATAGTGTAATAATTATAATTTTTTAGATAGTTTGTAATAATTCTACTTGTATTAACTTGTGCAAAATGAATTTATATATATATTTTAAAAGTCAAAATGAAACTCTTTTTGATGAAACATGAGTATATTTTCAGAGTACGGATTCGTATGAGTGATCTTTTAAAAATATATATTTTGTTTTACTAATTTTTTATATATTATATACTCTTTATTTTATGTAAATATTTATTTGTATTAGTTGTTATAATATTATATTTTTTATATTGTCAATTTATAAATTCATTTTGCACCCATGATTAGCAACCAAATATATATTTACTCCAAAGTTTAATTAATTTGCTAATTTCTAGATGACTCAAGATTTGAATGAAAGTTGCGTAAGCGGGAAATGAGATAAGTACTCATGATCTGCATATGATAGTGATTAATTTTTTAATTTTCGCTGAAAATATAAAATATAATTACGAGGAAGAAAAGGAACTAGTGGAGTGGAGTTTTTAATGAGGAGTAAGTTTAATAAGGACAAAAAAGAATAAGTGGAGATTGAAGTGGAATAAGTTTAATTAATAAATAGGTGGACCTGCGTGCTATCGGGAAGGATAGTGTAAATTGGATATCTAATGTAGATTTACTCTAATTTTTTTATACAATTAAGAAGGGTTCAATATAATAAACGTGTGAAAACTGTTGATAGTCAAACAACATTTGACATAAGCAAAGAATTATTTATAATGGATTTGCTTTATCTTAATGGCCGGCAAAACCCATGTGGATAGGCAACTAAGTATTCATCATTATTTCTACAATAAAGCTAGCTAGGGCACATTTGACAGAGAATATATCTGTATATACACTCACACTCAAAAAGTATATATTTAAAGTACTCCATCGATTTTGTTGTTAAATGATAGATATAATAAAATATATATCAATAAAAACATATATTGATAAATTCTTGTATTTAAATGGACATCCACAATTTTTTTAATATCCCTCACAATTTCTCGGATGAGTGTATCATATTATTCCTTTACGCTTTCGGATGTATCACTCTCCATTTTCACTTCTTCTATTTTTCTATATCTTTCTGCTAGGAGGATTGATGGGAGTATATATAAGCATGTGCAGAGAGAGAAACATAACCTTTTCATTTCTCAACCTGTTCATTTCCTAACATTTTTATATTCTAATACTTTATTTCTAACACTCCCCTTGGATGACCACTTTCTAATAATATGTCTCGTTAAAAATCTTACCAAATAAAAAACCTGTGAGAAAAATTTTGGCTAAGAAAAAGAGTACAATATTCTTGTATACCTTCTAGTGCCTTAGGATAACCTCATTAAAATCTTGCAAAGGAAAACCCAGTGGGAAAAAACCTTAGCGAAGGAAAAAGAGTACAATCAGCACATATCCTTCAGAAAATTTACTCCCCCTCATGAGTTTCATTGTTCATGGTAAAAATATTCTTAAATCGACGCATGCCAATGTTGTGCACCATCTTCTTAAAAGTCGCAGTTGGTAGTGGCTTAGTGAATATATCAGCCAAATTATCACATGAGCGTAACTGCTTGACATCAATATCGCCACTCTTCTGGAGCTCATGTATATAAAAGAATTTTGGTGCAATATGCTTGGTTCTATCTCCTTTGATATAGTCTCCCCTAATTTGAGTGATACAAGCATCATTATTTTCGTATAATATCGTCAGACTATTTATGATTGATGATAATCCACAGTTCTCATGAATATGTTGAATTACCGATCTCAACCAAACACATTCACGATTCCCTTCATGAATTACGATAATCTCTGCATGATTTGATGAAGTAGCAGAAATTATTTGCTTAACAGATCTCCATGAAAATAGCAGTATTTCCATAAGTAAATAAATATCCTGTTTGTGATCTGCTTTTGTGTAGATCGGAAAGATAACATGCATCAGCATATCCAACTAATTGTGGTTTTGATCCATTTAGATAAAATAATCCCAAATCAGTAGTCCCACGAAGATATCGCAAAATATGCTTAATTCCATTCCAATATCTTCGAGTTGGTGCAGAACTGTGCCTTGCTAGTAAGTTAACTGCAAATGTCATATCAGATCGTGTGAAATTTACAAGATACATCAAAGCACCAATTGCACTAAGATATGGTACTTCAGGACCAAGAGTTTCTTCATCATTTTCTTGTGGTCGAAACAGATCTTTCTTGATATCAAGTGACCGACCTATCATTGGAGTGCTCAAAGGATGAGCTTTATCCATGTAAAAGTGCTTCAGGACTTTTTCTGTGTATGTTGATTGATGAACAAAAATTCCTTTTGGAAGATGTTCAATTTATAGGCCAAGACACAATTTTGCTTTACTAAGATCTTTCATCTCAAATTCATTCTTTAAACAATTTGCTGTTTTTATTAACTCTTCTAGAGTCCCTACAAGATTTAAATCATCAACATATATTACAACAATAGCAAATCCAGATTCTGATTTTTTGATAAAAATACATGGACAAATAGGATTATTCTCAAATCCTTCTTTCAAAAGATATTCACTGAGGCGATTATCCCATATAAGGATCTTTGTAGTTTGATAGAATACATACTTTGAGATATATAATTATATGCTTCAGACATTTTAAATCCTTTAGGGATTTTCATGTAAATATCACTATCTAATGATTCATACAGATATGTTGTAACAACATCCATTAATTGCATATCCAAATTTTCTTTTGCTACTAAGCTAATTAAAAATCTTAATGTAATTGCGTCCATTACAGGAGCATATTTTTCTTCATAATCAATACCACGTCTCTGCGAGAAACCTTGTGCTACAAGTCGCGCTTTGTACTTTATAATTTCATTTTTCTCATTTCGTTTACGTACAAATACCCATTTGTATCCAACAGGCATTACACCTCCAGGTGTTCGGACTATAGGTCCAAGAACTTCACCTTCAGGAGATTTTTGCTCATAAGTTTTGGATAAATCAGTTATTTATGTGGTCTGTTTCATGGGTATAACCTTTTTATAGGCTGCAACTTGTTTTTCTTGTACTTTCCTCTTCCGGAGAATTTTATCTTTAACACCGATCGGTCTTCCACGCTTCAGATGTGGTTTTGATTCATTTGCTACTGTATTCACTGATTGTCCTATAAGGACTTTAATCCGTGCTGGAGTATTAGCAGCTAGAATGTGAGATTTCACTATTTTCTTATTATCGGTGAATACATCCGGTAATTGATTTGCAATTCCTTGCAAATCAATAATCCTTTGAACTTTCAGTTCACATTGATTTGTACAAGGATCAAGATGAGATAACGTCGAAATATTCCATGTAATCTCTCGTCCTACTTCTGGCAAATTTTGTGCTTCAGGCAAACATCTTGCTTCAGGCAATCATCTTGCTTCAGGCAACGACATTTCTCCCCCTAATGGTGGGAAGATTTAAGAACATGTACTACATGGATAATCAGTAGGTGAAAGAATCTTCTGGTTCTTTAAGTGATGTTTATGGGAGTTTTCAATAATTCGATGCATCATTATTGATCCTGGATGACCAATACGATCATGCCAAAGCATAAAAATCTTTGGGTCTGAACACTTCTGGTCTATTGCAATATTTGTTTCAACTGTTCTCATTGTAGCATAATATAACCCAGAAGAGAAAATAGGCAGTTTTTCTACTATGAGCTTCTGGCCCGATACTATTGAAGTATTATATATAAAGAAATTCTTCACTGCCTTCGTTATTGGTTTCAACATGATAACCATTACAACGTATATCTTTAAAGTTGAGTAAATTTTGGCTTGACTCAGTAGAATACAAAGTATCATCAATACAAAGTTTTGTGCCCTTTAGCAACATTATAATTGCTCTTCCGGAGTCTTCAATTATAATAGCTCTTCCAGAGCCTTGATTAAGTTTGATGAATAATTGCTCTTCTAGAGCTTTCAATTAAGTTCAATGTACCTGATATGCTATTGACATTGGTTTTGCATAAATTTAAAAATCATTTTATATGATAATCACTCTTCGAGAGCCTTTAATTACCAGTAAGACCCATACATCTTCATATATGTAAAACATAAATTAAACTTTATTACTTGAAACATAAATGAAAAATATCGAAATAAAATTATTTATTATAATGCCATAATATAATGAAAGAAAAATAATTAATTGATACGATCATTTTCATTTGGAAAGTCAAGATAATTCATGAGATATTCAAGATCATTATGATTATTCATGGGATCTTCAAGATCATTATGATCAACAAAATTTGTTTCAATTCCCTTTCTATTTACTTTTATGGAAGTTTGGTTCAAATCTACCAAATATTTAGGAGTACGACAGGTACGTGATCAATGACCTTCCATTCCACACCTACGACCACGACCATAATTTCCTTTATGTTTATCAAATGAGGTTCCATTCGCTTCAGGGAATGGAGTAGAACCGTTCGGGCGAGATTGGTGGTTTTTCAGCAAAAGCTCATTATTTTGTTGAGCCACTAGAAGACATGAAATCACTTCAGGGAACATAATTTCCTCCATCGCTTCAGGAAATATTTTGTGAACTTATGCTCTCGATATTGCTACTGCAAAAGCATATTTGAGGCATGAAATGTAGTCCATATTTTCTCTAACATGTCTTCATAAGTGAGATGATGGCGAATAAAAATCATTGATTCTTTTGCATGATCCTGCAGGGATGCATAATTTTCAACCTTAATTGTATCTTCAAGATTCTTTGCCTCTAGATGAATCTCAGCATTAAGAGTCCATGACAAATAATTTTTGCTCAAGATATCAAGGGTAGCAAATTCAAGTTTTGTAAGGTTCAACATTTATATAAATATATAGCTTAATTTCTAGCACAATAAGTCTTGTCACTGTTTTAATTTACTAAAATAATTAAATATACACGATCAAATTTAATTGTAATGAAATAATACTTACACTGAGTTGAAAGAACTTCCTTTTCAAAATTAGGTAGAAACTCGTGCTGATAACGTGTTGTGAAATGATAGATATAATAAAATATATTTCAACAAAAATGTATATTGATAAACTCTTGTATTTAAGTGGTCATCCACAATTCTTTTGATATCCCTCACAATCTCTCGGATGAGTGTATCACGTTATTCCTTTACGCTTTCGGATGTATCACTCTCCATTTTCACTTCTTTTATTCTTCTATATCTTTCTGCTAGGAGGATTGCTGGGAGTATATATAAGCATGTGCAGAGAGAGAAACATAATCTTTTCATTTCTCAACCTTTTCATATTCCAATACTTTATTTCTAACAAATTTCATATTAAGTATCATTTTAAATTTATGCGCATGAATTAAAAAAATCATTTATTATTATTATTATTATTATTTAATAATTAAAATTTATATGAAATTTCATTACTATCTCTTTATGAGAAGTTGAAAACTATTAATACAAAAGAGAAAATTTCTTGAGACAAGGAGAGAAGTTAGAGGTGATATGAAAAAGTAAATAATTTATTCTCCTAAAAAGTTGTAAACGACAAATAAATTGGAACAAATTTTTTCTCCTAAAAAGTCATTTATTATGGAATGAAGCTAGTATCATTTTAAATTATAATAAATACTTCCTACGTCCCTTAATATAAATCGTTTTAAAGTTGTGCACAAGTATTAAGGAAATAATTGTATATCATTAAATATAATATCAATTATCTATATTATTTTTATATTGGAAAAAAAGAGTGTTATTTATTGGGTAAAAAATAGTGAGAGGATCAAAGTTATATTTAATACTTGGGGATAATATTGGAAACTAAGCAATTAATGTTTACTTGAAATTCTCAAACGTCATATATTAAGAGACAAAAATATTATTTTAAAACGTCTTATGTTAAAGGACAGAGAGAGTAATATTTATTAGTTTTTAAAGATTTAAAGTTGGATTTATACCAAAGCACCATCTTTTGCTCCGCGTTATCTTTTCCACTTGCCCTCTTTATAGTCATTTTTTTCATTAGTAATTTGGTGACTCTAAAAAATAGATACAAAGCTGAAATATAAAATAATGTGTATAATTATAGTTAAATTTGGTTACGATAAAGTCATAATAAATTTCACAAGCAGTTGCTATTATTTTTTATTGTATTGATTATGAAATTGTTACAATACAATAAAAAATTATAAAACTTATCAATATAATATTTTTTTAATTAATATATTAAAAAATTATAGAATTAATTATAGTGAAATTTTCGACAACTTCATCCTAATCAAATCTATTATAATTGATTATAACTATTAGATGCATTCATGTATAATTAAATATCAATTAATTATAATACAATATATCATTTTGTATCTCTGTTTTTATATTCATGTTTTGTATGCTTTTGGAACAGAGGTGGTATTGCTTTAGGTTTAACTAATGTGTTGTTTGGTTGATGTCCTACGATCTAAATTCTTATATTTATTTGAAAAATTACTAATTTATTGTAATTTATCAATTTTAATTAGTCTATCCGTGACTATATTTAAAATTGGGCTTTTATTGACCTACAAAATTGTTTATTTTCCTTTTAGTTCTTGTGGCGAGCTGAGAACATTAATTAACAAATACAATTAATTAATTCTCGACTAATTGATCAAAACAGATGTTAGTCGATATAAGTTATATCCCTTAAGACTCTTTTGGTATATAAAATGATATGTTCAAGTATAACAAAGTGTACGTAAAGGTCGTTAATTGATTAGTAAAAAATCTATCACTTTTAGTAAATGAAGAGAATATTTCATGCGATTCGATCGGTGACAACTCAAAAATTTCTGAACAGTATTGAATGAAAATTAAAATAGAATTTCTAATTAACATTAAATAGATTTATGTTTCTAAATAAATAAATAATTTTTTACATGTCGTTAAAAGCCCGATTTTAAATTCAATCATAGAAAGACTAAAAGTATTAAAATTGAACAATCTCATTAAATTAGTGTTTACTTATTATTATTATTATTTACTTTCTTCGTCTTTTTCTATTTTAGAGAGAGATTTTTGTTTTTTTATCTGTTCTTTAGTAAATTTGAAGGAAGTATTAAATAATTTGAAAGAACCTTTTGTGGTATTTTAAGAATATATTTTTTAAACTTAAAGGCATTGAAAGAATCTAACGTAAATAATTTTGTCTACTTTACACAATAATTTGATTTTAAAATTTTGTCCCATCAAATCATTTAAAATTTTGCACACTTTATCACATCAAATCATTTAAAAATTTTATACACTTTGTCCCATCGAAAGTAAATAATTTTGTACCTACAAGAGTTTTGTCCCACCACTACTGATGAAGGCACGTTCTTAGTCATTTTGAAAATTCTTTTTAGACAAATAAAATAATCTATAAATAGAATTGTTACTAATTAATTTTTATAGATAAAATTAATAATTTCACAAATTTATATAAAATTGATATATACCCATGTAAGAATAAGCTTTATTCGTTATGGATTTTACTTATAGAGAACAACAATTTCCTATATATGTCATATAAAACAGTTTTTTATTCTATTTTATTGCGTTTTGTTTTACGTTGTTGGTGATACTCGAACAATCTTGAACGGATTAGTCATTGAACCGAAAAATTGCTCCAAATCCATTTATTAATGTGTAAGCCTCTGAAGAAGGATTCTACGTGTCACTTGTTTAACAAAATTATTATGAAATTAAACAATTATATTCCATCCATTATTTATATATATTAAGATGTTTAATTTTATTTTGGTTTCTTTAGCTTCCTCAAGTATTCAGTACTTCAAGTTTCTAAGACCTTTTATGCACGGTTAAGGATTAAATGATTTGAAGGAAGCTTTGTGGTATTATAAGAATACATTTTTTACATGATTATGAATAGTATGATTGTTGGGCTCTTTTTTGTCCGTAGTGCAAAGAGTAACTGTTAATTAGCATGATCATAATTTTTTGTGTTACAATTTATTGTTTTTGGCCTGTAGTGCATAAACAGTAGGATTGTTGGGTTCTCTTTGGCTCGTAATGCAAAGATGGACGGTTGATTGGTATGATCATAACTTTTGGTGTTATAATTTACTTTTTTGGCCCATATTGCATAAACAGTAGGATTGTGGGTTATCTTTGGCCCGTAATACAAAGATGGACTGTTGATTGGTATGATCATAAATATTGATGATACAATTAAATATCTTTAGCTCGTAGAGCAAGGATGAATTGTTGATTTACATGATTATGAATATAAGCTGTTAATTGGTATTACAGAGATAAAATATTGATGGTAAACTATTAAATTGGAGAAGATAGTAGACATCATGGTTTACTTGACTCTTGTAATGGGTTGTTTGTTCCGATGATCTAAAATTTGTTGTCTATTATATAATATTAGATTTTTCACTGTTGAAGATTAAAGATAATTTAGGGAACTGATATTTTCGCAGCTTTTTTTGATAGTTCCACATGTGGGGGTCACATTCTAACTCAAGTAGATAGACTGCAGTTACTTAACCATGATGAGAAGTAGGAATTTTAAATTTGCCCTCAATTAATGCATCCAATAATTTAGTCAGTAGGTTAAGATTTATATCTTGTCTTTTTGTCTTTTCCCTTTCTTATCAGCACAAACTCAGATTAGGTTTTTTTTAAAAAAAAATCATCTTTTGCCATTAGTACTGTAAGAAAGAATAAATATGGATCATAAGTATAAAAGTGTTTATTACAAATTTTGTAGCCTTTGTTCAAAAACATTTAATTTTTAAGATTTTTTTAAAAAAATTAAAATCATATGTTTCATTTGATTTTTAAAAATAATAAATTTTAATATTTTTTAGATATTTTATACGATTCGTTCATAATTATATTGACTAAAATTAAATCAAATTATATTATATTTGAATTTAAAAGCACCATATTTGGAACGGAAGAAGTGTATGCCTAGTAGTGGTTAGACAAATTTGTGGTAATCTAACTAAAATATATCTAAACAATCTAAAAAATAAAGTGAGAAAACAAACCACTAAAACTAGAAAAAAAGTGAGAAAACAAAGCAGTACAACTAGAAAATGATCATTTTGTAACATTAATAAAATTAAAGATACACAATAATCATAAGAACTTAGTAATATTCATCAATTTGATAAATAACAAAAAATACAAGATAAACCATCATCAATGTTCTACTGAGACGTCAAAAAATATTACAGTAAACATAACATGTTCTAATAAACTTTAAATTTTGTCACTGTTGGATTATCAAATTAACCTTGATTAGTACTGAAAAATCAAAATGAGTTAAAGAAAACTAAATAATATTAGTACTACTTAACTAATATTATCGTAATACTATTGTTTGTAACATAATATTAGTATTACTTAATCAATCAAATTTATGAAGTTTGTAAAATTAAAACATGAACTGAGTACGAAGCGAAGTGTTTGGGTCATCTTTGAATGGACAATATCTTTTATTGTGGCTCGGATCTTTGCATATACTGTACTTCCTTATTTTTTTTACAAACTCAAAAGCAGAACGATCACGTCTTGTAGACGTAGTCTTCTTATTCTTTGACCCCGTAGGACGACCTTTGTGGGGTTGTATAGGAGGCTTATGTAAGAACGAATCATGTTCATCCACAAGTTCATAAATTTTCTTTTGAACAACTTGTTGTCGCACAAGAGGCCACTCCCCATATCTTTCTTGCAACTTTTCAAGCAGCCCACATATCTCATTTTCTCCATTATTTTGAGTAAAATCATTATCTAAAAATGATCTTGTGTCACCTCTCCATTGAGAGTGTATGTCATCTAACTGTAACACTTCATCTCCCAAACTTTTCATTTTATGTGCACAAGGCATACCCATGACTGTCATAAAATGATTTTTACAAGTAAGAGATTCTTCATGAGACATGACTAACTTGTGCTGCTTATAGAGCTCATTTAAAGCAAACACTGGCACATGAGTAACAAGCTCTTTAAACAAAGAAATATGAAGATGATGAGTAATTCTTATTTTTTCACTTTCAAATTGTGTTTTGATTTCTTGAAATAGATTCTTAATTGCAAGACATAATTTGTTTTTTACCTCACTAAGATCCCCAGTTGAAACTTGCAAGTACCTTTTAAGAAGTGCATGTGCACCTTCTGCCTTTGAGGTAACACGAGTTCCAAAATGAGTTTGTTTTTCTGTTCATGCGCAAACAAAGTGCTCTTTTAGATGCAACCAAGTATTTTTGATGTAATTGAGAATATTTGTCTTTTTTTTTTGTATTAAATTTCAAAGTTGTAATATTCTGAACCCTAATAAGATTTGTATATGTAAATTATATGTTTATTAAATAAAATTTCTTGTTCCGACTTTGTGTTATGTGATAGTATATTTTATTAAAGAATTAAGTCAAATAAAAATATTCTCGAAGCTGTTTATCGTGCTTACACGGACAAAATGGTTTGTCGTGCTTCCGACGATTTCACCGAAAAGCGTCTCGGCAAATTATTTTAGTAAGTTATTGTGTCGTGCTTGGAAATGACGAAGTGATTTGTCGTGCTTCGGAGTTAATATAATATTATATTAACTGATAAAAATTTAAATACGTTAATTCGGGTTTAAAATGATAAACTGAATTAGAAACCCTAATCTAGAAAACCCTAATTGATAAAAGTTGTCCAAATTGATAAATCAAAACCCTAATTACTGCACAAGAATCTTAATTGATATAATTAGATTTTAAGTAATGAATTATAATATTAATTATGAATCATTGAACTTATATTAAAACCCTAATTGAAGATTTAAACTCTATTTCATGAATTAGGAAACCCTAAACCCTAATTATGAAACCCTATTTCTAATTATGCTATTTACACTTTAAATTATGAAATGTTAAGCCTTAATTATGATATATAAACTTAATTAAGGTATTACTAAACATAATTAACACCCTAATCATGATTAACAAAAATTTAAGTTTAATTAGTAAAGAAATAAATCAAAAATAAAAGCATTAACCAAAGAGAACAAGATATGAATGTAAGATCAGATATTTTTCTAACTCTCCAGCACAAGGAGGTCAATTGGATCAGACCATAGCAGCACAAGTATCAAGGCAAGATATTTGTGGAGGCAAAATTTGGAAAAAAGACCTTAAAAATCCTAATTTACCATTTCTATAAATGCAACACCAATCTGATCATTAGGCCACGAAATTTTTGAAGCTTAGACACTTATTTATCAAGCCAAAACAAACCTCTACAATTGTAAGATCAGAATCAAAAAGAAGAAATCAAAAATTTGTCAAAAATGTGCAAAAACCCTAATTTTACACTAGATCTTTAAAACTTTGTTAGATGTTATGTTTAGATGTTTAAGGATATGTCATAACCTGTTATTTAGTGATCTGGGTTGGTTAAACAAGGATTCATAACATTTAAATGGTCAAAATTGATGAAAAAACATGAACTGACTTTGGCAGCCCATAATGGTCTGACAGGCTATTTTGTCAGATATTTTGATCGACTTAAATTGGTCGTTTGATCTGTTTTAAAGTTTGTGTGTGTAGTATGTTATGTTGTTAACAATATCCAATTGGTAGAATAGTAAACAAAATATATAGGATGAAAGATATAAGCGGTCAAAACCCGTTGACCGTCCACGGATGCTGAATTTTGGGCAACCTAGAAAATTCTAAGTACATCTGACAGTCGTCTGACAAGATTTGACCGGCTTTAATCTTGCTTATATGTTGTTTGAAAATGTTATTTCTTGAATTTTACATGTTCTATACCATGTATACTACAACCTAGAATCATTAAATCACATAAACAATAACGACCATGCAAGTTATTAACGATCAAACATGGTTGACCGACCATGACCAAAGAGTTTCTAGGTTACCCAAAAATTCAAGAACATCATAATATGCTAGTTTGACCATGAATTATCTAGCATCATATTATGTTGTATAACCTAAGCTAATACATTTCGTTATAGTCTGTCATGTTGGCTATAATAAGAAACAAAAGTCACACCAAAAACATTAACCAGTTGGAATTAATTTGAGGTCAAAAATCCCAATTGGACCGTGACCAACTGTTCTTCAATGAAGAACACCTTTAGCGACACTCTCCTTCTCAAATCCCAGAAAACTAAAATTCTATGTTGTCCATCGCGATAGCCCTTTTGCGACGGTTTTAAATAAAAATTAATAAAAATAATTAAATAAATTATAAATAAATATTAAATAATAAATAAATAGTAAATAATTCATAATAATTAATAATTAAATATTAAAATTCATTTTTAATTATATTTAATAATTTTTAATATTTTGATAATAAATTTTAATAATTATTTTATATAATTAAATATTATATTATTTAATTAATTAAATGATTTAAAAATGATATTAATGTATTTAAATTATTTAAAATGATAATTAATTCATTTAAAAATATTACTAACTTTTCAAAATTATTATAAATAATAAATAAATTATTTTAAATAATATAATAAATATTTGAAAATATTATAAATGATAATTAAATTATTTAAATATTAAACTAAGTTTTAATACATCATTTAAATGATAAAATAAATTCTAAAAATATTATTAATGATAAAATAAATCATTTAAATAATATTCTATCTTTCTAAAAATATTATAAATGATAAATAAATCATTTTAACTAATATACTTACTTTCTAGAAATGTTAGAATAATATATTAATATTCTAAAAATATTATAAATCATTTAAATAATGTTTTAAATATCTAAAATTATTTTAAATGATAAATAAATCATTTGAATAACATATTAAATGTTTTAAAAATATTCTAAATGATAATTAAATCATTTAAAAATATTCTTAAGATTGTAAAATTATTTAAAAATATTACCAAGCTTGTAAAAATTATTTAAAAATATTATAAATGGTAAATAAATTATCTAAACTAATATTTCAGCTTCCAAATGAAGTTTTATTGATAAACCTATGTGTTTAGCTATCTAAGGACGCGACCAAGATACCGAATTGACGTCGAACCTTCGTGAAACTTGTCTAGTTTAATTAGATAAGTATTATTATAGATTCTAATGTTTATTATTGATATGAATAGACATAAATAGACTACCCAACGTTGATAAACAGCGTGAACTTAACGTGCTAAGCACATGCAAGTGTTCTAACCCTACTAAAATTATATTTACGCAAGTCTTCTAACCTTGTTACATTTATGCAAGTAATATATCTTGCTATCAATTGTTGTGAAGTTATTGCTTCTTGTTCAGCATAACTTAAGAAATGAATCATTATTCATATATTGCTTGATAAAGCTTAAATTGTTGTGTCAAACTAAATTATTTTGGTATGACATCTTAACCCCTACCAGATCTCCGAAATCAAGCTTTTCTAAGTCATTAAAGACTAATATAACTGATTAAATATATGGTTCAAGTACGGAACCCTCAGTTATACATCTTTGAAATCTTTCAACTCAAACACAATGTGTTTATGTTTTCAAATGAAATTGCTGAGCATTTGTAGCTCATTCTTACATACAACTTTCTTTGCAGTTTTAGATGGTAATTCTGGAACTTCAGAGACAACCGAAGGGAAACGACCGTGTTAATTAGTTTCTTTATTTAAGTCTTTTAAAGGCTTTGTTGTAATAACTTAGGACTGAGAACGAAGTAACTGAACTTAATGATATAAAATATATTATCATCCCTTATTATATTGAATGTGTTATACTCTGATCTTTAAATTGTTTAGAATAGTCGTACTAAGTTAGTACAGTATCTATACGAACTATACATCTGAATGAGAGTATTGAGTAATATTGAGAGTTCTATAAGCTCTAGGGTTACACTTAATGAGCGCCGGTAAGGTGCCACCTTTACCGGAATGCGCCCCTCAGTTCTTGGAACAATCTTATCATTAATACTGTGAATGTCAGATAGATAAGAACTACTGATATGAAAAAGATATCCACAAGATATGAATCTATACATCCAAGTGAGGGTATCCAAACACAGATAACGTTCTGACGAGAACTATTGTCTGTTATGGGATACTGTGAACCTTGGATAGATAGAAGTTATATATTATGGAATATTTATAGTTGAATAGTATCATGTGAGCACCAAATTCGCTACAGGGAGTGTAGAGAATTTGGGGGCGTCAAAAAAGTACTCCAAAGCTCTATTGTATTCCTCTTCACTTTGAGAATTTATAACCACTGTCCAACTTTTCATAAATCCTTCCCAATCTTCACTTTCTTGAAATTGAGATTTATAATTTGTTAAGATGTTCTTCTCAATGTGCCATATGCATAAGATGTTGGATGTTATTGGAAAAAATCCATGTAATAGCTTTCATCAATGCCAACTCTCTATCTGTCACAATATCTGAAGGTTCACAATTAACACCAAGAATATTCCTAAATCTTTTCAAAGCGCAAATATAGTCTTCCACTTCCTCTTTTTGTAAGAAAGTGAAGCAATAGTAGAATGATGTATTGAAACTTGATACTCCAACAATGTCAAGTAATGGCATTTTATACTTGTTGGTCTTATAAGTACAATTCATTACAAAAACATGCGAGTAACTTTTAGTCAATGCTATTGATATGGGGTGAGCAAAAAATAAACACGTCACGTGTCCACAACTATCCGATTCCACATCATAGGTAAAAACATTTGCACCAAGTTCTTAAACCAATAATCACAAAGCAAGATTTGATAAATTTTTTTATCGATGTTGTATAACCTTGCATTAAGGCATATATTTGAACCATCCCAATTAAATCTTCACGACTTTGAAATTCTATCTCTGGAAGTTGTAGCGCTCCATTTAACATATCAATATTATCTTCACACTCTATATTTGTACTAGGTAAACAATCATCATTAGTTGAACCATTTTCAGAATTTTTATTTGCTCCAAAATTCTTCATGTTTATAGTTCAAATCCTACTAAAAAGACACAATATAAATTTTAATAAGCCTATATCACTTATATATTAAGAAAAAGTTAGGGTTTATAAGAAAAAAAGATTGTTCAGATAGAAATATTTTATCTATTTTAAACTAAAATATTACCTCAATTATAAATAATAAAAAAAAACACAAAAAGCTATGAATAAAGTTCAAAAATTAAATAGCTAAATAGGGGATATATATAATTTTTTTTACCTCAAATTGAACCAATCTTGTTCTTCTCACCTTTTTGCAGAGAAATTTGTGAGATTATTGCGAATGACCAAGGTAACAGAACGACGCTCGGCGTTTGATTGGTGATGCTGCCAAGAACTAGGTTACCATGCAGTAGCTTAGATCTATTTGGAAGAAGGTTCTGTGTGGAAGAAGGCTCGGTTTGGAAGAAAGGGAAAAGACAAGACTAGGCTCCACAGAAGACATTAACTAGGGGCACTGTTTCATCTAACTGTGATCCAACCGTCTAAAATAAGATCCAAGGGTTGGACTTGAGCACGACCGCTACTCCCTCTAGAGGCCATATATTAATTAAATTACTTTTTATACTGGCCGCTATAGGGAGTAGCAACCAGTCAAAACGGTGTCGTTTTGACTGGCCGCTACTCCCTCTAGCGGCCAGTATAAAAAGTAATTAAGGGTATTTTGGGGACTTATCCAGGTTGTAGGAACCAATAGCGGCCAGGTAATCTAGCTTTATACCTACCATTTTACTCCATTCGCAGCCTTATGCTAAACAGCTGCAGAAAATTGAGTTGCGGAGATAATTAATTTGCTTGTCCTAAGATTAGAAGAATTCACTTGTTCGTGCAATCAATTTTCGGTAAGTCTTCATTAATGGATTCCATGCCTGCTACAAAGATATTTTTATCTAGTTTTTCTAAATCTCTTGCTAGTTTAGATCGTAGAAATGCATCGGAGTATGTTAATGATGCTGAAAGTAGGAAAGAGGTAATGGTTCCTTATATTGGTCAAGTGTTTTCTAAATTAGAAGAAGCTGAAATTTTTTATAGATCATATGCCCAAAAAAGTGGATTTGAGATTAGGATTGCTACGAGTCGTAAACATGCTCACAGTAATGATTTGACGTCCAGGTTATATGTATGTAAAAAAGCCGGTACACCAACGGGTGTACAAAGTTCATTAAATAATGAATGTGATAATGAGAAGAAAATAAGACAACGAGACTCAGTAGGCCGAACAGTATATACAAAGCTATAATGTATGTTGTCTACGGTAAGAAAGAAGATAATTGGCGTATTTCGATTATTGAGTTGGATCACAATCATCATTTAGTGACACCTACCAAAGTAGATTTGATTGATACACATAGAAATATTACGCCGGTAGCAAGAAAATTAATTGACACATTAAATAAGGCGATTATTGGACAAAATAGGATGATGAATATTTTGAGCACAATGGGTGGAGGTAGCAAAATATAGGTTTTAGTGACAAGGATGTTTGTAATGTGGTTAGGGATTTAAGGACCAAGTAGGATGATGAAAATGATACACAGGCTGCAGTCACATAATTGAAAAAAAATTGGTTCTAGCAGTACGAGTAAATTCTTTTTTCGTGTCAAATCTGGCCAAGACAATCGCATAGCTTGTATTTTGTGGGTAGACGCCCGTTCAAGATATATGTATCAACGTTTCGGAAATGTGATTACATTTGACACTACGTATAGGACAAATAGGTATAATATGTCATTTGTTCCATTTTCAAGGGTCAACCACCATTATCACTCTGTTTTATTTGGATTTGCACTGTTAAGGGATGAGACACAAGACACTTTATTTGGGTCTTAGAGACGTGGCTCGAAGCAATGGACTACAAGGCTCCTGTAACTATCATCACTAACCAAGATAAAGCCATGGGCAATGCTATTGGTAGAGTACTCCCATCCACTCATCATTTATTATGTTCTTGGCAGATTAGTAATAAATTCCCAGAAAAATTGTATCATGTTTATATGGATACCCATCGTTTAAAGATTCTTTAAACAATTGTGTGTATAATTCATTGTCCATTGACGAGTTTGAAGTGCGTTAGGAAATCCTTATGAGAGATTATGATTTGTATCAAAATGAATGGCACATAAGTTTGTATGATGTGAAGGAAAAATGGATAGGTGTATATACAAAGAGGTATTTTGCTGCGAGAATGACAACACCGGAAGAAGCGAAGGTATGGATAATTTTGTAAATATTGTTATGTTGCATATTTTGTAAATATTGTTTATGTTGCAATATAGATATATTTTTTTGGATGAAACGTTTTCAACTTAAATCTCAAGGGTCTTTCTTAATTCAAACGTCTTATACTGCATTTGAAGTAATTTATCTTCTTCATGTGTATAGTATACTGCCATTGATGATTAGGAATTCTGAATCCACCCCTGTATATGGTTATAATTGGATCCAATAAGGATGAAATTGAAGTACTATCGATATTAATCTTGATTTAAAGTTTGAATAACAAAGTTTTATTAAATCAAGGAATCTTTTGTGGTATTCTAAGCAACGTGCTCCCTCCTGTCTCTTTATATTTATCTTTTTAGAGAGATATTTTTATTTCTTTTCATTTGATGTTCGTAGATTTTAAGAAAATATTAAATGCTTAATTTCTCATATTATTTTTATGTGTAAAAGTTAATTTGTTTGTCTTTTATTTTTTTAATAAATTTTAAAATGTTAATATTATAATTTTATACTCAATGTAGTCAATTAAACAAAATATTAATTACATTTCTTAATATATGTACATAATTTTAAAACGTCAATTAAAAAAGAACAGATACAGTAAATAATTTTGTCCCACTGATGGAGTAAGTAAAGGTCAATTAATTTAATTAGTTTAGATCAATTAGTCAAGCATTAATTGTATTTGTGATTTAATGTGCTCACCGCACCGCAAGAACTAAAAGGAAAATAAACAAATTTTTGCAGGTCAATAAAAGCCCGATTTTAAATACAGTTATAGAAACACTATAAGTATTAAAATTGAAAAATCTCATTAAATTAGTGTTTACTTTTTATTATTATTTTTTATTCTCTCCGTCTTTTTCTATTTGTTTTTTTAGAGATAGGTTTTTGTTTCTTTTTATTTATTTATGGAATTTCTTAACATGTGCCCTTAGGGCACATACTAAGCACACTGTTCAAGAGAATATTTTTTTGAACTGTGCGCGTATTCTCTTATATTTGGTGCAAATGCAGACATCAAGAGAATATGTACATAATTCAAGAAAATATTCTCTTAAAGCGTGTGCTTAGCATGTGCCATTAGGTCACATGTCAAGAGGACCCTTTATTTATTTGTAAATTTGAAGGAAATATTAAATGATTTGAATGAACCTTTTGCGGTATTCTAAGAATACATTTTTTTAAGAGTAAATCTACATATCCATCAACTTTACTTTTTGCTTCCCGACACGCACGAAGTAAAGTCGTTTTGAGTGTTTTTTTTTAATTTATAAATCTCACAACCCTTCTTCTGTAAACCAACTTTTGCTTCTCTTTCATCGCCTAAATATTTCTCTCTCCTGATTGACAATTTTCATTTACTTCTTTTACAAAATTTCGAGGAGAAAATAAGAAATCAATGTAAGCAATAGCGAAGAATCCACTCACAGACATAGCTAATCAATCAGTTTTATCCCCTTCAATTTGTGAGTATATATTTCACTCTCATCGTTTTCGTGTATATATATATATATATATATATATATATATATATATATATATACACACACACACACACACAAAAAAAAAACCCAGTTTATCAGCTGATGTATAGAATTGCTAGATATTAGAAGATCTATCGTCGCTTATTTGAAAGATTTTCGAATTCCCATTTCGCGAATTTGAACTGAATTAGTGAATTAAAGTTTTATGCTTTTTTGTTTTAGTTAGAACTGAAATTGGGGAATTTTGGAATTTACTATGATAAAGTGACAACAAGGTAAATGATCCTAATTTGAACTGAAGTGCTCTTGATCAAACACTTGCCTATGTTGACAAACCCTTGACTGAATTTGTTTTTATTGTTGTCGATATGTTGTTTGATAATAAAGTATGGATCTTTATGCATTTAGTTTCATAAGAAGTTTATACTCTGGATTGATATTATTATGTTGTTATGATATTTCTTTTACTTGAATTATAGATGGAAGGGAAATGTGTATTTTGTAATTTTGGGGCACAAGAAGATTATGTATCTACCCATGTTGATATGATGTATGTTGTGATGCCATATCTGTTACTTGATTGTGTTGGTTGGTGATATGCAGAATAGGTATATAAGCAAATAATGTTCTTTCAAAAGATTAGTATCTATTTACCAATTCACTTGCATTTCTAATTTTCACTTTCCAACAAAATTGAATGAATTGTAGTGCTTGAATTTTACAAATAAAACAAATTATTATCCACTTAGATGTTGACTTCTGATAATATATAGAAACAAATCTTATGCCATCTGACTGCAGTCTCATGAAAGTTATTGTGATTATATATAATCTACAAGAATAACAGAATATATTATGATGGTGCTTAAACTAATGTTGACAATTCAGGTAGTAAGCCAACTAAGTGCCACACAAGTTACCTGTAGCTGATAGTGAACATGATTCAGCCTGAACTCTTGATTTAAAGAAGTAAGAAAAACATGACAACTCTTGGTTAAGGGCCAAAGAAAAAAAAAGTATGTGGTTTGGATCTAATACATACAGGCTATGTTGTGATGGCATATCTGTTACTTGATTGTGTTGGTTGGTGATATGCAGAATAGGTATATAAGCAAATAATGTTTGTTGCTGCTACAGCTGGTTGGTGCTATGCAGCTGGTTGTTGTGCTGGTCTTTTGCTCGTGGCTGTTTGCTGGGTTGTGGTCAGGGTTGTTTGTGAATCAGTTTGCTCGCGGCTGCTCCTACTGGGTTGTGGCCAGGGTTGTTTGATGTTGCGGGCTATTTTGATGTTGCTACTGTCGTCGACTCTTCTTATAGATACATTGTATTATTTGTAGTTGCTTGAGCTATTAAGTTATTGTATCATCGCTTTTTTTAATTACCTGGGGTATGCCCCTTGTAAACATGTAAATTGTGATTAGTGGTTATGAAACGAATTCCAATTATTGTGTTCATCAATTTACTCTGTTCTAATAGCTTCTTTTATTGTGTTCACAAATCAAAACACAAAAGTATGAAATAACCTGTATCATCATTCAATACTCAAAAAAAGAGAAGGAAAAAAAATACATCCAGTAAACTGAAATCAACATTTTGTTCCTAAGCAACAAAAAACTAAAACAGTATTTGAAGAAACATAACAATTGGTGTAGCCATCTATATATACTACACCAACTGTACAATACAACTAAACCAAGTCAAAAGTCTTTGTAGCCAACATTGGAAGTGCCTTCACCTATAGACCCAAAATTCCACATCGCGCCAAGGTATGAAGGTTCATCTCCCCATATAGATGCCTACAAGTTACAAGAAAAATCATCAATGTTAAGTGAGTTCATACATCTAAAGTAAAAATAATAACCATACGAAAATGAAGAAAAAAGAATCATTACGCACATTCAAG
This sequence comes from Aralia elata, assembly GCA_034770075.1. NCBI lineage: Eukaryota > Viridiplantae > Streptophyta > Magnoliopsida > Apiales > Araliaceae > Aralia > Aralia elata. The sequence continues at coordinate 4,625,100 of CM068380.1, forward strand.
TTAATATTTTCATGATGCCTCTCTTGTGTCTCGTGAAAAATAAGTGGCTCAAATACCTGAAATAAAAAAAGCATAATTTCTCATTTCATAACTCTACGATCGTAGCGCGCGCGCGCGCGCACACACACACACACACATATATATATATATATATATATATATAACAACATAGAAAAATCATACCTTATTCATATTCTTTGTGTTTCTTGATTCAAACTTATTTCTACCTTTTTTTTGTCCCTTCTGTTTGAATTTCTTCGAAACTTGTTCCATCTTACCTACCTTCCTTTTAGTAGGAGGACGCCCCTTGCATCGGTTCTTTTTTGGTGAAAGTAATTTATGGCTTTCATTTGGGCCGTCATTTTCAGATCCACTCGCATTTGACGTTTGAGTAGGTTGAGTTTTTTCACAAATTTCATCCTCTATATTCCATTCCACCTTTAGTTCAAGAAGTTGATCTACAAGTTGGTCACATCTTTTTTGATTGTCATATGCAATGTCTGCAACGTCGAAAAAAACATTACACACCTTATCATATCCCTTTCCCGATTCTGTGTCTTTCTAAACATTATAAATGACTTTAGCTTTAGTATGACGTCGTTTTATGTCCTTTCTCCACCTCCTCAAAATGAATTTCGTTGGAACGGTAAATATAAACCTTTCAAAATGAAGTACCTTAACTATATGTTTACATAAAATTCCTCGAAATTCGAATAATTTACAATTACACTTCACATCAAATTCAAATTCATCTTCCCCTTCAATGAAGCAAACTTTGAAGTTCACAATTTTTGGGCGATCTTTTTTTTCTCCAAAGTAACAAAGTTGTTTCACTTCGTAATGGAATCTTTTATCATGAGATTAGACAAACCTTGAATCGCAATACATTCCTCCATCTGCCATTTCTGTTTGAAACTCTATAAACTTGGAATTAGTATAAACCTCTTGGAATTGTCTTTCAATGGCATGATGTGTAACACAAGGTGCATGTGAAGTCAAAGAATGAGAGTCCGCTGTTATTTCTTTTTCCACTTTACTCTTTAACGCATTATCATATTGGTCCACAAATTCTTTCAAGGAAGTTTTTACATTGACAAAACCATCAAAAAAACATTCATGCTTTCACTTCTTTGTGTCGTAGACATTCCCGCCCAAAAACAATCTTTGACAAAACAAAGAACCTACCGATGTCTTTCATTATACAATCCTTCCAACCACTCATTGTTCTCAAGATCATAATTTTCTATCATTGTCTTCCATTCACATTCAAAATCATCTACACTCAAAGAATCATAAACAACGTTATGTAACGTAAATTTAATTGATTCATAATGCTCATACCCTTTTAATTTTTCAGGAACCTTCTTCATTATATGCCACAAACACCATCGATGGAGAGCATTGGGAAAAACTATCTCAACCGCATTTTTCATCGCTTTGTCTTGATCGGTGATAATGGCGTGTGGAGCTTTTCTAGACATGGAAGAAAGCCACGCATCAAACAACCAAACAAAAGTGTTAGTATCTTCATTCGATATCAAGCCACAACCAAGTAGTATAGATTGTCCATGATGGTTAACTCCAACAAAAGGAGCAAACGGCATATCATATTTATTAGTCAAATAGGTGGTGTCAAATGTGATGACATCACCAAACTCCTCATACGCAGCTCTAGACCTCGAATCCGCCCAAAATAAATTTCTAATCCGATTTTCCTCATCTGCATCTATTACATAGAAAACGTTAGAATCCACTACTTGAACTAAGCAAAATAACTTTGAAGTGCACTAGCATCACCCTCAGTAAGCCTCATCCTTTTAAATTTTTCCATATAATTTTCACAATCTTTCTTTAAACAAGGCATTCCATTTTCTTCATACTCAATTCTAAGTGAATTATAACTTTTATTCATTGGTATCCCAGCATCATTGTTTAGCTCAAGTCTCCTCTTTATATAAGGGGTCACATGTCGATTACACCGGTGAAAGCGCGACTTACTTGGACTTAAACCATGATTATGTAGAAGCTCCAAAGTGGTTATACCCCATTTTCCATCGTTCAATAACTTGGCACAAATTTTAGCCTTACAACCTGCTTTAATAACTGGATGCGGCTTTAGAGTAATCTTTGAGTTCTTTTTTGGCTCTCCATATTTGTGACATACGACTGTAAAATATGTAATAACTCCGTCTAATTTTTTACTACTTCTTTTAGTCACTCCAAATCCTTGTTGCGCAGCATATTTCCTATAGTATTCATAAACCCCATCAACATTGTCAAACACCATATGTAATTTGGGCTCTTCCACTATTTGATTATTCCGTTTTCCATTCTCTTCTACTTTATCATCCCTTTCGTTGTTAGACAGATCATCTACGTCAATATCTATATTTGTATCTATTTCTGATTCCATCGGTAGAACTTGCACACTACTATAAAAACTGAAAATGAATTTTTTTAAACATTTGTTAATGTATGTACTTTAAGAAAAACATCAATAATAAATGAATATTTCATATTTAAATATTGTTATTTCTATTTTTAAATGCTACTTTTTGAGTTTAAGTGTGTATACAGATATATTCTTTGTTGTAGAAATAATGATGAATGCTGCTTGCCTATTCACATGGGATCTATTATAAAAATAAAGCAAATCCATTCTTATATGAGTACATTGTAAAGCATTAAAATTATTAATAATTAATAATATTAAAGCAGTAAGAATAAGCATTAATCAATTAAACCAATTTTAGAATAATGCCGGCAAACCCATGTGGATAGGCAACCAAGTATTCATCATTATTTCTACAATAAAGCTAGGGCACATTTGACAAAGAATATTTGTAATTTATGGATTGATTTTATATATATATATATATATATATATATATATATATATACACAGTCATTATTTTAAAATTGGTTTAATTGATTAATGCTTATTCTTACTGCTTTAATATTATTAATTATTAATAATTTTAATGCTTTACAGTGTACTCATATAAGAATGGATTTGCTTTATTTTTATAATAGATCCCATGTGAATAGGCAAGCAGCATTCATCATTATTTCTACAACAAAGAATATATCTGTATACACACTTAAACTCAAAAAGTAGCATTTAAAAATAGAAATAACAATAGGGTCCGCGTCCTTAAGAGGTTTTTGAATACACACACACACACACACACACACACACACACACACACACACATATATATATATATATATATATATATATATATATATATTACATATATTGGCTACTTATTAGCATATTTAGAGAATATACATTCATAATAATTTATACTGCCATTGATTCTAAATTATAAGATAAATATTAATTTTTTTAAAAGTTAATTTTAAATATTTTAAAACTCAAAATTAATATGAATTCATTTAATTTATGTCAATATAATTATAAATATCATAAATTATCTTAAAAATATTATTAATTATAAGATTTATTATTTTTCAAAATTTAAATGTATCATGTCAATTTTAAATTTAAACATATCTCAAATTAAATTCTAAAAAATCAATATTGGTTTTATAATTTTGAACTGAACAAGTATTTTATTCATCTCATGAATGACTTACAATTTGGCTTTTTAAAGTTGATTTTTAAAATTTGAAAATTTAAAATTATGGGAATTAATTTAATTTAGACAATACAATAATAAATTTTACTCTCTTTATTCCACAAAAAGAATCATCCTTGAAAAATTTATGAATTTTAAAGAAATTTTTTTTGTTTCATATTAACTCTTAAATTATTGAGTGTGTAATTTTATAATGATGTTATCAATTATTAAGGTAAAATTTTGAATTGAGTGTATATAATATTTATTTAGTTATGATTATGAGAAAACAATTATTTTAATTTTATTTAAGTTTGTAGTGAAATTCTATATTAGTATTTATATTGATAAAATTTACTTAAAATTCTAATCTAAGTAGAAGTATGAAACTCAAGCTCTAATAAGTTTTCATTTACTTATATGACAATTACTTAGTAATGAATTCATTATAATTTTTCAACTAATTTTACAGTTATTATGTTTTAAAAATATTCACATATATTATTAATGCATTTTATTGTGTGATTTGGTATAATTTCAAGTTTTAATAAATCTAGGTAATATATAGTATAATATGTTATATTAATTGTCATAATTAATTACATAAAATTATGATAAAAAAATTGTAATTAAATTGGTAAAACCAAAAATAAATATTCTTTTAGAAGTTACTTTTTCTATTAGAGATTGGTTGAGTTTCTTTTGAATACTTTATAAATTTGGATAATATATTTTAATTATTGTAAATTTGTATAGTACTTATACTAATTTGAATATGATAGAAAAAAAGATCTTTCTTTTTTTCTATTGCTATTAGAGATAAAATATTTTTAAATTTGGATAGTATTTAACTCATATAAATTTGGATAGTACTTATAGTGATATGAATAGGATAGCTGAATAAAAAACTAGTAAAACCAAACCAAGTTTATGCTTTTAATTATATATTTTATTGATTAGTTTATAATCCATTTATTTTACAAGAACAATTTTATTCGTCAATTTTTTCATTAGTACTTTGATGACTCTAAAAAATAGATACAAAGGTGAAATACAAAATAATGTGTAAGGTTATAATTTGACTCCGATTATGATAAAATCTTAACAAATTTCACCATTCAGTTGCTATTATTTTTTATTGTATTGATTATGAAAATGTTACGATGCGATAAAAAGTTATAGAATTTATCAATGCGACATTTTTTTTAATTAATATAATAAAAAACTATAGAACTGACTATGGTGAAATTTTTGACAATTTCATCCTAATCTAATATGTTATAATTGATTATAATTATTGCACTCATTTACGTATAATTAAATATTAATTAATTATAATAGTAGACATCGTTGTCTATCCGTGTTTTATTTTATATCCATGTTTTTATATTCATTTTTTGTATCCCCGTTGGAACAGAGGTAGTATTGCTTTAGGCTTAACTAATGTGTTGTTTGGTTGATGTCCTACGATCTAAATTCTTATATTATTTAAAAAATTACTAATTTATTGTGAGTTATCAATTTTAATATAGTCTATCTGTGACTATATTTAAAATTGGGCCTTTATTGACCCGCAAAAATTTGTTTATTTTTCTTTTAGTTCTTGTGGTGAGCTCAGCACACTAATTAACAAATACAATTAATTAATTCTTGACTAATTGATCAAAACAGGTGTTAGTTGATTTTACCCATGCATTGAAAAAAGAAAATGTTAGCTTATTGATTTATTTAGTTTTATGAAAAGATTTGAGATAAAAAATATATATATTAGTGTTTAGAATAATATGAGAAATGACATAATTAATGCTTTTTTAAAACCTATAAATGATAGATAAAAAGTAACAAAATGATTCTCTCTGGAAAGATAACTCAAAAAGAAGGGATAAACCCTAAATTCTAAATAGTAAATCCTAAATATTAGTGAATAAATCCTAAGCTCTAAATAATAAATTTTAAACTCTAGTTAATAAATCTAAATTACGGTTTAAGGATATGCTTAGTCATATTAAAAAAAAATAAAGGCTAGTTTTGTTCAAAATAATTTATTCTCTCGTGATGGGATTATAATATTTAGTTAGACATAATATTAAATAATTTCTCATTACAAGTTATTTTATTATCTCAAGACTAATAATCCTAAGTTTAATTTTAAAAATAAACAAAGAATGTACCGTTCATTTGTTTACGATCAACAAATATAATAATAACACATTATTTCAAAATAATAACATAATAATAACATAATTTGTTGATTACAATACATTTTTTACAAAATACAAGATAACATACTTATTTCAGAAAGGAGTTCAAAGCGGAAAGTGTATGTATATGTTGTTCTTAATTCATCAATTACATCTCAATTAAATCTTTATTTGTTTCCCAAATTACGAAGCAAAGAAAACAAACAAACAACCATGTGCAGTATTTCTGATATTCCAATTGTGGGAGCTGCTCTCAATCGTATTTCAGTATACATAGTTGATGCCGTGTATCGTGGAATTCGTTATATGCTTTTTTACAAGGATAATGTTGAGAAGCTGAATAACGAAATCAATGGCCTTCATATTAAGGAGCTGGAGATCCAAAGTAAAGTTGAAGAAGATAAAGATCATGGAAAAACTATAATCAAGGAACATGTTCAAAAGGTAGCATGAATTTTGGAATATAGTTATACATATATATATATATATATATATATAAAGTAAATTATTTTGTATGTGTGTATAAAGTAAATTATTCAGAACAAATTTATGTCTTTATCAGGGGCGAAGCCATGTACAAAATATGGGGTCAATTGACTCCACTCATTTTTGATTTTTTTTTTATACTTATGGTGTAATAAATTTTTTTTTTGTATAACTTAGTAATTTGACTCCACTCATTTTTGATTTTTTTTATACTTATGATGTAATAAATTTTTTAGGTATAACTTAGTAATTTGACCCCATTGAAATTTATACTTGAACTCTCTTTCATTTATAAAACGAATGTAGAATAAGATTGCATTGTTAAACCATGTGGGACTTCAAAAGTCCAAGTAATATTATACTTTTAGACTGAACTTACTTTTTATGTTTTAAGGATATCCTGCTTGTTCAAATACATATTTTATATATATAATCGATCGAAAAGTATAAAATTATTTAAAAAATTTGGCTCGGAGGCGCAGCCCCCCGAACCTCCGCTAAATTATTTGTAGAATCATAATTTTTTGACCCCACTCGGTTGGGGTGTGGCTTCGCCACTGGTCTTTATAAGGTACATAAATGAGCGCTACAAATGTTTGTAGTTGCCAAAGATTTTTTTCTCACTCTGAGTCTGAGGAACTGTTTACAGAATTATTTAAGAAAATGAAAAATATGATGCAAGCGATAGGAAAAGGTCGAGAAGAAATAAATGATGGCGTCGTGTTCCTTATGCAAATTTTACTAATTGATGTTCCAATGTATAAACGTTGTTTAACTGCTGTGAATTTGTTTATTAGAAAACGTTGTAAATTATTTAAAAAATATAATAATATATAAAATAATTGTATTAATTTTTAAAATAAATTTCAATCACAATTGGAATTTTAATGTTTGACTTACAAACTAAAATTAAGATTGTGAAGATGTAATGAGAGAGAGTGATTATGAATTTATGATATAATGAGAGGAAATGACCAAAGAAGCCATAATTGATTGACGGACGCCAAACAACTGTATGCATCATTCAATCATTCATGATACACACTGTTATAGTAGGGTAGTAGCAGTACTATTTTCTCTCTCCTCTTGCATTTCACAAACTCATTGACTGACTCGTCTTTCATATGAGTGGTGGTTCACATCACCCTACCTTTTCCCATTCTCTTCTTAATATATTTATTTACTAATACACTCCAAAGTAAAATAATAATAAATAGTAATACAAAGTATTTTTCTATCCTTATACAATATTTTCTCTCTTCACATTTTATGTTAGATTATTGAAACGGGCCAAGTCTAACATATAAAAAAATTAAATTCTCCAAATCAAAATTAGTTGTTAATAAGAAGTAAACTACGAACAATTAATGACTTAATTGATAAGTGTTAAGAAACGAGTAATAATTTTGACCCTTTAAGAATGAATTGCTAGTGGGAATATTGGCTAAAAAGAGAGTTTAATTAGGCTTTAAGAAAAAAATAGACTAAAAAGAGTGTTTAATTAGATCCAATGATAGTTCGCTTTGATACCATCTTAGATTATGAAATAAGCTCGAGTCTAGACTATAAAAATATCAAATTATCTAATTTAAAAATAATTAACTATTAAAAGAGTTGACAGAACTCATTATATATTAGATATACTTTCTCAAGATATTTGACGTGAGACAAGATATATATGACTGTCATACTTATGTACTTTTGCGAAAAGATATCTATATATTGGGTAGCTATTTGGATATTTTAAAAATTATAAGTTCATAATAATTATTATTTTATCTATTTCATTTTGACTTCTTACCGTTGATTTCAAAATATTAAATTTAAAAGGATGATGATATATACACACTTCGAATTATTAGTTGCACATTTAATTATAAATAAATTATTAATTTGTCCCTAATAAATGAGATCACAATTCAATTATTTACCATCTTTTAATTTTACCCTTTTACCTATTACACATAACTATAAAATAAAAAATAATTTGAATAAGTAAAAAAAATGATGTAAAATGCATGGTTAAACACTAGACAATCCTTATAAAAAGAGAAAGACAAACTCATATTGTCTCATTTGAAAATATAAAATGTTAATGTCTTAAAAGAATTTTAGCAAAAAAAAAATAGTCATCCAATTTTGGATAATAATACCAAATAAACTATTATTCATCCTACACTCCTTCATCAATTTAATTATTTAGCTATCATATAATGATTTTATTTTAATTTATCATTGAAAAATAGGATAACATTTTTTTTGTTGCCTATTTTTATTTGAAGACATGATCATTTTATATTTTATAGGAAAGCAATTATGAGGTTAAGTTTATATTTATCTTTAAGTATTATGAAATGTTTAATTATTTTACCTAATTCTTATACATGTTTAAGTTATTTTTTGTTTATAATTATTATTCATAATTGATTGACGGACCCCAAACAGCTGTATGCATCATTCATCATACTGAATAATTATACAGCTGTCTGTATAACTATTTTCTCTCTCCTCCTCCTCATCATTGATCATACTGAATAATTATACAGCTGTATAGGAGTATTTCAATATTTATAATACTTCTCAAGAAATTAATAATTCGTTATATATATATATATATATAAATAAATTTGAAACTTGATTAAGACATGTTTTAGATTATCTTTTTTGATATATATAAAAGATCAACATATTGGGTATTAAAAATATTATTAGAAAATAATTCTAAGTCAAAATTTATTTAGAAGTTCTATATGGGGTGGAAAAATTATTTTGTCTTGTTATTTAAAGTGCGAACTATTTCAAGGAAAATTCGTTTTTATAATCGAATTTTTTTGAGTCTGTCACTGAGCGTTGTGTATGTTCTAGTGGCCATTTAATTTTTCGTTCTACTTGGATCCAGTATCATAAGACATGTCAAAAGACAAGGAAAAAAACAAAATAATATTTTCCCACTAAAAAAGCAATTAAAAATAAACAAAGGAGTTTCAACTTTTTGTAGACAAAAATATATTGTTCAATAGATAAAAGATTTGTAGAATGTTGAAAAAATTACATCCGTACCTTCAACTCTTCAGAATGAGCGTTTACTAATGAAAAATCATACCAAATTAATCGAACCGAAGTACCGAACTAATATTCATTTATTAAATAGGTCAACAATTACACGACCCGTTTAATTAATTTTGTCAAAAATTTTTACACTTACACTAACATGTTTATTCATTTAACTCGTTTAGTGCACAGATCAAAAGTTTGAAATTAAAAAATACAATATTATTAAATAATAACATAATTTGTTGATCACAATATATTTTTTACAAAATACAAAAAAAACATATTTAAAAAATAACGAAAAAAGTAAAATTTTAATATTTAAGTTAATATTATATTATTATTTTAAGTAAATAGTATGTTTTATCGTGTTAATCGAGTAAACTTGTTTACGGTGGTAACATGCCTAGTTTTGAAGCGATGGTTAATGTGATATTTTTCTTGATATATTTCAGCAAGGAGTTCAAAGCGGAAAGTGTATGTATTGTACTATGTCATCAACCATCAAATTCCTTTCTCGTACTTCGATAAATTGACCAGCCAACTATTTTCGGGTCCCACCTTTCTTTATTTATATATTTTTTAATACTACAAAGGATGAAGTAGTATTTATTAGTTTTTGAAGATTTAAAGTTGGATCCTCATCTCTCTGCCTTACCATCTGCTTCTACGATCTGTTGTTCTTATTTCATCAATTACATCTCAATTAAATCTTTATTTGTTTCCCAAATTACACGCATAAAAAAAAGACTAAAAGACAAATTGCACCCCAAACTTTACTCATATGTTGACTTTTGACCCCAAACTAAAAAACGTATCTAAGTGCACCCTAAACTTCATATATGCGTAACAAAATGCACCCTCCGTACATTTAGCCGGTCAAAAGTGACCGGCTAAGGCACTGAGGTCAAAAGTAGTAAAGTTTGGGGTGCAATTTGTCTTTTAGTCTAATAATAATAACAATAATAATAATAACAGTAATAATAATAACAATAATAATAATAATAATAACAATAACAATAATAATAATAATACCGATAATAATAAAAAAAATAATAATAATAATAATAATACCGATAATAATAATAACGTTAATAATAATAATAATAATTATAATATCGATAATAATAATAATAATACTAATAATAATACCGATAATAATAATAATACAGATAATAATAATATTTATAATTTTTATATTTTATAATTTCCTTAATTATATTTGCTAATAATAATATCAAACCTCATTTGATATTAATTATAAAAATCAATTATTGGATACAAATAATGATACAATGCATTATTTGTTATAATAATAATAATAATACCGATAATAATAATAATAATAATACCGATAATAATAATACCGTTAATAATAATAATAATAACAATAATAATAATAATACTAATAATAATACCGATAATAATAATAATACAGATAATAGTATCCAATAATTGATTTTTATAATTAATATCAAATGAGGTTTGATATTATTATTATCAAATATAATTAAGGAAATTATAAAATATAAAAATTATAAATATTATTATTATATGTATTATTATTATTATCGATATTATTATTATTATTATTATTATTATTATTATTATTATCGGTATTATAATTACTATTATTATTATTAACGTTATTATTATTATCGGTATTATTATTATTATTATTTTTATTATTATCAGTATTATTATTATTATTATTATTATTGTTATTATTATTATTATTATTATTATTGTTATTATTATTACTGTTATTATTATTATTATTATTATTATTATTATTATTATTATTAGACTAAAAGACAAATTGCACTCCAAACTTTACTACTTTTGACCTCAGTGCCTTAGCCGGTCACTTTTGACCGGCTAAATGTACGGAGGGTGCATTTTGTTACGCATATATGAAGTTTAGGGTGCACTTAGATACGTTTTTTAGTTTAGGGTCAAAAGTCAACATATGAGTAAAGTTTGGGGTACAATTTGTCTTTTAGTCTAAAAAAAACAAAAAACAACAACCATGTGCAGTATTTCTGATATTCCAATTGTGGGAGCTGTTGTGAATCATATTTCGGAAGACACTGTTGGAGCTGTGTATCGTGCAATTCGTTATATCCTTTTTTACAAGGATAATGTTGATGAGCTGAATTCCGAAATCGGTCGCCTTAATACTACGGAGAAGAAGATCGAAGGACAAGTTGAAGAAGCTATAAATAATGGAAAAACTATAATCATGGAACATGTGTCTAAGTGGCAGGATGACGTGAAAGAAATCAAAGGCGAAGTAACAGAGTTTTTGAGAAAGTACGAAGGCAGAACATCTTGGAGGTGCTTTACTGTGCTGCGGTGTCCCAATCCCTACCGCCGTTTTCAACTTGGTAGGTGGGCTGCAAAGAAGACCACCACGGTAAGTGAATTCTCTGATCTCGAGAAAAATCAACTTACTGGTGAAATTTCAAAATTTCCACCGTATGAGTATAGCCCAATATCTAGTACTGAATACCAGAATTTTGGATCTAGAGAAGATGCTTACCAGAAGATTTTGGAGGCACTGAATTACAAAGAAGATGGTTTTCCCGTAGTTGGTGTCTACGGATTTGGAGGTGTGGGGAAGACCAGGATGATGGAGGAAGCTTCCAAAGAAGTCAAGGCGAAGGGTATTTTCAAGACAGTTGCACGAACAAACGTCGGTCAGGTGGTGGATATAGGGAAGATACAAGAGCAGCTGATGTCCTATTTAAGCATAACTGAGAAAATTGAGAACATAACTTCTCAACTGAAGGCTATATTGAGCAACGGGTATACGTTCCTTGTCATATTAGATGATGTCTGGAGTGAGATTCCTTTCAAAGAAATAGGAATTCCTTTTGGGGATGCTACTATCAAGGGCTGTAAGATCCTCCTTACGTCTCGATTGCGAGATGCGTGCATTGAGAACAACTGTAAAGATTCCGTTGAGATTCCAGCCTTGACAAAAGATGAAGCGTGGGATATGTTCACCAATACTGTTGGTATTTCTACTATTCAGTCTGTAAGAGAATCTTTGGCAAGGGAGGTGTGCCACAAGTGTGGCCGTTTGCCACTCATCATTGCTGCGGTTGGAAAAGCTCTCCACAACAAGCATCAAGATTCATGGGAAGATGCACTTAATCAACTCATGAATTGCAAACCAGAAAAAATTCCAGGGGGAATAACTCAAGAAACGTATGCTTGTCTTAGGGTGAGTTTCAATATACTAGACAAAGACGCATACTTGTGCCTTTTGCTATGTTCATTGACTGGTGAAGATGAGGAAATTCGGATCGAATTTCTGTTCAGACTAGCAACCGGGTCAGGCTTGCTTGAAGATTGGAATACGTATACGTTGATGAAAGATGCAAGACATAGAGTAAATGCAATGGTCTCTCAGCTCAAATCTTCTTCTTTGCTGCTTAAAGGTCGAGATTATGATAGTGTTAAACTGCATGATATCATCAGAGATGTTGCAAGATCTATAATTCACGACAAAGAATCAGAATACGAATTCCTGTCTGAAAGCAATCGTCAATCATTGCGGCACAAGGTAGATATTTTAAGTTCTCGGAAACTAATTTATCTTGATTTCAAGAGTGACAATGTCTACTTTCCTAATGATCTGGTGTGCCTAGACCTTCACACCTTGTACCTCAAGTGCAGTAATCTTTCAGGTGTACAGCTTCCAGATAGCTTTTTTGAGTCATTTCCGAAACTCAAATATTTATTGCTCGACATTGAATCTCTTTCTATAATGCCATCGTCTATTCAAAACTTGGATAGACTCCGGAGTCTAACCATACACAGATGCAAAGTAACTGACATCTCTCACATCATTCAGTTAAAGAATCTTGAGATGCTTAGCTTTCAAAATTTTTGTTTTGGAGGCCTGCTGCTAGATTTACGACAATTGAGAGGTCTTCGAATGTTAGATTTGCTAGGGTGTACTGAAATTATTGGAATTGTCTTATCTGGTTTAGAGTGCCTTGAAGAATTGTATCTTCCAATAGATTGCAATATTTTGGATGAAGAAACCAAGAGAAAGACCCCCTTATCTTCTGTGCCAAGCAAATTGACAAGTTTGGAAATTTATTTTGAAGATGTCAAATCTTGTCCAGATGATATTTTTTGCAAAAAATTATGTAGATATAAAATATGTGTGGGTGGTAATATGGAATTTCCGAAACATGATTCAGCAATGAAATCAGTGTACTTCTGCAATGATTCTATCGGCGGTGGGGTGAAAACCCTGGTGGAGAGAGGTGAAGATGTGACCTTGGAAAGAGTGACGGGTTTACAAAAATGTTTCAGCCAAGAAGGAGGAGCCTTTATAGAATTGGAAAGGCTAAACATAAGTGAATGCATGGGCGACGAGTATCTATCCAGAATTCACCCACAGCCTCATCAACGTTCGAGGTCTTTTTCTAAATTAAGTCTATTACAAATTTCAAATTCGGGATTCAAATATCTTTTCTGCACTTCCACTGCAAGATGTCTCCAACAACTGGAAGAGCTCGAAATAGAGGATTGTAAGATGATGGAAGAGATTGTAAGGAATGAAGGCCAAATTAACGAAATCATATACTTTCCCAAATTAAGAAATCTGCATCTTACTAAACTACCGATGTTCAAAAGCTTTTGCGAAAAGGTATGCTTATTTTATTTTTTTAATTTTCAAGATAGTTAAACCAATAGTTTTGTTTATTTATTTTAATTTACTCTAAGCCTATTGACCTATCATTATATAGTCAAAATCCCTAATCAAAAATCATGTGAAAAAATTTGCTCTGTGTTTGTGAGTTCTAAAAGGAAAGGAAAAGAGTAGGAGAGAAATTTGAGAAGGAGAAACCAAAATTCTCTTTTTTATGAGTTTTTATATGTGAAAAAACAAAAAAGGAGGAAAATTTGAAACAAATTTCCTCCGAAAGTTAGGAAATTTTAGAAGGAAATTGATCAAAAACTTATACTCTCTCCGTCCCGTATTAAACGTCCTAATTTCTTTTTTAGGATGTTCTACAATAAATGTCCTATTTCTATATTAGTAACTATTTTTATCTTATTTTTCCACTTATACCCTCATAATCTTTTTAGTCAACTTTTGTTGGAAACTTAAAAAATGATAAAAATAGTTAACTCCACTAATCACCTAATAAAATAACAAATTCCACTAATTAACTTAAATAAAATACCCAACTCAATTAATTAATTCAAATAAAATAGTTAATTCCGCTAATCAATCAAGTAAAATAATTATTTAGTTAGTTGTAAAAATATGTTAATTATTTTAATTATCAAAACATGTTATGATAATTAAAATACCTTAATTATCAAAATACGATAAGATAATTAATTCAAATAAAATAATTATCAAACTCCACTAATTAACTTAGTTATTTTTAACGTATTTTATTGTATTTTAATTATCTTATTTGAGTTAATTATTTAATTATTTTATGTATAGTATGGTAATATGTAGTTAGTAAAATAATTAATCTCATTAATTAATTTTGATTATTTTACTTGAATGATTAGAGGAATTAATTATTTTATTTGAATTAATTAATTGAGTTATTATTTTATTTAAGTTAATTCGTAGAGTTTATTATTTTATTTAGTTAATTAGTGGAGTTAACTATTTTATTTGGGTAAATTATTAAATTTAATTAATGAAATTAATTATTTATGTGTAGTGCGGTAATTTGTAGTGAATTTTATTTATTTTATGTAGACAATTGAGTGTTGATACTTGATAGTGTTGAGTATATAAATTAAATACCCTCTTAGTATAATAACATGTATATAAATTTAATATGTACATTCACAGCTGTGAGGGAATTGATAGTTAATAGTGTTGATGATATAAATTAAATACCCTCTTTAGTGAGAAGACATGCTTCTATATCTGTTATATAGGGTCTAAAACTTGATGGTAGTCTAATCTATGAGGAAATTATTTGTTTATAGTCTATTAATTTGTTGCAGGTTGTATTCCCTGCCTTGGAGAGTCTTTCTATAAATGATCTGGAGAATATAATAGAGATTTGGGAAGAGCATGGTCACCTAGATCAGGAATCCTTCTGTCAATTAATGTTCCTCGATGTTAGAGGTTGTCACAAATTGAAGAATGTGATTCCATATGCCATGCGCCAGAGGCTACAAAATCTGGATAGGCTAGAGGTTTACCAGTGTGACTCGTTGATCTCTGAAGTTGAAGGCCCCGATGGTGCAGAAATAACAGAGGAGCCACTAGTAGTTTTGCCAAAATTGAAAGAACTGAGGCTATCTAGCTTGCCTAAATTGATGGAAACAGGGTTGAACTCGAGTGATATTATTCTTTATCCCAACCTCACCACTCTATCCATTGATGGATGCAACAACTTGAGAAATGTGTTCCTACCTTCAGTTGCCAGCCATTATCTTAAGCTCCTTAAAGCGCTCAACATAACATCTTGTGAGATGATGAATGAGGTAATTGCTTCTGTTGGAAAAGACAGCAAAGAAATACGTGCCAACAATATTGAGTTCTCTATGCTAAACACGCTAACACTCGGAAGGCTACCAATGATGAATAGCTTTTGTGGTTATGAAAACGTAGACTCCAATCTTGACCAACAAAAATCCTCCCAAGCCCGCAAGGTACATTAAAGTATTTTATTTTATTTTTTTAATTTTTTATTATGCTCTATGTCTACTTGATCACATAAAAGGACAAAATGAAGAGTCGAACTTGTGGATCAATTATATATATACATGCCTTCAAATTCGGATGAATAATGCATCCTCTAAATAAAAATCTTATAGCCCTTCAATCCTACTCTTTGGCTAATTATATTTTTGAAATAATAAAATTTTCATGAAGTACACTCGGAGCATGTTATTTTACCATTTAAAAAAACAAATCTTAATAATAGTAAAAAGAAAAATCAAACAAAAAAAATTAGTTAATTGTTTTTTTGAATATATACATAACAAACACTTGGGGATAATGTCTTAAAATAAAAATAAAATATCACACATGCATAATTTTTTACATTAAAAACACAAATAATAATATTCATAAAAAAACAAAAACAGAAAAAAAAATCAGCGAACTTCTTTGCCCTACAAGGAGTATAAATCACATTACATTTCTTCCATTCAACATTGTAGTAAAATTAAAATTTAATTGTCAAAATAAACCCTCAAGGTAAATTCAGCATATGACCTAACATATACCCAATAATCGTGGAAAAAACTTTCACTGATTTTTATTAAAAATGAAAAACATCCACATACCCAATTCACCTCTAATCACATCAATTCTATCAATAAGTTAGTTATATATTCCCAATAATTACATCATCACCCAAACTATGTGTATTAAAATAGAATAGGATAATGTACTAATTAACGTCGGTTACAACATATATTACTTTTCTTAAGCACATGCAGGGGTACTAATTGTTAATTAATTAAAAATTAAATGTGTTGTGAGTGTTATAATCTAGAGGGGGTGTTGTGAATTGGATTGATTTTTGCAGGTTTCATTCCCAAGCTTGGAGGATTTAAGGTTCGATGGTCTGAAAATTAATTTGGAACAGATATATCTCGGCAGAGATTCCACTTCCAAATTAAGAGTCGTCCATATTGTAGGGAGTGAAAGGCAAGCACCTCAACTGATCATTCCACCAAACTGGTTACTCGCATCAAGAGATTACTTGGAAAATTTGTTTGTGAGAAACTGTGACTTTGATGAGGGGGACTTATTTAGCCTTCTGGGGAATTCTTCGTGGAAAAATAATCCTTATGGAACTACTATTAGCCTTCCAAGATTAAGGTTTGTAGCTGTTAATTCGTGTAGGCTGTCGACTATTTTCACATGCTCCGTTGCTAAAGCTCTCCAACAACTCGAAGGATTAATCGTAAGATCATGTGGGTCAATTGAAGAAATTGTTACCGATGAACGGCGTAATGATGAATTAGTTGTGGAGGAGATTTCATTCCCTCAATTGACGATCGTTTATCTTGGGGATTTACCAAACCTCAAAAGTTTTTGTCCCAGTGCAAACTATTGTTTTAAAATGCCATCATTAAGGAATGTTACTATAAGTGGTTGCCCCCAGATGCTGAGTTTCACTCGTGGGCAAATAAGCACTCCAAACCTCGATAGGGACATCAATAGCTACCTACATCCAATCAGGAACAAACAGCAAGGTACGTCATTATTATTAGTTATTACTGTCACCAAAAATGAATAGCATGATATTTTCCTTTTTGGTTTAATTTTAATCTAAAGCAGGGATGGAGCCACTATAAGGCCCGGGCCTCGGGCTATATATTCTGGAGTTTTTGAAATTATTTTTAAGCCTATACAATTTGTGATATTTCTATTTTAAGCCTATATATTTATTAGTTTTCTTAAATGCTCCTCAATGTTGGTTGACTATTTCTTAGAATGAGTCATACTACCTTTTCTAATAAAAGAAATATAAATTTTTGAGGGGATTATATATTAAAATTCCGATTTATATATTACTCCTTCCGTCTCAAAATGATGAACAACATATAATTTATATACAGGTTAAAAAAATAAAAAGTAGAGAAAAAAAAAGAAAAAAAGTTTTAAATTTATATTTAGTGACCGCATAAGATTATATAAAACAATGAGTACTTTTATTTTTATACTAATGAGCCCTACTTATTGACATATTTACCATTCATCTTATGTATTTTATCTCATATTTTTTGGAGATTAAAAAATTTGTAACTTTAGTCATTCTTTTGGGAACGCGGATATTACTTGACATACTAAATTAATTATAATCATGATATATCTTGAGACAAAACCGTGCAACTTTTGTTAAGTACAAATACGTGGATAATGTTTGAATGTGTCTATTCTTAGCAAAAGTCATAATACTTTTGTCACAAGATATATCATTTATTAATTATCAATAAGTTTGACGAAATAATTTGATCGGTGGATGGTTTATTTAGAAATATCTTCTAAACTATAAAAATAAAAAATATTTACCTTAAACCACAACTCCATTAGGCTACCGAAACTGTGGCACAATCTAACATTTAACTTCACGTGGTCTGATTTGCTATTTATTCTAAAATTTTACCTTTTCATCCAAAAGAAAGAGTACACTATATTTACATCATTAATTAGGATCTTTATGGGTTGTTACAATTGATCATTGAGCGCATCTAATTGAACACAATGCTTGACCGAAGCATCCAGGCGTGCACTTAATTTTGTGCTCAAGGATTTTAACAATTTAGAAAAAGAAAAACATTGTCTTATCTCTCATTAGGACCACGAAAGTTAAACTACTACTACTAGAAGACAAATTACCTAACCTATAGTATAAGGATAATAGTAGGATAATCAATTTTTTGGCTCTCAAATATCTTCTAAATACACATGTTATTATTACATTGATGAATCATTTACAAGCATTGCACGTGTTTGAAATTTATTTAAAACCCCAAATTTGATAAGCATTATTCATAATAAAATGCTTCATACCTCGAGGCTAGGTAAAAAGAATCCTAGTCATGTGGGAATCCAAATTTTTTAATTTTGTTTATATAAATATAATTAATTAGTTTTGTTTTAGCCTTTTGAAATTTTAAAATGTATTTTGACTTTTGGAGTTTCATACTAGAGTTCTCTTTTTCGTCTTTTTTTAAATCTATTTTCTATCGTTTTGGGGGTTTTTTTAGGGCTGCATAATCTCATCTTTTAGTCGTTTTCAAAAAGCATATTCTCATCTTTATACTGTGTCGAAAAGAAATAGGGACTCATTTTGGGATATGGAGAATTATACCAATTTCCCTTAATTCTATATGATGTTAAAAATTTACCTTTTCGAGTTACATCATGAAACTAATTTTCAAAGCGGTCAAATAATTATTTACTAATAGATCCATTTCTGCAATTTTAGTCAAAATTTGAATGGATGAGAATTGATATTTAAGTTAACGAAAGTTCTTCTAATGATTTTTTTTAGAACTCATTGTGATCTTTTCACGAATATGTGTGGTTCATTAATTAATAACAAAAATACTATGTTAAATATTATATAAAATTGCGAGAAATTAAAGAAAAAAGTAATAGAAAGAAGACACCCCACATAAAAATGAGAAGCAAGTAAAACCAACGTCATATATGTTAATGAGTTTGCAGACAAGATAAGATATTTTTGTTTTAGAAAAATTTGATTAGATATTACACCTGAGGCAGATACACCTGAGGTATCTTCAAGCTCCGATAGGGAAGGGTATCCTGATTATGAGCCTACTACGCAAGGTACGTCATTTTTAGTTACTCTTTGGTTTATTATTGTCACCAAAAATGAATAGCATGATCTTCTCCCTCTCTTTTTTTTGTAGGTAAATGTAAATCTTTTAACAAAAAATATAAGATACTATATTTAAGCTCAAAACATTGTCTTATCTCTCGTTAGGACCACGAAAGCTAAACTAGTACTAGAAGACAAATTACCTAACCTATAATATATAAGGATAATAGTAGGAGAATCAAATTTTTGGCTCTTAAATATTATCTTTTAAACACACGTGTCATTATTACATTGATGGATCATTTACTAGCATTATTGCATTTCAACGCAATGATGACGTGTTTGAAATTCATTTAAAACCCCAAATTTGCTGAGCATTATTCATAATAAAATGCTCCATACCTCGACGCTAGGTAAAAAGAATCCTAGTCATGTGGGAATCCAAAATATTTAATTTTGTTTATATACTCCCTCCATTCCTAAATATGTGACGTTTAAGGGTTTTACACAAGGATTAAGGAAGCTATTAAATAGCTCTAATATGAGTAAAAAAAATAATTGCACAAAACTAAAATATCCTTATTCAATAAATATTCTCTCTCCTAACTCTCACACTCTTCCTTATCTTTCTTTTATGTTCACGTTGAAAATTTTCTTCCACAAAAAATTGAATACTAAATTTATGCATATTGTGATTTTCCACCAAAATCAATTTTCAATCTAAAATTATGAATATTTTGATTTCCCACAAAAAATTGATTTATAAAATGAGTACTGATATTTGAAGGTTAAAATATGGCTACAAGGCAAAAAAATCAAATGCCTTTAACTGAAATAGATGTAAATGTGGATGTAGCAGATCAAGAGGAAGTAGAAAAAATTGTTTTGTCAGATCTTAATGAGCCATGCCTAGAAGATGATATACAAGTGGAAGTGAGAATGCATATCTCACAAGGAACAAACTTGACTACTGGTATCAAAATTTTATTTTTTTTCGATCAAATCTTATTGTCTTTTTATTTGACTTTCTCGGTGTACCTTTGTTCTTCCTTTTCCTTTGTTTATTATGCTCTCGTTGCACTACTATGACGTGCATATATGTTTCATTGTGAATTGCTTTCCCTTTCCATTGATTTTTCTGTCTCTTTTTTTTCCTGTCTATTTGATTCGACTTCCATCACGTACTGGAAAGGAAAGGAAAGGAATATGAAAGACACTTAGCCTACACCTAATCTGATACATTGAAAAGTTAAAAAAATTAATTATTGTGTGCAGTTATTAAACACTTATTGGGAAACAGGGATAAGGGTAAATTTGGAAGAAAAAATATTAATTTTGCTTTGGTTTCATTAAAAGTCAGATATTATGGAATAAAAAAATTTATGTAAAACGTCACATATTTAGAAATGGAGGGAGTAATTAATTAGTTATTTTTTAGCCTTTTGAAATTTTAAAATGTATTTTGACTTGGTAGGAGAGAGAAAAATTGGTTTTTGGCTTAATTAGACAGAGTGGTGTTTGGGGGGAATTTATATATTTTTCACGTTTTGGAGTTCCACACTAAAGTTATCTTTTCTGTCTTTTCTTATCTATTTTCTATCGTTTTTAGGGCTTTTTTAGGGCTACATATTTAATATATTATTTCAATTTTCTATTCCGTGTCGGTAACATGCGAACCCTTCAATTGTAGAATTATTGGTAGACAAGAAAGAAGAGCTGATGCCGAATCTTGTAGACAAGGAAAAATGCATAGTTACTGGTTAGTATTGATTGTTTTATTTGATTATGTTTATATATGTTGAAGGTTAGAGTTTAATTTTGATTTATATTATATAGGTTGACTCCTTGTTTTTGGAGAATTTTAATATGAATAATTTGTTGCGGTATTTGAGGTAAATATTTCTTACTTTTTTCTTCGTTTGATTTGCAAATTTATGTAATTTGAATACATGAATTGTTAGTAAATGTTTGCTCTGTATGCTCCCGTTCAATTCTTAATCATATTCTATTATGATTGAATTGTGTGTATATTTTGTCTAGAAATTTCAGTCTCATTATAAAACTGGTACAATATTTCATCATGTTTTGATTCTTGATTTCCTAGAGAACTCTTTTAGTTTATATACATTTTTTTTGAAATAATATTTTTTTTTAAATTATGTTCCTTAACATGGTCTATTTGTTGATTTATAAATATGATTTTTCTAGTAACGGAAATTGATCAACTATGTAGTAAAATTAATAAAAATTACATATTTTTTGAAATTGCTTAATTTTTGATCAAGTGGTAAGCTCTTTTCAGTTATCTACATCTTTTGTGAAAATAGCATGTTTCCAAATTTTGTCCCCAAGTATGGTTTGCTCATTCATTTTTAAATCGGGTCTGCTATGTTACAAGAATTGATATAATTTGTACTCTTTCATTGTTAATTCTCTATGCGGAGATCAGGTTAGCGAGCGGATTAAAAAGAGAGTCGTGAGGGAGAAGGATGGCACATTTGCTAGTCTTTTTACACGTTATATTTGTTAAAATTCAGAGGGAGTGTTTGATAGTAGTGGAAACAAAAGAAACGGGAAAAACAGAGTGCTCTGTCTTGGAAGCTTTGAGAAGCAAATGAGAAAGGCCTAAAATGGGTTTTAAGATTGTACCAAAACAAAACAAACACAACTTAAGAACCAGAAAATGTGTCGCATAGATTTGTGGAAATGGGAGTGAGTGAGAGTGTGTATGTGAAAGATATTGAGGCAGTTTGGGTTGTTTTATAGTCACAAACGGATACTAACGGACGAAACTATACAATTGGGACCTATCTTTCTTTATTGGGTATGGGAGTGAGTGGGAGTAAGAAACCAGATTTTAAAATGCCATTCATCTTTCTACTCTAAAAAACCAGTCAAATTAAGGTCGTCATATCATATATATGTATATATAATTTTTTTGACATAAAGTTGGACTAGTACTGTTTGGGTCCGGTCATGTCCTGTCCAAGCAAAGTCACCACTTTGTCTCCGCTAGTGACGTGCATTTGAATTTTGAAGAAAAAAAAGGCACCACTTTGTCTCCGCTAGTGGAATCTGCTTTAAGAATATGGATATTTCTTCAATTCTCAAATAAAACGAAATTGTTGTGATAAATTTAAAAATATTAATTATATTGATGTTTCTTCTATCTTAGTGGACTTATGGGTCATTCATATGATTGTAAATTCAATTGATGTCCGTTGCACTCTTATAAGATCATACATGTATAAACATCCTTTAGTCTATGGCTTTTGCTATTATGTATGTGCGCATAGGATCGATGAAGCCAATTTGGTAGCAAAAGGTAGTTCCACGGGAATTGTTATTAACATATTTTAGTTTGATTAGTCGTTCGGTTTAAATGTATAATTCATAACCGGAAATTGTATTGTGGTGGAAAAAAGTGTTATTTTATTCGTTTGTATTCTAAGTTCTTCAACATCATGTTTTTGATTTACGATTTGTTGTTTATTTTTTTACCTTATTGGGCTCTTAAAAGCTCATTCTTTTCCCCCCTTTTTCAGGTATTGCTAAGGATGAGAGACATAATTAGTTGAGATTTCTGCATTTAATTAATTAGTTTTAATTTCAATATTTCATGAGTATTGTTTACCTTGGATTTGAGACTTGTATTATGTTCATTAATTTAATTACTTCGATATATCAATATTTCAGAATTGATAATAAGTTGATTTTAAACCTTGTTAACGACATAATATTTTTACATCTTTATGAGTTGATTTTGTACATTAATTTATTTTGCTTTTGTGATGCAGGAGAAAATTACAACGAAAATTAGAATTTTTATATATTTTATTATTCATGGAATTTTAATTTATTTAAAGTATTTTTATTTGTTATTTAAGAAACTTTAATAACTAAATTTATATTTGACCCGTTTATATTTCGGCAAGATTAAGATCCCCTTATCTTATGTGCTAAGTAAGTTGACTCTCTTGACAAGTTTGGAAATTTATTTTGAAGATGTCAATTCTTGTCCAAATGAAAATTAAGCAAAAAAAAAGAAAAAAAAAGAAAAGAAATGTGGTCAACAACAACGGAGACCACTTAATTCTACCCCACTTCACTTTGATGGAACGGTATGTTGAGACTGGATGATATATACATACCCTCTTTAGTGAAAAGGTATCTGTTATATAGGGTAAGCCGGTAAGGGGGGGGGGGGGGGGGGTTATGAAACTTACTTCATGGTAGTTTAATTAATCTCTGCCTTGGAGATATTGCGCATCTCCAATCTGGATGATGTAAGACATGTTTCGGAAAGGCAATCTTTTGACTATGCATTGAAACTTGAGAAATGTATTACAACAATGAAAAATATTTGAAGTTAACTATAATTATAATTAATCTTTAAATCTAATTGAAATGAAAGAAGAGAAATAATGAGGCAAGTACTCAAGATAAGAAAAGTATAAATTAAAATTAATAATTAGTATATAAATTTCATCTATGCTTATTTATTTATAAAGGTAATACTACCTCCGTTTCAAATTATAAAATCGATATTGACTTTTTGAAAGTCAATTTCAAACATTTTCGAACACAAAATTGATATGAATTGACTTCATTCAGTTTATGTCTATACAATGATGAATATCATAATTAAACTACCTAAAAATTATTACTTTTGAGAAGATTTATTGTTTTCAAAACTTAAATGTATCATTTTAATTTAAATTTGAAAATATCGTAAAATAACTTTTAAAAAGTTAATATTGATTTTATAATTTAAAATAGTGAGAGCATTAAAATACAAAGACAAAATTCAATAATATCAATGTCTTTGAATAAAATAAAATAGATACAATTAGTAACACATTTATTATGTAATGATTGTATACATATCTCACATTGACTTTAAAATGTCAATAATAGTCGTAGTTAATATATATCTGGATGAAATTACTGGATGAATGGTTTGTAGTTAATATGTACTTAACCGGATATATGGTTGCAGGTTGTATTTCCTGCATGCCTTGGAGATGCTTGGTATCTACAATCTGCATAATAATAATATAAGAGAGATTTGGGAAAAGCAAGGTCACCTAGAGGAATCCTTTTGAGATTTCCACTAGAATAACTAACTATTCATATCCTTAACTATGGGAAACTATACAATTTACAACCCAGAAATTATGATCTATCAAAAATGGTGTCAAGGATCTACCAATTAAAAGAATAAAAATAAAGTTATAACTTCAGGCCAAAATTTAAAATTAACAAACTCGGTAAAAGTAGAGAGAATAGTGATCATTTTAATAACATAACATGATCACTGATCACATACAGACATAGAGGGACTCTAATCTAGATAAAGAATGTACCTCAGACTTTTTTCTTAACAAAAACAATGGAAAAATACACTAATTGATGTTTCAATGTATATATGTTGTTTCATTTACTATTCATGTGATAGAATTTGTAAAAATATCAATTTCTTTTGTTAATATATTAATTTTTTTTTTGTAATTTACTTAAAAAATATTATTAAAATATAAACTAATTATATTAATTATTAAAATAAATTTCAATCAGAATTTGAATTTAATGTTTTGCAAATTAAAATTCAGATTCTGAAGATTAAATGAGGAGAGATTGATTATGATTTACTCCATCTGTTCCTAAAAGATTGTCGTTTTAGAAAGTAATTTTTGTTCCAAAAAGATTGACGTTTTGAGTTTATCAATGCAGATGGAGTAATTTTTTCCAACTTTACCCTTATTTAAAGTTTTCCTACTTAATGATTTTTCTCAAAAAAAATACAAAACCCTTCTTGGTTGTTGAAATGTCTTTACAAATCTCTTTCCTTCCTAATACTTTTTCTTCATAATCTCATGGTTGATAGTATACTCCTTTTTGGAATCTACAAAGTTAATAATTAGTTGAGATAATTAAAACAAGGGTAATATAGTATTTTTCATAAGGAGTAGGTGTATTTCTTAATTTACGTGAATTAATTTTAAACGATAATTTTTTAAGAACAGAGGAAGTACGAGGGACATTACCTAAGAACCCATAATTGATTGAAGGGGACGGTATAAAGCAAGCTGTATGCATAATTGTACCCTATTTTGTCTCTCCTCCTGAATTAAATTATACAGCTGCATTTCACAAACTCATTGACTGACTTGTCTTTCGTATGAGTGGTTCACATCACCATACCTTCTCTCTTCCCATTCTCTTATTAATATATCTATGTACTGATACAACTTTACCTCCAAAAATACGCTTCAAAATAAAATAATAACAAATAATAGTACAAGTATTTTTCTATCCTGTCTATAGACTATACAATATTTTCTCTCTACATCAAAATTTGTTGCTAATGACAAGTAAACCGCGAACAACTAATGACCCAATAAGTGAATATTAGTTAAGAAATATTAGCTGAAAAGAGAGTTTAATTAGGTTTAAAAAAAATGAACTAAAAAGAGTTCAATAATAGTCCGTTTTGATATCATGTTAGATTATGAAATGAACCCAAGTTTAGAATATAAAATTATCAAGTTATCTAATTCAAAACCAATTAGTTATTACTCCTTCCGTCCCAAATTAATTATTTTTTAGGACTTTTTTAAGTTAAATCGACTATTTTTAAAATTAATAATTAAGCATATATAAATATATTTCTAAAATTATAAAAATTGAAATTAGTAATAAATTGTATATATTTTCTTTTGGTTATAATATCGTCACATATATGTTAGCAAAAATAGTAAAAAGATTAGTTTTAAAAATAGTTAATTTGACTTTAAAAAGTCCTAGAAATGCAATTAATTTGGGACGGAGGGAATAAAAGATTTGACCCAACTCATTATATATTAAATATATTTTTTCAATATATTTGATGTGTAACAAGATATATATATATATATATATATATATATATATATATATATAATTGTCATCTGTAGGAGCTTTTGCAAAATGATATCTATATATTGGGTAGCTATTTGCATATTTTAAAAATTATAAGTTCATAATAATTAATAGTTTTAAACTTAGTTAAGGTAGGACTTAAATTATTTTTTTCTATATATATAAAAGATCAACATATTAGGTATTAGAAACATTATTAGAAAAAAAATTCCAAATCAAAATTTATTTAGAAGTTCTGTATACATACATAGGGGTAGAAAGAATCTTTTGTCTTATTGTTTAAAGTGCGAACTATTTCAAGAAAAATTTGTTTCCATAATCCCAAATTTAAAATCCTAATGTTAAAGAAAATTAATATTTTTAAATTTTACAAGTAGAATTTAATAATTTTCTTATTACATAAATATAAGATTTATTTATTATTTATGTGATTTTTTTTTATAAAATTATTATTTTAACGTGTGAATACTGTTGATAGTCAACAAAATCTGACATAAGTCTCAACAGTGAAAGCTTTATCTTAATGGCCGGCGAAACCCGTGTGGATAGGCAGATGGATTGGCAGTATGTGGTCTCTTTCGCCAAAGTATTCATCATTATGCAGCGGGTATATATATTTGCTAGAAAGCTGAAGCAAAGACTCTCAATTTCTTGGTCGTATTAATAGCGTTTTTGAGACCCCTACCTAACTACTAGAGTTTTGTCCAATATCATAAGCAACATTATTTATCTTTGATTAAACGAATATTTTGTCATTTATAGAAGTACGAAATTTGAGCTTTAATAAATTTTTATTTAGTTATATGACAATTAATTAGTAATAAATTTATTATAATTTTTTAATTAATTTTACAATTGTTATGTTTTAAAATATTCACATATATTATTAATATATTTTATCGTATAATTTGGTATAATTTCAAGTTTTAATAAATTTAGGTAATATATAGTATAATATGTTATATTAATTGTCATAATTAATTACATAAAATTATGATAAAAAAATTTGTAATTAAATTGGTAAAACCAAAAATAAATATTCTTTTAGAAGTTACTTTTTTTTTTATTAGGGATTGGTTGAGTTTCTTTTGAATACTTTACAAATTTGGATAGTATATCTTAATTATTGTAAATTTGTATAGTACTTATACTAATTTGAATATGAAAGAAAAATATCTTCCTTTTTTTCTATTCCTATTAGAGATAGAAAAATTTTTAAATTTAGATAATATTTAATTGATACAAATTTAGATAGTACTTATAGTGATATGAATAAGAAAGTTGAACTAAAAATTAGTGAAAGCAAACCAAATTTATGCTTTTAATTATATAGTATATTGATTAGTATATAATCCATTTATTTTACAAGAATAATTTTATTGGTCAATTTTTTCAGTAGTACTTTGGTGACTCTAAAAAATGGATACAAAGGTGAAATACAAAATAATGTGTAGAGTTAGAGTTCGGCTATGATAAAGTTATAACAAATTTCACCGGTCAATTGCTATTATTTTTTAATGTATTGATTATGAAAATGTTACAATACAATAAAAAGTTTAGAAATTATTAATACAATATTTTCTTTAAATATAAAGCTTTTGATTTGAGGTAACATTGTTGTCATGCTAGATGAATTCCTATTGTGTCTGGTTCTAATATTCACTTATAAATTGGTCAACATTAACACAATTTAGTTAACTAATTGTGTCAAAATCTTTTACGCTAACACTAATCTGTACGTTAATTAACGGTTAAACATGTTGATCGGTTTAATCTATTTAATATATAGATTAAAATTTTAAATTAAAAATACAATGTTATTCATTTATTGTTAAATAATAGCATAATTTGTTGCTCACTAATACATATTTAAGAAAATACAAGTTAATATATTTACAAAAATAACTAAGAAAAGCTAAAATTTAATGTTTAAGTATTATATCATCAAACCATATTTATTTTTTTTAAAATATGTAAATAAATTGATCAATTATGCAGCGGGTATATTGCTAGAAAACTGAAGCAAAGACTCAATTTCTTGGTCGTGCAATAACATTTAATTTGAGACCCCTGACTACTAGAGTTTTGTCCGATATCATAAGCTAGATTATTTATCTTTGATTAAACGAATATTGTCTCATTTATAAAAGTTATAATTTTTTTTAAAAATCGGTAGCTTATTATTTATCTTTAATATTTATAAATGGATTTTCTTAATGTGTGTCCGTAACACACACATTATACACAGGAATCGAGGGAATATTCTCTTGATTCCTGTGCATATTTCCTTAATTTTTGTATTTTACACACAAATCAAGGAAATATGTACAAGAATCAAGAGAATATTCCCTCGATTCCAGTGTATAATGCGTGCCTGTAAGACACACATTAGAAGGGCCCTTTATAAATTTGATAAATGGTACTCCCTCCGTCCCAAATTAATTGCTCAATTTTGACCTTTTAAAGTTAAATTGACCATTTTTAAAACTAATTTTTTTACTATTTTTGTTACAATATAGGTGAAGAGATTATAACCAAAAGAAAGTATATACAATTTATTATTAATCTCAATTTTTATAATTTTAGAAATATATTTATATATGCTTAATTATTAATTCTAAAAATAGTCAATTTGACTTAAAAAGGATAAAATTGAGCAATTAATTTGGGACAGAAGGAGTACTGTATAACACATTTATTTGTGATCAATAAATATAATAATAACACATTATTTTAAATTGAATTTGGGATCTCAAGTTTAAAATTCTAATGTTATAGAAAATTAATATTTTTAAATTCTACAAGTAGAATTTAATAATTTTACAAGTTTTTATTTTACAATACAATAAAAAGTTACAATACAATAAAAAGTTTAGAATTTATTAATACAATATTTTCTTTAATTAATATAATAAAAAACTATAAAACTGAGTATGATGAATTTTGCGACAACTTCATCCTAATTAAATCTGTTTTAATTAATTATAACTATTGAATTCACTCATGTATAATTAAATATCAATTAATTATAATACGACACATTATTTTATATCCATGTTTTTATATTCATGTTTTGTATCCCTTTGGAACGGAGGTAGTATTGCTTTAGGCTTAACTAATGTGTTGTTTGGTTGATGTCCTACGATCTAAATTCTTATATTATTTGAAAATTTACTAATTTCTTGTGATTTATCAATTTCAATATAGTCTATCTGTGACTATATTTAAAATTGGGCCTTTATTAACCTGCAAAAACTTGTTTATTTTCCTTTTAGTTCTTGTGGTGAGCTGAGCACATTAATTAACAAATTTATTATTGTATTGTAATACAAATTTATTATGTTAATCGATTTAATCTGTTTAGTATACAAATTAAAATTTTAAATTAAAAATACATCGTTATTCATTCATTGTTAAATGATAGCATACTAGAAAACTGAAGCAAAGACTCAATTTCTTGGTCGTGCAATAACATTTAATAGAGTTTTTGAGACCCCTAACTACTAGAGTTTTGTCCGATACATAAGCTAGATTATTTATCTTTCATTAAACGAATATTGTCTCATTTATAAAAGTTATAATATTTTTAAAAAATTGGTAGCATATTATTTATCTTTAATATTTATAAATTTGATAAATGGTACTGTATAGCACATTTATTGGTGATCAACAAATATAATAATAAGTAATAACACATTATTTCAGATTGAATTTGGAATCTCAAGTTTAAAAGCCTAATGTTATAGAAAATTAATATTTTTAAATTCTACAAGTAGAATTTAATAATTTTATAAATTTTTATTTATATGAATATAAGATTTTATAAAATTATTATTTTAACACGTGAATACTGTTGATAATCAACAAAATCTCACATAAGCAAAGAACAAGGAAAAATTGTAACCACTGGAACCCAGTCTCGACTCTCAACAGCGAAAGCTTTATCTTAAAGGCCGGCAAAACCCATGTGGACAGGCAACTAAGTATTCATCATTATTTCTACGATAAAGCTAGCTGGGGCACATTTGACAAAGAATATATCTGTATATACACTCAAAGTATACATTTAAAAATAGAAATAGACCTAGGAACAATAGGGTTTTTTTTAAATATATATATATATATATATATATATATATTTATTTATTAGCATATTTAGAGAATATACATTCATAATAATTAATAATACTCCACTCGTTCTAAATTAGAAGGTTAATATTAAGTTTTTAAAATTAATTTTAAACATTTTAAATTTTAAAATTAACATGAATTTATTTAATTTATGTCAATATAATTATGAATATTATAATTTACCTAACAAGTACTATTAATTATAAGATTTATTATTTTTTAAAATTTAAATGTATCATGTCAATTATAAATTGAAACATATCTCAAATTGATTTTCAAAAATATATATTAGTTGTGAACGAAACAAGGATTTTATTCATCTCACGATTGCGTTACAATTTGACTTTCTAAAGTTGATTTTTAAAATTTGAAAATTTAAAATTATGGTAATTAATTTAATTTAGACAATACAATAATAAATTTTACTCTCTGTATTCCACAAAAAGAATCATCCTTGAAAACATTATTAATTTTAAAGAAATTTATTTTGTTTCATATTTAGTTAGTATAGAATTAATTATAAATTTTCAACTAATTTTACAATTATTAGGTTTTAAAAATATTCACATATATTATTAATACATTTTATCGCGTGATTTGGTATAATTTCAAGTTTTACTAAATTTAGGTAATATATAGTATAATATGTTATATTAATTGTCATAATTAATTACATAAAATTATGATAAATTTTTTTGTAATTAAATTGGTAAAACCAAAAATAAATATCTTTTAGAAGTTACTTTTTCTATTAGAGATTGGTTGAGTTTTTTTTTTTAATACTTTACAAATTTGGATAATATATCTTAATTATTGTAAATTTGTATAGTACTTGTACTAATTTGAATATGATAGAAAAATATTTTCCTTTTTTTCTATTCCTATTAGAGATAGAAATATTTTTAAATTTGGATAGTATTTAATTGATACAAATTTGGAACAACAAAGTTTGTTTGCAAGGATTATAATTATAGGATTATAATCCCAAGACTATTAATCCTAGGATTAAATAATCCTACTGACATGTTTGTTTTTTATGGGATTATTCATGTGATAACTTAAAATAATCTCATGTTATGTTTGTTTGTTTTTAAAATTAATTAAATGATTGGATAAAAAAATATTGTTTAGACTATTATACCCTTACTTCTTCTTTTTTTTGGGATTATAATCTAACCTTACTCTTTTTATTTTTGGCCAATGTATAAAATTTTAAATTTAATATTAATCTGATTTTTTTTAAATATTAGTACAATCAATTATATTGAAATAACCTATCATTTTTTTTTACTAATTATCATACATTTCGTTAAATTAAATTTATAGTTTTCCTTTGAGTTTTTTTCTGTGCGTATGTTTTCAAAAAATAATTTTTAAATTTAGATTACCATTTTAGGCGATTTTGTTATGCTCGTAAATAAAGCGTAATATAGATTGCAAACGAGTACCTGAGCAGTGTACAACATATTTTTGGACGGTGAGCAAGAGACGCGGTTCACGTACTTGAGCGAACAACAGTTGAATCACGCGTGATATTATGGTTATTTAAAAAAGAGTAATGCTAGAAACACAAACTATTTTATAAACATTTTACAAACTTATCGATGTGGCCAGGGACGAAACTCCAGCTAGACCAGAGGGGGCCATGGCCCCCCCAAGGTTTGAAAATTTTGTAAGGTACACCCCAAAGTTTGAAAATTTTGTAAGGCTCACTTGTTCATTTATTATGTCGGAGATTCATCATTCATGCATGTGACAGTTTCATGTTTAAGACTTAAAAAATTAATTCTATTAATCCCACTAGTTTATTTATTGTTATCTTAAAATTCCCACACATTTTCACTAGGCCACTATCTTGGTCTTAAAATTTATTTAATGTTGTCTCCAAATTCAAATTAGGCAAACTTTGACATATACTTGTACATATTAATCAATTCTTCAACTTGGATAAAATAAGAGTTGTCTGGATTAAAGTTCAAAAGAGTCTAATTATCAATTAAGTATATTCTTGAAAAAGTCGTGAATAAAAATTCAAAAAAATCTTTATCAATTATCTTCTTGAGAAAATTCAGGTTAGAGATGACATAAAGAGATAGCCTCTAATAAAAAGATTAAATATTTCTAAAAACTATTAAATGGAAATTAGGTCCAATTTGAGTTGTTCAAGTAATTAATTTGACTTTAAACAATTTATGACCAAATCATATATATATATATATATATATATATATATATATATATATATATATATATATTGAGTCCGACTCTCTAGCGAACCAAAGAGAGCGAACTAAAAACGAACCGGCTATAGTGACAATTTTGTCCGTCGCTATAGAATAGAAAGCTGATTTTCTATGCTATAGTGACGAACAAAACAGTTGCTATAGCCGGTTCGTTAGCTTTCTATGCTATAGCGACGGACAAAACCGTCGTTATAGCCGGTTCGTTTTTGGTTCGCTGAAGAACCGGACAGTATATATATTATGTTGTTAAAAAATTTTTTTGCCCCCCCCCCAAACTTCGATCTTGATTTCGTCCCTGGATGTAGCACTGTTGTATTGGTAATAGTGTTGTAGTGGAGATGAGTTTATTTTAACTATCACCAATACAACTGTGACATATCGGCAAATTTATAAAATGTTTGTAAAATAGTTTGTGTCTCTAGAATTACTCTTTAAAAAAAAAGTTAAGGTTAATTTTGTTTAAAAAATTTTAGTCCCAAATGGTGGAGATTATAATACCTAGTTGAACATGGTATTAAATAATCCCCCATATTAAGTCATTTTATAATCTCTAAACTATATAGTTTAAGTTCAAATTTGAAAACAAACAACACACTTGAGATTAATAGTCCTATCCCAAGTGTAATCCTTGCAAACAAACATAGTCATATATATAAATAGGAAAGCTTAACTAAAAATTAGTGAAACCAAACCAAATTTATGCTTTTAATTATATACTTTATTGATTAGTATATAATCCATTTATTTTACAAGAATAATTTTATTCATCAATTTTTTCATTAGTACTTTGGTGACTCTAAAAAATAGATACAAAGGTGACATACAAAATAATGTGTACGGTTATAGTTGAATCCGGTTATGATAAAGTCATAACAAATTTCACCTGTCAGTTGCTATTATTTTTTATTGTATTGAGCATGATAGTGTTACAATGCAATAAAAAGTTATAGAATTTATCAATACGACGTTTTCTTTAATTAATACAATAAAAAAAACTATAGAATTGACTATAGTGAAATTTATGACAACTTCATCCTAATCGAATATGTTATAATTGATTATAACCATTTATATATAATTAAATATCAATTAATTATAACACTAGACATCATTTTGTACCCCTTTTTATATTCATGTTTTTTATCCCCTTTGGAACAGAGGTAGTATTGCTTTAGGCTTAACTAATGTGTTGTTTGGTTGATGTCCTACGATCTAAATTCTTATATTTTTTTGAAAAATTACTAATTTATTGTGATTTATCAATTTTAATATAGTCTATCTGTGACTGTATTTAAAATTGGGCCTTTATTGACCTGCAAAAATTTGTTTATTTTCCTTTTAGTTCTTGTGGTGAGCTGAGCACATTAATTAACAAATACTCCCTCCGTCCCAAATTAATTGCACAATTTTAACCATTTTAAGTCAAATTGACTATTTTTAGAACTAATCTTGAACGGAGTGATACAATTAATTAATTCTTGACTAATTGATCAAAACAGGTGTTAGTCGATATTACCCATGCATTGAAAAAAGAAAATGCTAGCTTATTGATTTATTGAGTTTTTATGAAAAGATTTGAGATATATATATATATATATATATATATATATATATATATTAGTGCTTAGGGTAATATGAGAAATGACATAATTAATGCTTTAAAACCTATAAATGATAGATAAAAATTAAGAAAATGATTCTCTCTGAAAAGACAAAACCCGAAACTTAAATAGTAAACCTTAAATACCAATTAATAAACTTTAAACTTTAAATAAAAACTTTAAACCCTAGTTAATAAATCTATACTGTAGTTAATAAACCCTAATTAATCATTGTATTGCCTATGATTGATTTGGGGGAGGGGTAAATTAGTCCAAATCTTATGATTAATCCGTCCGCTAATATTAGTAGCGGACGTCAATTTTGACTTTTTAATCATGCCCATTCGATCTAGTATTATATGCTATAGATTTGAGCGTGACGATTATCTACTAATCGAGAGGAATTTTCTCCTTAACTTCTTCTCTCTTTCTTTAATCTTTTGTGTATGAAAAGTGTAGCATATATTTTTAGTATTCTCAAAAATATGGGAGTAATCTTCTATCGCTAAGTCTGTTATCTTTTTCTCTTTTTGACTTAATTTTACAAACTTTCAATTGTTGTTATAAGTACTTTAGTGTATACATATATTTTTGTATTTTTTGTCATTCTTTTAGAGATGTAAAATTTTATATGGGTTGATACAAGAATTTTGGACCGTCAGATTCGAATAACACTTTTATTCTTTGTATTAATTTACTAGAATCCTTGAGTCTCTCTTCACAATTGTAATTTATGGAATGATTATGTGTGCATCTATATATTTGTGTTATATATATTATTTTAAAATTGCTTAAATGGCTTCATTTTTATTCTTACTGCTTTAATATTATTAATAATTTTAATGCTTTACAGTGTGCAAATCAAATAAATTTTAGGTATTGATTATTTGTTGTAGCTAAATATGTTTCTTATTTTGTAAATATTGTTCATGTTTGTAATATAGATATATTTTTTTGGATGAACTAACGTCTTCAACCTTAATCTCAAATCTCAAGGTCTTATACTGCATTTGAAGTAATTTATCTTCTTCATGTGTATAGTATATTGCCATTGCTGATTTCAAATTCCGAATCCACCCCTATATATGATTATTAGGGGTGAGCATGGTGCGGTTTGGTGCGGTTTGAAATTCAAACTGCTCACGAAACCGCTTAAGTGCGGTTTGACAAATTTAAAACCGCACATGAAACCGCTTGTCATTGATGCGGTGCGATTTTGAACCATGCAGTGCGGTTTCATTTGGTGCGGTTTCGGTTCCAAAACCAATTGAAACAACAAATGAAAATTCTATACAATTAATAATGAGGCAATCTTATAAATTTGTTTATTCCTTCTCTTTTAGGATTCACTAGGAGAGAATTCAAAAACTACAATAATTGCAAATATTAGTCCTTCTAGCTGATTAGCGATTCTTGCATTTATATGGTTACTTGCTTTCAGCCCTTCACTGCAATATAGATGATGATTCTTGCATTTATATGGTTACTTGCTTTCAGCCCTTCACTGCAATATAGATGATCTTATACTTCTATTATGTATTATTTGGACTTTGATTGCCTTAGAGTATGAGTTAAACCATTCCAAAAAAAAAAAAAATCATCTGTAGACAATTGTTCATTTAGTGCACAACTTCTTATAAATGATATCTTTCACATTTATTGGTTGGTAAGACAAATAATTTAAGTGCTAACACAATAAAATATACAGCAAATAACTAGAAAAGGGAAAAAATATAGAGCAAAGAATTACAGATTACCCAACCTGAAGTGAGCACACAAGAAAATAGAGCGCAAAACACTTAAAAAAAAGAAAGTATAGAGCACGAAATACAGCTTACCCGTCCCGGAACTAAGCACATTACACAATGACACCTACATCCTATAAACAACTGGATTATGCTCAGCAAAAACACATACATGAAGAATGAAAAAGTGATTGGTGCGGTTTCGGTTTTATGTATGCGGTTTTTGTAAGTTTGCAAAATCACAATCTAATTGTAATACGCAACGAAAATGGAAATTAAAATTTTTGCAACTTATCCATGAATCACCTTATGCATAGTTATTAATTGATGAAGATTAACAAGAGATAATACCTTTGATGATTCAACTTTTGAACCGCTACAAGATCTATTCCTCTCTTGATTTCTTCAAACTCTTCAAATCTACAATCCTTTGTTGATTTCTTCAAGCTCCTCTAATCTTTGTTCCTTGAATTAAACACTAGCTACAAAGTGTATGTAGCACTCTAGAGGTAATCCACCAAGAACAATTATACAAGAAACAATATTTTGATTTCCTAGAAATCTTGGATGGCTAATCCCATTAATTTTATTCCTAACTCTTAAG
Source organism: Aralia elata (assembly GCA_034770075.1). Lineage (NCBI taxonomy): Eukaryota > Viridiplantae > Streptophyta > Magnoliopsida > Apiales > Araliaceae > Aralia > Aralia elata. Next base: position 4,661,974 of record CM068380.1, read on the forward strand.
AATAACCAGAACACTATTTCTCTCTTAACTCTTAAGATGGAGGCTAATGAATATGCTAGGTTAATTAGGAAACCCTAATCTTATTAGGATACTTACAAAAATAATACTTACACAAAATATAAGTATACATTTGCTCCTAACCCACATGTTATTCATTTAAGCAATTAACATGTGTTACTTGCTTAATCAACATTAAGCAAGTATACTACCATTTTATTTAATTTGCATTTTCATTTAATTTAATTCTCAATCTAATTAAGAATTAAATAATAATAATAATAATAATAATAATAAGATTTCTCTCATTAATTTATAATTCAATATTTCTCCAAATATATCATTATAAATATTAAGCATTTCAATTTATTCAACTAATAAATTAAATACTTAATTTATTATTATTTAGCCAATTGTTTCCAATACAAAATTATTCTTTTGCGATGTGACCCTTTAGGTTCAATATTATGCCGGTCGTAGAATAAATAAATTAGAACTATTCTAATATTATTTACAATGAATTAAACTCCTTTAATTCATATATAAATAAATAATATTTATTCTACATCATGAGGGACACCTTACGATAATGTATCATGACTATCCGTACAATATGAAATCAACGTTTAATCACATAGAACCTATTCAGCAGTAGTTACCGTACAATTCAATCATTCTACCATACAATGTCCCGATTAAATATAAGACATGGAATTACTGACAAGTCTTATTTTATTTAATCATATGCATTTCGATTTAAGAATGCACAACTCCGATTAATGTAAATTAGAAACTCCTTTCTAATTTTCATTCTTTCTAATTTTCATTCAACCCTGGCCAGGGATTTTTGAGCTGTCATTTATCAAATCGCATAGGACATTCTTTCCCTTTATCAGAAGTGGTAGATCCTTTGTCGATCATTCACCTACCTCCGTGTATACTTTATTATACCCGTACATACCCTATGACATACCCTAAGGTATTAAGGAATATGACAAAGTATAACTTAACATACACAAGGTACTATGATGATCTCAAGTCCAAGGATCACTTGTACAACTATCACTTAAGAACTTCCCTATTGACAGGTGAATAAAACTCCATTAGGGTTCTTTAAACGAGTCACGTTCAGTGAATTTATTCTCTAATAAGCACCTACATACTTGCTTTAGTGTCTTCACACAAATGATTATGAGATCAATCATTATCTTCTAAAGATCAAGCATAGTATGTACTAATCTATCCGGATCAGTAATCCCAATATTAGTGTTCCAACGATTAGGAACATTTTAGTTTTGAGCTTTCTTGAATTTAGATCTCACTAGCATGATCTCATCATGATTCTAAAAGCATTGCTCGAAAACTAATGGGTTAATCACATTTATTAATTCAACCAATTAACATGGATAAAATATGCCTTTTATTCTATTATTAATATTTGAATAAGATTACAAAGTAAATACTTATTACATCAAATATAATTGGTTTGAGGGCATATTACTTTCAGTTTTGGCCTGTAACCAAACTCAAACCGTAAATTCGATTTTTCAATCCACCTAAAATAACCATATACGTCGCAACCGTTGGTGCAGTTTTAATTAGTGCGATTTGTGTGGTTTTTGGTGCGTTTTTTTTAGAGAGAGATTTTTGTTTCTTTTTATTTGATGTTTGTAAATTTTAAGAAAATATTAAATACTTCATTTCTCATATTATTTTTTATGAGTAAAAGTCAATTTGTTTATCTTTTATCTTTCCAATAAATTTTAGAAGGCTAATATTAAAAGTTTATACTTAATTTAATTAATTAAACAAAATATTAATTACATTTCTTAATATATGTGAATAACCTTAAAACGTCAATTAAAAAGAGACGGAGAGAATAAATAATTTTGTCCCACCGATGGAGTAAGTAAAAGTCAATTAATTTTACTCCCTCTGTTTTTTTAAAAAACTTTTTTTGTATCTTTTTTTTTGTTCGTTTATAAATTTAAAGATAGTATTAAATGATTTGAAGGAATCTTTTATAGTATTCTAAGAATACATTTTTCAAACTTAAAGGCAATTTTGTCCGCTTTGTACAAAATAATTTGATTTTAATTTTTTTTTTTAAATCAATTTTTTTTCTTATTCTTTATCAAATTATAGAATCTATTTAATTATTTGATTTTATTATTATTTTATAATTGTTTTTTTATAAGTAAGTTATGATCTTGTTTTTAATTTTATCTTCTTACCATTAATGTTTTTTTTAAGTATTATACATTTTAAATGTATGCATACGTGTATTATGATTTTATAAAAGTATATACACTCTAAAAAATTATTACAATTTAAAATAAAATATTAAAATACCAATTAATTAAGTAAATGGAGGAAGAGGAGAAGAGAGGGAGAAAGAGAAAGAAAAGGAGGAGAGAAAGAGAGAAGGCGGGGAAGAGAGAGGAGAGAGAAAGAGAAGGAAGAGAGAAATTTGATAAAGAAAAAAAAACAAAAAAGAATCTTTTTTTTATTTTCTCTCTCCTCTCTCTGTGACACGTGTCATTTTCCGGCGAAAAATTGGTCGGTCCGGTCAAAAAGGACACTTTAGTTGTTTTAAAATACTTAGAGGTATTGATTGAAGATTTCCAAACTTTGAGTATCAAATTGATTTTCGTCCAAATTTGGGGAGACAGTTTTGTCATTAACCCTTAAATCAATGCCAAGAATTTAAAAACTGAACATCCATATGTTTGAATGGGAGAATTACCAATTATGCAGCGGGTATGTGTGATGGCTGAAAGTAGCTTTGCCAGGGACGAAACTAGGTTAAGACCAGAAAATGTTACAATGTAATAAAAAGTTACAAAATTGAGTATGGTGAAATTAAATTTGTGACAACTTCGTCTTAATTGAATATGTTATAATTGATATAGATATTGAACTCACTCATGTATAATTAAATATCAATTAATTATAATACGAAATATCATTTTGTACTTTTTTTTATATTCATGTTTTGTATACCCCTTTGGAACAGAGGTAGTATTGCTCTAGGCTTAACTAATATGTTGTTTGGTTGATGTCGTACGATCTAAATTCTTATATTATTTGAAAAATTACTAATTTATTGTGATTTATCAATTTTAATAGTCTATCTGTGACTATATTTAAAATTGGACCTTTATTGACCTGCAAAAATTTGTTTATTTTACTTTTAGTTCTTGTGGTGAACTGAGCACATTAATTAACAAATGCAATTAATTAATTCAAGGACTAATTGATCAAAACAGGTGTTAGTCGATATTACCCATGCATTGAAAAAAAAATGCTAGCTTATTGATTTATTTAGTTTTTATGAAAAGATCTAAGATAAAAAATATATATATTAGTTATAATCCTTAAAACTCTTTCGGTATATAAAAAGGTATGTTCAAGTATAACAAAGTGTACATAGAGGCAGGGACGGATCCAATTATTTAGTTCAGTGGGGTCAATTTTTTTAAAACAAAAATTTACGAAAAAATAAAATACAAGAAAATAAAGGCAAAAAAGAATGTGAGGAACATTGCAATTAATTATGTGAGCTATCATATAAAACTGATGTCGTTTTATATAATTGAATACACTTCTTTCCATGTTATGTACAAAATTTGAGACATTTAATAGTCTTTTAGTTTGAATTTTTTATTTTCGCTAACCACCTTATTAAATTAAAAGCAAATAAATTCAGTAGAGTCAATTGACCCCACTACCCCAAGAGTAGATCCACCTGTGCATAGAGGTCAGTGAATGATTAACAACACATCTACACAAATTTATAAACGGAAAGTAGAAGAGAGTATAGACCTTCTTATCATATTGAGTTAGAACACTATAGCTTTGCATGAGTCTCCGATGACTTATTCAATCTCAATCATACAACCATGAAAACTATTTTTTTTTCTTTTTTTCTTTATAAAATAATTGTATTAATTTTTAAAATAAATTTCAATCACAATTGGAATTTTAATGTTTTACAAACTAAAATTAAGATTGTGAATTAAGATATAATGAGAGACTTATTATGAATTTATGATTTATGAGAGGAAAGGACCAAAGAAACCATAATTGATTGATGGGATTGGTTAGAATGAAGTGAACTTACCATGAAATTCACTTCATGTTAACCGGATCCTTGATTAACGGACGGCAAACAACTGTATGCATCATTGATCATACTGTTTGTTAGTAGGGTAGTAGCAGTAAGCCAGTAAACTATTTTCTCTATCCTCTTGAATAATTATCTTAATTTTATATTTTTAATTATTCACTTGCTTTTTTTCACTATACCACCGACAATCACTATCACTGTCACCACCACCCACCACAATCACCCATCACCACCTTTCACCACCACCACCACCCACAGCCTATTACCACTTTTCACCATCAACATGACAACATCCATAACCACCTTTCACCACCCACAAATTTTTTCCAAACACACTGGTTGATGTTTTAATGTATATATGTATATATGTTGTTTAATTGTCATGAATTTATTTAATTTTGATTAATACAATAATAAATATTGTAAAAAAAATTATTATTTTTACAAGTAAAAGTTGATATTTTCACAATGCCTAACTCACATAAATATGAGTTTCATTTACGGGTTTATGTGAGAGAATTTATACAAATATCAATTTCTCTCATTGATATATTAATTCCCTATTGTGATTTACTTAAAAAAATATTATTAAAATACAAACTAATTATATTAATTATTAAAATAAATCTCAATCACAATTTGAATTTAATGTTTTGTAAATTAAAATTCCGATTCTGAAGATTAAATGAGAAGAGATTGACCAACTCATTGACTGACTTGTCTTTCATATAATGAGAGAGACTGATTATAGATTTAAGATTTATTAGAGGAAAGGAACAAAGAAGCCATAAATTCATCGACGGACGGCAAAGAACTGTATGCATTATTTTATGTCCAATACAACGCTGATACACAGGCGGGAGAGTGATCTCTCTGCCTACATGTCAACATTGTATCTCACTTTGAATGTTTTAGTATAGTTTTCCATCATTCGGAATGTTTTAACTGTCATGAATTTATTTAATTTTGATTAATACAATAATAAATATTATAAAAAAATTATTATTTCTACAAGTAAAAATTGATATTTTCACAATGTCTAACTCACATAAATATGAGTTTCATTTACGGGTTTATGTGAGAGAATTTATAAAAATATCAAATTATCTCGTTGATATATTAATTCCCTATTGTAATTTACTTAAAAAAATATTATTAAAATATAAACTAATTATATTAATTATTAAAATAAATCTCAATCACGATTTGAATTTAATGTTTTGCAAATTAAAATTCAGATTCTGAAGATTAAATGAGAAGAGATTGACTGACTCATTGACTGACTTGTCTATCATATAATGAAAGAGACTGATTATGAATTTATGATTTATTAGAGGAAAGGAACAAAGAAGCCATAATTGATCGACGGACGGCAAACAGCTGCATAAATATACATCTGTATGCATCATTGTCTTCGGATCCGGTTAGTATAAAATGAATTTCATTGTAAGTTCATTTTTTTTTTTGCTAAATTAAATATGTATTAAAGAGAAAAGAAAAACAAAAGGGAACTAGGGCATACCCCAAATCAAGTATAACAATCCCATCAGAACATGTCCAATGATGGAAAACTATACTAAAACATTCAAAGTCGGATACAATGTTGATATGTAGACAGAGAGATCACCCTCCCGCCTGTGTGTCAGCACTGTATTGGACATGAAATAAACTTATCATAAAGTTCACTTCATGTTAATTACCCTCATCGTTTTCATTGATCATACTGCTTGTTAGTAGGGTAGTAGTAGTTCTATCTTATTATATAGATATCAATGTATTGATACAACTTTACATCTAAAAATACACTCCAAAGTAAAATAATAAAAAATAATAATACAAGTATTTTTCTATTATGTTTATACAATATTTTCTCTCTTTACATTCTGCTAGTGAGAAGTAAACCGCGAACAAGTAATTACCTAATTGATAAGTGGATATTAATTAAGAAATAGATAATAATTTTGACGAATGAATTGTTAGTGGAAATATTGGCTAAAAAGAGTTTAATTAAGCTCAAGGAAAGAATGAGTTAAAAAAAGTGTTTAATTAGATTCAATGATAACCCGTTTTGATACCATCTTAAACTATGAAAAGAGCTCAAGTCTAGAATATAAAGCTATCAAGTTATCTAATTTAAAACCAATTAGCTATTAGAAGATTTGATTCAACTCATTATATATTGGATATATTTTTTCAAGATATTTGATGTGTGATTAGATATATATGACTGTCATACCCGGGGGTGTTTGCGAAAATATATATATTGGGTAGCTATTTGTATATTTTAAAAATTATAAGTTCATAATAATTAATAGTTTCAAGTTTTGTTAAGACATCCTTTAAATTATCTTTTTCTGTATGTATAAAAGATCAACATATTAGGTATTAAAAACACTATTAGAAAAAAATTCTAAGGCAAAATTTATTTAGAAGTTCTATATACATAGGGGTAGAAAAAATCTTTTGTCCTGTTGTTTAAAGTGCAAACTATTTTAAGGAAAATTCGTTTCCATAATCGAATTTTTTTGAGTCTGTCACTAAGCGAGTGTATGCTCTAGTGGCCATTTAACTTTTCGTTCTACTTGGATCCAGTATCATAAGACATGTCAAAAGACACAAAATAAAATAAAATAAATGAATACCTTCAACTCATCGGAATCAACGCTTACTAACGAAAAATTGTACCAAATTAATCGGTCTAATCGAGCCAATATATATATATATATATATATATATATATATATATATAGAGGCCGGATCAGGTCCGGACTCCCGAACTTGATAAAATCCGGACCCCAAATTTTTTTTTTTGTTTTTTTTTTCAAAACAATTAATAAAAAATATATAGTTATTTTTTGTACTGAAAAAATTTGTTAATACAATGTTTTGGGTATGATTTGTATACATATAAGAAACAGTGTTATACAGTCGGTACAACACTTTTTGTTATATGTATTCAAATCATACCCAAAACAGTGTCTTAACAAATTTTCTCAGTACCAAAAATACCTATATATTTTTTTTAGTTGTTTGGAAAAAAAAAAGTGCAAAAAAATAAAATAAAAAATTTGAGTTCCGTATTTTGATCAGGTCCTGGCTGTGTATATATATATATATATATATATATATATATATATATATACACACACACACACACACAATCCAGTTCACATCCGGGAGCCCGGATGGAACTTAAAATCCGAACTTGGCATTTTAACTATTGGATCACATCCAACAGCTCACATCAGATATGGCATGGAAAAAATAATGACGCGGGTCGGGTTAAGAAGGAAAAAAAAGCTTAATGGGTTTGAACAGATCAAATCACTCTCTCTCTCTAACCAAACGGCAAGCAGCTCGATCAAGAAAATCTCTCTGTCTCTGAACTTGACGCCGAACTTGGGAGAGTTCGACGACGCTCCGACCAAATAATCCGGCGACGCAAACGGAACCGACGCATTCGCAAGGTACTTTCTAATTTTTTGTTTGAACCAAATGAATGAAATCTAGGGTTCATTTCAGGGATTTTGATTTTGTCAAACCCATTAAGCTTCTTGAGAGGAAATTAGTCCAAGTGTTTCCAACTGATCTGGTATTTCTAAGTGTTTATGCACATAGCGATTTGATATTGCCGAGTGTGATTTTTTTTTAATTTCTTATTTATATGTATATGGTTGCTCTGCAAACCAATTTTAGCTCCCAAGTTCGTAACGAGTCTAATTTGCTTATAACTGACTGAAGTAATGCGTACACTTCTGAAATAATAATCACTTTGTTACTGAACCATATTCCTAGGTTTTTGAATACAAAGTACAAACAAATGCACTTTTGGTTTGCGTTGGGCCTCTTAAGGGATTGTGCATTAACTCCACTATTTTCTCCTGAAACCAAGGACTTTGAAAAATTCTGAATGTTCTATACAAAATGATTGAATTGTACATTGGCTTTATAAGGACTTTTTTGAATTCCTTCCTTCCTCTTGTCTTGCCTTTTGTAGTGGATTGAACTGTATATTTGGTTACTGATATGAGTTGACTTCTAGTTAGCTGGCTATTTTTCTGAACGGTGCAATTTTGAGGAATATAGTACAGTCCTTGGATTCATCTCTTGGCTCTCATATTCTATTTGGGTTACTGATTTGATGTTTTAGAATATTTGTTTATGGGAAATTAGTATTTTTTAGGTATTTATGATATTTTTGTTTGTAATTTTGTGTTTTATATAAATAAAAGTTTGAAAGTTCGGAGATATTTTTTTTTTGTTCCTCCAATATTTGGAAGGTTCCATTTTAAATTTTTTTTTTCTATTTGATAGTAAATATGATGAATTATGTGAATTTTTAGAGGTGGTTTCACTTTGATTGAATGATTTGTCAAGTACTTACTTGGTACAAATAATTGTGTTACATTAATGATCACTATTACAAAGTAGTACTTACTAGGCCTGTTTGACATTAATTTCCAACTGTGGAATGTGTGCAAAGCTTCTCTTTTGTGTACATGCTCTGTGGATTACCAACTGTGGAATGTCTCTAAAAGAAATCAATCTTATAGTGGTTTTGGCAGATAAGGTTCAACACAAACATGTCTACTTCAAGCAACATGAGCATTCAAACTCATGATACCCGATTTTGAAACAAGATGTGTTACTGTCGCCTGAGAGCTGCTGTGAAAATATCCGAATCAGAGAAGAATCCTTGAAAGCTATACTTTGAGTGTCCAAAGGAGAAGGACAAAGGAAAGCTATATCATAACTCTCTTTTGTGGGCTAGCGTTGGTAGTGTCGCTCATGGCACTTGTTAAGTGATTTTAATTTTTGTTGCACTCTTGGGTGTTAGTTGGTGTGAACTGGTTTGTTCTTGTGGTAGAATGTTGCGTAAGAAAAACTAAAGCTTGAAAAACTATTAAGCAATTTGCTTTAATTATTGTTCGAAGTAGTTAGTAGAAGAACTTTATTTGCATAGTGATCATAATTCATAGCAAAGGTGGTTTTAAGTTCAGTCTATGGCACAACTCTGATTCAAATGATGAGTAGTAAAAACAATACATCTATAACCGTGGGACACCAAGCTCAAACAATAAGATCAGTTTATTTCATGAATTTCCCTTTAAGCTCAAACAATCCATGCCTCAGTTCCATCAAAGCCAGCATGTGGCGCAACATTCGTCTTTTTCACATGGGCTAGATGAGCAAAATAAGCCACAGTAGAAAAATGAGCCAATATTTTTGCAACAAATATTCAGCAAAAATATGCTACCATGGTCCTGACAAAAGATGTACATTTCCAACTGTAGTATTGCTACAATTAATTCTTTCCAAATACAAGTTTCATAACTCAAACAAATCGACAAAACTGATTCATAGGAATCATACATGCAAAGTACATTATAAAAATGAAAACTTGAAGGTCCATTTCAAGAAAAGGTCCGAATGTATATACTTAGAAGAATTATAGATTATAGAATAATTCAAACTCCTTTCAAATGAATCATCTTTAAGCTCATTATTACAAGCACAGTAATCTCATATGAAACTGTGTTCACTATAAAATCAACAATTATTTAATAATCTAGCGTAATTCGAACTAAGAAGCCCGAAGATCGTAGCCAGCAGCAGCAAGTAAAAGCAGCCCAGTGTAATCTGCTTCGATCTCCATCCTAATCACAAAGTCAATTGTTTAACTGAAAAAATCAGAAGATGAGTTCTAGGAAATGTTGCCCAATTTTCGGTATCAACTCGTTTTTAACTTGCGGAGTGTAAAGTTGTTGAGAAAATTACCAGATGATACCATTTCTATCTCTTCTACACACTGTTGCATTCTGTAAACCCAACAATAAATAAAATTAAAAAACTTTACACTAAGAAAATAAAACTTCATTCTACACATTGATGTTGCATTCCCCATTCATTCTGGCTCTCACATAGCCACCTATATACCAACACCATTTTTCCATTTGATATTTGCTCTTGCTTAGTAAATAAAACTTTTCATTCTTAAATTTTAAAGTAAAAGATCATAAAACATAATCATGTCTTCAACATATTGAAACATTGCAAATATTTCGTTTGTAGAGACCAGTTTGTTTTGTTTCGTTTGATTTTAAGAAATTGCAAATCATGTAATTAATTAACCACTCTACAGTCAGGCCAAACTTATTTTCACAAGTTACCAAGTGACCACAGGGAGCTAAAATTGGTTTGCAGAGCAACCATATACATATAAATAAGAAATTAAAAAAAAAAATTCACCCTAGATTTCATTCATTTGGTTCAAACAAAAAATTAATGGGTTTGACAAAATACCAGAGAACTTGGAATTTCAAAAGACTTGGAAACACTTGGACTAATTTCCTCTCAAGAAGCTTAATGGGTTTGACAAAATCAAAATCCCTGAAATGAACCCTAGATTTCATTCATTTGGTTCAAACAAAAAATTAGAAAGTACCTTGCGAATGCGTCGGTTCCGTTTGCGTCGCCGGATTATTCGGCCGGAGCGTCGTCGGACTCTCCCAAGTTCGGCGTCAAGTTCAGAGACAGAGAGATTTTCTTGATCGAGCTGCTTGTCGTTTGGTTAGAGAGAGAGAGAGTGACTTGAGAGAGAGAGTGATTTGATCTGTTCAAACCCATTAAGCTTTTTTTTTTCCTTCTTAACCCGACCCGCGTCATTTTTTTTCCGCTCCGACCCGCGCCATTTTTTTTTTCCATGCCATATCTGATGTGAGCCGTTGGATGTGATTCAATGGTTGAAATGCCAAGTTCGGATTTTAAGTTCCATCCGGGCTCCGGGATGTGAACTGGACTATATATATATATATATATATATATATATATATATATATATATATATATATATGTATGTATGTATGTATACACACACAGACACACACGTGTGGTAAAACTCTAATATATAATTCTAAAATAATAGAAAATTCATCTATGAATTAATTAATTGTGTACATGTTGCTAGCTTTTTAATTGTTTATATAATGTTTCTTCAACTTATTGATATCTTACATGTATAACAAACTTTTGTGGAGTATTCATATTTTGTTTTTAGCATAATGTTGCTTCTAAGTTCTAATAATTTTCTAGATGCATTGTTAACAATATTAATAGTAGGTAATAGTCGTGGTTTGAACTTTTAAACACCTTTTTTTATTATTAGTTTGCTTATTTACTTTTTTCAATCTTTGAATAACATATTAACCGAAAAAAATTGTAACTGCAAAATATTAATCGAAATCGTTAATAACTGAACAACTTGGTTCACCGCATTTATAATTATTTCTATAATATTAACCGCATTATACGATTTAATTATGGTTATACCTTGAAACAGCATCGTGCATACCCCTAGATGCATTCACTTATTAAATAGGTCAACAATTACACGACCCGTTTAATTAATCTTGTCAAAATCTTTTACACTAACATTACCATGTTTATTAATCATGTTAAAGATATCGACCCATTTAACTCGTTTAGTGCACAGATCAAAAGTTTAAAATTAAAAATACAATATTATTTGCTTATTATTAAGTAATAACATAATTTGTTGATCACAATATATTTTTTACAAAATACAAGATAACATATTTAAAAAATAACTAAAAAAAGTAAAATTTTAATATTTAAGTTAATATTATGTTATTATTTTAAATATTTTAAGTAAACATGTTTTTTTGTGTTAAAGGAGTAAACTTGTTTATGGTGGTCGAGCCGCTCTCGTAGTTGGTAACATGCCAAGTTTTGAATTGATGGTTAATGTGATATTTTTCTTGATACACTTTAATTAGTCCTGAAAGCAGCTTTGCTTTGAACCAGTCATCTCTTTTACTGGCTTTATTTAAATGTATTTAGACAAGTACAGACAGACAGAGGTTGTCCTATTTTCTTTTCGTTTTTGGCATGTTGCTTATATGTATCTCTTTCTATTCCAGAGCAACCACTACTTTGAAGCACATGTTTATCATTTTCATACTAGTAGTATTATTTTATGGCCTTTTCATAATTGAGTTTTGTCCTTTTTTTTCTTTTTCCTTTTTTCTGTGTTGCTCTTTTCTCCTTTTGTTTTTTTTAACAGATTTGACACAAAGTTATAAAAGGAAATTACGTAGAAGAGAGTACACAACAAGTTCAAATCTTATCCACACTATCTACTGTACTATACGTCATAATGAACTCCACTTCTACTATATATGGCTATCATTCTCCCTGGGCACCTAAGAAATTTAACAATAAAAATATCATTAAATATCTATAATAATACTACCAGAAAGTTTGGCCAAGTGGTGCCATAGATTCAAAACGTTTTAAAATTAAATTATAATATTTTTTTAGTGTTTAGTGGCTCTCCAAAAATATTTTTAATGAATAGAGATTTTAGCTAAAAGACACTTTCGCTAAATTTAATGAGTAGAGATTTTTAATATTTATACTTTTAAATTGTTGGAGAAAATTAAAAGTTCATATTAAAAAAAAAATTCATTAGTACTTTGGTGACTCAAAACAATAGATACAAGGTTGACACACAAATGATGTATATGGTCACGGGTGAATGTGGCTTGAGGCCAGCTATGACATTTGCCATTGATGGATTTTTGAAACTTTCTCATCTATATACAATAGGATCCATAACAAGTAGTATTTGTTATAGTTATTTTGGACAAATAGATTTAATATCGTTCATTTCAAACTCCAACGACGTAAATTAAAAAAATATTTTTTAGCATCCGTTATTATTAATAGCGGATGTAAAAATTAAATTGAATCATCCGCTAGTATTACTAGCGGACGGTGATTAGATATCATAAACTCACGTGCTCACATTCATATTGGAGTTCTAGCATCAAGGATTCATTAAAGCAAGTAAGTTTATTCTTGCATATTATGAGCAATAAATAAACCCTAAAGTTTAGTTGATAAATTATAAATTTTAATTAATAAATTTTAAATAATAAATTTTAAACCTTAATTAATAAACGATAAATATGGCTCTCCATATTCTCAACCGGAACAAAAGGATATTAATTAACTGCCTCAACCAAACAAGAGCCAGGGCCATCATGATATTTCCACCAAAATTTAAGGATATTCTCGTAATTCCAAAACCAATCAGAGAAACAACGGTACACTAGCTAGCTGGGTAGAGGTCCCATAATTATGAATAGACAGACAGACACCAAATTCCTATAAAGTCTTAGCTGGTAAGAGGTCCCATATCTAATTAACGTTGTAACCCACCCCCAACACATCCATGTCAAGAACTTGCAGCAAATGGCTGTGCTGATGCGGACGGTTCAAGTGCCCAAATATATATATATATATATATATATATATATGAAAATTTTCAAAAACGGACAGAAAAAAATGGATTAAAAACGGACTGGACTATAGCAACGGATAAAACTGTCACTATAGTTCGAAACGTCGCTATACATGGATATAGCGACGGTTCTGTCACCATAGTGAACTGTCGCCAAAGACCTATGACGACGGTTTTGTCCGTCGCTATAGTCCGATTCGTTTTTGGTCCGTTGAAAAGACGAACTATATATATATATATATATATATATATATATATATATATATATATATATAACCACGATTTATTTAATTTATTATCAAGCTTCTCCATATACTCAACAAAAATATATGTTGGTCATTTTGAAAATTCTTTTTAAACAAATAAAATAACCTATATATGGGATTGTTACTAATTAATTTTCAATGGTAAAATTAATAGTTTCACAAATTTATATCAAATTGATATCATACTCATGTGAGAATAAGCTTTACCCGCTATCCATATAAGTAAGCTTTACCCGCTATCCATTTTACTTATAGAGAACAACAATTTCCTATATATGTCATATAAAACAATTTTTTTATTCTATTTTACTACATTTTATCCTACGTGGATGGTGAGAGTTGAACAATCCCGAACAGATTAGTCATTGAACTGAAAAATTACTCCAAATCCATTTATTAATTTATTAAAGTGTAAGCCTCTCAAGAAGAGGATTCTACGTGCCACTTGTTTAACAAAATTATTATGAAATTAAACAATTAATTGGAACTTCTTTTGCAACAGTAACACACTTAATCCAATTGCAGAAATCGAACAAAAAAAGTTATGCATGTAATTTTAATCCTAGTGCCTGCATTCTAGGTTGAAATTTGGAATCATTTAATATTTGCAAGCTCTCTTTTCCCACTATACTGAAGGATTGGGAATTTTTATGATGGGAATAATTTGTTAGCACAGGTAATGTACCCATGCCAAGTTAAGGAATGATTTTAGGATTATATGATTTTTATGATTTGCTTCTTATGCATTGACTTTGTCTGAATCATTTTATTCTTTGTTTCATCTAAACATAATGTAGTTTAGGAGAGCTCCTTTTTTCATATATCCTATTTGATAACTCTAAATTTCTGATTTTAGTAGGATTTGAACTATAAACATGGAGAATTATGGAGCAAACAAAAAATCTGAAAACAGTTCAGCTAATGATGATTGCTTACCTAGTGCAAATATGGGGTGTGAAGATAAAATTGATAAGTTAGATGGAGCGTTACAACTTCCAGAGATAGAATTTCAAACTCGTGAAGATTTAATTGGAATGGTTCAAACATATGCCTTAATGCAAGGTTATTCAACATCGATAAAAAAATCTGTTAAAGATCGTTTGGTGATTATTGGTTGTGATAGAGGAGGTACTTATCGAGATAAACAAAAAATTCCAATGGAAAGTCGTAAAAGAAAGACATCATCCCGTCTAATAGATTGCCCTTTTAAAGTTTGCGGAAGGAAAAGGGTTGGGCGACCTTGGGTGCTTGAAATTATAAATGCATGTCATACCCATGATCCTACAGTAGATATGTCGGGTCATCCTTCTTGTCGCCGCTTTTCAAAAGAAGAGTTTGAGCGTGTTAAAGAAATGACCAAATCTGGAATTGCTCCACATCAAATTCTTTCTTCACTAAGACAATGTAATCCGAATCTCAAGGTCGTTTCTAGAACAGTGTATAATGCAAAATCCAAAATGCGTAGGGATAATTTGGGCGGTCGTACAATGATTCAAGCTTTAGTTGAAGAACTTGGTGCAAATGGTTTTACTTATGATGTGGAATCAGATTCTACCGGACATGTGACACGTTTATTTTTCGCTCACCCTATATCAATAGCATTGACTAAAAGGTACTCACATGTCTTTGTAATGGATTGTACTTACAAGACCAATAAGTATAAAATGCCGTTACTTGACATTGTTGGAGTATCAAGTTTCAATACATCATTCTACTCTTGCTTCACTTTCTTACAAAAAGAAGTGGAAGACTATATTTGGGCTTTGAAAAGATTTAGAGATATTCTTGGTGTTAATTTTGAACCTTCGGCTATTGTGACAGATAGAGAGTTGGCATTGATAAAAGCTATTACAGTGATTTTTCCAACAACATCCAACATCTTATGCATATGGCACATTGAGAAGAATATCTTGACAAATTGTAAATCTCAGTTTCAAGAAGGTGAAGATTGGGAAGGATTTATGAAAAGTTGGACAGTGGTTGTAAATTCTCAAAGTGAGGATGAATACAATAGAGCTTTGGAGTACTTTGAAATTCAATACAAAGAAAAAACAAGTGTTCTTAATTACATCAAAAATACTTGGTTCATCTAAAAGAGCACTTTGTTTGTGCATGGACCGAAAAACACACTCATTTTGGAACCCGTGTTACCTCAAGGGCTGAAGGTGCACATGCACTTCTTAAAAGGTACTTACAAGTTTCAACAGGGGATCTTAGTGAGGTCAAAAACAAATTATGTCTTGCAATTGAGAATCAATTTCAAGAAATCAAGACACAATTTGAAACAGAAAAAATAAGAATCCCTCATAACCTTCATATTTCTTTGTTTAAAGATCTTCTTACTCATGTGTCAGTGTTTGCTTTAAACGAGCTCCATAAGCAGTACCAATTAGTCATATCTCATGAAGAATCTCTTACTTGCAAAAATCATTTTATGAGAGTCATGGGTATGCCTTGTGCACATAAAATGAAAAGTTTGGGAGATGAAGTGTTACATTTAGATGATATACACCCACAATGGAGACTTGACACAAGATCATTTTTAGATAATGATTTTACTCAAAATAGTAGAGAGAGTGAGATATGTGGGCTGCTTGAAAAGTTGCAAGAAAGATATGTAGAATGGCCTCTTGCTCGACAACAAGTTGTTCAAAAGAAAATTTATGAACTTGTGGATGAACATGATTCGTTCTTACTTGAGCCTCGTATACAACCCCACAAAGGTCGTCCAACGGGGTCAAAGAATAAGAAGACTACATCTACAAAACGTGATCCTTCCAGTTTTGAGTTTGTAGAAAAGGTTAGAAAGTGTAGTATATGCAAAGATTTGGGCCACAACAAAAGATGTTGTCCATTCAAAGATAACCCAAGTACTTCACTTTGTACTCAATTTAGGTTTTTATTTTACTAACTTCAGAAATTTGATTGATTAAGTAATATTAGTTTACATGCAGTACTATTACTATAATATTTTTTGTTTTCTTTAACTCATTTTTCTTTCAGTACTGACGAAGGTGATGGATTATTTGATGTATCCTTATTGTAGCTCATTCGAAAAGAAGAAAGGTACTTCAAATGAAATTTGTTTATATATAATTTGAATGCCTTAAAAATAAACATATTTTTAATTGTTTTATTTTCTTATTTTGTTTATCTATGTCTACAGTTTTGCTGTCAAATTTGGACTGATGATGCACATGCAACAAGTTTACATGATGCCAATTTGGACTTTTGAAGAAAGTGAATTTGATTATCCAACAGTGGTAGAATTTAAAGTTTATTAGAAGATGTTTATTTGATGATGTTTACTGTAATTTGATGTAGTTTATTTTGTCACGAACTAGCAATCCAAATTAGTTCAGATGTCTGTAATATGTTTTTGAAGTTAGAGTACTAACAGGTTTATTGTAATATGTTCACACATGTGAGGGCAATTTGGGAAAATGAATTTTTCAAATTAGTTCAGATGTGTGTAATATGTTTTTGAAGTTAAAGTACTAACAAGTTTATTATAATATGTTCACATATGTGAGGGCAATTTGGGAAAACGAATTTTGTATTATTGTTAATTGACTGCAGTTGTCTTACCATAGTTAATTAATGGGTCCTACGTGTGGAAATAACAAAAAGGAGTGTGGATTTATCAGTTCCCTATATATATAGATGTTTAATTTTATTTTGGTTTCTTTAGCGTCCTCAAGTATTCAGTACTTCAAGTTTCTAAGAGCATTCACAACAGTTTCCTCAAATAAGTCTTTATCCCCAACTTTGAAGAATATATTAACAAATCATTATGCAACAGTTTCTTTATCCTTATTTAACACCCTATCTTAATCTCTATATAGGATTTTACTCCCCAAAGTGAGGGAGTCAATAGATGGTTCTCTATATATGCAAAATGACATTTCACACCCCCATTTAAGCGGACAACTCATCAATCATACACATCTTAAAATTATTGTCACATGACTTTTTTACTACTTCGTTTTCAAATTATAAAATTAATATTGACTTATTTTTTTAAAATTATTTTCAAACGTATTCAAATTTAAATTGATATAAATTTATTTAATTTATGTCCATATAATTATAAATATTATAAAAGTACTATTATTTTTAAAATTTATTATTTTCAAAATTTAAATGAATCATATTAATTTTAAATTTTAAAATATCACAAATTAACTTTTTAAAAGTTAATATTGATCTTATGTACATTTGCAACTACAATCCATTCAATACTCACTCCATAAATTACTTAAAATTTAAAATAAAATAAAAGTTATTTTATAAGTTAAAATATAATATGTATTTATTAAATTTAAATTTAAAATTTTTGTTGGAACTTTCAAATTTTAACTTTTAAATTTTATTATGTAAGGAAACAATATAAGGAGTTTGCTGGGTACATAATGAAAAAATTGAATCTCTATCTTGCATAATGACCTAATGACATGCAAAATAGGGATAGAGATAAGGAAACTATTGTGAATGCTCTAAGACCTTTTATGCACGGTCACGGAGTCTGAGTGTGTGAGTGTGTGAGTGTGTGAGCGTGTGAATTTATCTTCTTCATGTGTATTGTATATTGCCATTGCTGACTAGGAATTCTGAATCCACCCTTATATATATGAGTAATGCTAGAGACACAAATTATTTTACAAACATTTTACAAACTGGCTGATGTGGCACTGTTGTATTGGTGATTGTTAAAAAAAACACATCTCCACTACAACACTATCACCAATACAACAGTGCCACATCAGTCAGTTTGTAAAATTTTTGTAAAATAGTTTGTGTCTCTAGCATTATTCCATATATATATATGGTTATAATTGGATCCAATATAAAATGATGAAATTGAAGTAGTATCGATATTATAATTTTAACCTTGATTTAAAGTTTGAATAACAAAGTTTTATAAAACCAAGAATCTTTTGTGTTATTTTAAGGAAATGTTACGGTGCAATAAAAAGTTATAAAATTGAGTATGGTGAAATTAAATTTGTGACAACTTTATTTTAATTGAATATATTATAATTGATATAGCTATTGAACTCACTCATGTATAATTAAATATCAATTAATTATAATACATTATAATACGACACATCATTTTATACTTTTTTTTTTATATTCATGTTTTGTATCCCCTTTGAAACAGAGGTAGTATTGCTTTAGGCTTAACTAATATGTTGTTTGGTTGATGTCCTACGATCTAAATTCTTATATTATTCGAAAAATTACTAATTTATTGTGATTTATCAATTTTAATAGTGTATCTGTGACTATATTTAAAATTGGACCTTTATTGACCTGCAAAAATTTGTTTATTTTACTTTTAGTTCTTGTGGTGAACTGAGCACATTAATTAACAAATACAATTAATTAATTCTTGACTAATTGATCAAAACAGGTGTTAGTCGATATTACCCGTGCATTGAAAAAAAATGCTAGCTTATTGATTTATTTAGTTTTTATGAAAAGATTTGAGATAAAAATATATATATTAGTTATAATCCTTAAAACTCTTTCGGTATATAAAAGGGTATGTTAAGGTATAATAAAGTGTACATAGAGGCATGGACGAATCCAATTATTTAGTTCAGTGGGGTCAATTTTTTTAAAACAAAAATTTACGAAGAAAAAAAATACAAGAAAATAAAGGCAAAAAAGATTGTGAGGAACATTGCAATTAATTGTGTGAGCTATCATATAAAACTGATGTCGTTTTATATATTTGAATACACTTTCTTCCATGTTATGTACAAATTTTGAGACATTTAATAGTTTTTTAGTTTGAATTTTTTATTTTCGCTAACCACCTTATAAAATTAAAAATAAATAAATTCAGTGGGACCAATTGACCCCACTATCCCAAGAGTAGATCCGCCGGTGCATAGAGGTTAGTGAATAATTAACAAAAGATCTACCACTTTAGTAAATGGAGAGAATGTTTTATGTGATTCGATGAGTGATAACTTAAAAATTCCTGATCAGAGTTGAATGAAAATTAGAAAAGAATTTCTAGTTAACATTAACTAGACTTGTGCTTCTAAGAAAATAAACAAAGTTTTATTTCTTTTTATTTGTTCTTTTGTAAATTTGAAGGGAGCATTAAATGATTTGAAGGAACTTTTGTGGTATTCTAAGAATACATTTTTCAAACTTAACGCTCTGTTTCTGAGTTTTAAAATAGCCAGAAAAAAAAAAAGAAATGGATGGAAAATTTAAGTTTTCTTTCCAATTCCTATGTTTCTGATTTTTTTAATAAACGAAAAAGAAAAGAAATGGATAGAAAACTTGGCCACTTTTCCTACCAAAGTTTTCCGTCCAAAATTGGCATGATTTGGACGGAAAAGAAATTGGAATAAGTAATATTTTTATAATTCTCATATTATCCTCAACTTTCAATATAATAAATTTTAAATTACAACACATGTCCCCAATTTGTTTTTATCTACTAAACCTAACGTCTTTCTTTCTCTCTCTCCCCGGTAGAAGCAAATCAGATTCATTAGTGGATCAATTACTTTTATCTTGTCTAGTAACGAACTAAGTACTTTACATGCAACTATGTAAGGGTTCTTTACAGCAGTGGAATATAGATTTTAATTTTCTTCATTGGTGAATCTTCATTAAAAAAAATTTGGCAGACTACTATTGTCAAAAGAAATGAGATTTTATTGGAATTATTTTTTCCAGTAAATGAGATTCTTCCGAGAATATTATTTTAGGCCCTGTTACATATTAATTCTAAAATAGTAAACTCTTTTTATTTTATTTTATTTGTTAATTATCAAATAAGATACTAAAGAATCATTTCTTCCATATTTTTCCAATAAAATAGCTGCAATTTATTCCTTGCTAGCATGAAGACTTTAAAGTCTTGTTCAATCAACTCAGATATTTTCTTCTATATCTAGACTCCAAAATTTATTAGTCAAATTTCAAATTATAAATTGTTATTAATCGATGTTTAAGCAACTAAATCACATGTTTTCTCTTTTAACTTTAGTTAATAGTATATCTTCCGTTTTTTTATATAAAAAAGTCTTATTTTCATAATTTAGAAAATTTAATAATATATTTTTTTAATTTTATGTTCGTTGATAAACGTGAATGAATTGTTATTTTATATTTCTATAAAAATAAATAAAACTCTTTTTATCTCGAAACAAAGAAAAATAAATTAAATTAAATTCTTTTTATGGAACAAAGGTGGTATCTTCTTTTCCCATTTAATACTGATTTTGTTTGATGACTTTTGGATATGATATGACAATGACTTTGTAGAAATAGTTTTTGTTTAACATTTATTTGGATATTTGTGTTTGATTATGAAATTTTTTCTTTGGTTAAATTTATCTTGCATATTTTTATTCATGGATCAATGGTTATAATTAATAGAAGGTAAATTTATAAAAGTGATATTTTTCTTTTCTTTTCATTGGAACTCAAAAACGCAAGAAAAGAAAAATTTTAAATTTTCTATTCTTTTCTATTAAAAACTCAGAAACAACACAAATGAAAACTTCAAGTTTTCTACTCTTTTCTTTTCTGTTCTAATTTAAGTTTTCTGTTCTTTTCTTTTCCGTTCAAAACTCAGAAACAGAGTGTAAAGGCATAGAAAGAATCTAACGTAAATAATTTTGTCCTGCCGAAAGTAAGTATACAACAATAATTTTGTCCCATTGAAAGTAAATAATTTTGTACCTGCAACAGTTTTTTTGTCCCACCACTGATGAAGGCACGTTCACTCTACCCCACTAACGTAAATAATTTTGTCCCATTGATGAAGCGGCATTAACGTAATTAACTAGCTTAACATTAACGTCTTAAACTCAATAACATTTTTAAGATCCCTAAATAACTGTAAAATCTTATACATTTGTATTGCCAAAAAAAATTATTGTGGGTATTTATAGTATAGTCATATGAAATTTGTTAAAATTAAGCTTCGAAACAAGATATTGAGGATGATTTCTTACGGACTCATTTGATTTTGTAAATTGAGAAGGAAATTGTTAAGACTTTCACTTTATGCATTTTGTGACATGAAAGATTGTCGAGTGTCTCTTTGACAGAAAGTTTGAACTTTACTTTGATGTTTAATTTTTGAAAAATGAGTAATAGTTTATTAGTCTTTGTTATGTAATTTCCTCGTACATATTCAAAATTAATGAAAATATTATTTGCCCGAAATTGAATTCTAATTAATGTTGAAATTTATATTATCTAGAAAGTTGTTGATCGATAAGGAGGCTTACACTTATTGTAGAATAAATATTATTTATTTAAATAAGTCGATAAATCTTTGACGAAATTGGATTGGACCAACGTGAAAGTATATGTGATAAGATAAAATAAATTAAAATGAGATCTTTTTTAATTTTTACTTATCATATGTATGCACATACGTCGCAATTATAATTCGGACGGAAAACTTTCGCAATTCATAATAGGAACCTTAATTTTTTTACCTATACTTTCATGAATGTAATTATCTATTATATTAATATTATAATGTTCTAAAAAATATAAGTCTCCCACTATAAATTCTTGATTTCGCCCGCGTGTCTACCCTAGTTTGGGTAGTAAAATACAATAATAATAATAAAAAATAAATAAATAAAGAAACTTCAAGCCTGTCACCTATTTCAATATTGACCTTATTATAATAGACCGCTGTAGTCTAATATAAATTTGAAATGTATTGTTCAAATTCATTCGAGTCCTCCTACGCAATGACATGGCACTTGGACATTTCCAATTTCCCTTGAGTTTTTTTTTTTTTTTTTTTGGGTTTAGTCCAAATATATTTATACTATGGATTTAAAAAAAAAATTAGAAAAAAACATAAAAAATTAGGTCCAATCAAAAAAATGGTTGTATGGACCCATACAACCATTTTTTTGATATATATCCAAATTGGACCTAATTTTTTATGTTTTTTTCTATTTTTTTTTTAAATCCATAGTATAAATATATTTGGACTAAACCCAAAAAAAAACAATGAAAATTAGAAATGTCCAATTTACATGTCCCTTTTTCCATGTCCTCCTAGCCTTACTGAATTCAATAACAAAAACATCACGCACTATCTTAAATATATACGCATAATAATTTAATAATTTAATAATTTTCTTATTACATAAATATAAGATTTATTTATTATTTATGTGAATTTTTTTTTATAAAATTATTATTTTAACGTGTGAATACTGTTGATAGTCAACAAAATCTGACATAAGTCTCAACAGTGAAAGCTTTACCTTAATGGCCGGCAAAACCCATGTGGATAGGCAGATGGATTGGCATGGCAGTATGTGGTCTCTTTCGCCAAAGTATTCATCATTATTTCTACAATAAAGCTAGGGCACATTTGACAATTATGCAGCGGGTATATATATATATATATATATTTGCTAGAAAGCTGAAGCAAAGACTCTCAATTTCTTGGTCGTATTAATAGAGTTTTTGAGACCCCTACCTACCTACTAGAGTTTTGGCCAATATCATAAGCAACATTATTTATCTTTGATTAAACGAATATTTTGTCATTTATAGAAGTATGAAATTTGAGCTTTAATAAATTTTTATTTAGTTATATAACAATTAATTAGTAATAAATTTATTATAATTTTTTAATTAATTTTACAATTATTATGTTTTAAAATATTCACATATATTATTAATATATTTTATCGTATAATTTGGTACAATTTCAAGTTTTAATAAATTTAGGTAATATATAGTATAATATGTTATATTAATTGTCATAATTAATTACATAAAATTATGATAAAAAAATTTGTAATTAAATTGATAAACCCAAAAATAAATATTCTTTTAGAAGTTATTTTTTTTCTTATTAGAGATTGGTTGAGTTTTTTTTGAATACTTTACAAATTTGGATAGTATAATTATATAGTATATTGATTAGTATATAATCCATTTATTTTACAAGAATAATTTTATTGGTCAATTTTTTCAGTAGTACTTTGGTGACTCTAAAAAATAGATACAAAGGTGAAATACAAAATAATGTGTAGAGTTAGAGTTCGGTTATGATAAAGTTATAATAAATTTCACCGGTCAGTTGCTATTATTTTTTAATCTACTGATTATAAAAATGTTACAATACAATAAAAAGTTTAGAATTTATTAATACAATATTTTCTTTAATTAATATAATAAAAAAACTATAGAACAAGTTCATCCTAATTAAATCTGTTATAATTGATTATAACTATTGAATTCACTCATGTATAATTAAATATCAATTAATTATAATACGACACATTATTTTATATCTATGTTTTTATATTCATGTTTTTATAATACGACACATTATTTTATGTCTATGTTTTTAGAGTTAGAGTTCGGTAGTATTGCTTTAGGCTTAACTAATGTGTTGTTTGGTTGATGTCCTACGATCTAAATTCTTATATTATTTGAAAATTTACTAATTTATTGTGATTTATCAATTTTAATATAGTCTATCTGTGACTATATTTAAAATTGGGCCTTTATTGACCCGCAAAAACTTGTTTATTTTCCTTTTAGTTCTTGTGCTGAGCTGAGCACATTAATTAACAAATACAATTAATTAATTCTTGACTAATTGATCAAAACAGGTAAATGATAGATAAAAAATAACATGAATCTCTCTTAAAGACAACTTAAAAAGAAGCGATAAACCCGAATGTAGTAATTAGTAATTAGGTTTGGAATCAAAATAAATCCGATTCGGGTTTATTTTATTTTAAGAAAATTCAGGATTCCACAACCTCTCGAGTGTCGTGTCCCTCACGCAATAATTACCCACTAATTAAAACTTTTTGTTCCTTGTTGTCGTTCTAGAAAGTAATTTTTGTTCCAAAAAGATTGACGTTTTGAGTTTATCGATGCAAATTAAGTAATTTTTTTCCAACTTTACCCTTATTTAAAGTTTTCTCCTAATGATTTTCCTCAAAAAAAACAAAAACGCCTTGGTTGTTGAAAAGTCCTTACAAATCCCTTATCTTCCCAATGCTTCTTCTTCATAATCTCGTACCGGTAGTATACTCCTTTTTGGAATCTACAAAGTTAATAATTGGTTGAAATAATTAAAACAAGGGTAATATAATATTTTTCATAAGGAGTAATTGCATTCCTTAATCTACGTGAATTAACCTTAAACGACAATCTTTTAGGAACAGAGGGAGTACACAAAAGGGACAATAAAAGCATACCATTCACTCAATAAAACAACGTAATTTTGTTTAAAATTAAAAATTAAAGATTTTTAATGAAAAAACTTTAATCCTAAAAAGTAAAGTTGCGTTGTTTTGTTAAGTAACCTTAATCAAGTTTAACTATGACATTGTCTTAAATAACATTTTCTCATCGTTTAAGAAAATTAACACTCTACATATTTGTGGGTATTTATAGTATAGTCATGTAGGTATAGTAGGAATATAAGATTGATTTTGAAAGACGATTTGACATATTTTTAAATTAAAATTGATATGATTCATTAACAATGATGAAAAATAAAATTTATAAATATTAATACAATTTAAATAGTTTACATTGTTCATTATTGTATTGATTAAAATTAAATGAGCATATGTCAATTTTGAATTTAAAAATTATTTAAATAGACTTTAAAACATCAATAATGATCTTATATTTGAACGAATGACATATAAATTTAAATTCTAAAACATGAGTCACTATTATAATTTTTTTTATTCAATTAAGAATGGTTCAATATAAATTACTAACGAGATATACAAATACTATTACATATATACTAGGTAAAAGAAATTAGCGGGAGGGGGAGGGTGAGTGGGCAGGCCCTCGGTCCCAACGTGGATCCGCCTTTGTGTGTATTTTCAAATGAAAAATATTAAAGATCTTCACATTATATATTAAAAACATTATAAGAAATGTGTGTGTATTTTCAAATGAAAAATATTAAAGATCTTCACATTATGTATTAAAAACATTATAAGAAATGTGTGTATATTTTCAAATGAAAAATACTAAAGATCTTCACATTATGTATTAAAATCACTATAAGAAAAAATTTCTTGGTCAAAACCTATTAAGAATTTCTATATACACGGGTAGAATTTTTATTTTTTTTTATTACGTTTGTTCAAAATATGGCCTATTTCAAAGAAAATTCGCCCATAATTAAAATTTTCTGAGTCCACCGTTGAGGGTATTGTATGTTCCAATATTGTCATTTATCATTTTATTTTGACTGGATCCAATATCATAAGCAAAGGTTCAATTTCTTGGTCGTGCAATAACATTTAATAGAGTTTTTGAGACCCCTAACTACTAGAGTTTTGTCCGATATCATAAGCTAGATTATTTATCTTTGATTAAACGAATATTGTCTCATTTATAAAAGTTATAATTTTTTTTAAAAATTGGTAGCATATTATTTATCTTTAATATTTATAAATTTGATAAATGGTACTGTATAACACATTTATTTGTGATCAATAAATATAATAATAACACATTATTTCATATTGAACTTGGAATTTCAAAAGACTTGGAAACACTTGGACTAATTTCCTCTCAAGAAGCTTAATGGGTTTGACAAAATCAAAATCCCTGAAATGAACCCTAGATTTCATTCATTTGGTTCAAACAAAAAATTAGAAAGTACTTTGCGAATGCGTCAGTTCCGTTTGCGTCGCCGGATTATTCGGCCGGAGCGTCGTTGGACTCTCCCAAGTTCGGCGTCAAGTTCAGAGACAGAGAGATTTTCTTGATCGAGCTGCTTGCCGTTTGGTTAGAGAGAGAGAGAGTGACTTGAGAGAGATAGTGATTTGATCTGTTCAAACCCATTAAGCTTTTTTTTTTCCTTCTTAACCCAACCCGCGTCATTTTTTTTTCCGCTCCGACCCGCGCCATTTTTTTTCCATGCCATATCTGATGTGAGCCGTTGGATGTGATCCAATCCGAGCTCCGGGATGTGAACTGGACTGTATATATATATATACATATATATAGAGTCCGGATCCAGTCCGGGATCCCGGACTTTGCTAAATTACGGACTTTTTTTTTTTTTTTTTTTTTGCTTTTTTTTTTAAAACAGCTAAAAAAAATAAATAAATAATTATGGAACTGAAATTTTTACCTAATACAATGTTTTGGGCGTGATTTGGATACATATAACAAAACATGTATGTACAGTCTGTACATACATGTTTTGTTATATGTATCCAAATCACGCCCAAAACATTGTATTAAGTAAAAATTTCAGTTCCATAATTATTTATTTATTTTTTTTTAGTTGTTTTAAAAAAAAAAGCAAAAAAAAAAAAAAAAAGGTCCGGATTTTGTTAAAATCCGGGATCCCGGACTGGATCCCCATTCCATATATATATATATATATATATATGTATATATATACAGCCAGGATCAGGTCCGGACTCCCGGACCTGATCAAAATACGGACCTCAAAATTTTTTTTTTTTTTTTGCACTTTTTTTTTTCAAAACAACTAAAAAAAAATATATAGGTATTTTTGGTACTGAAAAAATTTGTTAAGACACTGTTTTGGGTATGATTTGGATACATATAACAAAAAGTGTTGTACCGACTGTATAACACTGTTTGTTATATGTATCCAAATCATACCCAAAACATTGTATTAACAAATTTTTTCAGTACCAAAAATAACTATATATTTTTTTTTAGTTGTTTTGAAAAAAAAAAGTGCAAAAAAAAAAAAAAAAAATTGGGTCCGGATTTTATCAGGTCCGGCCTCATATATACATATATATATATACATATATATTTATATATGTATGTATGTATGTATGTATGTATGTATACACACACGTGTGGTAAAACTCTAATATATTATTCTAAAATAATAGAAAATTCATCTATGAATTAATTAATTGTGTACATGTTGCTAGCTTTTTAATTGTTTATATAATGTTTCTTCAACTTATTGATATCATACATGTATAACAAACTTTTGTGGAGTATTCATATTTTGTTTTTAGCATAATGTTGCTTCTAAGTTCTAATAATTTTCTAGATGCATTGTTAACAATATTAATAGTAGGTAATAGTCGTGGTTTGAACTTTTAAACACCTTTTTTTATTATTAGTTTGCTTATTTACTTTTTTCAATCTTTGAATAACATATTAACCGGAAAAAAACTGTAACCGTAAAATATTAATCAAAATCATTAATAAATGAACAACTTCGTTAACCACATTTATAATTATTTTTATAATATTAACCGCATTATACAATTTAATTATGCTTATGCCTTGAAACAACATCGTGCATACCCCTACATGCATTCACTTATTAAATAGGTCAACAATTACACGACCCGTTTAATTAATCTTGTCAAAATCTTTTACACTAACATTAACATGTTTATTAATCATGTTAAAGATATCGACCCATTTAACTCGTTTAGTGCACAGATCAAAAGTTTAAAATTAAAAATACAATATTATTTGCTTATTATTAAGTAATAACATAATTTGTTGATCACAATATATTTTTTACAAAATACAAGATAACATATTTAAAAAATAACTAAAAAAGTAAAATTTTAATATTTAAGTTAATATTATGTTATTATTTTAAATATTTTAAGTAAACATGTTTTTTTTTTTGTTAAAGGAGTAAACTTGTTTATGGTGGTCGATCCGCTCTCGTAGTTGGTAACATGCCAAGTTTTGAATCGATGGTTAATGTGATATTTTTCTTGATACACTTTAATTAGTCCTGAAAGCAGCTTTGCTTTGAACCAGTCATCTCTTTTACTGGCTTTATTTAAATGTATTTACACAAGTACAGACACACAGAGGTTGTCCTATTTTCTTTTCGCTTTTGGCATGTTGCTTATATGTATCTCTTTCTATTCCAGAGCAACCACTACTTTGAAGCACTTGTTTATCATTTTCATACTAGTAGTATTATTTTAATGGCCTTTTCATAATTGAGTTTTGTCCTTTTTTTTCTTTTTCCTTTTTTCTGTGTTGCTCTTTCCTCCTTTTGTTTTTTTTAACAGATTTGACACAAAGTTATAAAAGGAAATTACGTAGAAGAGAGTACACAACAACTTCAAATCTTATCCACACTATCTACTATACTATAACCTCCACTTCTACTATATATGGCTATCATTCTCCTTGGGCACCTAAGAAATTTAACAATAAAAATATCATTAAATATCTACAATAATACTACCAGAAAGTTTGGCCAAGTGGTGCCATAGATTCAAAACGTTTTAAAATTAAATTATAATATTTTTTTTAGTGTTTAGTGGCTCTCCAAAAATATTTTTAATGAATAGAGATTTTAGCTAAAAGACACTTTCGCTAAATTTAATGAGTAGAGATTTTTAATATTTATACTTTTAAATTGTTGGAGAAAATTAAAAGTTCATATTAAAAACAATAGATACAAGGTTGACACACAAATGATGTATACGGTCACGGGTGAATGTGGCTTGAGGCCAGCTATGACATTTGCCATTGATGGATTTTTGAAACTTTCTCATCTATTTGAACAAATAGATTTAATATTGTTTATTTCAAACTCGAACGACGTAAATTGAAAAAATACTTTCTATCATCCGTTATTATTAACAGCAAATGTAAAAATTAAATTAAACTATCCGCTAGTATTACTAACGGACGGTGATTAGATATCATAAACTCACATGCTCACATTCATATTGGAGTTCTAGCATCAAGGATTCATTAAAGTAAGTAAGTTTATTCTTGCATATTATGAGTAAGAAATAAACCCTATAGTTTAGTTAATAAATTATAAATTTTAGTTAATAAATTCTAAACTTTAAATAATAAATCTTAAACTTTAGTTAATAAACTATAAATATGACTCCCATGATTCTCAGCCAGATCAAAAGGATATTAATTAACTGCCTCAACCAAACAAGAGCCAGGGCCATCTTGATATTTCCGCCAAAATTTAAGGATATTCTCGTAATTCCAAAACCAATCAAAGAAACAAGGGTACACTAGCTAGCTGGGTAGAGGTCCCATGCATAATTATGAATAGACAACAGACACCAAATTCCTATAAAGTCTTAGCTGGTAAGAGGTCCCATATCTAATTAATGTTGTAACCCATCCCCAACACATCCATGTCAAGAACTTGCAGCAAATGGCTGTGCTGATGCGGACGGTTCAAGTGCCCAAAGCTGCACGATATATGTGTGTATATATATATATATATATATATGAACATTTTAAAAAACGTACAAGAAAAATGGACACAGATCTGACTATAGAGACGGACAGAACTATCGCTATAACTCGAACTGTCGTTATACATGGATAACGACGGTTCTGTCGCGATAGTGAACTGTCACCAAAGACCTATGGCGACAGTTCATGTTATAGCGACGGTTCTGTCCGTTGCTATAGCTCGGTCCGTTTTTGATTTTTTTTCAATCCGTTGAAGAGACGGACTATATATATATATAACCACAATTTATTTAATTTATCATCAAGCTTCTCCATATACTCTGTCAACAAATTTATATGTTGGTCATTTTGAAAATTCTTTTAAAACAAATAAAATAACCTATATACGGGATTGTTACTAATTAATTTTCAATGGTAAAATTAATAATTTCACAAATTTATATCAAATTGATATCATACTCATGTGAGAATAAGCTTTACCCGCTATCCATTTTACTTATAGAGAACAACAAAATTAATTTACTCCAAATCCATTTATTAATTTATTAAAGTGTAAGCCTCTCAAGAAGAGGATTCTACGTGCCACTTGTTTAACAAAATTATTATGAAATTAAACAATTAATATCTATCCATTATTTATATATATATATATATATATATATATATATATATATATATATATATATTAAGATGTTTAATTTTATTTTGGTTTCTTTAGCTTCCTCAAGTGTTCAGTACTTCAAGTTTCTAAGACCTTTTATGCACGGTCACGGAGTCTGAGTGTGTGAATTTATCTTCTTCATGTGTATTGTATATTGCCATTGCTGATTAGGAATTCTGAATCCACCCTTTTATATATATATATATATATATATATATATATATATATATATATATGGTTATAATTGGATCCAATATATAATGATGAAATTGAAGTAGTATCGATATTATAATTTTAACCTTGATCTAAAGTTTGAATAACAGAGTTTTATAAAACCAAGGAATCTTTTGTGTTATTCCAAGAAAATGTTACGATGCAATAAAAAATTATAAAATTAAATATGGTAAAATTAAATTTGTGACAACTTCATTTTAATTGAATATATTATAACTGATATAGCTATTGAACTCACTCATGTATAATTAAATATCAATTAATTATAATACATTATAATATGACACATCATTTTATATTTTTTTTTATATTCGTGTTTTGTATCCCCTTTGGAACAAGGATAGTATTGCTTTAGGCTTAACTAATATGTTGTTTGGTTGATGTCCTACAATCTAAATTCTTATATTATTTGAAAAATTACTAATTTATTGTGATTTATCAATTTTAATAGTCTATCTGTGACTATATTTAAAATTGGACCTTTATTGACCTATAAAAAATTGTTTATTTTACTTTTAGTTCTTATGGTGAACTGAGCACATTAATTAACAAATACAATTAATTAATTCTTGACTAATCGATCAAAACAGGTGTTAGTCGATATTACCCGTGCATTGAAAAAAAAATGCTAGCTTATTGATTTATTTAGTTTTTATGAAAAGATTTGAGATAAAAAAAATATATATATTAGTTATAATCCTTAAAACTCTTTCGGTATATAAAAGGGTATGTTCAGATATAATAAAGTGTACATAAAGGCATGGACGAATCCAATTATTTAGTTCAGTGGGATCAATTTTTTTAAAACAAAAATTTACAAAGAAAAAAAATACAAGAAAATAAAGGCAAAAAAGATTGCGAGGAACATTGCAATTAATTGTGTGAGCTATCATATAAAACCAATGTCGTTTTATATAATTGAATACACTTTCTTCCATGTTATGTATACAATTTGAGACATTTAATAGTTTTTAGTTTGAATTTTTTATTTTCACTAACCACCTTATAAAATTAAAAACAAATAAATTCAGTAAGGCCAATTGACCCCACTTCCCCCAGAGTAGATCCGCTGGTGCATAGAGGTCGGTGAATAATTAACAAAAGATCTACCACTTTAGTAAATGGAGAGAATGTTTTATGCGATTCGATCAGTGATAACTCAAAAATTCCTGATGAGAGTTGAATGAAAATTAAAAAAGAATTTCTAATTATCATTAACTAGACTTGTGCTTCTAAGAAAATAAACAAATTTTTATTTCTTTTTATTTGTTCTTTTGTAAATTTGAAGGGAGCATTAAATGATTTGAAGGAACTTTTGTGGCATAGAAAGAATCTAACGTAAATAAATTTTGTCCGGCCGAAAGTAAGTATACAAGAATAATTTTGTCCCATTGAAAGTAAATAATTTTGTCCCATTGATGAAGCGGCATTAACGTAATTAAATAGCTTAACATTAACGTCTTAAACTCAATAACATTTTTAAGATCCCTAAATAACTGTAAAATCTTATACATTTGTATTGCCAAAATAAATTATTGTGGGTATTTATATGAAATTTGTTAAAATTAAGCTTCGAAACAAGATATTGAGGATAATTTGGGTAGTAAAATACAATAATAATAATAAAAAAAAACATAAAGAAACTTCAAGCCTGTTACCTATTTCAATATTGTCCTTATTGTAAGCTAGTTGGCTGCAGTCTAATATAAATTTGAAATGTATTGTTCAAATTCAATAACAAAAACATCACGCACTATCTTAAATATATACACATAATAATTTTACATTGCAGCAATGATGATAGCCTGAAAGCAGACTTTTTCATTTTTTTTTCTTTTATAATTTTTTTTTATAAAAAAAGAGTCAATGTCAAGAATTTAAAAAATGAACATCCATATGTGTGAATGGGAGAATTACCAATTATGCAGCGGTATATATATATATTGCTAGAAAACTGAAGCAAAGACTCTCAATTTCTTGGTCGTATTAATAAAGTTTTTGAGACCAATGAAATTTTTTTTAAGAGTTTAATTCTCTAATGAAAAATTTTAAGAGTTTAATTCTCTAATGAAAAAAATTGAGAAGACAATCCCAAAATGGAAAAAAATAAAAGTTTAGTCCCCTAATTGAAAAAATTGAGAAGACAATCCCCAAAATGGAAAAAAAATAAAAGTTTAGTTCCCTAATTGAAAAAATTGAGAAGACAATCCCCAAAATGGAAAAAAATTAAAAGTATAATCCCCTAATTGAAAAAATTGAAAAGACAATTCCCAAAGTGAAAAAACATTAAAAGTTCAGAGTATTAATCCATATTTAAGCCTATAATTTTTGAATGGATATCTCAATAAAATATTTAGAGACGTAGAGAATAGTATAACCCTAAATAAAATATAAAACACGTATCAATGAGCTAAATAAGTAAAAAAAACATAATAAACTTTGCTTCCCTTGATGCATGAGCCTAGCTTAATAACTATGTGGTTGTTATCCCTGCTTCTGTGGAGGATAGACTATGGATATGAATAAATTTTGAGAACTGACTATATTTTCGCATGATTTTTTTTCGATTTTGGCGTGTTGCTCATATCTCTTTCTATTCTAGAGCAGCCACTACTCTGAAGCATATATGTTCATCATTTTCATACTAGTATTATTGTCTATTAGAATTATTATCAATAATTCAACCATGAAGGCACCTTTACTTTTCAACCACTTATCTGTTTTATGGCCTTTCCATAATTGAGTTTACAAATTGTCCTTTTTTTTCAACCACTTTTTTATGTGTTGCTCATTTCTCCTTTAATTCCATATGGGGACCAACCTTTTGTTTTTTAACAGATTTGACACAAATTTATAAAAAGAAAGTAGAAGAGAGTATAGAACAAATTCAGCAATAATGGACTCCACTTATACTTTAGTATTATGTTGAATGTAAATTAAATTTTGTGCATAGTTTATACAAAACTTGTGTATATTTAGACATCATTTGATGAATAATTTCTTTTTTTACTTGTTCGACATTCTTGCCCATATTTGTGAGTCTTATTTTGAGGAGAACCAACAGTACGGGAATGAAAAGTTCTTATTTTTTTTTTAAAAGTAAATTGTAAAACTATCTCCTCATGTATATACTGAATTGAAGCAGATACGTTATTGTTTTAATTTTTGCAACGTCATAATTAATGTCTCAATTATTTGCAAAACGGTCCCTTCTAATCAATTTTGGTCAAAATTAGTAAGACATATGTATGTGATGTGAGTTTTATAAAGACAAAATAATGTATTTATGTACGAAACTATATTCTCTTCTAATAAAAGAGCAAATACGTCTTTACAATAATAAATTAAATTCTCTTATAAATAAATTTGTTTTATTTTAACCAAATAAAATATGTAAAAAAAATTAATTACAAAACTCAAAGATCTGTTTAAATGAAAATTTAAGTAAAATATTTTGATTAACTATATAAGACAAAATTAAACACTAAAAATTAGATTAAATTAAAATTTAAAAAATTATTAGTTATTCATTTTAACAAATAGTTTACTTTATATATATATATATAAAGTAAATTATTTTGTGTGTGTATATAAAGTAAATTATTCTGAACAAATTTCAGTCTTTATAAAGTATATAGATGAGTGCTACAAGTTGATAAATGTTTGTAGTTGCCAAAGATTTTTTCTCACACTGAGTCTGAGGAGTTGTTTATAGAATTATTTAAGAAAATGAAAGATATGATTCAAGCCATAGGAAAAGGTTGAGAAGAAATAA
Organism: Aralia elata; assembly: GCA_034770075.1. Lineage (NCBI taxonomy): Eukaryota > Viridiplantae > Streptophyta > Magnoliopsida > Apiales > Araliaceae > Aralia > Aralia elata. Next base: position 4,696,579 of record CM068380.1, read on the forward strand.
AATGATGGCGTCGTGTTGCTTATGCAAATTTTTTTCGAAACACACTAATTATTGGTGGTCCTGATTGCCTTGAGACATGATGGACCTGGCTAGACTTGATTGTTATTTTCATGTCAACTTCTTCTTTTTAAGACCTTATCATATTGAGTCTCCTGTGACTTATTCAATCTCAATCATACAACCATGAAAACTATTTTTTTTCTTTTTTTTTTATTGGGTGGTAGTGTTAGTTACAACACATGGATCGAGTAAGAATAGATTGGAACACTAAATAAAAATTACACTATTGAGAGCGCCCACTTAAAACTTGTTTAAAAAACTGCGTGCAATGCTTAGACGTTCAATTTTTTTTTCAAAACTAAGTTCGCATGACGTTTTTTATAACATTATAAATTATTTAAAAATATATAAAATAATTGTATTAATTTTTAAAATAGATTTCAATCACAATTGAAATTTTAATGTTTTACAAACTAAAATTAAGATTGTGAATTAAGATATAATGAGAGACTTATTATGAATTTATGTTTTATGAGAGGAAATGACTAAAGAAATCATAATTGATTGACGGGATTGGTTAGTATGAAGTGAACTTACTATGAAATTCACTTTATGCTAACTGGATCCTTGATTAACAGACAACAAACAGTTGTATGCATCATTGATCATACTATTTGTTGGTAGAGTAGTAGCAGTAAACCAGTAAACTATTTTCTTTATCCTCCTGAATAATTATTTTAATTTTATATTTTTAATTATTCACTTGCTTTTTTCACTATACCACCTGCAATCACTATCACTGTCACCACCACCCACCACAATCGCCCATCACCACCTTTCACCACCACCACCCACAAATTTTTTCCAAACACACTGGTTGATGTTTCAATGTATATGTTGTTTAATTGTCATGAATTTATTTAATTTTGATTAATATAATAATAAATATTGTAAAAAAAATTATTATTTCTACAAATAAAAATTATTATTTACTTTTTTAATTGAATAACATATTAATCGGAAAAAACTGTAATCGTAAAATATTAACCGAATCGTTAATAACTGAACAGTTTGGTTAACCGCGGTTATGATTACTTCTATAATATTAACTGTATTATACGATTTGATTATGGTTACACCTTAAAACAACATTGTGCACACCCCTACATGACCCGTTTAATTTTGTCTTTTATTAAATAGGTCAGCAATTACACGACCCGTTTAATTAATCTTGTCAAAATCTTTTACATTAACACTAATATACTTATTAATCATTTTAAAGATATCTACCCATTTAACTCGTTTAGTGCACAAATCAAAAGTTTGAAATTAAAAAATATAATATTATTTGCTTATCATTAAATAATAACATAATTGGTTGATCACAATATATTTTTTACAAAATACAAGATAACATATTTAAAAAATAACTAAAAAGTAAAATTTTAATATTTAAGTTAATATTATATTATTATTTTAAATACACATGTATTATGGTGTTAAACGAGTAAACTTGTTTATGGTGGTTAACTATCGTAGTTGGTAACATGCCTAGTTTTGAAGCGATGGTTAATGTGATATTTTTCTTGATACATTTTAAGAGTAAATTCAATGCAAGTTTTAAAATGACTATAGTCATTGCTATATTTTGACACCAAAAAGTATTTTTTGGTTTTAAAATAGAACTCAGTCTCCAATGGTTGGTTCTATTTTAGAGCCATTGCTATTATATTTGGTTTCAAAAAGTGTTTTTTATAGTTGGGGTTGTGAGAGCAAATAAGATGACTATAGTCATTCTTGGTTCTAAATATAGAACCAATTATAGCATTGTGTCATTTTAGAACCAGATTTAGAAGTGTGTTGGATTCCAAATTTTATATTTGGTGCTATAATTTAGCTATAAAATTAAATATAGAACCACCATTGAATTTGTTCTAATTAGTCATGCTTTGGCCTTTTAGGTGTCAATTTCATTAACAAACTTTTGTAAAACTATAAAATCGGATAGATAGATTTTATTATTAATATCCCGTCATGAAGGTACCTGAAAGTAGCTTTGCTTTGAACCGGTCATCTCTTTTACTGGCTTTATTTAAATGTGTTTAATTACACAAGTGACAGGGCCAACAGGCTGTCCTATTTTCTTTTCGTTTCTTTGAAGCATATGCTTATCATTTTCATACTAGTAGCATTATTTGCTATTATAATTATTATCAATAATCAACCATGAAGCCACCTTTGCTTTTCAACCACTCATCTGTTTTATGGTCTTTCCATAATTGAGTTTACAAATTGTCCTTTTTTTTCAACCACTTTTTTCTGTGTTGCTCATTTCTCCTTTAATTCCATATGGGGACCAACCTTTTGTTTTTTTTATATGAGATTTAACACAAATTTATAATAAAAAAAATAGAAGAGAGTATAGACACACTATCTACTTTACGTAAAATTTGACTCCACTTATATTTAAGTATTATGTTGAATGTAAATTAAATTTTGTGCATACTTTATATTAAACTTGTGTATATTTAGACATCATTTGATGAATAATTTATTTTTTTTACTTGTTCGACATTCTTGTCCATATTTGTGAGTCTTATTTTGGAGACAAGCAACAATACAGGAATAGAAAGTTTTTATTTAAAAAAGGGTAAATTATAAAATTGTCATGTATACACTGAATTGCAACATAAATGTCAATGTTCTAATTTTTGTAATATTACTAATGCCTCAATTATTTGCAAAATCGTCTCTTCTAATCAATCTTGGTCAAAATTAGTAAGACATAGTTTTATAAGGGCAAAATAGTTTATTCTTGTACAAAACTATTTTCTCTCCTAATAAAAGGACAAATACGTCTTTACAATAATAAATTAGATTCTCTTATAAATAAATTTGTTTTATTTTAACCAAATAAAATAAGTAAAAAAATTAATTATAAAACTCAAAGATCTGTTTAAATAAATTTAAGTAGAATACTTTGATTAAATATAAAAGACAAAATTAAACACTTAAAATTAGATTAAATTTGAAAGGAAAAAAATTAAAAAAAAAATTTATTTGTTATTCATTTTAACAAACAATTTACTTTATATATATACACACACACGTTGATGAAAGTATAATGTGATAAATTATATTTACTTTATGATTTATCAGAGGAAAGGATCAAAGAAGCCATAATTGATTGACTATTTTCTCTCTCCTCCTGCATCATACGTACTGTTAGTAGGGTAGTAACAATTCATTGACTGACTTGTCTTTCGTACGAGGGGTTCACATCACCATACCTTCTCTGTTCCCATTCCCTTCTTAATATATCTATGTACTAATTTGTCCCAAATAAATGACATCACAATTTACTTATTTACTATTCCCTCCGTCCCAAATTAATTGTTCAATTTTAACCATTTTAAGTCAAATTGACTATTTTTAGAACTTATCTTTTTACTATTTTTGTTAAAATATAGGTAAAGAGATTATAACCAAAAGAAAGTATATACAATTTATTACTAACTCCAATTTTTATAATTTTAAAAATATATTTATATATGCTTAATTATTAATTCTAAAAAAAGTCAATTTGACTTAAAATGGCCAAAATTGAGCAATTAATTTGGGACGGAGTGATATTTTTTTAATTTTGCCATTTATCTTATTACACATGACTATAAAATAAAAATTAATTTAAACAGGTACAACAGTAAATGAGTATAAAGTAAATTATTCAGAACAAATTTCTGAATAATACATACACACAAAAAAAAAGTTATACACACAAATATCTGAATAATATATACACACAAAAAAAAGTTATATATATATATATAAAGTAAATTATTTTTAATGTGTGTGTACAAAGTAAATTATTCAGAACAAATTTCTGTCTT